>CM059045.1:32174808-33374808 GCA_030279155.1 Forsythia viridissima
AATGCAACATCAATCGCTATATTTAATCTTTTCAGCATGTCCAAGAAATAGTTGTGGGAATATAACCATTTCTCCAGGCTCCCATTAGGCATGTACTCGAGTATGAGGGCTTTGAACTCTGTATTACTGCAACATCCAATGATTCTGATTAAATTCCTATGACGAATGGTGCTCAGTACTTGACTTTCTGTAGCAAAGCTCTTGATTGCTCTTACTTGTTCTGACTGCAAATTGAAAACTTTCACTGCAATATTTAACCCATCAGAAAGTATTCCTCCATATACTGAACCAAAACTTCCACTTCCAAGTATGTTGCTTTCACCAAAGGCATTTGTTGCTTCTTCAAGTTCTCTATAAGAAATCCTTCTCCATTCAAGATGCAATGAAGTTTCACTCTGTGGTGCATCTTTGTTCGATTTTCGTCTTCTTACAATCAAAAGTATGGTCACTGCCAGGATAACAGATATGATCGGGGGCAGAATATATTTCATTAACGAGACCACATTCTTTGACCTTGATCTTTTATGAGCCTTTCCACAAGGTGGAAATTGTTGTCGTGTCTCACTACAAAGAGCATAATTTGCATAAATGATTGAGCAGTAAAGTTTGCAAAGTGCCCCCCTGTCGGAATCTCTCCCTCTAGTCTGTTGTGAGACACATCCACATGTTCGAGATACCTAAGTTCCTCTAATGACTTTGGAATCAATCCAGAAAAATCATTGAAAGACAAATTCAAGGATTGCAAGTTTATAATGTTTCCCAGAGACGGTGGAATTGATCCTTGCAATCTATTGTGAGCAAAAGATAGCAAAACCAGCGATTGGATTTTGCCAATGGAGCTTGGGACATTACCAGAGAACTGATTCCACGAAAAGTCTATGTCGAAAATGATGTTCAAATTTCCAATCTCAGAAGGTAGATTACCACTTAAACTGTTATGGGACAAGTTTAGTCGCAGGAGATCATTAAGGTTCCACAATTTCAATGGTACGGTAGATTCCAATTTGTTGAAACCCAAGTGGACGTTTCTTAGGGATTTAAGTTCACCCAAGCAATCAGGAATTGATCCATTGAGCATATTGTCGCTTAGATACATGTCCCCCAGATTGCTTAACTGGCAAAGCTCTGCAGGGATGTATCCCTCAAGTTTGTTTATTGAAATATCTATACGTTGAAGACTTTTCAATTTTCCAATTGTACTTGGGATGAATCCTGTCAATTGATTTCTGTTTAATAATAAATATTCCAAGCTGCTTAAGTTTCCAATGTCAGCAGGAATAGCACCCGCAATGTTACATCCAGATGCATTGAATTTCTGAAGAGAAGTGGATAAATTTCCAATGGAAGCTGGGAGGACACCACTTAGCTTAGTTTCAGATGCCATCAGAATCATCAAATATCTGCAATTTGTTAGTGAAGCGAAAAATCTCCAAGAGTCTCCTATCAAATTATTTCCTCCAATCCAGAGTATTTGTAGAAGTCTTAAATTACCAAAGTTGGGTGTAGTACCAGTCAAAAAGTTGTCGCTCATGTCTAATATGGTGAGCTTAGAAGCATTGGTGATAGAGCTTGGAATAACTCCACTGAGTCTGTTGCCGCTCAAATAAAGCTCTTGAAGATTGGGAAGTGAAAATCCCATCGTTGAAGGAAGATAGCCTGAAAAGTAATTGGTAGTAACATCCACCACCTCCAAAGTTGATAAATTGAACATGGAAAAGGGGATGGAACCAGATAAGCCATTGCTATAGACACTAAATTCCACAAGATTAAGATTGCCAAGCTCAGCTGGTAATTCACCTGCCACAATGTAATCCATCAACTTTTGTTTTCAAGTGTTTCTTTGATGTACAAGTGTCTGTCTAATCATGGCTTATATATATTAGCATTGCATGTGAACGCGCTTCCAAGAATGCAATGAATCCTAGAAAAGTTATGAAAAAAAGAATATGTTTTACACTAACGATGTCATTTCCAAGAGTGAAATAAGTATATGTTCATTGTAAATACATACAATGTTGGAAACTTGGAGATGGAAAAACTTTTAAGAGAGGAGATGATGATTTCAAGAGAACCCTCAAATTTATTTCATAAATTGACTTAAAAAATGACCAAGATACTAGCCTGTTATAGGCTTTACAAATTGTGTATCTAATCTAAATCTAATACAAGTACCAAATATTAATTGCATACTTTTCCCCAAACTGATACATGTATATACCAAGTACATGAATCAAGTACTGGACAAATAAATTTCTACAAGTATTTATTAATTAGAATACATTTGTCACATATACAGGAATAACAGTATTGGGAAAATTTGACCAATAACCAATAAATATCGAACAAGATATATTAGTAACAACGTAGCGGAAAAAATATTTCACATTCTTGCGTAAAACTTGATAGGAATTAATTAAGTAGAGCAATAACCAAACTAAATAATACGCGAAATTAATGATACAATATTTAACGTGGTTCGACAACTTGCCTACGTATACAACTCAACTCTAATTAATATTCTACTATAATAAACAAATAATAGATACAATGTTCTTCTCTATATACATATCAAATCATCAAAAACTAAACATTTCTTGACACAAAACTGTCATCTAACAAATATGGAAACCCACAAAGTCTCTCGACTATAGGCATAACCAACATCAAGAACACAAGTCTTGACACATAAATGATCCTCGTTTATCAAAGACAGAAACCCTCAAAAGCAATATTAGCAATACACCCAAGCACAACTCTATCAAGAACAAATGCTTGGCAATTTTACTCAAAAACAACAAAGAAAATATCTCACCAAATTCGTCATTGTTCGGATAACAATTCCTCTTAGATAACAATACATAGAATGCATTGCAGATGCTCTAAGTACATGAATATGAATAGATTTATACATGTATTCATTAATTAGGAAACATGTATCACATAACTCAATCAACTAATAATACCAAAAGACAAAAAATTAACTTATCTAAGTGAAGTTTATATTTCTAGCATACAAAGACTAATAGAAAAAGTAAAGATGAAGTTTATATATTTACTTATGAATAAATGTAAGAATTCTAGTTTTCTTAAACTCTTTATCAATGTACAACATGTATTTAATTTATAAATGCCTTATTGTTGTCTTAACTTTATAGTTTCGAATATCGGACAAGTCATTGACGTGTTATTTGCTATTACATTTAAACTTGTCATTACATCTCATCAAACTGATTAATTTTGTAAATTTTCGTACAAAATGAGCCATTGCTCTACTCTACTGCATGTTGAATCATGTATGTGACATCATAAATCGAGTTTAACCAAATTTGAGAACCGAAAAGTGTTATATGAAAGTTGTTAATGATGTAGAAGTTGTTATATGTACATACCTGCCAAGTTGTTTTCATATAGAAATAGAACCTGTAGCCTAGTAAGGTTTCCAAATGTTGCTGGAATGCCTCCTGTAAATTGATTGGAATAAAGATATAACTCCACAAGCTCAGGAAGATTAAGATAAATGTCAACTGGGAGGCTTCCAGACAAGTTATTGTAGCCAAACTGGATCACTTTCAGAGTAGACATGTTGAAGACGAAAGATGGAATTGGCCCAGTTTGAGAGAACTTTGGTATGCTCAATATCTCTAGATTTGAAAGATTGCCTATTTCCAGTGGAATTCTTCCTGAAAAATTACTGGTCAAAAGCAGGAAAAACAAAAATTCACCATGAAGATACATGCTCATATCACATTTAGTTTTCGAACAGTGTTTGGTTGTTGTAGGGGTTTTAATTATGCCCAATATATATATTTTAGTTGAAGCATGATGTCTACCTTCTTTATTAACATTAATGAAAAAGCTGATGTATGTAATCAAATTATGATGTGACATGAAAAATCTCAGATGGGATGGAGTGGGTGGATGGGAGGTGGGGCGTTGACAGGGATGATGGATACCATTTTCTTTTCTATTTGTTTCTTTTTTCTGTTTCATTTATTTGAAATAAAAATAAGGGTACAATCATCTATTCAATGAAATGACTTTATAATTGTCAAAATGACGAAATCTGCTCACTAAGGATCAAAGTCGCCACAAAATTAGAAGGTTGAAGATGATGCTGTGAAAAAACGTTGAGGACTAAGTTGCAACAAAGTCCATGGGTTCCACAATAATATCATGCAATAATAATCCTGTAATGATAATAACAAATTAATACTTCACAAAACCAAACATAAACCAAATTAGAACAAAAATCCCCTCAAATTCTATGATAATTGGATAAAATGTCCAATAAGGTGAAAGGTGGGCAGGTACATATACACAACAAACTCATATTTAATGCGGCCAGCACGTCCAATCTACTTTACCAAGCATTCCTTGGGGGGAGGAATTATGGATGGAATAAGGAGATTTGTTATGTGTAGATTCTAAAAACAACAAACTCGAAGTTGAAAAATATCTTTTCAATGTGCAGGGCTGGAGGCTGGGTAGTGGTAGTGGTAGTGGTAGTTGTAGTACCAGTAAAAAAAATAAAAAAGTGGATAATGTGCATTAAGTGAAACAAAATTGGAACTTTAGAGACCTCTATTAAACAAACAATAATTTGGTAATAAAGGAGAAATTTCATTATAATGGGTCACCAACGGTGAATAAGTTGATTGGGTTTTTAATTGTTTATGTTTTTTTTAATTGATTGGTATATTAAAGCTAAAATAGTGTATGCACATTACTGAAACGCACATGACCAATTGATGGAATTTTGTTTACACATACGTACCGCCAGTATAACGAAGGGCACTTATATGTTGCCCGAGTCGGGCACATGCCCGACTCGGGCAGGAGATACATTCTCGTATAATGAATGCGCCTGTTTGATTGAGTTGAAAATCAGCTTTTTATTAGAAGTTGACCAGTGAAACTTCAATTTTAACTACACATTTTATCGGACCTACAACTTTTATCAACTTTTAACTACATATTTAATCAACTTTTATCAGAAACTTTGTCAAACTAGATACGAGATCCTAGAACAATTATATAAAAAGAAATCATACCAATGAAGTTGTTTTTGCCTAGATACAATTTCCGGAGCATGTTCAGACTCCCAATAGCACTTGGTATGCTGCCATTGAACTGATTATAGGATAATGACAGGAACTCTAGGTATTTGCAATTGTATATATTTGATGGAATTTGTCCAGAAATTTGATTGACTGAGAGATAGAGTAAAGTCAGTTCCGGAATACCATCACAAATATCATTTGGGAGCCAACCTGACAGGATATTATTTGAGAGATCAAGTTCTCTCAAAGAAGACATGTTGAAGATACCAAATGATATGGAACCCGTAAGCATGTTAGACCTTAAATTTAAGTATTCCACGGTGGAAAGATTGCGAATCTCTTGTGGAATATTTCCATTTAGAAAATTGTCCTCCAGTTGTAGTGTCTGTAATTTGAATTGTTGTGCAGCAACGATGTTGGGATGCTACCAGAGAAACTATTTTTATCCAGAAGAATGTGCCGAAGTTCTGGTATGGTTCCGAGCCATGATGGTACCACTCCAGTGAAGTTATTAGATCCCATATCTATCTCTTTTAAACGTCGCAAATGAGAAAGCTCAAGGGGTATAATCCCTGTGAAGTTATTTGAGCTAATGTTTAAATAACTGAGAAATGTTAAATTTCCAAGATGTGGAGCAACGGTGCCACTGAAGCCGAAATTGGAAAAATCCAAGGCTGTGACTCTTTGCCATTTTCTACTGCAAGAAACACCAATCCAGTTGCAAATCGACCTATTAGTCAACCATTTATTGGCCAAGATGTTGTTGGGATCTGAAATGATTCTTGTTTTGAAGGCAACAAGTGCTTTTTGATCTGTGGTTAAGTTATGAGCAAGGCAGTTTATTGATAAAACTGCAACAATAATGAAGAAGAAAAGTTTATCCATGACTTCGAAAATTTGAGTGGTACAAGTTTGTATGCTAAATGAGAGATATCAACCCTCTAAATATAGAGACCACATGTTGGAGATATGTGTTGATTTTTTCACCACATGCTTGATGAGGAAACAAGTCCGCTAATGAGAACAATTAACAAAAAAGTGATAAGCTTTGGCATTTCTGGAGAAGACTCATTGTCACAAAAAATGCCAAAGCTTTTAGAAGTTAGGAAATGACAATAGGTCGTTTTGTATTAATTAATTAATCCATGTCACCACGTCAATATTAGATGGAATGACTAAGTTGAAACAAATTGAAAGTTCGGTAACTGATTTGGAACAAAAAACGTTTGATGACTGAAGTGATAATTCCCTTTAATATGGACATTAGAAATTCTAACTATGAAAAAAATATTCAACTAAACTTAGAAGATCAAGGATCTAATTGTTAAGAACAAAATGTCAAACAAAAAGGTAAAATGGTGAATCATTTGGAAAATGAGCATATAATTTATCTAAAATTCAGTAAATATATATATATATATATATATATATATATATATATATATATATATATATATATATATATATATATGATTTTTAAACCTTTCTACACGCCAACCCACTACTAACTACAAAAATGTTAGTATAAATGTTTTCTTGTGCATGTTTGACTTCTTGATGATTTCGCTACAATTAATGCTCTAGATAAGTTGTATTAATGCAAGTTTTTTCGATGATATAAAATAATGTGATTTTTTATTTATTTGTTGTACGTATCCAAAATCGTTTTTGATAATTGAGTATAAATATTAAAGACGTCAAGGCTATAAGTGATTTATGAAGTTTCCAACAATATGGCTAAATTGTTTACATGCACAAGATACAATTCATGACATGCGACCTGAATTTACATAAAATTGTATATATGAAATAGTTTCTAAAAGAAATTAATTAGGTGCTCACTACAAAGCATCAAAGTTTCTCATATTTGATAATTGATTATATGAGCAAGACATGTCAAATTGATGTCAAATAGAATTTCAATTAAATCAACGTCTAAAAAAGATAATGATATCGAATAATTAAATCCAATTCTAGCTGTCGTCTTTGGCTTATTATTTTGAGTTAAGCATTTAGATATTTTTCAATAAAAAAGATACGTGGCGAATTTTTCCATCAATATTTTGAAACAGTAACAAGAACTTACCCCCAATGAGTGAAGAACATAGCCCGGAAATAAGTTGAAAATGTGACGCCAAAATAGGAATTAAAATATAAAATATCAAACTATTTATTCGATTTCTAGCAGCCATCTTTGGCTTGTTATTTTCAACTTTCCATTTAATAGTTTCGCAAACTCAAAGACGAGTTGTGAAATTTCCACGAATACTTCAACACAGTACCAAGAACCTATCCAGATGAGAGAAGAACATAGACTGAAAATAGACGACCAAACATGATGCCAAGATGGGAATTAAAAGATAAAAGTTCACATTACTAAATAAATTTCTAGCAGCCATTTTTGACTCATTATTTTGAACTCTTTGTTTAACGAATTTTCAATTTGTAAAGATACATTCAAAGTTTGCCATTAATACTTCAAGACGATACCTATAACCTAACATAATGAGTGAAGAACATAGCATGAAAATAAGTTGAAAAAGGTGACGTCAAAATAAGAATTAAAAAATAAAAAATACGGTTATTAAATCAATTTTTCATAGCCGTCTTTGGCTGCTCATTTTGAATTCGCTGTTTAACAGTTTTTCAATCTAAAAGATGCATTGCGAAGAAACTAGGATAATTTGGGTCCCTTGACGAAAACATCCTAGCTCTGCCACTAAGTTTGATGAGAAAAATATTGATACATGGAAAGAGGATTTCTTTGCACCTTGAAGTTGCTCAAGGTAATAACATATTAAAACAAAATGACCAAAAGATTTTTTCATGTAATGTCCTGAAACTTTTATGTTTATTATGTTTTTAGTATAGTTTTAATACCCAAGATGTTATATTATATATTTTTGTGCTCAATTGAAGGTAAAAGGACTAAATTGAAAGTTTATGAAAGTTCGAGGACTAAAATAAAAACATGTAAAAATTCCTTGTTTAAGTCCAATAGACTCAAGGAAGTCATAATAAGTGTGATTAGGAGTCTATAAGCCTTACAAAAGTATTTAAAAAGTTTTTCAGTGAGTTTGAGACGTTTTAGACACGAAGGGCAAAATCTTCATTTTGCTAGTGGACGAATTTTGAAGGATGAAAAATAAAGTTTTAAGTCATAAATAATTTGCCTAATGCAGAATGTGAAGATATAAATATCCAAGATGTTCCAAATATTGGCAATTTGTTAGCGAACACATAAATCTCCAAGATTCTTCGGTTAAATTATTTCCTCCAACCAAAAGGTGTAGTGTTATGTGCGGCAATATTGATGGATTTTATAGAATGAAAAATAGAACAAGAAGTAAACACACAGGTTTATGTGGTTCCGCTTCGTTCTGTTCGGTGCGCTACAAGCCCCCCAATCGACTCCGGCATGGAACATCCAATACATTACAAAAAAAAATTTAAAATATTAATTTTATATAATTAAAATTTTCAGATAGTCAAAGATGAAATATTAATACATCTGAGATTCTTGAATATGCATATTTCACGGAATTTTTGTTAGGCAGAAATGCAAATATATATAAAGTTGTAATATAAATTAATCATTTGGAACAAGTAATCATGCCACAGTAATGAAGAAGAAAAGTTTATTAATGACTTTGAAAATTTGAGTAGTACAAGTTTGTATGCTAATGAGAGATATCAACCCTCTACATATCGAGACCACATGGTGGAGATATGTGTTGATTTTTTCACTGCATGTTTAGACCCTACAAAGAAAGGTGCAATGCTTGACGAGGAAACAAGTCCGCTAATGACAACAATTAACGAGAAAGTGATAAGCTTTGGCGTTTCTGAAGAAGACTCATCGTCACAAAAAATGCCAAAGCTTATAGAAGTTAGGAAATGACAATAGGTCTTTTTGTATTAATTAATTAGTCCATGTCACCACGTCAATATTAGATGGAATGACTAAGTTGAAACAAATTGAAAGTTTGGTAACTGATTTGGAACAAAAAACGTTTGGTGACTGAAGTGATAATTCCCTTTAATTTGGACATTAGAAATTCTAACTAGGAAAAAAATATTCAACTAAAATTAGAAGATCGAGGATCTAATTGTTAAGAAAAAAATGTCAGGAACAAAAAGGTAAAATGGTGAATCATTTGGAAAATGAGCATATAGTTTATCTAAAATTCAGTAAATATATATATGTTTTTTAAACCTTTCTACACGCCAACCCACACTAACTACAAAAATGGTAGTATAAATGTTTCCTTGTGCATGTTTGACTTTTTGATGATTTTGCTACAATTAATGCTCTAGATAAGTTGTATTAATGCAAGTTTTTTCGATGATATAAAATAATGTGATTTTTTTATTTATTTGTTGTACGTGTCAAAAATCGTTTTTGATAATTGAGTATAAATATTAAAGACGTCAAGGCTATAAGTGATTTATGAAGTTTCCAAGAATATGGCTAAATTGTTTACATGCACAAGATACAATTCATGACATGCGACCTGAATTTACATAAAATTGTTTATATGAAATAGTTTCTAAAAGAAAGTAAATAGGTGCTCACTACAAAGCATCTAAGTTTCTCATATTTGATAATTGATTATATGAGACATGTCAAATTGAAGTCAAATAGAATTTCAATTAAATCAACGTCTAAAAAAGATAATGATATCGAATAATTAAATCCAATTCTAGCTGTCATCTTTGACTTATTATTTTGAGTTAAGCATTTAGATATTTTTCAATCAAAAAGATACGTGGCGAATTTTTCCATGAATATTTTGAAACGGTAACAAGAACTTACCCCCAATGAGTGAAGAACATAGCCCGAAAATAAGTTGAAAATGTGACGCCAAAATAGGAATTAAAATATAAAATATCGAACTATTTATTCGATTTCTAGCAGCCATCTTTGGGTTGTTATTTTCAACTTTCCATTCAATGGTTTCGCAAACTCAAAGATGAGTTGTGAAATTTCCACGAATACTTCAACACAGTACCAAGAACCTATCCCGATGAGAGAAGAACATAGACTAAAAATAGACCAAACATGATGCCAAGATGGGAATTAAAAGATAAAAGTTCACATTACTAAATAAATTTCTACCAGACATTTTTGACTTATTATTTTGAGCTCTTTGTTTAACGAATTTTTAATTTGTAAGATACATTCAAAGTTTGCCATGAATACTTCAAAACGATACCAATAACCTAACATAATGAGTGAAGAACATACCCTGAAAATAATTTGAAAAATGTGATGTCAAAATAAGAATTAAAAAATAAAAAATAGGGTTATTAAATCAATTTTTCATAGCTGTCTTTGGCTGCTCATTTTGAATTCTATGTTTAACAGTTTTTCAATCTAAAAGATCCATTGTGAAGAAACTAGGCTAATTTGGGTCCCTTGACGAAAACATCCTAGCTCTGCCATTAAGTTTGATGAGAAAAATATTGATACATGGAAAAACGATTTCTTTGCACTTGAAGTTGCTCAAGGTAATAACATATTAAAACAAAATGACCAAAAGATATTTTCATGTAATGTCCTGAAACTTTTATGTTTATCATGTTTTTAGTATAGTTTAAAACCCAAGATGTTATATTATATATTTTTGTGCTCAATTGAAGGTAAAGGGACTAAATTGAAAGTTTATGAAAGTTCGAGGACTAAAATAAAAACATGTAAAAAGTCCCTGTTTAAGTCCAATAGACTCAAGAAAGTCATAATAATTGTGATTAGGAGTCTATAAGCCTTAGAAAAGTATTTAATTTTTTTTTCAATGAGTTCGAGACATTTTAGACATGAAGGGCAAAATCTTCATTTTGCTAGTGGACGAATTTTGAAGGATGAAAAATAAAGTTTTAAGTCATAAATAATTTACCTAATGCAGAATGTGAAGATATAAATATCCAAGATGTTCCAAATATTGGCAATTTGTTAGCGAACACATAAATCTCCAAGATTCTTCATTTAAATTATTTCCTCCAATCAAAAGGTGTAGTGTTATGTGTGGCAATATTGATGGATTGTATGGAATGAAAAATAGAACAAGAAGAAAACACACATGTTTATGTGGTTCCGCTTCATTCTGTTTGGTGCGCTGCAAGCCCCTCAATCGACTCCGGCATAGGCCTGCTATCTGAATATACATGTACTCCATTCGATATGAGCTACAAAAGGCATGGAACATCCAATACATTACAACAAAAATTTTAAAATATTAATTTTATATAATTAAAATTTTCAGATAGTCAAAGATGAAATATTAATACATTTGAGATTCTTGAATATGCTTATTTCACGGAATATTTGTTAGGCAGAAATGCAAATATATATAAAGTTGTAATATAAATTAATCATTTGGAACAAGTAATCATGCCACAGTAATGAAGAAGAAAAGTTTATTCATGACTTTGAAAATTTGAGTAGTACAAGTTTGTATGCTAATTAGAGATATCAACCCTCTACATATCGAGATCTCATGGTGGAGATATGTGTTGATTTTTTCACCACATGTTTAGACCCTACAAAGAAAGGTGCAATGCTTGACGAGGAACAAGTCCGCTAATGAGAACAATTAACGAGAAAGTGATAAACTTTGGCATTTCTGGAGAAAAATCATCTTCACGAGAAATGCCAAAGCTTATAGAGATTAGGAAATGACAATAGATCTATTTGTATTAACTAATTAGTCCATGTCACCACGTCAGTATTTGATGGAATGACTAAGTTGAAACAAATCGAAAGTTTGGTAACTGATTTGGAACAAAAAAGTTTGGTGAAAAGGCCCTTTAATTTTGACATTAGAAATTCTAACTATGAAAAAAAATATTCACCTAAAATTAGAAGATCAAGGAGTTAAATGTTAAGAAAAAAATGTAGGAACAAAAAGACAAAGTGGTCAAGCATTTGGAAATGAGCGTATATTTTATCTAAAATTCAGTAAATTTTTGTATCTTTTATTTTATTTATTTATTTTTTATTTTTTGACCTTTATACCCGCCAACCCACCCACTACTAACCATAAAAATGTTGGAAAATGCTTGATGAACCAAAAGATGGACCAAAAGTTGGACATAAATTATCAAATATCTCCTTTGAAAAGACACATTTGAAAATTTGAATTGTGTCTTTTCAAATGACATATTAGACATTTTATCCATAGTTGTCTAACTTTTGGTCTAACTTTTGGTCATTGTAGCATTACTCAAAAATGTTAGTATAAATGTTACCATGTGCATGTTTGACTTCTTGATGATTTTGATACAATTAATGCTCTAGATAAGTTGTATTAAGGAAAGTTTTTTCGATGATATAAAATAATGTGATTTTTTATTTATTTGTTGTACGTATACAAAATCGTTTTTGATAATTGAGTATATATATTAAAGACGTCAAGGCTAAATTGTTTACATGCACAAGATATAATTCATGAATTTACATAAAATTGTTTATATGAAATAGTTTCTAAAAGAAATTAATTAGGTGCTCCCTACAAAGCATCAAAGTTTCTCATATTTGATAATTGATTATTCGAGCAAGAAGTGTCAAATTGATGTCAAATAGAATTTCAAATCAACTTCTAAAAAAGATAACGAAATCGAATAATATTTAAATCCAATTCTAGCTGTCATCTTTGACTTCCTATTTTGAGCTAAGCATTTAGAGATCTTTCAATCAAAATATACATGTACTCCATTCGATATGAGCTACATACTCCAACAAAAAACATGGAACATCAAGTACTTTACAACAAAAATTTTAAAATACTAATTTTATATAATAAAAATTTTCAAATAGTCAAAGATGAAATATTAATACATTTGGGATTCTTGAATATGCAGATTTCACGGAATTTTAGCTAGGCAGAAATGCAAATATATATAAAGTTGTAATATATACTAATCATTTGGAACAAGTAATCTGGCCACAGTAAAGAAGAAGCAAAGTTTATCCATGAATTTGAAACCTTGAGTGGGACAAGTTTGTATGCTAATTAAATGAGAGATATCAACACTCTAAATATAGACCTCATGTTGGAGATTTGTGTTGATTTTTTCACTACATGTTTAGACCCTACAAAGAAATGTGCAATGCTTGACTAGAAAACAAGTCCACTAATGAGAACAATTAACGAGAAAATGATAAGCTTTAGCGTTTTTAGAGAAAACTCAACTTTATGAGAAATTTCGAAGCTTATAAATGTTAGAAAATCACAACTGGTCTATCTATAATAATTAATTAGTCAATGTCATCTTGTCACATCACATATTCCAGTAGTATATTTAACCGTATTAGATGGAGTGACTAAGTTGAAATAAATTAAATGTTTGGGTACTGATTTGGAACAAAAAAAGTTTGGTGACTGAAGCAAAACGGCCCTTTAAGTTGGGTGACTAACAGTGTTTTTTAACCCGTAAAATGCAGTGGCGGTTGACAATTTTGACAATCTCACATAAGAAATGGGGTTTGATCAAATATTTCCAACCCGAATCTTGTCGGTGGATGATTTTGCTCAAATGGGAAGGGGGTTTGGAGTAGAAGATGAAATTATTAATTTTTTTCTTTTTATATTAATTTCTCTTTTTAATATAAATTTGTCATTTACATCAATTTAATGTTTATTTGGATAACTATGAAGGAATATTGACCTAAAATTAGATCAAGGAGTTCAATGTTAAGAAAAAAAATGTTAGGGAGAAAAAGGTAAAGTGGTGAAGCATTTGGAATTGAGCGTATAATTTGTATAAAATTTTACCCTTCTACACGGCAACCCACTACTAACCACGAAAATGTTAGTATAAATGTTTTTCTTGTTCATGTTTGACTTCTTGATGATTTTGTAAGTAATAATGTTAGATAAGTTTTATTAAGGCAAGTTTTTTCGATGATATAAAATTATATTTTTATTTAGGAAATTTGGTGCAAATGGTCCATAACCTTTGTTTTCAGTGTAAAAATAGTATCTAACGTTTGTTTTTTGCTACAGACGTCTCTAACCTATGTGATTTGGTGTGCAATTCGTATTTATTTGATAAAAAAGACAAATATGGCCTTAATTTTAATTAGAAAAAATTGATGTTGGATTCTTAATAAGGAAATTGGAGCAAATGATCCTCAACCTTTGTCTTCAGTGTAGAAATGGTCTCCAACGTTTGTTTTTTGGCATAGAAGTCCCTAACCTATATATTTTGATAAATAATTGGTCCTTATTTGATGAAAAAAACATATATTTCCTTAGTTTTAATTACAAAAAATTACAATTAGATTCCTAACATTTGCAAAAAGTAAAAATAGGTCCGATACTTTTATTTTTAATAAAAAATTAAAGAAAACTAACGAGTTCTTTTTTTTTTTTTT
This sequence comes from Forsythia viridissima, assembly GCA_030279155.1. Taxonomy (NCBI): domain Eukaryota; kingdom Viridiplantae; phylum Streptophyta; class Magnoliopsida; order Lamiales; family Oleaceae; genus Forsythia; species Forsythia viridissima. The sequence continues at coordinate 32,189,245 of CM059045.1, forward strand.
GAATTAACACTTTATTAAACAAATTGATAATATACTAAATTGTTTTGTATATTTTAAGAACTATTATAAAATAACTAAAATTTAAGCTTATAATTATTAACAAAAATATTAAATAAAATTATTTATTTACTACTAAGTAATTATATTATTTAAAATTTAAACTTTTATTTTATCGTTACAACATAAAAAGAAAAATAACTTTGTCACAAACTTGATGCTCAAATACTTTTACTTAATTGACATATTCGTTTATTAACTACAAATATTAGAGCTCCAATTGTATTCTTCATATTTTAATTTATCGTTTTATTGTCGTTAAAAAAAAGAACACATAATGTGTAAATTAATTTTTATTAGTATTTTTATGTTAAAAAAAAACATAATAAGATTGATTCAATGTCATAAATTATAAACGCCATTTTATTATTTATTTAACCTAATTTTTATTCAAGTTTTTCACATCACATAGCAATTACATATATTTAAAAGCGCAATAATTTTACATTTTTCTATTATGAAAAAATTAATTGACATCACTGTAGTGGTATATTTAATATGATAAATTAAATATTATATAATAAATATCCGGGCCCATTTCCAACTTTTACAAAGTGTAGGAATCCAATTGCAATTTTTTCTAATTAAAACTAAGGGTATATTTGTCTGTTTCATCTAATAAAGATCAATTGCGTACTAAAACACATAGGTTGGGGACTTTTGTGCCAAAAAAATTGTGGGGACTATTTTTGTACTGAGGGCAAAGGTTGGGGACCATTTGTGCTAATTTCCCTTCTTAATATTTGCAAAAGGTGTAAATGTGTTCAGTACACTTATTAAATAATATTTAATTTAGCATAGCAAATATATAATTATAGACGTGTCAATTAAATTTTTTATAATTAAGAGAAAAATGTAAAGTTATTGTGCTTTTAAGAATATGTAATTGCTATATGATTTGAAAATTTTGAATAAAAATTAAGATAAAAAAATAAAAAAATGACGTATATAGTTTTATGACATTGAACCAATCTTATTATTATTTTATTTAGCATAAAAAAACTAATAAAAATCAATTTATACATTATGTGTTCTTTATTTTTGATAGATAATAAAACAATAAATCAAAATATGAATAATACAAGCTCGAACTCTAATATTTTTAGTTAATAAACGAATAGTTTAATTAAATAAAAGTATTTGAGCATCAAGTTTGTGACAAAGTTATTTTTCTTTTTTTGTTATAACGATAAAATAAAAGTTTAAATTTTTAATAATATAATTACTTAATAATCAAATTGATAATGTTATTTAACATATTTGTTAATAATTATGAGTTTATATTTTACTTATTTTATAATAGTTCGTAAAATATACAAAACAATTTAGTATATTATCAATTTGATCAATAAAGTCTTAATTCAAAAAAAAAAAAAAGAACTAGTTAGTTTCTTTTAATTTTTTTATAAAAAAATAAAAATATCGGACCTATTTGTACTTTTTGCAAATGTTAGCAACCCAAATGCAATTTTCCTTATTAAAATTGAGGGTAAATCAGTATTTTTCATCAAATAAAAATTAATTGCACATCAAAACACATAAATTAGGGACGTCTGTATCAAAAAAATAAAAATTGGGACCATTTGCACCAAATGCCCTTTATTTATTCATTCTACGTATCCAAAATTCTTTTTGATTATTGAGTAATATTAATGACTTCAAGGCTATAAGTGATTTATGAAGTATCTACCAAGATGTCTAAATTATTTACATGCACGAGATATAATTCATGACAAGCAACCAGAATTTACATGAAATAGTTACACTAGGGGCGGAGAAGGGCCCCAAGGTTTACTTGGGTCATATTTTTAAAATTCTTTTTGATCTAAGAGAAATTAATTAAGCACTCACTTTAAAGCATCAAAAATTTTCCTATTTTTATATTTAATTATTCATGCAAGAAGAATTAAATTGGCGTTAAATAGAATTTTAATTAAATTGACGTCTAAAAAATGAAACGAAATGGATAAATAAATCCAATTCTAGCTGTTATCTCTGGCTTGTTATTTTGAACTCACCATTTAACAATTTTTCAATCCAAGCCCATGACAGGCTAGCACGTGCCATCATATTTGCCAGCTGTGTCAGTCTCGGTACAACCCACCAAGAATCCAACATGTTGACATATGGTTAACTTTATCTTTAATATTTTGATCATAACAAACAATTGATCATCTTGTTTTACTAACAGTTGGTTTAAAGTGTTATAATCTTCAAAGCGTTCAAATCAATTTATCGTCAAAAGATAGAAAGCAAGACTACACAACAAATTGGACTCTCGAAGAAGGCAAGATCAAAGTCAATTATTTAAGACAAGAGTTCAAAATTCAAGAAAGATCAAATGAAAATGTATTAATACTTTAATCTTTAGTATTAAAGGATAAAAGCTCAAAAACAATTTTGTGCCCAAAATTATGTTGATATCACTTGCATAAAATGTTTTGATCAAAGTTAAAATAATTTTTTCAAAACTTTTTAAATTGTCATCTTCATCAAAGTTTCTTCCTAACACTTGAACTTTTCATCTATTGCTACTTATTGAAGTGTTAGTCTCTATTAGTTCTTAATTTGTCCTTATCATTTATTAAGAGAGAAAAATTATAGTTAATCAATTTCTTCATTTCTCTTTGGGTCATATTGAGGTCATGTAAAGCTCAACATTGTATAAAGATCGGTGCTCCTTGCTTGTAAGTCACCGGAAGAGTTGTAAAGGTTTTCAATTGTACCCCATAAGTCAATCAATATAGTGAAAAGGACTAGCTCGAGACGGAGAGCTTAGTAACGAGGGACGTAGATCATTGATTTAGATCGAACCTCCATAAGCATATCGTTTGCATTCTTTCTCTCTAGCCTTTTATTTGTTTACATTTTGGTTATATTTATTTTTTAAATAATCTACATTACTTTAGCTTCATATTTTAAGATTGTTTTTCAAAAAAGTTTGTAAAAAACAATTCACCCCACTCTTAGTCAGTTGTTCTTGGGTTATCAATTGGTATCAAAGCAATGTGCTCATTTTTAAATTAATATTTTACAATCTTGAGTAATGGCTAACCTTAGTCTTCAAAATCTTGAGGGACATTCTACAAATCGTCCTCATTTCTTTAATGGCACTCATTATAACTATTGAAAAGCTGAATGATGATATACATTCAATCAATAGATTATAATATTTGGAAAGTTATTGAATTTGGTCCTTATGTGCCTACAAAAATTATTAAGATTGATGATAAACCGGACGACATCATTTCAAAACCTTGAGAGAAGTATGATGAAGAAGATAAATGAAAATGATCTTTAAATGATATAGCCAAAAATCTACTTTATTGTGGTTTAGATAAAAATGAATTTAATCGTATTAGCACATGTAATTCCGCTTACGATATTTGACATGCTTTAGAAATCACTCACATAGGCACTAACAAAGTGTAAGAAACTAATACAAATCTTTTTGGTGAAAGTATACATTTAACAAAAGGGAAGTTATGAAAATGCACAAAAGAATTTAGGTAATCCAAAAACAATAGAATTTTAAGATAAATTATTAGATGCAACACTAAACTATATCTCATTACCTATTAAGTCAATGAATATCCCCAATGCATTCTATAAGCTCAACATTAAAAAAACAAAGAAAAGTTACCACAATATAATGGAAGAGTACCAGATACAGAATTTCAGAATATCTTTTCAACATTTTTTATTCATCTTAAATTTTGTTGAAAGCTCAATTTGACCATTTTTTTTTCTCTTTGTTGGATTTTGTCCTGAATTCTATAATATTTATTTATTTGTCCTAAATTCTACAATGTTATAATTGCTACACGTGCAACACACGGGCTTAAAACTAGTATATATATATATATATATATATATATATATATATATATATATATATATATATATATATATATATATATATATAAATGTGTGTGTGTGTGTGTTTCCTTGTGCATGTTTTACTTCTTGATGATTTTGCTACAATTAATGCTCTAGATAAGTTGTATTAATGCAAGTTTTTTCGATGATATAAAATAATGTGATTTTTTTATTTATTTGTTGTACATATCAAAAATCGTTTTTGATAATTGAGTATAAATATTAAAGACGTCAATGCTATAAGTGATTTATGAAGTTTACAACAATATGGCCAAATTGTTTACATGCACAAGATATAATTCATGACATGCGACCTGAATTTACATAAAATTGTTTATATGAAATAGTTTCTAAAAGAAATTAATTAGATGCTCACTACAAAGCATCAAAGTTTATCATATTTGATAATTGATTATATGAGCAAGACATGCATGTCAAATTGATGTCAAATAGAATTTCAATTAAATCAACGTCTAAAAAAGATAATGAAATCGAATAATTAAATCTAATTCTATCTTTCATCTTTAGGTTATTATTTTGAGTTAAGCATTTAGATATTTTTCAATCAAAAAGATACGTGGCGAATTTTTCCATGAATATTTTGAAACGGTAACAAGAACTTACCCCCAATGAGTGAAGAACATAGCTCGAAAATAAGTTGAAAATGTGACGCCAAAATATGAATTAAAATATAAAATATCGAACTATTTATTCGATTTCTAGGAGCTATCTTTGGCTTGTTCTTTTCAACTTTCCATTCAATAGTTTTGCAAACTCAAAGACAAGTTGTGAAATTTCCACGAATACTTTAACACAGTACCAAGAACCTATCCCGATGAGAGAAGAACATAGACTGAAAATAGACCAAACATGATGCCAAGATGGGAATTAAAAGATAAAAGTTCACATTACTAAATAAATTTCTAGCAGCCATTTTTGACTTATTATTTTGAGCTCTTTGTTTAATGAATTTTCAATTTGTAAGATACATTCAAAGTTTGCCATTAATACTTCAAAACGATACCAATAACCTAATATAATGAGTGAAGAACATAGCCTGAAAATAAGTTGAAAAAGGTGATGTCAAAATAAGAATTAAAAAATAAAAAATAGGGTTATTAAATCAATTTTTCATAGCCGTCTTTCGTTGCTCATTTTGAATTTGATGTTTAACAATTTTTCAATCTAAAAGATGCATTGCGAAGAAACTAGGCTAATTTGGGTCCCTTGACGAAAACATCCTACCTCTGCCACTAAGTTTGATGAGAAAAATAATGATACATGGAAAGACGATTTCTTTGCACCTTGAAGTTGCTCAAGGTAATAACATATTAAAACAAAATGACCAAAAGATATTTTCATGTAATGTCCTGAAACTTTTATGTTTATTATGTTTTTAGTATAGTTTAAATACCCAAGATGTTATATTATATATTTTTGTGCTCAATTGAAGGTAAAAGGACTAAATTGAAAGTTTATGAAAGTTCGAGGACTAAAATAAAAAATGTAAAAATTCCCTGTTTAAGTCCAATAGACTCAAGAAAGTCATAATAAGTGTGATTAGGAGTCTATAAGCCTTAGAAAAGTATTTAAAAAGTTTTTCAGTGAGTTCGAGACGTTTTAGACACGAAGGGCAAAATCTTCATTTTGCTAGTGGACGAATTTTGAAGGATGAAAAATAAAGTTTTTAAGTCATAAATAATTTGCCTAATGCAGAATGTGAAGATGTTCTTGAATGCCGCGGGAGTTGAAATTCTTGATTGAGTTTAGATAGTTCTTTAGAGAACTTGGCAAGAAATACAAGAGTGGAAAAAGGCAAGAGTGGTGAGATTATTATCAGGAAAAAGTCATATAGAGCGAAACACGAGTGCAAACACGTGAGGCAGATAAAAATTTTTCTTTTCCTTTTTATTTCTTTCTTAATTTTTCAGTTTTAAACAATGTCTAATCACGGAGAAACTACCCCTGGGAGTGAAAACAACCAGTTCTTCTTATTAAGGGCCATGCAACAACAATTTGATCGTATGAACGTAGTGTTTGACGAGATGAAGGAGACTAATAATGCTTTAAAGGTTACAGTGGAACAACATAGTGCTATGTTTACAACCTTATTAGGCGAACAACAACCTGGGATTACTCATGATAGGAGACAGGGTAGGCAGTGTCATAGCCCTATGGCAGATTTTGAGGATGAGATGGTAGCAGGGAGTGAGGATGGTGAAACCTATAACTTTGGGGCTGAGATGGGTAGAGCGAGACGTAGGGGAGACAGGCGTGAGAGGCCACCTAGAGCGGTTGATTATAGAGGTTAGGGTGGAGTAGATAGAAACCTTGGAAATATTAAATTGAAAATACCTTCATTCCAAGGCAAGAATAATCCTGACGCCTATTTAGAGTGGGAAATGCGAATGGAATTAATCTTTGATTGTCATAACTATTTGGAAGAAAAGAAAGTCAAATTAGCAGTAATTGAGTTCACTGAGTATGCTATCATGTGGTGGGATCAATTAGTAACCAATAGGAGGAGAAATCATGAAAGGCCTGTGGAGACTTGGGATGATTTAAAGGCTCTTATGAGGAGGAGATTTATACCTAGTCATTACCATATGGACCTATATCAAAAATTGCAGAGCCTTGCTCAAGGTTCAAGTAGTGTAGAGGATTACCATAAGGGAGATGGCCATGATTAGGGCTAATATCGAGGAGGACAGGGAGGCTACCTTAGCTAGGTTTTTGAATGGGTTAAATAGAGATATAGCCAACATAGTTGAGTTACAACATTATGTGGAGTTGGAGGACATGGTGCACATAGCTATGAAGATAGAAAGGCAGTTGAAACGAAAAGGGGCAGCACGGTATTCCTCGGGATCTAACCCTCCCTGGAAGCCACGGTAGGATAGTACTGACAGGGGTGAGACGACTGAAGTTGGGAGTGATAGTGATGAAATGCCTTAATTGGAAGATATTGGTGTAGAATACCCCGTTGAGGGTGTAGCTCTAGTTGCACGGCGTGCTCTTAATGCACAAATTAAGGTAGACGATATAGAGCAGCAGAGAGATAACATATTTCATACTAGGTGCTATGTTAAAAACAAAGTGTGTAGTCTGATAATAGATGGGAGAAGTTGTACCAATGTCGCTAGTACCACGCTTGTTGAGAAACTAGGTTTGTCTATGATAAAACACTCTAGGCCTTATAAGTTACAGTGGCTAAATGAATGTGGGGAGGTCAAGGTTAACAAACAGGTTTTAGTGAGCTTTAGTATTGGTAAGTATACTGATGATGTGATGTGTGATGTGGTCCCTATGCATGCTGGCCATCTTTTGTTGGGCAGACCTTGGCAGTATGATAGGAAAGTGATACATGATAGGTTTCAGAATAGGTACAGTTTTGTCAAAGATGGTAGACCGGTTACTCTTGTTCCCTTATCAACAAAACAGGTTTATAAGGACCAATTGAAATTAAAAAGTGATGCAGATCAAAAGAAAAAGATTGAGTTAGAGACACAAGAACAGACGAGGAGGGAAGAAAAAAATGAGACTGAGGCTGATAATAATTTAAACCCAAGAGAGAAAACAAAGGTGAGTTTCTATGCCAAAGAAAGAGAGATCAAGAGGGCCCTTTTCAAAAATCAGCCATTGATTTTGCTAGTATACAAGGAGTCCAACCTTGTAATTAGCGACACTAACCACTCCCTCCCCAGTTTAGCTATTTCTTTGTTGCACGAATTTGAGGACGTGTTTCTTGAAGAGATGCCTAGTATCTTGCCACCCATTCGAGGCATCGAACATCAGATTGATTTTGTACCCGGCGCTGTTATTCCAAATCACCCAACGTACAGAAGTAATCCAGAAGAGACCAAGGAGCTTTAAAGGCAAGTTGAGGAGTTGATGGACAAAGGATATGTGAGAGAGAGCATGAGTATATGTGCAGTGCCAGTGCTACTTGTGCCCAAAAAGGATGGGACTTGGAGGATGTGTATTGATTGCAGGGCAATCAATAACATTATGGTAAAGTATCTCCATCCCATACCTAGATTAGATGATATGCTTGATGAGTTGCATGGATCTTGTATTTTTAGTAAAATTGATCTTAAGAGTGGATACCCCCAAATAAGAATGAAAGAAGGAGATGAATGGAAAACTGCTTTTAAGACTAAATATGGTTTGTAAGAATGGTTAGTAATGCCTTTTGGTTTAACTAATGCCCCAAGCACTTTTATGAGATTAATGAACCATGTTTTGCGTGCCTTCATAGGTAAATTTGTGGTAGTCTACTTTGATGATATTTTAGTATATAGTAAGAACTTGGATGAGCACATTGAACAGTTGCGTTGTGTGCTTAATGCTTTAAGGCATGAAAAATTGTATGCTAATCTTAAAAAGTGTACCTTTTGCATGAAACAAGTTGTTTTTCTTGGCTATGTTGTTAGTACAAATGGTATTGAGGTCGATGAAGAAAAAATTAAGGCTATTAAGGATTGGCCAACGCTGAGAAGTGTCACTGAGGTGAGGAGCTTTCACGGCTTGGCTAGTTTTTATAGGCGTTTTGTTAAAGATTTTAGTACACTAGCGTCACCACTCACTGAGATAGTAAAGAAAAGTGTTGGGTTTAATTGGGGCCTTGATCAAGAAAATGCGTTTAATATTATTAAGGATAGATTGTGTTCTGCACCCGTGTTAGCGCTACCTAACTTTAACAAAACTTTTGAGATTGAATGTGATGCCTCAGGTATAGGTATTGGAGCCGTGTTAATGCAGGAGAAACGCCCAATTGCCTACTTTAGCAAGAAACTAGGTGGGGGCTGCCTTGAATTACCCAATATATGACAAAGAATTATACGCTTTGGTGAGAGCCTTGGAGACTTGGCAACACTACCTATGGCCAAAAGAGTTTGTAATCCATACCGATCATGAGTCCCTAAAGCACCTGAATGGGCAGGGCAAGCTGAATAGGCGGCATGCCAAGTGGGTAGAATTCATCGACACTTTTCCTTATGTCATTCACTACAAACAAGGTAAAGAAAATATTGTGGCTGATGTGTTGTCTAGAAGGTACACCCTCATTGCTACTTTAAATACCCGATTATTAGGTTTTGAGTATGTTAAGGACTTATATGCTAATGATACTGATTTTGCTGGTATGTATGGGACATGTGAGAACAATACTTTTGGGCAATTCTATAGACTAGATGGCTACTTGTTTAAAGCAAATAAATTATGTGTGCCTTTTAGTTCTTTACGTGAGTTGCTTGTGCGTGAGGCACATGAGGGAGGCTTAATGGGACATTTTGGGGTGAGGAAAACTTTGGATGTATTACATGAACATTTCTTCTGGCCTAAAATGAGACGTGATGTAGAGAGATCGTGTGAAAAATGTATCACATGTAAACAGGCCAAATCTAGAGTCTTACCTCATGGTTTGTATACCCCTTTACCCGTACCTAACGAGCCTTGGATTGATATCTCTATGGACTTTGTTTTAGGCTTGCCTAGGTCAAAACAAAATAAGGATTCAATTTTCGTGGTTGTTGATAGGTTCTCTAAAATGGCGCATTTTATATCTTGCAATAAAACAGATGATGCTACTAACATTGCTGAATTATTCTTTCGAGAAATTGTCCGCCTACATGGTGTTCCAAAGAGTATTGTTTCTGATCGAGATGTTAAATTTCTTAGCTACTTCTGGAAAGTCTTGTGGGGTAAGTTCGGGACTAAGTTGTTGTTTTCTACTACTTGTCACCCTCAAATGGATGGCCAAACTGAGGTAGTAAACAGAACTTTATCTACTCGATTACGTACTGTCATCCAAAAGAATCTAAAGAATTGGGAAGACTGTTTACCTTTTATTGAATTTGCATATAATAGAAGTGTGCATTCTACTACAAATATGTCTCCATTCGAAATTGTGTATGGTTTTAACCCATTAACGCCTTTAGATTTAATTCCTCTACCTGTTGATGAAAGGACTAGCTTGGCTGGATACAGGAAGGCAGAAAGGGTAAAGCAGCTCCATGAAAGTGTGCGACAACACATTGAAAAGAAGAATAAACAGTATGCCACCAAAGCCAACAAAGGCCGTAAACGAGTTATCTTGGAACCTGGAGACTGGGTCTGGGTGCATATGAGGAAAGAACGGTTTCCTGCCCGGCGACGGTCTAAACTACACCCTAGGGAGGATGGGCCTTTTCATGTCCTTGAACGAATAAATGATAATGCTTATAAAATTGATCTTCCAGTTGAGTTTAATGTTTCGGCTACTTTCAATATTTCTGATCTTTCCCCCTTTGATGCAGGTGATGATTCGAGGTCGAATCCTTTTTGGGAAGGAGGGGATGATGCGAGCCAGGGACCGGCGGACCATGGTCCGACTAGCCAGGACTCAACACATAGTCCGATAGGAACATTAACGAGGGCAAGAGCTAAGAAGATCAATGAAGATATGCAAGGTCTTGTTAAAGCTACGTGGGCTGAAACCGATACCAAGAATCCAATGCCAACTTTGGTACACTTAATTCAAGCTAAGGACTATATTGGAAGTATATCAGATTCTAATAGTAGATCGGGGGACCAAAAGGAGCAGGTGACAAAGTTGGAGGACCATAATGCAAATATGGCAGAAATCCGTGCGGAGGCTCAAGGGGAATAGCCATGCGATCGCATGGTTATCTATCGCTGCGATCGCACGGGTGACAATTCAAACGCAGAATGTTATTTGGCCAAACCATGCGATTGCAGGGATATTGCCTATGCGATCGCAAGGCCTATTCTCGGAGAAAATCCGGGTTTTGGCAAGTTTTAGTTTCCTTTAGGGTTTAGGACTCTTAATTCAATTAAGTTACTTAATTTCGATTTAGGTTAGAATTATTCATACGTTTACTATTTAAACATCTTTCATTGTAAACATAAGACAATTACGTTATTTGTGAGATTAATTAAAGTGAGAATTCACTTTTTTCCTAGTTTTTAATCGAACTAACCTACACTTATCAAAGAATTCACATCTCTTTGTGGCATTCATAACTTTGGTTCGTTGTTTTAAGAATTCATCGGGTCAAGTTTTTGCGGCTGGATTTTAGCTTTCTTGGGGTTCAGATCAAACCTTTGTGGGTCCGGAGTTTTAATACTTCGCGGGTTCGCATCAAAAAGGATCCTAGCCCACTGGGAATCTAAATAGTTCTATTGATTAATGTTTGAGGGTCATTAATTCAATTTAAACAGTGGGAGTTTAATTAATTTAATATAAGTCCATGTTAAATTAATTTTATGCATTTAATTAATTGTTCTATCTTATTATTTATTGGTTGAATCATGAGTAACCATACAAGTTTGAGAGGCATATTGGATGCCAACAAACATATCAGACCAAATTTTTTGGACTGGCACCGCAATCTGAGAATTGTTCTCAAGCATGAAAAAGAAAAATTGGATATGTCAATTAGCAGCCAATGCCGGAAGCTCCTATTGAGGAGGCTACGCCGGAGAACGTGCAGGCTTACAAGAACACAGTGATAATAGTAACACTGTAACATATGATGCTTGCAATATGTCACTTGAGTTAGAAAAGCAGCACGAGGGTATGGATGCCAATACCAAAATATATCATTTCAAGGAGTTGAATGATGTACAGTCACAGACTGAACAATATGAGACATCCAAAAGGTTATAAAGAGGTTTGATCTTCAGTCAGTGCTCATGTATTGAAGATGATTGATTATATTGAAAAAATTAAATCAATTAAGTTTTACCATGGACAACGAGCTAAGTGTTGACTTAGTTATGCTGTCCCCACCTAATAACTTTTCGCAGTTCATTATGAACTTCAACATGAATAAGATTCAGTGTACCCTACTTAAGCTGCTAAACGTGCTGAAAAACTGATAATCCCAAAGGAATGGGTAAACTTTGGCCATTGATACCTCTAAGAGCACTGAGAGGAAATCTAAATGGACCTTTTAGAAAGGATCCAAGAAGGCCGAATCTGTTGGAAAACAGTTAAGCAAAGACGAATCCAAATATGATGATCCGTGTTTTCAATGTGGAAACAAATGACATTAGAAGTGGAACCACAAAGCATAAAAGAGATAAAACTAAAATACTCATATCTTTGGCATTGCATATTCGGTCATATAAATGAAAACGCATCACCAAGTTACATAAAGATGAATACTTGGATTCAAATGATTATGAATCATTTGATAAGTGTGAATCATGCCCGTTGGGCAAAATGACCTAGACCCTCTTTTCTGAAAAAGGGAAACGCAGTTGCAGATATTTTGGGTCTTGTACATACTGATGTATATAGACAAATGTCTAAAGATGCTAAAGATGGCTTTTCTTACTTCATCATATTTACATATGACCATTTTAGATATGGTTTTATATGATTGATGGAATTCAAGAGTGAAGCCTTTGAAAAGTTCAAAGAATTCAAGCAAGAAGTAGAAAGGCAAACCGAGAAAATATTCTAACACTTAGATTTGATCAAGGTGGAGAATATTTGAAGGGTGAGTTTTTTAGACTATCTAAAAGAGAATGAGATTCTCTCGCAGTAGACTCCACCGTATACACCATGACAAAATGGTGTATCTGAAAGGAGAAACCGCACCTTATTTAATATGGTGCAATCAATGGTGAGTCGCGCAGTTATTCCAAAATTATTTTGGAGATATGCACTTAACACTGCATGTTATACACTAAACTGTGTCCTATCTAAATCGGTCAATAAAACTCCATACGAGTTATGGAAAGAGAAAAATACTTAATCTTTCATACATGAAGGTTTAGAGATGCGACGCTTACGTGAAGCGCGTTGAATCAGATAAGCTATGAGCTAAATCTGATAATTGTTTATTTGTGGGGTATCCAAAAGAAAGTGTTGGATATTATTTCTACAATTCTATCTAGATGGATGTCATCATATCGAGACTTGCTATATTCTTAGAGAAGACAGTGGGAGCAATGTAGATCTTGAAGATGTTCAAGAAACCACAAATAAAATTGACCAATTAGATATTCCAATGGCTGAGCTTTCATCTGATGAAGCACACATTGAGAAAGTAGGAACCACCAGTTCCCAAGGACACACCAGCTCAGCGTAAGTCGAGTAGAGTCATTCATTTTTCTCTGAGATACGATCTCTTGGTTACTAGTAATGGAATCCAAAATGAACTCCATGTACGAAAACAAGGTTTGGACTTTGCTTGACCCACATGAAGGGGTAAAACCTATAGGCTGTAAATTGGTTTACATTAAAAAGGTTGACATGGATAGTAATGTTCATACTTACAAGGCAAGATTGGTTGTGAAAGGTTTCAAGCAAAGACAATTGATTGACTTTGACGAAACCTTCTCACCAGTAGTTTTGTCTAAGTTAATTCGGATTCCGCTTGCGATAGTAGCATACCATAACTATGAGATATGGAAAATGGATGTCAAGATTGCATTCCTTAACGGGAATCTTAGCGAAGATGTGTACATGACACAACTTGAAGGCTTTGAATCCATAGAGCCAAACAAGGTATGCAAATTACAGAAATCCAAATATGGATTAAAGCAAGCCTTTTGGAGCTGGAATCTTCGTTTTGATAAGATAATCAAAATGTTTGAATTTATCAAGAATGAAGATGAACTATGTGTATAAAAGGTTAGTGGGAGCAAAGTCGTGTTTCTAATTTTGTATGTGGATGACATACTTTAGGAAACGATGTCTCCGATGCCAAAAATCAGCAAAATTGTGGTTATCTAAAATTTCTCCATGAAGGATATGGGAGAGGCAACGTACATTCTCGATATAAAGATCTATAGAGATAGATCTAAGAGAATGCTTGGCCTATCTCAAGATATGTACATAGATAAAATCTTAAGAAGATTTAGCATAGAAGAGTCCAAGAGATGACTCTATCCCGTCTGGCATGGGATCAATATCTCAAAAGAGATGTGTCCAAAGACACAAATTGAAAGAGATCGCATGGATAGAATTCCTTATGTATTAGCAATAGGATCTATCATGCATGCAATACTATGTACTCGATTGAATGTTTCATATGCTTTGAGTGTCACAACCAGGTTCCAAGCGAACCCTGGCGAGAAACATTGGATCGCAATTAAGAACATCCTTAAGTTCTTAGGAAGAACTAAAGACATGTTCTTGATATATGGAAGAAATGAACTTAGAGTTCAAGGTTATGCTGATGCTAGCTTTCAGTCTGATAAAGACGATAACAAATCCCAAATTTGGATATGTATTTACTCAAAATGGTGATACAGTCAGTTGGAAAAGTTCCAAACAAGAAACGACTGCTGATTCAACTATAGAAGCCGAATATATAGCTGCTTCAGAAGTAGCAAAGAAAACGGTCTGGATCAAGAAGTTCATTATTGAACTTGGAATAGTTCCTAGCATTGTTGATCCAATAACTTGTATTGTGATAACAATGGAGCCATCGCATAAGCGAAGGAACCCAGGTCTCATCAATGATCTAGATATATATTGAGGCAGTATCATCTCATCAGAGAGATAATCTTAAGAAATTATATAAAGATAGAACGAGTCCTAACATACGATAATGTAGCAGATCCTTTGACAAAGTTGTTGTCCCAGCACAAGCATGATGGTCATGCTAAATTTGATGGTATTAAGATACCTGAGTGATTGGATCTAGTTTGTATTGGACATTTTGTGATATACTTTTTGTTAGACATTGAAGTATATGAACAAATTGATTAATTAAATGCTTGTCTACATTTTAATGGCAGATCTGTTATTTTAAATTTTATTATTTAAAATAATAGAGTCCGAAGAAAAGTTCACAGTAACTTATTAATCACAAGGTGTTGTGATTGTGAGATACAAGTTATAAATAACTTATTCTTGAAATATCCCTAGTCATAGTAATAATGAGATACAGATATCATTATTGCAGATAGACTAGTATGTGTTGCATTTCTTTTGAAAGAAAGTAGCTGATCTCACGAGCTAAGATGTAGAGGGACATCTGAATGAACACATGAATGCATTGTTATGAGAACATGACATTGGATGATTCGCCTAGAGATTCCACATGGATAACTATCCAAGCGTCAGTGGTAAATCTCTAATGCGCGGTTGTGGATTTGGTCCTTTGACTTGAGGACATCATAGAATCTTATATGAGGACCACTGTACTTTGGCGAGCGTTTGATGGGGCTCGAAGATTTGAGTAACCAGGAAGACGTCGTACGGGTACAGTGAGAATCGTATGAAGGTTGTGAATGTCTAATATGAGGATTCGTCACTCCTGGAAAGTAGGAGATTATAACCTAATTTTTGCCCACTTAAGTTGATATAAATTTCCTCGGCTGGGGTGGAGTTATGAGTTGAAAATGTTTCAATCATAACTAGATTAGATCAACGAAGAGTTGAGGTGAATAACATAATTGGTTGGAATGAGATTGACGCTGATCTATATCTCTTAACCAATTGGGTTATATTGATGAAGGGGTTATATTTCCACGGTAACTGCACATATATTGGTTCTGTCATACCACGTGACATTTTCCTTCACATGGATTGCCTTGACACATTGCTAGATGTCAATTTTGGACGGCGACGTGAATTGAACGATCTCGGTGAATCGATGAGAATATCACTGCATTTGCCATCGTGAATGAAAACCTAATGGGTCACACACATAAAGTGAGAATTGAGCATCTAGAGTTGGACCTTGTCCAAGTGGGAGATTGTAAGAATTAATGTCCAAGGTCCAATTTGTTGGGTCGGACTTAATTACTTATTGGGCCAAATTAATTAATAAGAAATCGGGCCTAATTGTTGATGGGTTCTAGTTGGACTAGAACTAGGGCTAGGGTTAGCCCCGCCTATAAATACAAAGGCGCAACATTTTAGGATTAAGTGTTGATCTTTAATTACTTGCTAGCACAAGCAAAAGACATCCCAATCAATTTCTCCCAAAAGTTCTGCTTTCATCTGTTCTTGATTGTAGAAGTCCAAATCTATTCTTGCTGTGTGGATCACCATTGGAGGCTGGACATCTGGACAACTGTGGTATTGAAGATCGCACCTCCAACTAATCAGAGAATCAGATTCCACGGTGTTCATCAAGGTAAACTCCTATCACGAATTCTCTCTAAGTGCAAGGTTGATCCGGGCTTATAGGAATTGAGCATTTAATTTCCGCTGTGCATGTATATGGAAACGAATAAAATTTCTTATGAAAGGCTTTTATTCAGAAAGTCTTCTCTATCAAGGATTGGGGTTTAAAACCTCATATTGCTAGAATGGTTGAAGTCAGCCGTTGGATACGTGGAAAAAATGATCGTTGGCAGGAGAAAATTTTTGTTTACCAATATAATTATTGGGATTATATGGAAGCTTGAAATAAGGCTTTTATTTATCAAAATAAAACATGTAAAAACATACATAGTTTTTCAGAATTCGGGAAGGAATTAACATTGAAAAATTTCCTAATTTGTTCAAAGAATGGTTCATTCTTTATGGCTATGAAGAACAAATGTTTCTAGAGATTTTCAAAAACTTGTTTGAACATTTCAAACTTTTGTATCCAGGATTAAGAAATATAGAAAGAATACACAGCTTCTCAAATGCAGCAGCTATGTTATACTTCTGTGTAGAATTTCATATTCCTTGGATTTGGACATTAACTCTCTAGGTACATATAGATCAAAGGGGTTTTCCTTCACTATGCAGTCTCATCACTATATGTGGTGGCATAAATTAGAAGCAAATGATATTATTGAAAAGATTAAAGAATCTTTCCTAGTGTGAAAAAATCTACACCAAGGATCACAAAAAAAATCTTATATTTGAAGAAAAAGAAAATTTTGTCAAAGATCAATTATCTGCAATTAAAATTGTCTTAAACAAAGAAAATTCAACTCTTTCTAAAGAAGAGTTAAATAAAAAGATCTTATGGTAATGTCAGAATTATTGACTAATAACGAAGATGTTTCCATGAAATCTGTTTCATCAAAAGGGAAAGAACCTAAACATGAATCTTCAGGAGATCGGATGATTTTGGAGATGAAGACTATTCTCCATTAAATGAGGATATGGAAGAACACATCAGTATGGCTTATCTTTATCATTTAGATAGGACACAGTCAAAAAGTAAAGGAATCAATATCAAGTAGACACTTTTTTGTCAATTCAGCTTAAAGCAGACATTCAACAGATAAGCATTTATCAGGAATTTTATCTTTTTTGGATATCAAGATGGAAAAGTTGAAGGTGATTGATGTGCTTGCGGATTTCAAATTTCAAGTATGAGAATTAATAAAATTGAAGACTAGTTTGATATCCAGAACCAGGATGTTTTCACTTGATGTAATCAACGAAAATTTTAGTTTCTACTGTTTGTTGTAAAATAAGTTTAATCTTGTAATCAAGATCACCCAGCAATAATATTTGTAAGTTTCTAAATCTTTCTTCCTTTATGATTTAAATTCTTGCATTTATTAACTTGGACAAACAATTGGTATCACATGAGTAGGTTGACCTCAAACTATATATTGGAAGAGGCGTAAATCCATCACTCAATACATGGATCTTAAAGTCATAAATTGTTAGATGCGAAATTACTCGACTTAGTAGGTGAATCCCAAAAAAGTATTTGGCAGTGGCGTCAAAGCTATACATATTTGAAAGATCTCAATTTATGAATTTCAAGTGCACCTATTCACGTGAGTGATTTATGCCTCTACCAATATTTAGTTTTGTGGTTTCCCAACTTACTAGAGAGATGCATGCCTCTTACAATTTTTGATAATTTGACGTTCTCCTACATAGCTCATAGATTTACGCCTCTACGAATTTTTTATTTTCAGGTTCACCAACCAGGGATGGAGACTGATGGATGGGTCTTGTGGACTTATGGATTGAGACTGACTCTACACTCGCTGTTCATTGCATTTCACGTGGTGGGGGGCCGTGGGTGATTCAGTTAATACTCAGACGCATCCGACATCTTCTTTCATTCGATCGAGACACAATTTCCCATATTTTTCGAGAGGGAAACCAGGTCGCTGACTCTTTAGCTTCTGAGGGCTGGGACCAACGACATTATCAGGAGTATGGATCTTCAGACTTGCCACGTCGTTCGCGTGGACTACTTCAGACTGACAGATATGGCCTTCCATCAGTTAGAGGTCTTTAGTTTTTTGTTAGTTTGGTTTTCATTTGCTTTTGCTTTTGCTTTTCAGAATTATGCACCGGAAGTAGTATCTCTTTATTTGCTGTAGTTTGAGGAATTTTTTTTTTCATTCGTTGTATGCTTGGAGGTCAGGTTCATATTCCCCTTCTGTGTACTACCATTTTCATATAAATACAGTGGTAGGGGCATCCAAACCCCCACCAGCCTGTCCTGGTAGAGGCCTAAAAACCATACTGGACTGTGCTGGTGCTTCGAATAAAAAAAAAAAAACCAGGGATGGATTTACAACATGACGAGACCCCGCGTCTGCCCATGCTGGTATTTTGCAAAAAAATGGTGCTGGCTATCGTGTATGACGTGTATTTTACAACCAGATAAAGAATTACCATGAAGACGAAGCGAAACAAGGCGATCGCAGAGGTTCCAAATGGAGGTTGGCAAATGGCACAGACCCAAAAAGCAAATTGTGGCTCAAATCAATATCTGATAAAGAAGAACTGTACCCAAGCTCTAAAGAAATTGTCCCATAAAGTGCATTCACACCAAGATAAAGACTTTGAAGATTTAAAAGTTCGCCCAACTCTCTCGGGAGTGTTCCCGAGAGATTTGCAGATGGGAGTTGAAGAGAAATGAGGTGCAAAAAAGGGTCTTTATGTAGAGAAAGACTGGTCCATCAAAGTATCCCTATATATTAAAAGAGTGAATTGAAGTGGGTACCATTCATAGGAATGTGTGCCCTTTTAATAATATTCCCATTTTTTTTACTTTTCCCTATTTCCTATATTTTGTTTCCTTTTCATTTTTTTTTAATGGTAGATTTTTCAACCCAATTTTTTTTTTTTTAACGTTTCGTCATTTTTCTCGTCTTTCTTTGGTCGTCTTGTTCGTCTTTCTTCCGACTTTAGTCATGCCTTCCGAAAAATCACCCAAAATTTTTACAGATATTTTTATTATTTTAGATACCCAATCAAATATTGTTTTTGTTTTTCTCCAAATAGAAGCTATCCAAATTCATAATAACTTAAACTATTAAAATTCAGTTCCACACACACACACACACACACACACACACACACACACACATATATATATATATATATATATATATATATATATATATATATATATATATATATATATATATATATATATATATATATATATTAGGTTCTAGGTTCGGCCTCTTAGGTTGAGACATAGTAACATATATCAAGCAATCCACTTTAAACTTTAAAATCATTTGCAAGCGAAACAACTTTCTTTCAATTAATTACTTATATTAAGTTAGCAACACAGTGATCAAGATTACAAGAAATACATAGTTTTAATTCATTTTCTCTGTCGATTATTGAATCAAATTACAATTAAGTCCAAAACAATTTACCCACAAGCACAAAATCTTGCATTATGCAAGAAAAAAGAGAGAGAGAATATTACTCTCAAGGTAAAAAGTTACAATAGTAGAGAAATAAAATATATCTATGAGTACAACCCTATCCAATATACCAAGAAAATAAAATCACTAATTAACAATTTATGTTAATCTATAATAAGTATTTTTACTACTTATTGCCTTACTACTTATTACCGCAAGTTCACAAGAAATCTTATGCATATCTGACACTGATGTGATTTAAACTTTTTTTAATGTTTGATACATTAGAATAAATAAAATTAAATTAAAAAATTGAAATAATTTACGAAGTTGGTTCATAATGAGGAGAAATATAGAATAAGATTAAACTTTAAAGCAAAAGAATAACCGTGTGAGATCATAATTGAAGTATTAAGTTCTAGGATTTGTATTAATCAATTATGTTAGTGGACTACACACCATTCATTACATCACCTAAAAATGAAGATGTATCGCTCAACTTTAAATAATACGTACTCTTTTCAATAAGCTTTAATATATGTTTTACTTAGTCTTTCATAAGTGAAAAAATAATTAAAAAATTCACTAACAATGACCACACTATTAAATACTTAATTAAAATACAACACGTGCCTTGCACGTGAATTTCACTAGTATTGTTGAAAAAGGAGAAAGCATCAGAGAAGAAGAAGATGAAAAAAGAAAAGTGAAATGGAACCCTGTGGGTGAGCTGAGGGGTGGGGGTAGGGTTCTTGCTTTGAGGTTTTTCTTTTTGAGAAAGCTAACAGTGTGTTGACTGTGAGTGAACATTAATCCATAAAACTATGATTTGATTACTCCTATGAAATTCAAAAAAGTGGGGTTTTGTAATATAATTGTGTATGTTTTTTTTTTTTTATCTTTAATGGCACGCCGTTTCTCCTTTGGGGGTGTCCATTGGCAGGAGGAAATAGTGGATGGAAAAGGTGTGCACGATGATAAGTATTTTCTTTTCGTTCATTCTCATTTTGACTAAAACACTGTAATTGGTCATCAAACAGGAATTAACTTCAACTCGCATGACTTTTCGTGAACAGAGAATGCAATTATCTAATCTCACAAATTGAAATTGGAGTTGTACTAAACACTTTTTAACATTATTACGGCTTATATCGAATTATATTTCACTACTATATGATTTTCTTGTTGCTTGATAAGTTACGTATTTATTAAAAATATTTTTACATTATTTTTTCACAAGCATTGGCCGTTGACTGGTCAACGGTCAATATTTGACCATTGACCAGTCAACGTCCGCCCTAGCTAAATTTCAACCCTAGATCCGCCACTGTCACCGACTAATTGGCAGTTTTTACTCCTCTATCAATTTATGGATTCGTGCCTCTACCAATGTTTTTTGAGGTTCGCCTACTAAAAAACATAGATGTACACATCGATTAGTTTACGGGTTTGAGGTCCAATTTCTGATTTGAGAGATTAAGGCTCTCCCAATTTATGGCTTTGAGATCCACGCCTCTGCCAAATATTTGGTTTTGGACTCACCTACTAAAGATTTCGCCTCTATCAATTTATGACTTTCAGATCCACCTATTGAGTGAGAGATTTACGTCTCTTCCAATATTTCATTTTGAGATCAACCTACTATTTGATAGATCAATACCACTATCAATTTTTTTGTTTTGAGGTCTGCCTCCACATGCAAGAGACCTATAATCATATTTATTTATTGGTTTGAGATCCATTGTGCATTTGAGAAATTTGCACTACTTTCAATTTTGGTTTTTAAGGTTCACTTACTAAGCGGAGAGATTAACATCTATTAATTTATGGGTTTGAGGTCCATCTAGGATGTTCACTACAAAGTTCTGAAATAAATTTTTTCTTCCAAAAATTTAACCTTGTTTAAAATGGAAGGAGTCTGCAAATTTTTTTTTTTCCCCTGAAATCTTAAGTTCTTCTTGAAGAAAGTTGAGCTGACATCTTTTGTTTTTTTTTTTTATTAAATTTATCTCCTTAATTAAAGGAGAAGAAATAAAGTAGTAGAAATACCTTCATCACTAATAGTGATAGGTTTGATCATGGTTAAAAAAGGCATTCCCAGAATTACTTCTTAAGATAGATTTTTAACCATAATAAAAGAACTTGGTTGGAAAAGACTGTTGTTGCTAACATAAAAATTAGAAAGTTTATATTTAACTTTCAAACTGGAACCATTGGCTGCCGTAAGACTTTTAGTAGTTTTTTCAAAAAACAATGAAGGAATTAATCATTTCCTAATACAATTTAAATCTGACCCACTAAACACAATTGTTTTTATGGTAAAATCTGTATTTATAATAAGAGTAACGTTAATCCACAATCTTTGAATTAACATTTTTTGGATTGCTTCAAGAAAAATAGTTTCGTCGCTGTTTTCTTCAACCACTGCTTTTCCTTTTAGTAGTTGACTTGAATTTTCAATTCGAGTTTCAAGTTGATGCAACCTCCAATCCAAAGGTATAAACTTTGTTTCTTCTAAATGGTTTTTATGACTATTTATCTGGAAAAAAAATTTATTTTTAAGGGATTCAATCTCTTTAGAAAGATCATTTAATCTCTTAATTTATGGACCAACCCATAAATTAAAAGTAGTGTAAGTCACTTTGCTTAGTAAGTGAACCTTAAAACTAAGATTGGTAGAAGTGCAAATTTCTCAAATGAGCAATGGATCTCAAAGCAATAAATTTAGGAGCACAAGTCTCTCACAGGTGGAGGTGGACCTCAAAACAAAAAATTGATAGTGGTGTTGATCTATCAAATGAGTAGGTCGACCACGAAACTAAATATTGGAAGAGATGTAAATCTCTCACTCAATAGGTAAATCTGAAAGTCATAAATTGATAGAGGCGAAATCTTTTGACTTAGTAGGTGAGTCCCAAACCAAATATTTGGCATAGGCGTGGATCTTGAAGCCATAAATTTAGAGAACCATAGATCTCTCAAATAAGTAATTGGACCTCAAACCTATTAACCGATCGAGGTGTAAATCTCTGTATTTAGTAGGTGAACCTCAAAATCAAAAATTGATAGAGGCACAAATCCATAAATTGATAGAAGTGTAAAAACAGACAAGTGATAGGCAATCCTGAAAATAAAAAAATTGGTAGAGGCGTAAATCTATGAAATATGTAGGTGAACATCATATTATCAAAAATTATAAAAGCATATATCTCTTGAATAAGTTGGAAACCCACAAAACCAAATGTTGGTAGATGAAAAAATCTCTCACGTGGATATGTGGACTTGAAATTCATAAATTGATATAGGCATAAATCTATCATTTGAGTAGACAGACCTCGAACTCATAAATTGAAATAGGCATATATCAATTTATGAATTTCAAGTCCACCTATCCACGTAAGAGATTTATGCCTCTACCAAATTTTGATTTTGTAGACCTCAAACTTATAAACTGAAATAGGCTTATATCTCTCAAATGAATAGGTGGGCCTCAAAACTAAAAACTTAGTGGCGTTAATCTCTCGGATGAGTAGGATGACATGAAAGCCATCAATTGATAGAGGCATAAATCTCTCACACATATAGCTAGACCATAAAACACAAAAAATGATAGTGGCATAGATCTTTAAATTGGTGTGTCGACCTCGAACCCATAAATTGCTGGTGACTTAAATCTCTTGCATGAGCAGTTGGATCTCTAAGAAATAAATCGATAGACGTAATCTATCACATGAGTAGGTGGACCTGAAATCTATAAATTCACAGTGGCGTAGTTCTCTTGAATGAGTAGATGGACCTCAAACCCATAAATTAATGGTAGTGTAAGTCTCTTCGCTTGGTAAGTGAACCTTAAAACCAAGATTGGTAATTTCTCAAATGAGCAATGGATCTCAAAGAAATAAATTGATAGGAGTATAAGGCCCCGTATGTTTTTAATTAAAATTTTTCTAAAAAGCTAAAGTCAAAGTCAAGAATTAATTTTAACTACACATTTCATGGACCAACAACTTTTTAACCACACATTTCATCAACTTTTATCAACTTTTCTAAAAAATCTGATTTTAATCAAAATCAAACACACCCTAAGTCTTTCACATGTGGAGGTAGACCTCAAAAAAAAAAATTGATCGTGGTGTTGATATATCAAATGAGTAGGTTGACCTCGAAACTAAATATTAGAAGAAACGCAAATCTCTCACTCAGTAGATGGATTTGAAATTCATCGCACCCATGAAGATTGAATCTCGAAAACCACAACAAAGATTGATAATGAACGCCAATAAAGCTAAAATCATGCTGCAAGACCTTGGCCCGATGATTTCTTAAATCAAAGAACCAAGTTTGAATAAACGCCACAAAGATTTGCAAAGTCTTTCATAAGTTCGATTAGTTCAATTAATGTATTATCTAAATAATCAATATTATTTTGTTTACAATAAGAAGTGTTTATATAGGCAAAAATCAATGAAACCCTAATCTAATTCGAAAAATAACTAGAAACTTAACAAAATAGAGTTCTAAATGAAAAATGAAACAAAATCCTGAAAAATCCTGAATTGCCGATTGTGGCTTGGGTGTTCACCCAGTACAAATCCAGGCTTTCACCCAGGCATAAAGTTTGGCCTCGGGTTGGGAAAAGAGAGGTGGGGCGTTCACCCCACATTTTACCCTAGTCAATTGCCCAGGGTTAATATCCACTCTACGCCAATTGATCTCTAAACTTTGAATTATGCTCATTTTGGCATTCCAATCTTCCATTAGCTTTCAATATGTCTTTAATGTGGTCCTTAGCTTGATTCAAATGTACTAAAGTTGTCTCTTCTTTTGTCATACTTATTTTGAAGGTTGGTATCTTGCTTGTTGCACTTTGGGTGTCGGTTTTGGTCCACGTAGCTTGGACAAGACCTTGTATGGCGTCTTTGTTCTTCTTAGCTCTTAATCTCGTTATTGGCACTGCCAGAATATGTAACGAATCCTTTATAGCTGGTATATGGTTGTCATCATTCCTTCCTTCCTCAAAATGATTCAACCTCGAATTATCACCTACATCAAAGGGAGAAAGATCAACAAGATTAAAAGTAGCAGACACATTATATTCACCTAGAAGGTAAAGCTTATAAGCATTATCATTTATCCTCTCAAGTACTTGAAATGGCCCATCCTGTCTAGGATGTAGCTTATACCACCTACGGGCAGGAAATATTTCCTTCTTCATATACACCCAAACCAAATCACCAGGTTCAAAGATAATTTGTCTACGGCCTTTGTTGACTTTGGCTACATATTGTTTATTCTTCTTTTCAATTTGTTGCCGTACACTCTCATAGTGTTTCTTTCCCATCTCTGCCTTCATTTGTCCATTCAAGCTATCCCTTTCATCAACAGGTAAAAGAATCAAATTTAAAAGGGTTAGAAGATTAAACCCATACACAATTTCAAATGGTAAAGATTAGTGGTAGAATAGACACATGTATTATATGCAAACTCAATAAACGACAAATAATCCTCTCAATTCTCCATATTCTTTTAAATTACAGTACGTAATAAAGTAGATAAATTTATATTTACTACCTCGGTTTGTCCATCCGTTTAAGGATTACAAGTAGTTGAAAACAGCAACTTAGTCCCCAACTTACCCCCACAAGAGTTTCCAAAAAGTAGCTAAGAAATTTAACATTATGATCAGACACAATATTCCTTGGAACACCATAGAGCCATACTATTTCTTTAAAGAACAATTCAGCTATGTTAGTTGCATCGTCAGTTTTATTACAAGATATAAAATGTGTCATTTTAGAAAACCTATCAACAACCACAAAGATTGAATTCTTACTTTTCTTTGACTTAGACAAGCCTAAAACAAAGTCCATGAAAATATCTACCCAAGGCTCGTTAGGTACGGATAGAGGAGTATACAAACCACGAGGTAAGACTCTAGATTTGGCCTGCTTACATGTAACACATCTTGCACACAATCTCTTCACATCACATTTCATTGTAGGCCAAAAGAAATGTTCATACAACTTATCAAATTTGGCCTACTTACATGTGACATCTATGGTCTTTCTCACACCAAAATGCCCCATCAAGCCTCTCCCATGTGCCTCCCTCACAAGCAACTCGCGCATAGAACTATTAGGCATACACAATTTATTTTCTCTAAATAAGTACCCCATCTAGTCTATAAAATTTTCCAAAAGTTGTCTTCTCACACGCCCCATACACACTAGCAAGTCATTATCATGAGCATACATGTCCTTAATGTACTCAAATCCCAATAACCAGGAATTTAAAGTAGAATCGAGGGCGTACATTCTAGACAACGCATCAGCCACAACACTTTCCCTACCTTGTTTGTAGTGAATTACATATGGAAAAGTCTTAATGAATTCCAGCCACTTGGCATGCCTCCTATTCAACTTACCTTGTCCCTTTAGGTGCTTTGGAGACATGGTCGATATGGATAACAAACTTCTTCAGCCATAGGTAATGTTGCCAAGCCTCCAATGCGTATACTTCTTTGCTATATATTGGGTAATTCAAAGTTGCCACACTTAAATTTTTAGTAAAATAGGCTATTGGCCTTTACTCCTGCATCAACACAATATGGAGTGTGTGTTTCTTGCAAAATATAACACAAGAATATTAAAAGGATGCGTTTCTTGACTTTTTGTTTTTTTGTTTTTTTATTTTTGACTTTTTGATGCAACACAAGAAATTAACAAAAGAAATATCGTAAGGCAAGAACTAGAAAAGAATTAGCTTTAGTGTCTTAGCGTATCGTGCCCAAGAAATTCTTGAATTGTCTTGGTGCAAGAATTTTTTTTGACTGACACTAAGATGTGGTGAACTCAACCAACAAAAAAAAGATTGAAAATATGATGAATAATGAAATATATTTTTTTTTTTTGTAAAATATTTTGGATATGACTCAAGATAAATGATCACAAAGAAAGGAATCAAGATGGAATGTGATGGAAACAAAAAGAAAAGATAGAACCTGATTTTAGAGTCAAAGCTCTGATACCAACTGATGTGAACCCGCGAAGATTGAATCTCAAAAGCCACAACAAATATTGATAATGAATCCCAAGAAATCTAAAATCAAGCTGCAAGACCTTGACCCGATGATTTCATGAATCAAAGAACCAAGTTAGAATGAACGCCACAAAGATTTGCAAAATCTTTGATAAGTTCGATTAGTTTAATTAAGAACAAGGAAGAAAAGTAAATCTCATTTAATGTATTCTCTCAATAATAAATGTTGTTTTGTTTACAATAAGAAGTGTTTATATAGGCAAAAATCAATGAAAATCTAGTCTAATTCGAAAAATAACTAGAAACTTGACAAAATAGAGTTCTAAACAGACAAGGAAACAAAATCCTGAAAAATTCTAAATTGCTGGATTTTGGCCTGGGGGATCGCCCATTACAAATTCGAGCATTCGCCTAGGCATAAAGTTTGGCCTCAAGTTGGGAAAATGAGGGTGGGGCGATCGCCTAGGGTTAGTTTCCACTCTACGCCAGTTGATCTCCAAACTTTGAATTATACTCATTTTGGCCCTCCAATCTTCTACTAGCCTCCAATATGCCTTTAATATGGTCATTTAGCTTTAATCAAATATACTATAGTTGGCTCTTCCTTTGTCATACTCATTTTGAAAGTTGTTGTCTTGCTTGTTGCACTTTGGGTGTTGGTTTTAGCCCATGTAGCTTGGACAAGACCTTGTTTGGCATCTTTGATCTTCTTAGCTCTTGATCTCGTTATTGGCCCCATCAAAATATGAAAAGTCCTTTCTAGCTAGTCCGTGGTTCTCATCATATCCACCACTCCTCAAAAGAATTTGACATCGAATCATCACCTGCATCAAAGAGAGAAAGGTATTTTCATTTTTATATTCTCAAGATTTCTATCGACCCCATCTTGGCCTCTATAGTCTCCTCATCTATGTTCCATTTCACGCCTATCACCTCTAGGCCTCATCCTATCCATCTCAGCCATATAATTATAGTCATTCTCATCCTCACTACCCACTATATTCTCATTCTCAAATTCAGCCATAAGATTATGGTCAGGCCTATCATGTCTCCTATCATTAGAGATCCCGTGTTGTTGCTCCCTTAGTAAGATTGTAATCACCGTATCATGCCTATCCATCATATCTCTCTTCGCGTTATTTCTTTTCCTCATCTCTTTATTGCTATCCCTCATCTCGTTGAACACCATATTCATCCGCTCAAATTATTGTTACATGGCTTTTAACAAAAAGAATTGGTTATTCTCATCCCTGGTGTTGTTTCTTCGTGATTAGACATTTTAGGTAAAAAAGAAAAGAAAATTTGGTAGTGAAAGAAAAATTAATCTCACGTGTTTACACTCGTGTTTCACTCTTTTTTTCGATAATAATCTCACTAGTCTTGCATTTTACCTCTCTTTGTTTTTCTAGCCAAATTCTCTAAGGAACTAACTAAACTTAATCAAGAATCGGTTTTAACAAAGTTCAAGAACAAGAAACAAGAAGTACGAAAAAGACAACAGAAGGACTCAAGAAGAAAATCACAAGAAGAATAAGATTTGAGGATTTAAGCACGATATGACAAATATAATACAAGAATCTCAAATTGATGCATTTCTTGACTATCTTCAATTTTCGCTTTTTTTTTTCTAAATTTTTTTGACTTTTTGATGCAACGCAAGAAACTAACAAAAGAAATATCACAAGAAAAGAATTGGAAAAGAATTAGTTTTGGCGCCTTAAAAGATCGTGCCCAAACAACTCTTAAATGCTTTTGTGAAAGAAAAGATTTTTTTTATGTTTTTTTTTTTTTTGAATGACACTAAAATGTGATAAATCCAAACAAGAAAATAACATAAACTTTATGAAATTTTTTGAATTACGAAAGAGAAATATTTTTTTTTTTAATTTTGTCTATGACTCAAGATGAAAGACCAACAAGAAAAAATCAAGATGGAATTCGATAGAAAAAAAAAAAAAAAAAAGATAAAACCTAATTTTAGAGCCAAAACTCTAATACCAACCAACTGATACGAACCCTTTAGCTTGAATCAAATGTACTAAAGTTGGCTCTTCCTTTAGCATACTTATTTTGAAGGTTGTTGTCTTGCTTGTTGCACTTTGGGTGTCGGTTTTGGCTCATGTAGCTTGGACAAGACCTTGAATGGCGTCTTTGATCTTCTTAGCTCTTGATCTCGTTATTGGCCCCACCGGAATATGTAACGAGTCTTTTCTAGCGGGTCTATGGTTCTCATCAACAAGGTTGATAGGAAAAAATGTTGACAAAGCAACAACAAAATGAAATTTTGAATGCTAAAAAACAAAATGTTGAAAAAGAAGGAGAAATGGAAATTGATAGCTCCCTTCATGAAGATGATGGAGTTATGACTCTATTACAAACTATTGTGAAACATTTTTTAAGGCATGCTACACCTGTTGAATAAATCAGTAGAGGTCAACTTATGAATTTAAGTGTAGATCTCTCACTCACTTTAGGTGGTATAAGAATGCCTTTATTACTCTTGTTTATTAAATAGATGATGCTAAAGTAGTTTTTGAAAAGAAAAGTTTATTTCATGACTTCCAAATTTTTTTGGAGAAAGAGTTTGGACAAAACTCATCACACTAGGTAGGGGTGGGCATTCAAACCGTCAAATCGCTCAAACTAACCGAACCGAACCGATTCGGGTCGGTTTGGTTCGATTTTTCACACCTTGACGGTTTGGTTTGGTTTGGTTTACCAAGCTAAAAAATAAATTTGGGTTGGTTTGGTTTCGGTTTGTGATAAATAAACCAAACCAACCCGAACCGAATTATAACTTATAAGAACAAAAATAAAATTAAACTTAGTTGTAAATGTCCAAAAATTAATAACTTGCATGTCCAAAAAAAGGTTGTAAATGTTGATTAATTTGTAAATTGGAGTTATATTTAAATGTTTTGTAAATAATTTGTTGCATGTCCAAAAGAAATTTTGAAATGGGAGTCATTGTTATATTTTTAGAATACAAATGCAAGCCCAAACTATTCAAGTCCAAACCGCCTAAACCAAACCGAACAGACCCATTATTAGTCGGTTCGGTTTGGATCGATTTGCCCAACAAGGCGGTTTGGTTCGGTTTGGAAGAAACGCCAAACCGAAGTGGTCGGTTCGATTTCGGTTTGGGCCCAAAACCGAACCAACCCAACCTATGCCCACCCCTAACACCAGGTACCTAATCAATTTATTTTGATAATATTACTTTGGTAAGTTAATTAGTGTTTACCTAATCAATTTATTTTGATAATATTACTTTGGTAAGTTAATTAGTGTTTGTAATGCAGAAGGGGTTCAAATTTGTATTGATTTAAACCTTAAACAGCAACTCAAACGTCAAGGTGTTATAACACTAAATGAGTTAGGATAATTTTGTGACCAATTCAGTTACTATATTAGTATGCCTAAAGCTCCTAAAAAAAAGAATTTTGAAAAGAAATATGTTTCTAAAAGAAAATATTTCAATCAAGTGGAAAAGTCATCTCAATCCCAACAATTTCAAAAGAAAAGAAAATCTTTTCAAAAGAATATTTTTAAAAGAAAAACCAATATTTCCCAAATGAAATGTTGGAAATGCCTGAAGTTAGGTCATTATGCCTCAAAAATGTAGATCTAATATAGAGGTTATATATTTAGAAGATGACATGAAAGACAAAATTTCAAAGATCGAATTACCTGAGATTAACGATGATCTTAAAGATCAGGTCTGCATTTCTCTTATTGGACAGGTTAAAGAATCAGAAAATATTGATTATTATTCATCTTCATCAGAAGAAGATAAAGGAAGGAGAATGTTCTTGTAAACAAGGAGCTTCTCTTGTGCCATTCTTAATATGAATGGTTTACAATTTAATGTTTTAACTGATGAAAATAGAACTTTGTTTGATATTATTGATCATATTTCAGATCACGATATTAAGAAATAACTTTTAGAAAGTTTTATCGATAAAAGAAATAATGATACTCTTTCGGAAAATCAGCCTATATCACTTTTTACTATGAAAGAGCTAAAGGATCGAATTGAAATACCTCAAGAAAATCCCTTAACAATTAATGATCTTTCTAGAGAGATTAAATCTCTGAAAAATGAAAAATTTCAAATAAATGGTCGCATAGATCATCTTGAAGAATCCAAAGTAAGATCTTTGGATTAGAGGTTACATCAGCTTGAATCTCAAATTGAGAGTTCAAGTCAGTCTTTAACCACTAAAAGTAAAGAAGTGGATAGCAATAGGAAACTGTTTTCGTTGAAACTATCTAGAGAACTTTAATTCAAAGATGGTGGATTAAAGTGACTCTTGTCATAAATAGTGATTTTACCATCCAAACTAATACCTTAGTTGATAGTGGGGCAGATTTAAACTGTGTTAGAGAAGGATTAATTCCTTCAAAGTTTTTTGAAAAAACAACTCAAAATCTTACTTTCAAATTGCCATATTTGCAATAATGGTATTTGTTTACCAAATTCTTTCATCGTGATTAAGAATCTCGCCCAAGAAATGATTCTTAGCATACCTTTTTTAACTACGATAAAACCCATCACTATTAATGATGAAGGTATTTGCACTACTTTAAATGGAAGTAAAATTCTTTTCAAATTTATCTCCACTCCTTTAGTCAGTTAGATAAATATGATTGAAAACAAAAAATGTCAACTTAACTTTCTTCAAGAAGAACTTAAAATTTCCAAAATCAGAGAGAGTTTAAGAACTCCTTTTATTTTAAAAAAAGAAAAGACTTTGGAAAACAAAATTATTTCTCATCTCTGTAGTGAACATCCTAATGCTTTTTGGGAACGTAAAAGGCATGTGGTAACACTACCTTATGAAAATGATTTTGATGAGGAAAAAATTCCCACTAAGGCTAGACCAGTTCAAATGAACCTTTAGTTTTAGAAGGTTGCAAAAAAGAGATAACATCTCTTCTTCAAAAGGGTTTAATTCGACCCAGTCTTAGTCCTCTGCTTTTCATATTAATAAAAATGCTGGAAAAAAAAAAAGAGAGGAGTTCCAAGGATGATTATTAATTATAAACCTTTAAATAAAGTTTTAAAGTGGATAAGGTATCCCATCCCAAATAAAAGAGTTTTATTACAAAGGCTTAATGAAGCCGATATTTTCTCAAAGTTTGATTTAAATTCAAGATATTGGCAAATTCAAATTAATAAATAGGACAAGTACAAAACAGGTTTCAGTGTTTGTTTTGGTAAATATGAATGGAGTGTTCTTCTATTTGGGCTTAAAAATGCTCCTACAGAATTTCAAAAAATCATGAATGATATTTTCACACAATAATCTCATTTTCTTATCAATTATGATATATTAGTTTTCTCTAACAATATTGATCAACATTTTAAACATTTAAATATATTGTTTAATGTTGTTAAGAGAAATGGTATGGTTATTTCTGCCAGAAAAACAAAATTATTCTAAATAGAAGTAATATTTATGGGTCATGAAATTAAAGATGGATCAATTAAAGCTATTGATCGAAGTATAGAATTTTCTTCCAAATTCCCAGATCAATTTCTGGAAAAAGAATGAACTTCAAAGATTTCTTGGTAGTCTCAATTAAATTGCATACTTTTATAAAGACCTTGCTCATGATAGCAGATCTTTTTATGATAGGCTGAAAAAAGAGCCTTGTGAATGGACATTGTCCATACTGAATCCGTTAAACGGATAAAAACCAGAGTTAAGCAAATTCCTTACTTAGCCCCGGATATTCTAAAATTGTTGAGACCGATACTGCAGAATTAGGATATGGGGGGAATTTTGAAACAGAAAAATCCCCATACTCACAAAGAAGATCTTGTTAGATATTCTCCGGGTGTTTGGAACCCACCACAACAAAATTATTCTACTGTGAATAAAGAAATTCTTTTTATAATTAAATGTCTTTCGAAATTCCAAGATGATTTACTTAACCAAGAATTTTTATTAAGAGTTGATTGTAAGTCAGCAAAAGAAATTTTGAAAAAAGATGTTAAAAACATTTTGTCTAAACAAATATTTGCAAGATGGCAGGCTATCTTATATGTTGTTGATTTTCAGATTGAATTTATAAAAGGAGAATCCAAATCTCTACCAAAATTTCTAACCAGTGAATTTCTGTAAGGTTGAGTTTTGCAGGTTTCCCATAATCTCCTTGGGAAGAGGTTTTGGAGGTAGATGAATTGGTTCCTCGAGAGGAAGGGAAAGATCTTTCTCAAAAAATTCATCAACATCTTCTTTAAAACGAGATTCGCAATCTTTAAAACAAACAAGCTTTAAAGAGGCCTTAATTTCAGACAAATATCATTATGAGAAAATGATACTTCTTTTAACTATGGAGATCTTAAATTCAGATCTTTTACTATTCAAACAAATGCCTTAGTTGATAGTGGGACATATTTAAATTGTGTTAGAGAAGGATTAATTCCTTCAAATTTTTTTGAAAAAACAACTCAAAATCTTACTGCAGCCAATGGTTCTAGTATGAAAGTTAAATATAAACTTCCTAATTGCTATGTTTGTAATAGTGGTCTTTGCTTACCAAATTCCTTCATTATGGTTAAAAATCTACCACAGGAAATGATTCTTGGCATGCCTTTTTTAACTATGATAAAATACATCACTATCAATGATGAAGGAATTTCTACTACTTTAAATGGTAGTAAAATCTTTTTTAAGTTTATCTCCACTCTTTTAGTTAGAGAGATAAATCTAATTAAAAACAAAAGGTGTCAATTTAACTTTCTCCAAGAAGAATTTAAGATTTCTAAGATTAAAGAAATTTTACAGACTCCTCCTATTTTAAACAAAGTAAAAACTTTGGAGACAATTATTTTTTATCTTTGTAGTAAACATCCTAATGCTTTTTAGGAACGCAACAAGCATGTGGTAACACTACCCTATGAAAATGATTTTGATGATGTAAAAATTCCTACTAAGGCCAGACCAGTTCAAATGAACAAAGAAGTTTTAGGACATTGCAAAAAAAAAAAAAAAAAAGATAACATCTCTTCTTGAAAAGAGTCTAATTCAGCCCAGTATTAGTCCTTGGAATTGTACTGCTTTCTATGTTAATAAAAATGCTGAAAAGGAAAAAGGAGTTCCAATGATGGTTATTAATTATAAACCTTTAAACAAACTTTTAAGGTGGATAAGATATCCCATCCCAAATAAAAGAGATTTATTACAAAGGCTTAATGAAGCCATTATATTTTCAAATTTTGATTTAAAATCAAGTTATTGGCAAATCAAATTTATGAAAAGGACAACTACAAAACAACTTTTACTGTTCCTCTTTGTCAATATGAATGGAATGTTCTTCCTTTTAGGCTTAAAAATGCTTCTTCATTATTTTTCAGAAAATTATGAATGATATTTTCAGACAATTTCTCATTTTCTTATTATATTGATGATATTTTAGTTTTTTTTCTAGAAACATTGACCAACATTTTAAATATTTAAATATAATTTTTGATGTTGTTAAGAGAAATTGTCTGGTAATTTCTGCCAGAAATAAAAAACAATTTCAAACAGAAATAAAATTTCTAGGTCGTGAAATCAAAGATGGATCAATTAAAGCTATTGATCGAAGTATAGAATTTGCATCCAAATTCCATGTTCAAATTTTGGAAAAGAAGCAACTTCAAAGATTTCTTGGTAGTCTCAATTATATTGCAGACTTTTATAAAGACATTCCTCATGATAGCAGGCCTCTTTATGATAGGTTCATACTGAATCTGTTAAAAGGATTACAACCAAAGTTAAGCAAATTCCTTGCTTATCCCTCTCACATCGTGGATATTCCAAGATTGTTGAGACTGAAGCGTCAGAATTAGGACATGGAGGAATTCTGAAAAAGAAAAATCCTCATACTAATAAAGAAGATCCTATTGGATATTCATCGGGTACTTGGAACCCAGCTCAACCAAATTATTCTATTGTGAAGAAATAAATTTTTTTTTAGTTAAATGTATTTCAAAATTCCAAGATGATTTACTTAATCAATAGTTTTTAATTAAAAGTTGATTGTAAATCAGCAAAAGAAATTTGGAAAAAAAAATGTTAAAATCATTATGTCTAAACAGTTATTTGCAATATGGCAAACTATTCTATCTACTTTTGATTTTCAGATTGAATTCATAAAAGGATAATCAAATTCTTACCAGATTTTCTAACTCATGAATTTTTGCAGGGTTTAATTTTGTAGATTTCTTATGTTCCCTACGGGGAGAGGTTTTGGTGGCAGAGGAATTGGAGCCTTTAGAGGAAATTCCTCAAGAGGAAGGGGAGGAAGAAGAAGAGCATTAAATGCTTATTCCTCAAAAAATTCTTCAACATTTGGGAAGTTATACTTCTTTTAACTTATGGAGATCTTAAATTTAGATATGATCCTTTCAATTTGGCTATGTCCTATTTTAATCATCCACATATGATGCGAACTTGCAAAGATTGAATCTCGGAACCTACAAAAAATATTGATATAAACCCCAAGAAAGCTAAAATCAAGCCGCAAGACCTTGACCCGATGATTTTTTGAATCAAAGAACCAAGTTTGAACACCATAAAGATTTGCGAAGTCTTTGATAAGTTTTGGTTAGTTCAATTAAGATCAAGGAACAAAAGTGAATCTCACTTTCATTTAATCTCTCAAAAATCAAAGTTATGAATTGTCTACAATGAGAGTTGTTTATGTTGGAAATTGGTTTAAAAAAAGTCGAGAAATTAACTAAGTGACTCCGTGTCAACTTAGCCAAATATACAAGACCCGACCCAATCCGTTTAGGCAAATTTGTTTGCCACTTCGACGCACGCTTCGGGGGCAACTCCCCCGGAACGGGGATCGACCTGCCCGGTCAGGTCGCGGGGTTCGAACGGGGATCGACCTACCCTTTATCTGTATGTTTAAAGGGTATATTTGGCATCTCGAAACCAATATCGAATGAATGAGAAATTACGAAAAAGGACAAAATCGGGTCAAATGTTTGACCATGCGATCGCACAAGTATGTAAACCTGCGATCGCAAGTTGGTTAATTTTTTAACAGAGTGTATTTTGGTCCTTCCATGCGACGCAGGAGGCAAAGCCTTGCGATCGCATGGTTATTCTGGACGAAGTTCTGTTCCATTTTTTGTACCTTGCGATCGCAGCTTGGTTAAACCATGCGATCGCATGGGTTTGTGTGAACAGACATATCCTTTTGAAGAGTTGCACGGTTTGGTTCATTCCTTTTCGTTTCTAACCAACTCTCCAACGTTAAAAAGGGCTGTGGACGTCCATTCTGAAGATATATTGATACAGAAACTTATTGCAATCATAAAGCACTCATATTCTTCATCTTTGAACCATTTTTATTGCATAAAAGTTGCATAAAAAATCTGGTTTTCCATTTCATTCATCCGTTGGAGTACAAAAGCCATCTTTGGTTCGCTGTACTTGAGTTTTTGTTGTGCTACTAAACTCAAGCGAAACCGTTGTATCTTGGGAGCCATTTGCCAAAGACCGAAAGCACCTTGCGGGGCAATTTGACTTAAGGACAAAGAGTTCAACTCTTGCCTCGGTTAATTTCATTTCCAGATTTTCGGTTCTTGTTTTTATTACTTTGGGTCACTTCCACAGAATTCCGACAACAGTTTATATATGCAAAAATCAATGAAAACCTAATCTAATCCGAAAAATAACTAGAAACTTTATAAAATTAGAGTTCTAATTGAAAAAAGAAACAAAATACGAAAAAATCTGGATTTCCCCGAATTTGGTCTGGGCGATCACCTAGGCCAAATAATTGGTCACTCTTTGTGTTTCAAGGTGCTAGGCGATCACCCCATATTTTCTTAAATGCCCACTTCCCGTGTTTAGGTCTTCAAACTTTGTTCCATGCTCATTGTGGCCCTCTAATCATCTACTAGCCTCCAATATACCTTTAATATGATCCTTAGTTTGAATTAAATGTATTAAGGTTGGCTCTTCCTTTGTCATACTCATTTTGAAGGTTGGTGTCTTGTTGTACTTTGGGTGTCAATTTTGGCCCACGTAGCTGAGGCAAGACGTTGTATAGTGTACTTGATCTTCTTGGCTCTTGATCTCATTATTAGCCCCACCAGAATATGTAACGAGTCATAGCTAGCCAGTCCATGGATCGCATCATCCCCTCATTCCTCAAAAAGATTCGATTTCGAATCATTATTTGCATCAAAGGGAGAAAGATCACAAACATTAAAAATAGCAAACACATTATACCCACCTAAAAGATCAAGCTTATAAGCATTATCATTTATCCTCTGAAAGCGTTGAAATGGTGCATCCACCCTAGGATGTAACTTAGACAATCTACGGGCAGGAAATCCTTCATTCATCATATGCACCCAAACCCAATCACCAGGCTCAAAGATAATTCTACGGCCTTTGTTGGCTTTAGCTGTATATTGTTTAATCTTCTTTTCAAATTGTTGCATTTGAAGCTCATTTGTCTCATCTAGATTACTTTTATAGGCTGACCGGTTTGGAATAACAGCTCTAGGTACAAAGTCAATTTGATGTTCAATGTCTCTAATAGGTGGTAACCTACTAGACAACTCTTCAAGAAACACGCCATCAAATTCCTGTAATGAAGAAATAGCCAAATTGGGGAGTGATAGTTTAGTTTTGTTAATTACAATCTCGTTTTTTTGATCCCTCGTTTTCTTTTTTTGTACTTCTACCTCACTTTTTCTTTTCTACTGTTCCAAATCATCTACCTTAATTTGTGCATGAAGAGTATACCTCGCAAATAGGACTTCACCTTCTACAGGGTACTACTCTACACTATATTCTTCCAACTCAGGCATCACATCACTATCACACTCATCTTTAGTTTCTACTTCTCCTTTATCACACAAAATAATTGCCCTTACATTGGGAATTGGGACGCAATGTGCCCGGCACCCAAACATTTAAAATATTTGATATCCCTATTCTTATAAGGTTGGAAATCTGACTTTGGTTTATTGTTACTAGTTACATCCCCTTTTTCCTTCGATGGTTCGGTTTTCTCCTTTGAAATAGCTCTATCGCTCCCATCATTATTATCCACTTCGATTTTGAAGGAGGGTTAGATCTCGAAGAATACATTGCTGCCCCTTTTCTTTTCAATTGCCTATTTACCTTCATAGCCATGTGCACCATGTCCTCCAACTCCACATAGTATTGTAATTCAACTACATTGGCTATATCCCTATTTAATCCATTAAAAAACCTAGCCAATGTGGCCACCCTATCCTCCTCAACATTAGCCCTAATTATGGCCACCTCCATCTCCTTATGGTAATCATCTACACCCTTTGAACCTTGAGTGAAGCTCTGTAATTTTTGATAGAGGTCTCTATAGTAATTACTAGGTACAAATTTCCTCATCATGAGAGATTTTAAATTACCCCAAGTTTTTATAGGCCTTTCGTGATTTCTCCTCATATTTTTCACTAATTGATCTCACCACATTATAGCATAGTCAGTGAACTCAATTACTGTTAATTTCACCTTCTTCTCTTCCGAATAGCTATGGAAATCAAATATTAATCCAACCTCATTTTCCACTCTAAATAGGCTTCATGGTTATTCCTACCTTGGAAGGAAGGTATTTTCATTTTTATATTCCCAAGGTTTCTATCTACCCCATCGTGGCCTCCATAGTCTCCTTCTCTAGGTGCTCTTTCATGCCTATCTTCTCTACGCCTTATCCTACCCATCTTAGTTATATAATTATGAACATCCTCATCCTCAAATTCAGCCATAGGGTTATGATCACGCCTAACCCATCTCCTATCATTAGGGATCCCGTGTTGTTGCTCTCTTTAGTAAGGTTGTAATCACCGTATCATGCCTATCTATCTGACCCCTCATCTCATCAAACACCATGTTCATCAGCTCAAATTGTTGTTACATGACTTCTAACAAAAAGAATTGGTTGTTCTCTTCCCTATGTGTTGTTTCTTCATTATTAGACATTTTGGGATAAAAAATAAGAAATTAGTATTGAAAGTAAATTTTAACCTTACGTGTTTACACTCATGTTTCACTCTAATTGACTTTTTTCCTATAATAATCTCACCACTCTCATCTTTTACCTCTCTTTGTTTTTCTTGCCAAGTTCCTTAATGAACTAACTAAACTCAATCAAGAATTCGATTTACGCAACGTTCAAGAACAAGAAATAAGGACATAAAAGACAACGAGAACGACTCAAGAATAAAAATTACAAAAAGAATAAGATTTGAATACTTAAGTATCGGATAACAATATGGAGTGTGTGATTCTTGCCAAATATAACACAAGAATCTCAAAGAGCTGCATTTCTTGACTTTTGTTGACTTTTCTTGAATTTTTATTTTTTTTAAAACTTTTCAATCCAATGCAAGAAACTAAAAGAAAATTATCACAAGGCAAGAACTAGAAAAGAATTAGCTTTGGTGCCTTAATGGATCGTGCTCGAACAATTCTTGAATATTCTTTGTGCAAGAAAAAGAATTTTTTTTGAATGACTCTACGTTGTGATGAATCTGAACAAGAAAAATAAAAAAAGACTTTTATGAAATATAATGAATTACGAAAGAGAATTATTTTTATTTTTATTTTGTATATAACTCAAGATGAAATTGACGGAAACAAAAAAGAAAAGATAGAACATGATTTTAGAGCCAAAGCTCTGATACCAATTGATGCGAACCTACGAAGATTGAATCTCAGAACCCACAAGAAAGATTGATATGAACTCCAAGAAAGCTAAAATCAAGTCGCAAGATCTTGATCCAATGATTTCTTGAATCAAAGAACCAAGTTTGAACGCTACAAAGATTTACGAAGTTTTTGATAAGTTTTAGTTAGTTAAGAACAAGAAAGAAAAATGAATCTCACTTTTATTTAATCTCTCAAAAATAAAAGTTGTGAATTGTCTACAATGAGAGTTATTTATATATGCAAAAATCAATGAAAACCTAATATAATTCAAAAAATAACTAGAAACTTAATAAAATTATAGTTTTAATTGAAATATGAAACAAAATACGAAAAAGTCCGGATTTTTCCCGATCGCCCAGGCTTAAATGCCCCATTTCCCATATTTTGGTATTACAAACTTTGTTTTATGCTTATTTTGGCCCTCCAATATTTCACTAGCCTCCAATATGCCTTTAATATGATCCTTAGTTTGAATCAAATGTGCTAAGTTTGGCTCTTCCTTTGTCATACTCATTTTGAAGGTTGATGTCTTGCTTGTTGCACTTTGGGTGTCGGTTTTGGTCCACGTAGCTTGGACAAGACCTTGTATAGCATATTTGATCTCCTTGGCTCTTGATTTTGTTATTGGCCCCACTGGAATATGTAACGAGTCATTGCTAACTGGTCCATGGCTTGCACCAAGATAACTTCTGTACAACAAAACTGAAAAGACGGATTCTTTTATGAAGCTATTCTTGTTTAGACATGATATGTGGAAATTGTTAATATAGAAAAGAATAAAAATTCTTACGAAATTGGGTTTAGCAAAGCTTTTATTCAGATAGTCTTTTCTATTAAAGATTGGGGTGTAAAACCTCATATTACCAGGGTTGTTGAAGTCAGTCGTTGGTTACCATGGAAAAATGATTACTGGCACAAGAAAATTTTCCTTTACCAATATAATTATTGGGATTATATGGAAGCCTGGAATAATGTACTTTTTTTTATCAAAATAAAGCACATAAACATACGTTGTTTTTCAGAATTCGAGAGAGTTAATACTTAGGAATTCCCTAACTAGTTCAAAGAATTGTTCATTATTTATGGCCTTGAGGAAAATTTGTTTCCAGAGATTTTTAGAAATTTGTTTGAACATTTCAAATTGGTTTATCCTGGATTAAGAAATCTAGATAGAATACCCAGCTTCTTAAATGTAGCCACGTTATACTTCTGTGCAAAATTTCATATTCCTTAGATTTGGACATGGATTTTTTAGGTTCATACAAATCAAAGAGGCTTTCGTGCACTTTGCAGGTCGCAGCACTACAAGTGGTGACATAAATTTGAAGGGGATGATATTATTGAAAAGATTAAAGAATCTTGCTAGGTGTGGAAAAATCTACACAAAGGATCACAGAAAAATCCGATATTCGAAGAAAAAGATAATTTTGTGGAAGACCAATTATCTACAATTAAGATTGTTTTAATCAGAGAACACCCAACTATTTCTAAAGAAGAGTTAAATAAAAAATAATAATGGTGATGTCAGATTTATTGACTAATAATGAAGATATTTCTATGACATCTATTTCATTCAAAATGAAAGAACTCGAACCTGAGTCTTCAGGAGAACCAGATTATTCTCCATTAAATGAGGATATGGAAGAACAGCTCATTATGGCTTATCTTTATCATTTAGATAAGTCACAGTCAAAAAGTAAACGAGTCAACATTAAGTAGACAGCTTTCAGTCAAACCAGCTTTATTAAAGCAGGCACTTAGCAAATAAGCTTTTAAGAAAGTTGGCATATTATCAGAAATCTTATCTTTTTCGAACCTCAAGGTGGAAAAGTTGAAGATGGCTGATGTATTGACGGATACCAATTTTCAAGTCTGAGAATTTATGTAATTAAAGACTGGTTTAAAATCTGGAACCCTCTATAAATAGAGGACTCTTTCATTTGATGCAGGCATCGAAAAAAATTTAGCATGTACTTTCCTTTGTAAAATAAGTCTAAACCTTTTAATTAAGATCTTCCTACAATAAAATTTGTAAGTTTCTGTATCTTTTTCCTTTATGCATTAATGTTCTTGCATTTATTATCTGGGACAACAAATTGATATCAGAGCTATTTCGTTTTTTTGAATTGTTGTTTTGTTACACTGAGTTTTAATTAAATCTCTGAAGGCAGTTGCCTAGAGACTGTAATTCGTCAAAGTAGCCGTAGGCTTGGCATTAATCTACTTGAGACTGATTTGAAATCAGTTTAATAAAACCACAAAAAAAAAATGCCTTTCACTAGGTTACTGGTTCTAGTTCCAGGATACGTTATTTACCTGCTCTTTTGATAAAAAATAGTAATACTATTTGTTGATGTCGGAACCTGCACCGTCCACGTGTCAACAGATCTCCAGTCACTCCTCTGTCAACTTGTATGTTACCTGCACACTCGGACAATCGTTAGGCACCAAGATCTCCAGAGAAAAAGGGTCCGGCGATCATTGGTACTCCGACGATCAAGTCAACTGCCGGCATAAGAGCAATACACGGGGGGTGAAAGTAATTGAGTGTGGGAGGGACAAGCAGGCAGAGATTTGAGCAGAATTTAGGGTGAAATTTAAGTGCAAAAAAAAGCGTACCTTAGAACAACCGGGGATGTTGTATTTATAGCGCAAGAGCCCTAATTGATTTAGGAAACCAATCAATTAGATACCTGATCAGATCCTCCTTCCCTATAGGATAGGGATGATTAACTGTCAGGGCAATCTCCAAGATTATCTACCTTATTTGAGTTTATCACGTTGCCTAATCTTTAGGAGATTACGATTTGGTTTTCTTGTGAGGATCTGTATGCCAATCCAACGCAATCTACTTTCAATTATTTCTCTGGTCATTCTAAAATATCGTGCTGCCTGCCAGATATAATAAACACGAAGCCCGACGAGGTCCTAAGGGTCGGCCATGAATGTTGAGGCCCTCCATGGGCATCGCAATACTTTAGTTCAAGAATGTTGAGATGTTTGATGGGCCTCCGAGCCCTTTTTAGAATTTGCAAGGCCCTCGTCGGGCCTATATAAGACTTCCGTTGGGCCTTTGCTGACGTGGAGGTCGTATCAAAATCGAGTGGTAACAATAGTCTCTCAAGTCCAAGCCTATTATTTATAATAAGTGTGGGACTTTGAGAGTAAGAGATGAGAAGAAATTTTGGGCAAAATATTCGAATTCAGCGGATTCCGCAGAGTGTGGTCTTCGTGCATTAAAATATGAATTGAACTTACCCAGTGGTCTTCATGTGTTAAAATATGAATTGAACTTACCCAGTATAGTCTCCCAAGTCTAAAGCTGAACATTTATGACGGGAGAAGGCTTCAAGTGATTAGACATTTGGCGACATGTTCGCGGTTGGTGTGATTCTGTCAATCAAGGTTGTCAATCTGTGGCCAGGCAATCATGAGTAAGAGGATGCATGCAATGCCAATGGCACGTGACGGATAATGGGGGCACGCGTGAGGCGCGTACGTTCTTATTTCAATAAACGCTTAGGGTTCCGTTTTCCGCCTGTTGTTCTATTTTAGACACGCGTCCACTGGCCAACAGTCCAGATGTAACGCTTGGGATTTGGACTGTAAGGATTAGAATGCTTCAATATATAAAGCTTAGCGCCCACCTTCATTACAACTTCTTCTTGCTTCTGTGCCTATTGTAAGTATTGTGGAATGCTCCACCGATAATTGAGAAATTCCAAGCGTGTGCATTGTTCCAACTGCATTTTTGAGGTAAGCGCGCCGAGAGTTACTGTGATTTGTTTCGTAGTCTGCTTTCGTGATTATTTCTTGAGTCCATAACTTGGGAATTATACCCTGCCACACATTCCGACGACTGTAGAAGTATCATTTTCTGGGATTGAAAGGGGTTGTAATGTCGTCCAGAAATGATGACTCGTAGAATCAATCGGACGCTCGGACAAACCCTAGTATTCGGGGTGAGTCACCATCGTCTGCCTCATTATCTTCATCATCTGGGGTTGTAGGAGAAGTGAATCAAGCGCCTTCAGTCGCACGCTCGTTGACCCCGTCCACAAGTGGGATGAGGGCTTGCCCAATCGCACCGCCGAAAGAGACCACAGAAAAAAGGAGGTCGGATGCCCGGGTACCTGAGATGAAGGGATCGCTCGATAAGAGCGATGTCCCGGCTACCAAGGCACTTGATGAAGAGCTCAAACGGTCGGCCACCAAAGCGTCCATGGCTCATTCGAGGATCACTCGGGAGGACATACGGTTATCCTATGACATTCTTGCGTCCATGACACTCAGGGCTCCGGGCCCAGAGGAACGAGCCGACGATCCACCTGAAGGACTCGTCATGATTTACGAACCTACAATGCAGCAGGGCCTTCGCCTGCCCATGCATAATTTCTTCTGCGAGGTTCTGAAAGACTGGAATCTGGCCCCTTGCCAGATAACACTGAACTACTGGGGACAGATGGTGGCCTCGTACCTATTGTGGAGGGAGGGAGCCTGACCCCAATGGAGTTTGAATCTATATACCAACCCTGTCGATCCCGGGCTGGTACAACATTTCTCCTCGACCAGGCCAGAAATGGAAGACAGCCACCGACAGTCCCAACAAAGTGCATAACTGGAAGGAGAGGTTTATCTTCGTAGGCAGGGACTGGGAATTTATGCCAGAGGACTCTCTCTCCCACGTGTCTATTCCTTGTCAATTTGGAGAACTTGGTATACACTGCTACATTTGTATAGATTTTGACCATAGTTCCTGACTTAATGTCT
Organism: Forsythia viridissima; assembly: GCA_030279155.1. Lineage (NCBI taxonomy): Eukaryota > Viridiplantae > Streptophyta > Magnoliopsida > Lamiales > Oleaceae > Forsythia > Forsythia viridissima. The sequence continues at coordinate 32,233,251 of CM059045.1, forward strand.
TGCTTGCTTTTGCAGACTACGGGAAGCTACCTATCCTGAAGAGGGACCAAGGAGAGTTGAGGTCGAAGTGGAATACGGTGCGAGCGCTCAACATCGACTTCAGGAGTCTCAGCAACTTGTTGAAGGACGACAACTTATTGACCTGCTACGGACTGATGGGTGAGTCTCTTAAGTTGCGATATACTAGTCTTTGCGTGAAAAGTTGCCTTAATGTGTTGCATCTTGGTGTGTGTGTCGACAGCTTTCAGATTCAAAGAGATTCCTGGGCTCCGTCTCGCCTGTCCCGCCAGTGGAGAGGGTTCATCGGCCCAGCTTCCCTGCGGGAGGCGTCTTGTCTGTCGCATGAGGTCTAGGATGTTACGCCGTTAATGACTGTCCATCATTTGGCCTCTGATGCTCCAAGCCTTGTCCAGACTGTTCCTCTCCGCCCCCGCCTTCATCCTCCCATCCACCACCTGACTCCGCTTTCTCCAAGGATAAGAGAAAGAGAATTGCTGAGGACACGGATGAGGCGGCCGCCCTGAAGAGAAAGGCTCATGCAGTCGCGGATGAGTTTATTAGGGATGCCCACAAAGTGAAGTGGGCTGAAGGAAGGCACCGGTCTTCGGCGCGCCCTGACGAAGAGGCTGAGGGTGTGGAGAATTCTGGGTCCTTGGCTGGTTAGGAGAATTATGTCCGCATCGCAATGGGAAATTAGAAACCTTAGTGATGGATAGGGATGGCAATGGGGCTGGTCCGCCCCGTCCCGTCCTGTCCTGTCCTGCAAAAATTTTAGCCTGCCCCGCCCCGCGAATTCGCGGGGCAGGACGGTCGTTGGACCCACCAACCGTCCCGCGAAATTTTTTTTTTTGGTTAAACTGAAAAATAATTCAAAAAATATATATACAAATTTTTTAAATATTTGTACCAAACAAAACAAAAAAATTATAAGATTTGGGTTATGGTGTAGTGGTTAAGGTTAGTAGTTTATAAGTTTTGACCCGGGTTCGATTATTCTTTAGTCCATTTTTAGTGAAAATCATAATTTCTACTATATTTTATGATTTTTCAAAAAAATAATTTTTTTTTTTGAGCGGGGTGGGGTTGCCCCGGACCCGCCCCGAACTCGGCCCAGAGCAGAAAAATCTGCCCCAAACCCGTCCCTTTTACTTGGCGTGGCGGGACGTCTCTTGGCTTGGCGGGGCGGGGCGGGGCGGGTCGGGTCTGAGGCGGCGTGTTTTTTTGCCATCCCTAATGATGGAAATGCTCCCTGCTCACCCTGCGATGATGGCGTTGAGCGTGTACAAATACTGGACCCAAAAGTGGAAAAAAGGGGCCGAGGAAGCCACCATCCGCGAGCGGCTACAAATGGCAGAGATGAACTTGATACGGGGATTGGTTGTGACCAAAGAGTTGTTTAGCACCCTGGAAAGTTTTGATGGCTAGTGCAGCGAATGAGAGACCAAGTCCAAGAAGCTTTCTGAAGACCTGAAGGTAATGGGTCTCGAGAAGGTACAGCTAGAGTCTGAGAAAAGGGCCCTCCAGTTCAAGCTGGACTTGGTTGTAACGAAGGAGGCCGACACGAGGGCCAAGTATGAAATCGAGTTAAAGGCTGCCAAAGAAAGTTTGAAACAAGCTCGAGATCAGAAGAGGTCTACCGAAGCTTCTCAAAAGTGTGCCGAGGAGGCTCAGAAGTTGGTGGAAGACTGGACCCTCGCAGCTGAGACTGTGCTAGCCACTGCGAACAGCAGTCTAGAGATCATTGTAGCGGAAAAAGAGAAGCTACAGGCCGCGGTGAAGTAGGAGTTGGAGAGGGTCAGGGTCGAGCACGCGGATGCCGAGGCCAAGGCGGTAGAGACGTATCAGGATGCATTTGTAGACACGTCCGAGTATCAGGACCTCGCCCATCGCTTGATGACTATTGGAGGCAAACAGTTGGTAGAGCAGATCGTAGAAATTCATCTGGAGTGGGATATTTTGTTCCTTCGACAGGCTCAAGAGATAGACATCATTCCAGGCGAAGCCGATGATCAAATCCCCCCACATGTTGTGGAGGAAGGCCCTCTATGTGCCGACCCTTAGAGAGGCGGCAGGGCGTCTGAACTTATAATTTTATCTCTCTCTTTTGCGCATGTTCCAGTATTAACTATCAAATTTGTTTTTCTATCGTATCTCTATTTCAGCATTTAAATTCATGAATGATTGTGCCTACCAGGCATGGAGAGTAGCTCCTGAAATTGAGGAATCATTTTCTTGGGTATTAACGGCGCTAACTTCTTTGTAGAATCTAAAGAGTTAGCGTCTTGAATATTCCGATAAATGGAAAGGCAACACAGTCGTGTGGCGTTCCAAATAACCTTTGGACAGTTGCATTTATTGCCTTGTGTCAAGTTCTCATGCAGCCTCTATAAAAAAAACATTAAGGACCTTCGATCATGTTCCTCACGCATGCGTAACTCTGATAAATCACGTGAATTAGCTTCCAGCGACCATACCTTTCGTATCAAACGTGCTATGGATGTACGAATAAAGAAACGGCGTATAGAATGCCTATCAATTGGAGAATCAACATTCAGAGGACCAAATGCCCAGCTAATCATCGTTCAGAGGACCAAACGTACGAAAGGGTTGGGCCTAGTAGCCTTAGCCCGACCATGTCCCGAACAGTGCATCCTTCATTCGGGTGAGGGGGCAGAAAGCCATTTGCCAAAAGGTGTCAACGGTATTTTTTGAGCAGTATGGCCTAATTAGTCACCAGATCAACTCGTATTGATTTTGGGACACTTCCGATCATGGTGAAACCAGGTTTCCATCTCTTGACGAGGCTTAGGGTGATGAAGACCAGTGTATAGGCTTAGAAGATCTAATATTCCAATATGTACCGACCCAAAGACGCGGGGGTAGTAGGATAATGATCATGCTTGTTTGTTTCTGCCTTGTACTCTGAATTATGATGAATAAAATGAGATTGTATTGGAATTCCCATGGTTGTTTCGTTTGTGTGGATTGTTTGTGGTATTTGGTCCGGGCAACTTCGACGGCAGGCGGAGAACAGCCTCTACCGGCGCGCTATTCTGAAGTTCTGGCGTTTGGCCCTGCCTTCGCTTTTGCGCAATTGCGAAGCTCATGGGACAAAACGCCCTCGTGAACTTTGCGAGGCTCTCATACATTACACGCAGGATATGTGTTGGTGGTGTCAACATGCCGTGGTGACTGTACCATTCACGAGGCGCATATCCTCACGCACCCTTTAAGTCTTCCTAGGATTTATTTGAGGTGCATTCACCCCTTCCCCACGTGCTGGTTTATCTGACTACTCATATTCTCCCATGCTTATATATACGCTTGTAGGACTTCATTTTATTTTTCCTACCTTTGCTCTCCTACCGCCATATTCAGATCTCGGTTGTTGTTAGCCATGCCAGGTTTTTATTTTCCTAGCGTCCCAAAGCTTAAGATAAGGCGTGGGGGGGTTGTGGATGATATCCCTCCTCCGTCTCTAGTACTTTCTGCAGTGTCTACTCTGGGGGTTACCGTTTTGCAGACACCGAAGACAATGGTGGGCAGTTCTCTCCTTATCTCTCCAGTGCCGAAAATGACATCGGATGTGCCTTCTGCTTGACATAAGATCTCATCCTGTAATATGAACTTCGCGGCCCTTCTACGGAGCTTTTGTACTTCTTGTCTGTCACTTGGCAGTACTTGGTTGGTCAAGTATACGATGATCTCCTTCATCCATCTAGGAGATTTAGCTATCGTCATGCTAGTGGGTGTTAGAGACTCGTCGATGGATGGCCGGTTGAGCTTTTCAACTAGGATATCCCTTATCAAGTCAGAGTCCCTACTGCTTGCCAGCTTCGAAAGGGCGTTTGCGTAACCATTTTCCATCCGCGGGATCTGTAGGATTTCGTACACCTCAAAATTGGATAATAGGTCCTTGGCCTTTGTCAAGCAATCCACCATGGACTATTCGCGGGCCGCGAAGGTCCCATTGACTTGACTAACGACTAGCTGCAAATCACTATGAATCTGGAGTTTTCTTGCCTTGATCTCTTGTACCAACCTCAAGCCTGTTAGGAGCGCCTCATATTCTGCAGTGTTTTTTGAGGCTTTGAACTCCAGGCGAAGCGCGCAGTTGAGATTGTGTCCAATGGGGCTGACTAGCAAAATCCTGGCTCCAGTTCCAGCTCCAACTCTGGCCTCGCCCGAGGATCCGTCAACATATAATTTCCATGTTGGTACCTCCTGGAGACGGGCCTCAAGCGAGCCCTCGGGAATATGGGCGAATTCAGCCACAAAATTTGCCAAAGCTTGTCTTTTTATAGAGGGTCTTGGATCAAACTGGCTGAGTTTAACTGACCATTTCATCAGCCTTCCTGAGGTGTCTGGCTTTTGAAGTATCTGTCTCAGAGGGAGGTTCGTCAAGACAACGATACTATGAGACTGGAAGTACGGCCGAAGTTTTTGAGAGGTGATGATCAAAGACAGGGCGAGCTTCTCCATGTCTGGATATCTCATATCCGTATCCTATAGGGCTTTGCTTACATAACAGACAAGAAGCTGCACCTGGCCTTCTTCTCGAATTAAGACCGAACTTACTGCCTTTTCAGACACAACAAGGTAGACGAGCAATGTCTCTCCATTCTTTGGTTTGGACAGCAGCGGGGCCTTTCTGAGGAGGACCTTGAGGTCTTGGAAGGCTTTTTCATACTCTTCGGTCCATTCAAACTTATTCTCCCCTTTGATGGTCTGAAAGAAAGGCTGGCAACGATCGGTTACCTTTGATATGAATCAGTTCAGTGCCGCTAACCTTCCCATCAGTCTCTGAACTTCCTTGGGAGAAGATGGTGAACACATCTCGATGAGTGCCTTAATCTTCTCAGGATTAGCCTCTATCCCGCATTGGTTGACCATGTAACCAAAGAACTTCTTGGACGCGACTCCGAAGGTGCACTTCAGGGGGTTAAGCTTCATACGATATTTGCGGAGGACTCTGAACATTCCTCTCAAGTGCCATATGTGGTCCTTGGCATACAAGCATATCATCGACGTACACATCCATAGTGTTTTCGATCTGTCCTGCGAATATGCAGTTTACCAACCGCTGATATGTGGTTCCCGCGTTTTTTAAGCCGAAGGGCATCATCCTATAACAGTACAACCCTAGTCCATGATGAACGAAGTGTGATCCTCGTCTCCCGTGAACATTGGGATCTGGTTGTAGCTCGAGTAGGCATCCATGAAACTAAGTAGCTTATGACCTGTAGTCGCATCAACCAGCTGGTCGATGCACGGTAGCGGGAAGCTGTCTTTAGGACACGTTTGGTTTAGGTCCGAGAAGTCTATGCATACTCTTCATTTCTTGGTGCTCTTTCTCAACAGTACTGGGTTAGATACCCATTGGGGGTAGACTACTTCCCTGATGAACCTGTTGGCTAACAGCTTGTCAACCTCTTCTTTCAGGGCACCGTACCTCTCGGCGCTCAAAGGTCTTCTTTTTTGTATCTTAGGGCACACTTTTGGATCCACCTTCAGGGCGTGGCATGCCACAGATGGGTCTATCCCCACCATATCACTGTGCTTTCACGCGAAGATATCAGTGTTCTCCCGTAGGAACTGCTTCAATTCCTCATTTATCTTTTTCTCGAGTTTCTCTCCTACCTGCAACACTTGGGTTGGTTTCGAGGGATTCACCGAAAATACTTTTAGCTCCTCGGTCGGAGAGTTAAGAGAGTCCGAGCCTATGATCCGAGGGTCCAGGCCCTCGTCCAGTATTATTTCCTCATCCACCTTTTTGTGGTCAACGTCCATTGGCTCTGAATGTATGGTCATTACTGTCGGGGACATCCTTGCGCTTTGCCACTTTTCGTAATGCATTCATATAGCATGCCCTCACCTCTGTCTGATTGCTGCGAATCTTGGAGACCCCTCCCGGCATCAAGAACTTCATCGCCAAGTGATGTATGGACGTGACCGCTTGCAAATCTTTCAACGCAGGTCTTTCGAAGACCCCATGGTAGGCGGACGATCAGATCCTCCTTCCTTATGAGATAGGGATGATTGACTGTCAGTGCAATCTCCAAGATTATCTACCTTATTTGAGTTTATCACGTTGCCTAATCTTTACGAGATTACGATTTGGTTTCCTTGTGAGGATCCGTGTGCCAATCCAACGCAATCTGCCTTCAAATATTTCTCTGGTCATTCTAAAATATTGTACTGCCTGCCAGTTATAATAAACACGAAGCCCGGCAAGGCTGTAAGGGTCGGCCATGAATGTAGAGGGCCTCACAATACTCTAATTTAAGAATGCTGATGTTTGATGGGCCTCTGAGGCCTTCTTAGAATTTACGAGGCCCTCGCTGGGCCTATATGAGACTTTCGTTGGGCCTTTGCTGATGTGGTGGCCCTATTAAAATCGAGTGGTAACACTATTGATGATCCGCTTGATGTGGAAAATTATTTGACTAATTAGAGTCTTCCTTGTATTAAGGATAATGATATTTATAATATTGAGTTGTTTGATCAACAAACAAAAAAGATCATTAAGGTAGTCGAACAAACCATACCTGTTCAATCAGGTAAAGAAAAAATACAGCTATTTGATCCAAGTATCCTTAAATGGAAAGAAAATTATAAATTTTTACATGTGGGTTTGATTCAAGTAGCTATCAAACCTCTTCATTGGAAGCTTTAAATTCCTGTCTCATGGTTGCCTTAAGAGACAATCGCCATTTTGGATTTAATGATTTTATTTTTAGTTTAATAGAAACTAGTATTTGTAATGGACCAATTTATTTTATCTGTTTTTTAAATTTTTTTGTATCTGTTACAGATCATTTTATTCTTGATGTACTAACATTAAATGTTAGATCTACGAGTTATAGGATGAAAAGTATGAGTGTAAATATTGCTCTAAATGATAGTGTTTTATAAGGTTATGAATACCTTAAGCCCTATTAATGCTAAGAGGGTTAGTTCAAATACTTGTCCAGGGATTCATTGGCCACATAACTGCTCATGCTTGCCCACGGATTCACTGGCCAGCTGCAGGGTTATGTCTCTTATAGACTTTAGCACACATAATCATCATTTGAAGAGTATCACGTATAGTATACTCAGTTTGCCCATCTACGTTCCATTCATAGATTGTATTAGGAGAATAGGTATTCTGAACTTCGTGATCCCTTTCTTCGTACCCAATATTAACAGGTGAAGATCTGGGATAGTAATTTCTACATATAGGTAATCTAGAAGGTTCTATCATTGATAGAGGCCAAATCTCTCAAATTAGTAGGTGGACCTAAAATCCATAAATTGTTAAGAGGCCTTCATCTCTTAAATGAATAGATGGACCTCAAAACCAAAAATTGGTATATCTCTCAAATGATTAGTTGGACCTCAGAACCATAAATTTGTAGTGGAGTGAATCTCTCACATGAACCAGAGGACATCAATGCCATAAAATGATAGAAGCATAAATCTCTCACATGAGTAGGCAGACCTCAAATCCATAAATTGATAAGGCTTAAGTCTTTCATATGAGTAGGTGGACCTAAAATCCATAAATTGATGGAAGCGTGGAACACTTAAATGAGTAGGTGTCCTGAAACCCATAAATTGACAAATGTGTAAATCTCTCCACTTAGTATGTCTACCTAATAATAAAAAATTGGTAGAGGCATAACTCTCTCAAATGAGTAGGTAAACCCCCAAAAAAATTGGTAGATCCATAAATCTCTCAAATAAATTGGTGGATCTCAAAACCAAAAATTGATAGAGGCATAAATCTCTCCCATGAATAGGTACACCTCAAATCCATAAATTTATAGATATATAAAATTCTCACGTGAGTATGTGGGCTTCAAATCAGAAATTGATAGAGACATAAATCTCTTAGAAGACTAGGTGGACCTCGAAGAGATAAATGATAGAGGCATAAATCTCAAGAATTAGGTAGACCTCTACACTTTGTGTGTGGACTCAAAACTAAAGTTGGAAGAGACATAAATCTCTCAGGTGAATAAGTAAGACTTGGAATTCATAAATTGATAGAGGCTTATATATCTCATTTGAGTAGATAGATCTCAAATTCATAAACTGAAATAGGTGTAGATCTCTCAAACAATTTCGTGGGCCTGAAACCCAAAAAATTATAGAAGCATAAATCTCTCACATGAGTAGGTAAACCAGAAAGCCATAGATTGATAGAGACACAAATCTCTCACATATATAGCTAGACTATAAGTTCTAAAATTGATAGAGGCGTAGATCTCTCAATTGAAAAATTGACAGTTCAAAAATAAAATTAAATAGGAATTTTTTTTTGAATCGACAATTACCTTGGTGAAATACCGATTTTGTGACAATGCGACTGTGTAAACAAAATAAAATTGGAATTGACAGTTAACATGGTGAAGTGTCACATTTTTTACATTTAGTTGAAAAATTGACCTTATTTTTGGAATCGACATTTATCTTGGTGATCTATCAATTTTTTGAAAATTTCCAAAAAAAAATAATTGAGAATCGATAGTTCTTGGTGAGCTATGGATTTTTTTTGTCTCGCAATAATTGGATTTCGCTTTCTATATTAGTTTAATCATGAAAAGTATTATAAAATAAGATATATCTTTTAACTATGAGTTAATTCATATTATCTTATGTGTAATTTCAAGATTCACTTTGATAGCTTCTCCTTAAAGCTATTGTATGTGTTTCACGTACCGTGAAATCTTAACCACAAAAAAGTTGTCATTTTTTTCAAAAGGATATATTGGACATTTTGTATCTAAAAATGGCCATATTTGCAAATGTTATCAAAAGTTGTTATATTTTCAATCAAAAACTTACTTTTGGGCACTTTTGCAAATTCTTTTAAATTTATAGTGGCGTAAATCTCTCACATGAGTAGGTGAGCTTCAAATTAGAAATTGATAGAGACGTAAATCTCAGAAGACTAGGTGGGCTTAGAAGAGTTAATATGATTGAGGCATAGATCTCAAGAATGAGTAGGTGGACCTCAAATCCATAAATTGATAGATGTATAATCTATGCACTCAATACGTGAACCTCAAAACCAAAGTTGGAAGAGGCGTAAATAGGTGGACTTAAAATTCATATATTGTTGGAGACATATATCTCATTTGAGTAGATGGACCCCAAACTCGTAAACTGAAATAGACGTAAATCTCTCAAATGAATATGTGAGCCTCTAAACAAAAAAAATTCTATAGGCATAAATCTCTTACATGAGTAAGTGGACCTAAAAGCCATAAATTGATAGAGGTGCAAATCTCTCACATATATAGCTTGAACCATAAACCCAAAATTGATAGAAGCATGCACTCTCAAATGGTAGATGTCCCAAACCATAAATTAGTAGAAGTATAAATTTCTCCACTTAGTAAGTGAACTTTAAAATCAAAATTGATACAAGTGCAAATATTTGAAATGAGCAGGTGGACCTCAAATTGGAAGAGACGTAAATCTCTCATTTGATAGGGTCATAAATCTCTCTAATGTGGAGGTGGACCTCAAAACTAAATTGATAATGGCGTTGATCTATCAAATGAGTAGGTGGACCTCAAATTGGAAGAGACCTAAATCTCTCACTTGAGTAGGTGGATCTAAAAGTCATAAATTGATAAAGGCAAAATCTCTCAACTTAGTAGGTGAATGCCAAAACAAATTTTTGGCAGAGGTGTGAATCTCAAAGTCATAAATTGATCGAGGCATAGATCTCTTAGATAAGTTAGTGGACCTCAACCCCATAAATTGATAGAGGTACAAATCTCTAACACGAGTTGATGGAACTCTAACATATAAATTGATAGAGGCGTAAATCCCAAGTATGAGTTGGTGGACCTCAAACCCATAAATTGATAGAAGTGTAAATATCTTCACTTAGTACGTGTACTGCAAAACCAGAATTGGTTGAGGCGTAAATATCTCACGTAAATAGGTGGGCCTGAAATTCTTAAATTGATATAGGCATAAATCTCTTATTTGAGTATATAGATTTCAAACCCATTTACTAACATGGGTGTAGATCTATAAAATGAGTATGTGGACCTCAAAAAAAAAATCTTAGACGCGTAAATCACTCACACGAATAGGTGGACCTCAAAAACATAAATTGAAAGAAGCGTAGATCTCAAGTATGAATAGATGGACCTCAAACCCATAAATTGATAGAGGGGTAAATCTCTGAACTTAGTACATGTACCTAAAAACCAGAATTGATAGATGCGTAAATATCTCACATGAATAGGTGGGCATGAAATTCATAAATTGATAGAGGCATAAATCTCTTCTTTAAGTAGAGCACCTCAAACCCATAAAATGATATAAGCGTAATTCTATCAAATGAGCAGGTGGACCTTAAAGAGATAAACTGATAGAGGCGTAGTTCTCTAGTATGAGTAGGTGGACCTCAAACCCATAAATTGATAGAGGGTAAATCTATACATTTAGTACGTGTACCTCAAAACCAGAATTGGTAGATGCGTAAATATCTCACATAAAAAGGTGGACATAAAATTCATAAATTGATAGATGCATAAATCTCTCATTTAAGTAGAGCACCTCAAACCCATATATTGATATAGGCGTAGATCTCTCAAATGAGTAGGCCTCCAAACAAAAATTCTTCGTGTAAATCTCTAACATGAGTATGTGGACCTCAAAGCCATAAATCGAGATAAACATAAATCTCTCAAATAAGTAGGTGGACATAAAACCCATACATTGTTAGAGGCATAGATATCTTAATGACTAGGTAGACTTGAAACCCATAAGTTGATAGAGATGTAGAGACATAACTCTCTCAAATAGTAGGTGAACATCAAAATAAAAAATTGGTGGATCCGTAAATTTCTCAAATAAATTGGTGAACCTCAAAACCAAAAATTGATAGAGGTGTTTACGTCTCTACTAAGTGGTGAGATTACATTACTATTATGGGTTTGAGGTTCATCTACTCATTAAAGAGGCCTATGTGAATATATGGATATAGGGTCCACCTAATCATGATTAGATGGTCCAGCTATATATGTGAGAACTACCTACTCATGTGAAAGATTTATGTCTCTATCAATTTTTGGGTTTGATGTCCAACTATATATGTGAGATATTTATGCCTCTAAATATTTACGGCTTTGAAGTCTACATACTCATGTGAGAGATTTATGTATCTCTAATTTTTAATTTTGTAGGGATTAGACCTTTCCTGACACAATTCAAATCAGCCCCCACTATCAACTAAAGCAGTGGTTTGGATAGTAAAAAAATAACTTTAATCCACCATCTTTGGATAAAGATTCTCTGGATTGCTCCAAGAATACTTCTTCTTCATTCTCCTCAACCACTTTTTTTCCTTTAGATTTATCTAGAGCTTGTGGCAAACTTAGAGTTTCAAGTTGGTGCAATCTTCAATCCGTAGAATGAACTTCATTTTATTCCATATGATCTGTATGATAATTTGTCATGATCAAACACAGTAGCAGGTAGAAAGGAGGAAAATGTGGAAGAAGAACAATGCCAACGAATTTAACAGACAATTGAAACCAACTAAAAGACGCCGTTTTGAGGAAGTGGTACTGTATTCATTAATGGAGGCGATGTCGTTTTCTTCACTAAAGAGTGCTGCAATGAATTTACACTTTTATAAGTTTCTTTTTATGTATAAATTGTATTAGAAATTTACATTTTTATTTCTGGATGGGAGAATGAGATTCTGGATGATTGTTCTGCAAATTCTATTTCTTCTTCCTCAATTGAGCTCCATTTCCATTATTTGATCTCCAACCATAACAATTGGTATTAGAGCAGACAATTTTGTGATTGAGAAGATGGAAACCAGACAAAAAGCAAGCGATAACCACTGGATGAGACTTGATAAAGATGTGGGCGATTTGGGAGTTGTTTACACACTTTTGTATGGAAAAGTTGATTCATTATAGAAACTACTCAAAACTTTATGTGGTAAACAAGGGAATGTTGAGAGTTATATGCATGAAATGAATGGGAAATACGATTCAATTATAGCTATGCTAGCTAAATTAAGTGTCTCTAGAGACAAACAAGTGGAAGAGATCAATATTGGGACCAGCTATGAAGGAAGAAGTATAGCAGGAAGGAATGGTGGTGGTGAAGGAAGAATGAACAGGGGAGGGTATGATAGAAGGGTGAATACCAAATTACCCAAAATAGATTTTTCCCAGTTCGGATGAGAGAATCCAAGAGAGTGTGTCAGGAAAGCTAACAAATACTTCCAAATCCACCAAATACCTGGAGAAATGAAGATGGAGATTGCTGAAATGTATCTTAAAAGAAGGGTAGATATTTGGTTCCATAGGTTTTTGGCTAGTCAACCTGGAGCTTATTGGAGTATGATGGCCACTAAAATCTGCAGGAGATTTGTAGAAAAAAAAAGGAGAAGAAGTAGTGGAGACCTTTAGTAAAATTAGACAATATAGAGATGTGGTGGAGTACATGGAAAGGTTTGAAGAACTGAAGTCCCAAGCCATGATAGCCCTACCTAACCTACCTGAAACATACTGCATCAGCATCTTTACCAGTGGACTGAAAGGAGAGATCAAGTCCATGGTGAAAATGATCAAGCCAACATCTCTAACTCAAGCCTTTGAAATTGCCCTATTACAAGAATCAACCATTACTGCCTTAAATAGAACCACGAAGAATCCAAAACCCTTCATTCCCACAAAAAATCCTTACATCAAACCTAGTGAAAATCCTACTCAACCGTATAACTCACCCTCTTTAACCACAAAAAATCCATCATCCACTTATAAAACTATCACACCCACTGATATCCATACCAAAAGAAATTTGGGACTATGTTTCTGGTGTGATAAGAAGTACACCTTTGGCCATGTATGTAAAAATATGATGATAAATTTCATGGTTGTGGAAGATGAAATGATAGAAGGCCCTATAGATGAAGAAGTAAAGTTAGAAGATAACATAGAGAATGAGGAGGAAGGGGTGGTGATGCAAATTTCTATGAACGCCTTAGTAGGTAACATGAGACACAGGACTATTAGGATACCTGGCAAGCTCAAAGGAAAATTTTGTCTATACTCATTGACAATGGAAGTTGATTCTTCTAAGGTCATGCTCGTATCTGTCACAAATGGGCAGAAACTTGAGAGTAAGATGCTAGCAAGCCCTTAGTATGGCAGATGCAGGATTTGGAATTCCAATTCAAGCTGAGATCATTAAAACTGGGGGTAGTGATATGGTATTGTGAGTAGATTGGATCAGCCAATTTGGTCCAGTTACTTTTGATTTTGACAAGGGTTTTATTAGCTTCAAGAATGGTGATGAGGCAGTGGAATTGACTAGTAAAGAGCAAGGTGGCAGATTAGAGTGGATTGAAGAGAAGCAAATGAATAAGTGGTTGATTCAGCAGAAATATTGGTTGATGGGACAATTTTGGGCAATTGTTGAAGACAAAGATACCAGTGTTACACCTAGTCCAATTCAATCAGTGGTAACTGAGTTTGATGATTTTTTTTAGACCCTACAGTGATGCGAACCCGTGAAGAAATTAAATCCCGGACCCACAAAGTTTGATCTGAACCCCAAGAAAGCTAAAATCTAGCCGCAAGAACTTGACCCGATGAATTCTTGAAACAACGAACCAGAGTTATGAACGCCACAAAGATATGCGAGTTCTTTAATAAGTTTAGGTTAGTTCGATTAAGAACTAGGAAGAAAGTGAATCCTCACTTTAATTAATCTCAAAACGTAATTGTCTATGTTTACAATGAAAAGTTGTTTATATAGTAAACATTGAAAGAAACCTAATCTAATTCGGAATTAATTTAAAACCAATTAAAATTAAGAGTTCTAAATGAAATAGGAAACTAAACTTGCCAAAATCCGGATTTCTCCGAAAACATGCCTTGCGATCGCATAGGCCTTTTCCATGCGATCGCATGGTTTGTCCCCAAACCATTCTGCCTCTAAATTGGCACTCTTGCGATCGCAGAACTATATAACCATGCGATCGCATGGTTATTTACCCAGACCCTCTGTGCGGAATTCTGTCCCATCTGCATTTCGGCCCTCCAACTTTGTCTCACGCTCCTTTTGCTCTCCCGATCTGCCATTAGACTCTGATATACTTCCAATATAGTCCTTAGCTTGAATCAAGTGTACCAAAGTTGGCATCGGATTCTTGGTATCGGTTTCAGCCCACGTAGCTTGAACAAGACCTTGCATGTCTTCATTGATCTTCTTAGCTCTCGACCTCGTTAATGTTCCTATCGGACTATGTGTTGAGTCCTAGGTAGTCGGTCCATGGTTCGCTGGTCCCTGACTCGCATCATCCCCTCCTTCCCAAAAAGGATTCGACCTCGAATCATCACCTGCATCAAAGGGGGAAAGATCAGAAATATTGAAAGTAGCCGAAACATTAAACTCACCGGGAAGATCAATTTTATAAGCATTATCATTTATTCGTTCAAGGACTTCAAAAGGCCCATCCTCCCTAGGGTGTAGTTTAGACCGTCGCCAGGTAGGAAACCGTTTTTTCCTCATATGCACCCAGACCCAGTCTCCAGGTTCCAAGATAACTCGTCTACGGCTTTTGTTGGCTTTGGTGGCATACTGTTTATTCTTCTTGTCAATTTGTTGTCGCACACTCTCATAGAGCTGTTTTACCCTTTCGGCCTTCCTGTGTCCATCCAAGCTAGTCCTTTCATCAACAGGTAGAAGAATCAAATCTAAAGGCGTTAATGGATTAAAACCATACACAATTTCGAATGGAGACATATTCGTAGTAGAATGTACACTTATATTATATGCAAATTCAATAAAAGGCAAACAGTCCTCCCAATTCTTTAGATTCTTTTGGATTACAGTACGCAATAAGGTAGATAGAGTTCTGTTTACTACCTCGATTTGGCCATCCGTTTGAGGGTGACAAGTAGTTGAAAACAACAACTTAGTACCCAACTTACCCCACAAGACTTTCCAGAAGTAGCTAAGAAATTTAACATCTCGATCAGAAACAATACTCTTTGGAACACCATGGAGGCGGACAATTTCTCGAAAGAATAATTCAGCAATGTTAGTAGCATCATCTGTTTTATTGCAAGATATAAAATGCGCCATTTTAGAAAACCTATCAACAACTACGAAAATTGAATCCTTATTTTGTTTTGACCTAGGCAAACCTAATACAAAGTCCATAGAGATATCAATCCAAGGCTCGTTAGGTACGGGTAAAGGGGTACACAAACCATGATGTAAGACTCTAGATTTGGCCAGTTTACATGTGATACATCTTGTACATAATCTTTCTACATCACGTCTCATTTTAGGCCAGAAGAAATGTTCATGTAATACATCCAAAGTTTTCCTCACACCAAAATGTCCCATTAAGCCTCCCCTATGTGCCTCACGTACAAGCAACTCACGTAAAGAACTAAAAGGCACACATAATTTATTTGCTTTAAACAAGAAGCCATCTAGTCTATAAAATTGTCCAAAAGTATTGTTCTCACACGCCCCATACATACCAGCAAAATCATTATCATTAGCATACAAGTCCTTAACATAATCAAAACCTAATAATCTGGTATTTAAAGTAGCAATGAGGGTGTACCTTCTAGACAACGCATCAGCCACAATATTTTCCTTACCCTGTTTGTAATGAATGACATAAGAAAAAGTATCGATGAATTCTACCCACTTGGCATGCCGCCTATTCAGCTTACCCTGCCCCTTCAAGTGCTTTAGGGACTCATGATCGGTATGGATAACAAACTCTTTCGGCCAAAGGTAATGTTGCCAAGTCTCCAAGGTTCTCACCAAAGCGTACAATTCTTTGTCATAAATTGGGTAATTCAAGGCAGCCCCACCCAGTTTTTCACTAAAATAGGCAATTGGTCGTTTCTCTTGCATTAACACAGCTCCAATACCTATACCTGAGGCATCACATTCAATCTCAAAAGTTTTGTTAAAGTTAGGTAGCGCTAAAACAGGTGCAGAACACAATTTATCTTTAATAATATTAAATGCATTTTCTTGATCAAGGCCCCAATGAAACCCAACACTTTTCTTTATAATCTCAGTAAGTGGTGTAGCTAGAGTGCTAAAATCTTTAACAAAACGCCTGTAGAAGCTATCCAAACCATGAAAGCTCCTCACCTCAGTGATGCTTTTCGGTGTTGGCCATTCTTTAATGGCCTTAATCTTTTCCTCATCGACTTCAATACCATTTGTACTAACAACATAGCCAAGGAAAACAACTTGTTTTATGCAAAAGGTACACTTTTTAAGATTAGCATACAGTTTTTCATGCCTTAAGGCATTAAGCACACAACGCAATTGTTCAATGTAATCATCCAAGTTCTTACTATATACTAAAATATTATCAAAGTAGACTACCACAAATTTGCCTATGAAAGCACGTAAAACATGGTTCATTAATCTCATAAAAGTGCTTGGGGCATTAGTTAAACCAAAAGGCATTACTAACCATTCATATAAACCATATTTAGTCTTAAAAGCAGTTTTCCATTCATCTCCTTCTTTCATTCTGATTTGGTGGTATCCACTCTTAAGATCAATTTTACTAAAAATACAAGATCCATGCAACTCATCAAGCATATCATCTAATATAGGGATGGGATGACGATACTTTACCATTATGTTATTGACTGCCCTGCAATCAATACACATCCTCCAGGTCCCATCCTTTTTGGGCACAAGTAGCACTGGCACTGCACATGGACTCATGCTTTCTCTCACGTACCCTTTGCCCATCAACTCCTCAACCTGCCTTTGAAGCTCCTTGGTCTCTTCAGGATTACTTCTATACGTCGGGCAATTTGGAATAACAGCGCCTGG
Organism: Forsythia viridissima; assembly: GCA_030279155.1. Classification (NCBI taxonomy): domain Eukaryota; kingdom Viridiplantae; phylum Streptophyta; class Magnoliopsida; order Lamiales; family Oleaceae; genus Forsythia; species Forsythia viridissima. The sequence goes on from CM059045.1 coordinate 32,250,114, forward strand.
TACAAAGTCAATTTGATGTTCGATGCCCCAAATGGGTGGTAAAATATTAGGCATCTCTTCAGGAAACACGTCCTCAAACTCCTACAACAAAGAAATAGCTAAACTGGGGAGGGAGTGGTTAGTGTCGCTAATTACAAGGTTGGACTCCTTGTATACTAGCAAAATCAATAGCTGATTTTCGAAAAGGGCCCTCTTGATCTCTCTTTCTTTAGCATAGAAACTCACCTTTGTTTTCTCTCGTGATTTTAAATGATTATCAGCCTCACTCTCATTTTTTTCTTCCCTCCTCGTCTGTTCTTGTACCTCTAACTCACTCTTTTTCTTTTGATCTGCATCGCCTTTTAATTTCAATTGGTCCTCATAAACTTGTTTTGGTGATAATGGAACAAGAGTAACCGGTCTACCATCTTTGACAAAACTGTACCTATTCTGAAACCCATCATGTATCACTTTCCTATCATACTGCCAAGGTCTGCCCAACAAAAGATGGCCAGCATGCATAGGGACCACATCACACATCACATCATCAGTATACTTTCCAATACTAAAGCTCACTAAAACCTGTTTGTTAACCTTGACCTCCCCACATTCATTTAGTCACTGTAACTTATAAGGCCTAGAGTGTTTTATCATAGACAAACCTAGTTTCTCAACAAGCGTGGTACTAACGACATTGGTACAACTTCCTCTATCTATTATCAGACTACACACTTTGTTTTTAACATAGCACCTAGTATGAAATATGTTCTCTCTCTGCTGCTCCATATTATCTACTTTAATTTGTGCATTAAGAGCACGCCGTGCAACTAGAGCTACACCTTCAACGGGGTATTCTACACCACTATCCTCCAATTCAGGCATTTCATCACTATCACTCTCAACATCAGATACCACCTCTCCATTGTCACACAAAATCATTACCTTCCGGTTTGGGCATTGTGATGCAATGTGCCCGACACCCAAACATTTAAAACATTTAATATCTCTATTCCTAGAAGGTTGAAAATCTGCCTTGGGTTTGTTATTGGTAGGTACTACATTGGTTCCCTTAGGTGGTTCGGCCTTCTCCTTTGAAACAATCATCTCACCCCTGTCAGTACTATCCCACCGTGGTTTCCAGGGAGGGTTAGATCCCGAGAAATATCGTGTTGCCCCTTTCGTTTCAACTGCCTTTCTACCTTCATAGCCATGTGCACCATGTCCTTTAACTCCACATAATGCTGTAAGTCGACTATATTGGCTATATCTCTATTTAACCCATTCAAAAACCTAGCTAAGGTAGCTTCCCTATCCTCTTCGATATTAGCCCTAATCATAGCCATCTCCATCTTCTTATGATAATCTTCTACACTACTTGAACCCTGAGTAAGGCTCTACAATTTTTGATAGAGGTCCCTATGGTAATGACTAGGTATAAATCTCCTCCTCATTTGAGCTTTTAAATCATCCCAAGTTTCGATAGGCCTTTCGTGATTTCTCCTCCTATTGGTCACTAATTCATCCCACCACATGATAGCATATTCAATGAACTCAATTACTGCTAATTTGACTTTCTTTTCTTCTGAATAGTTATGACAATCAAAGATTAATTCCATCCGCATTTTCCACTCTAAATAGGCGTCAGGATTATTCTTGCCTTGGAATGAAAGTATTTTTAATTTAATATTTCCAAGGTTTCTATCTACCCCACTCTGGCCTCTATAATCAACCGCTCCAAGTGGTCTTTCATGCCTATCTCCCCTACGTCTCATTCTATCCATCTCAGCCCCATAGTTATAGGCTTTACCATCCTCACTCCCTACCATCATCTCATCCTCAAAATCTGCCATAGGGCTATGATACTGCCTACCCTGTCTCCTATCATGAGTAACCCCAGGTTGTTGTTCGCCTAATAAGGTTGTAAACACAGCACAATGTTGTTCAACTGTAACCTTTAAAACATTATTAGTCTCCTTCATCTCGTCAAACACTACGTTCATACGTTCAAATTGTTGTTGCATGGCCCTTAACAAGAAGAACTAGTTGTTTTCACTCCCAGGGGTAGTTTCTTCGTGATTAGACATTGTTTAAAACTGAAAATTAAGAAAGAAATAAAAGGAAAAGAAAAAAAATTATCTGCCTCACGTGTTTGCACTCGTGTTTCGCTCTATATGGCTTTTTCCCGATAATAGTCTCACCACTCTTGCATTTTTCCACTCCTGTATTTCTTACCAGGTTCTCTAAAGAACTATCTAAACTCAATCAAGAATTTTGACTCCCGCGGCATTCAAAACAAGAACAAGAACAAGATAGACAACAGAAAGGAATAGGATGAACAGCAAACAAGAATAAGAAATAAGCACTGAATGATAATTTAGGATAAGAATATCAAAGATCTCGTTTCTAGAATTTTTCACGAATTTTCGTTTTTTTTTTCAATCCAACACAAAAACGATGAAAAAGGAATCACCAAGCAAGAACTGGAAATAATTAATTTTAGTGCATATATGGATCATGCACGACAAATCTTGAAGAATATGAAAGAGATATATATGTATGTATATCTATATATTTTGTGTTTTTTTTTTTATATGATTCAAGATGAATCTGATAAACACAAGAAATTAAACGATAGAACCTGATTTTAGAGCCAAAGCTCTGATACCAACTAATGCGAACCCGCGAAGAAATTAAATCCCGGACCCACAAAGTTTGATCTGAACCCCAAGAAAGCTAAAATCTAGCCGCAAGAACTTGACCCGATGAATTCTTGAAACAACGAACCAGAGTTATGAATGCCACAAAAAGATGCGAGTTCTTTGATAAGTTTAGGTTAGTTCGATTAAGAACTAGGAAGAAAGTGAATCCTCACTTTAATTAATCTCAAAACGTAATTGTCTATGTTTACAATGAAAAGTTGTTTATATAGTAAACATTGAAAGAAACCTAATCTAATTCAAAATTAATTTAAAACCAATTAAAATTAAGAGTTCTAAATGAAATAGGAAACTAAACTTGCCAAAATCCGGATTTCTCCGAAAACATGCCTTGCGATCGCATAGGCCTTTTCCATGCGATCGCATGGTTTGGGGCCAAACCATTCTGCCTCTAAATTGGCACCCTTGCAATCGCAGAACTATATAACCATGTTATCGCATGGTTATTTACCCAGACCCTCTGCGTGGAATTCTGTCCCATCTACATTTCGGCCCTCCAACTTTGTCTCACGCTCCTTTTGGTCCTCCGATTTGTCATTAGACTTTGATATACTTCCAATATAGTCCTTAGCTTGAATCAAGTGTACCAAAGTTGGCATCGAATTCTTGGTATCGGTTTCAGCCCACGTAGCTTGAACAAGACCTTGCATGTCTTCATTGATCTTCTTAGCTCTCGACCTCATTAATGTTCCTATCGGACTATGTGTTGAGTCCTGGCTAGTCGATCCATGGTTCACTAGTCCCTGGCTCGCATCATACAGGGTTGCCACCCCCTAGATCGCATGACCATCATATTTCACTTAAAGAAGGAGCCCAACCTTTTAGAATGAGACCTTATAGATGCCCCTTCATACAGAAGACTGAAGTGGAGAAGATGGTAAAGGAAATGATGGAAAGTGGAATTGTACAAACCAGCAGCAGTCCATTTGCATCTCCTCTTCTCTTAGTTAAGAATAAAGATGGCTCTTGGAGATTTTGTGTTGACTATAGACAGCTGAATAACCTTACAGTTAAGGATAAATACCCTATGCCACTAATAGATGAGTTAATTGATGAATCATATAGAGCCAGGTATTACTCCAAGATTGATCTGAGGTCTGGTTATCATCATATTAGAGTCAGACCTGAGGACATTTACAAAACTGGCTTTCAAAATCATCAAGGGCTGTATAAGTTTAAGGTGATGCCCTTTGGATTAACTAATGCACCTGCTACATTCCAAAGTTTAATGAATGATGTTTTCCTAGAGCATCTGAGGGATTTTGTTTTGGTATTCTTTGATGACATTCTGGTCTACATCAAGAGTTTGGAAAGTCATTGTGAACATCTGAAGGTGGTACTCGAATTGCTAAGGAAACACCAGTTGTATGCTAAACACAGTAAATGCTCATTTGGACAGACAAAAATTGAATACCTGGCCACATAATAGAGAACAGGGGTATCAGCAGATCCTAAAAAAATTGAAGTTATGCAAGATAGTGGTTCACCAATTAACCTCAAGCAATTGAGGGATTTTATGGGTTTAACATGATACTATAGGAAATTTGTTAAAGGTTATGGCACATTGGCAAGGCCTCTTACTGAATTGCTGAAAAAAGATAGGTTCAATTGGAATGAAGCAGCAGAATTTGCTTTTAAAAACCTGGAGGTGGCTATGAGTTCAACTCCAGTCTTAGCCTTACCTAACTTTGAGAAATCATTTGTAGTTGAAACAGATGCTTGTTATGGTGGAACTAGGGTAGTTTTCATGCAGGACAGGAGGCCACTAGGCATATATCAGCAAGGCAATTGGGGCTACCAAGTTGGGAATGTCCATATATGAGAAAGAATTGCTAGCATTGGTTACTGTCATAACCAAGTGGAGACATTATTTGGAAGGACATCACTTCATTGTGAAGACTGGCCACCAATCCCTTAAATACTTACTTGAGCAGAGAATTACCATACCATTGCAACAGAAGTGGTTAACCAAACTTTTAAGACTGGACTATGAAATTCAGTATAAAAAGGGAGCTGAAAATATGGTAACAGATGCCTTATCCAGAAGAACAGAGAGTGAAAAGACACATGCCATATCACAAGTCAGACCAGCTTGGATAAAAAAAATTATAAGCAGCTATGACAGTGATAAATGGCCAAAAGATGAGATACAGGCAACCTTGTTGGATCCAGATGCAGGGAGGGGATATCAATATAAGAATGGGCTGCTAAAGTATATAACAAATTATGTGTGGAAAGGAAAGGTGACATCAGACGGAAATTGATTAACAGCATACATGTTTCACAAGAATGTGGGCATTCAGGGATACAATTGAGTATATTCAGAGCCAAACAACACGTATATTGGTCAAGAATGACTCAAGAGATAAAAAGAGAGGTGCTACAATGTGAGGTGTGTCAATAGTATAAGGATAAACATGTGCAATATCCAGGTTTGCTACAACCTTTACCTGAACCCCAGCATGCTTGGAGTCATATTTCCATGGATTTCATTGAATGGCTGCCTAAGTCTGAGGAGAAAGATGTGATTTTAGTGGTTGTGGACAGATTAACTATATTTGGGCATTTTCTGACATTAACTCACCCTTTTACAGCCAAGAAAGTAGCCCAACTGTTCTTAGATAACATATACAAATTGCATGGGATGCCTCAGAGTGTGGTGACAGATAGGGACAAGATATTTTCAAGTGTTTTTTTGGCAAGAATTGTTTAAACTCCTGAGAACCCAACTTCATTTCAGCACTACATATCACTCACAGACTAATGGACAAATAAAAAAGTTAAATCAGTGTCTAGAGATGTATTTGAGATGCCATGACCTACTCCAGGCCCCAAGCTTGGGCCAAATGGATGTCACTAGCTTAATAGTGGTACAATTCCACTCACCATACTGATATTAAGAAGACACCATTTGAGGCATTATATAGAATTGTCCCTTATCAGTTGGCATTGGGACCCTATCAACAAACCAATGTTGCGGCAGTGGAAGACTTGTTGAAAGAAAGATATAAAATGAATCAACAACTGAAGGAAAATTTAGCTCAAGCTAGAGCTAGGATCAAAACTTATGTTGACAAGAAAAGTACTAAGAGAGGATTTCAAGAAGGAGATTGGGTATACTTGAAATTACACCCATTCTAGCAGCAGACAGTTGTAAGGAGGGTTAATAAAAAAATTAAGCCCAAGATATTATGGTCCATATCATATAGAGAAGAGAATTGGTGCAGTGGCCTACATACTCATTCTTCCAGTGGGAACAAAAATTCATCCTACTTTTCATGTGTCATTACTAAAAAAGAAGATACGAGATAAAGTAGTGGTAGTTGCCAAACTACCTTCTAAAGTAGCAGAGAAAGAGATAAAACAACCAGAATAAATTTTACAGACCAAAATTTTTTAGAAGGGTAACCATGCTAGTACACATTGGCTGATTAAATGGAAGGGACAACTACCTGAAGATGCTACCTGGGTAGATTTTAAAGAAATTTTGAAGGAAAATTAGGATTTTAAACCTTGGGGACAAGGTTTGTTTAAGGGCGGGGGTTGTCATGATCAAACACAATAGCTGGTAGAAAGGAGGAAAATGTGGAAGAAGAACAGTGCCAACGGATTTAACAAACAATTGAAACCAAGTAAACGACGCCGTTTTGAAGAGGCAATACGGTGCCATATTCATTAATGGAAGCGATGTCGTTTTGTTCACTGAAGAGTGCTCCAATGAATTTACGCTTGTATAAGTTGCTTTTTATATATAAATTGTATTAGGAATTTACGTTTTTAAAACTTATTATATATTCAGCAGAGAGGAGAGAGAAGAGATTATGGATGATTCTTCTGATTTCTTCTTCCTCAATTCATCTTTTCCTTTTATTTGTTCACCTTTCATATATATCATCTCTTACCCCATTTCTATTTTTGTTTGAAATTAATCAAATTGGTGTTGAATTTGAGTTACTGTGTTAAATTCCAGCTCAAAACTGATGTATTAAGTTCTATTTTGAGCTCCATTTCCATTATTTGAGCTCCAACCATAACATAATTTAACTGAAATATTTTATTTTAGGGAGATATAATATCTCGAGATAAATTTCTTGAGGAACTTATCTTTAAGATCATCATCAATTTCGAGAGATACAATAGTGGAAATCTTTATTTTAAGATCATCCTCTAAATGAATCTCTTGAAGTTTAGATTTACAGTTTTTCTTTCAAAGAAATTTTTGGGTTTAAAAGGTTTTCTTTTCCAGTTTTCCCCTCTTTTCCGAATGTTTCCCTTTTGTGGAATATTTCTCCCTAGATACGAAATATTTTTTGTTCAAATTTTTATTTTTTGGAACATTAATTTTGAAACCAAATTGATCACAATATTCTCCTAACACTTTACGAGTTACTGCCCCTTGTTTCTTAAGATATTGCTTAAGATTCAAGTCATTACAAAACTGCTGCTATAGGATCGTCTATTTGATAAACTTATTTGATAAATCATCAAATAAGTTTATTTCTATTTCTCAATCTTTTCCCGAATAGCTTTGGAAGACCTAAAAGAAATTTTTCTTTCCAAAAATTGCTGCTATTGGATCGTCTATTTGATAATACAAGAGTTATAAACGCACCTTATACCTCCTTCTTGCTTAACAATCTCCTTTTTTGCCTGCAAGATTTCGTCTTGCTGTTGGATTGTGAGCATTTTATCCCACCAATCCTTAAGTTGGCATATAAACCCTTAATCGACCATTTAAGGTACTACAGGGACAACATTATGTCTAGGGTAGACATTAGCACAAAGAATCGTCCTTTGCAATGTGTCCCTTATAGTATACTCGGTTTATCCATCAATATTTCATTCATAAATGGTATATGGAAAATAGGCAAATTGAGCATTTTGATCTCTTTCTACGTACCCTATATTAATAGGCAAAGGTTTGGGATAATAGTTCCTTGTCAGATCATTTCTGTATGGAGCTATTCTAGACAATTGAATTTTTAATTTGTCATCTGGGAGGAATTGGGTTTTGAGTTCTTTTACCTTTTCAGAAGAGCGTTGAACAAGAACTACTAGCATCTATATTTGTTTCGAGTTGATTTAAAACATTTATAGTTTCTTTTCCCTTTCCTTGTCTTCTAAGTTTAAAAAATTTAACGTTTCATTTAAAGCTTTAAGTAACTCATCTTTTGGAAAAAGCATTAGCTCAAGCTTGTTCTTTAACCATAAAATTTGTATAAGAAACATGTCGAATATCGCCATCTTCAACTGTCCATAAGTAAGTCTTACCGGTTTCAACAACTCCTATTGTAGATCTTTTTTCTTGAAACCACTTAACAAAAGGAACAACGGAACAATGTTTATGAATATAATCATAAAATTGTTCTTGAATCTTTCTTTTTTCCTCAGATGAAATTTTGAAAAACCATTGTCTGAATTCCAGAATTTCTTAATTACAACTTCAAGATCTACTATAAAATCTGGAGAATTTATAGTATCAATAAGAATTGTATTTATAGAAGGATCAATGTCTGAAAAGGTAGGAGATTTATTTTCCCTACTCCTTCTACAGAGTGAAGAAAATTTTAGAAGAAGTTTGTATTCCTATAATTTATTGTAAAGCAGTCCTCGTAAAGAAGATTCAGAGTTGATTTTACAGTTCATTTTAGTTATTATGAATGGAACGTCCTTCCTTCTGGACTTAGAAACGCCCCTTCAGATTTTCTAAAATTATGAATGATATCTTTACACAATTTTCTCACTTTCTTATCAATTATATTGATGACATTTTGATCTTGTCTAGCAACATTGGTCAAAATTTCAAATATTTTTAAAGTTGTCAAGATAAATGGACTGGTGGTATCTGCCAGAAAAATGAAGTTATTCCAAACAAAAATTAAATTTATGGGCCATGAAACTTCAAAAAAATAAAAAAAGGATCGGTTAAAGATATAGACGGAAGCATCGAATTTGCTTTCGCCTCTCTCAATTTATGACTTTTAAATCTACCTACTAAAGTGAGAGATTTACGTCTTTTCTAATATTTAGTTTTGTGGCCCACCTCCACATGTGAGAGATTTATACTCCTATCAATTTATGACGTTGAGATCCATTCCTCATTTGAGAGACTTACACTATTACCAATTTTGGTTGTGAGGTTCACTTAAGTAGAGAGATTTACGTTTCTATTAATTTATGGACTTTAGGTCCATCTATTCATTCAAGAGAACTAAGCCACTGTGAATGTAAGAATTTTAGGTCCACCTACTCATGTGAAAAATTACGTTTCTATAAATTTATGGGTTTATGGACCAGTTATATAATATGTGAGATATTTATGTCTCTATCAATTTATGACTTTCAGATCTACCTACTCATGTAAGAGATTTACGCATCTACATTTTTTCAGTTTTGAAGACGATGTACTCATTTGAGAGATCAACGCCTATTTCAGTTTATAATTTTGTGGTCTATCTACTCAAATGAGAGATTTATGACTATCAATTTATGAATTTCAAGTCCTATTCACACGAGGGATTTAGACTGTACCAACGGAATTTTTAAGGTTTGCGTACTAAGTGCAGAGATTTATACGTCTATCAATTTATTTTGTCGATATATTTTTTTCATTAAATAAAATAATATAAATTTAAATATTTAAATATTACCTTGACAAAATTTGTCGATTCTTAAATAATAAGTGAAAATAATTTAAAGTTACAAACAAATTTTTAGTTACTAATATTAAAAAAGTAAGCATTTTAATAAATTTAATTTACCGATCAAGATTTTGTCAATAAATGAAGTAATTAAAATATAAACATAAATAAAATAAAAAATTGTCGAAATAAAATAACAATTGTAATATTATAAATAAAGAATTTATAAAATAAAAAGAAATTATTGAAGAAATATTATAATAAAAAAGGTAAAGAAAGAAAAAATGATATTTGTCGGCAATCAACGATCGAAGCACCTTAGTTATTATCGACAACATAACAGATAGTCATTGCTAATAATTGACGGATGAGCATCGGTGATGATTGATAATATTGCCATTGAAAATTCCATTTAAATCAATAACAAATATTGATTTTGTCAAGTATCATCGCTATCGCTATGTCAGTGATTATGTTTTTGGTTTAAATTCCATATTTATGATTATTTTTAAAAAGCTTATTAGAATTCTATTTACATTAGAATACCATGTAGTAGAATACCATATATGTAATATTCTTATTCTAGGTAGAACTCCTTTTCTTTTTATTTCTTTCCTTATTAGGTTTCTATTAGCCTAAATATATATCTTGTAACCCCATTCATTATACATAACTTTTACATCAATATACAGAGAGAAGTATTTCTCCACATATATTTTCTCCCATATTTTACATGGTATCAAAGCGACGATTCTGAGCAACGATGTCTGGTACAAACACCATAGAAGCGATGATTGCCCAAGCGAATCCCATGGCTCTATAGCAATCCGATCATCCTGGCTTAATCCTCGTTTATAAACCACTTGATGGAAACAATTATGGACAATGGAGTGGATCTATGAGAATTCCTCTAATTGCCAAGAATAAGATTGGTTTCATTGATGGAAAGATCGAAACACCAGAAGTAGAAGATGAGAAGTATTCCATATGGGATAGAAGTAATCACATGGTGCTTTATGGATACTTAATTCAGTACATCCAGATATTGCTGAAAGTATCATATACTCCGAATCTGCCACAGAGGTATGGAACGACCTACGAGATAGATTTTCTCAAGGTAATGATTCGCGAATATATCAGATTCGCCAAGAAATTGCTGAGCATCGACAAGGAAATCAATCGGTGTCAACCTATTATACCAAATTAAAGGGACTATAGGATGAATTGGGTTCTTATCACAACCCAATTGGATGTACTTGTGGAAATCTTAAAGCACTGGCTGAAAGGGATGAGAAGAAGAAAGTCATGCAATTCCTGATGGGGTTGAATGATTCTTATTCTACAATTCGTGGAAACGTACTAATGATGAGCCCCTTTCTAGACACCAAAAAAGTCCACGCTATCTTAATGCAACATAAAGGCAAGTTGAGGTTATAACAGATCGTGAAGGACAACATTCAATCAATTGTGAGAAGTCGAGCAATTGGGGGTCGAACAGGAAAGATAACAATCGGTCAAACCGGTCGACCGTTTTATCCGACTGGTCGACCGCTACGACAGAAACTGGCCAGAAACGATGTACCCACTGTGGGATGATTGGCCACATCATTGATACCTGTTATTTCATCCATGGCTTCCCTCCAGGGCACAAGTTTCATGAGAAGGACGTGAAACCACGAAACAAACGCTTCACAAACACTACTATCACTTCTACACTTGACCCAAAGAAAGGCAAAACGCTCACAACCAAAGAATATGAACAGATCATGACACTTCTAAACAACAAATCGGGTAATGACAAGCCTTATGTTAACACCTCAGGTATCAATCTCTCTATTACCCCTTTGAGTAATTCATGGATTATTGATAGCGGGGCCACTGACCATGTGACGAAGGATGGGATTCTTGAGAATAAATTCATACTAAAACAAAAAACTGTACAACTACCAAATGGGGGTCATGCTCCTATTAAATCCATTGGTGCATTTAAATTTGAAAATAATATGACTGTCGATGATGTGCTTTATGTTCTCAATTTCAAAGTTAATCTATTATCTATCAGTAAACTTACTCAAGGTTTAGGTTGCTATTTGACATTTTTCCCTAATTTTTGTGTCATGAAGGATTTGACGACGAAGAAGACGATTGGCTTAGGAAGGCAGATAACGGCCTATATTACCTTTCACAAAAACTACAAATACATCATACTAGTAGTGGATCTACCAACTTATGGCATAGACATCTTGGACACCCTTCAACTGCACCTCTTCAATTCTTAGCACAAAGTAGCTTAGATATTAGTTTTAATTCTCAAGATATTTGTGATGTTTGTCATTTGGCAAAACAATCTAGACTTCCTTTTAAAGTTAGTCAAATTTCTAGCAATAAACCTTTTGATTTGATTCATTGTGATATTTGGGGACCTCATAGGATTTATTCTTATTCTGGTGCTAGATATTTCCTTACGATTGTTGATGACTTTTCTCGTTATACTTGGGTACACCTCATGCGTCATAAATCCAAAACTCAAAGCATAATTAAAAATTTCTTTGCTTGGGTTAAAACTCAACACAACTTGACTATAAAAATTCTGAGGTCTGACAATGGCCAGGAGTTCTTATCCTTGCAAACATTCTTAGATGAAAATGGTACAATTTTCCATAGATCATGCCCTTATACCCCTCAACAAAATGGAGTCGTCAAGAGAAAACACCGACACCTCCTTAATGTGGCTCGTGCAATTAGATTTCAAGCCAATCTTCCATTAAAATTTTGGGGGGAACATATCAAAACTTGTTACCTCATCAACCGGATACCTTCGCCATTGCTCTCATACAAAACACCACACGAACGATTACACAAAACGCCACCACCTTATTCCCATTTACGTGTCTATGGTTGCCTATGTTTTGCCACCAACCTCAAACCAAGCCATAAATTTGACACGCGAGTCAAACGGTGTGTGTTTTTTGAATATTCCTCAGGACAAAAAGCATACACATTATATGACCTAACCGACAAAAAGCTAGTAGTAACTCGAGACGTCGTGTTCCATGAAAATATATTTCCATACACTTTCCAACAACATGATGAAACCAACTCCATCCCATTGCCACAATCTATGCCTTTAGATGTTGAAACACCATATTTCACAAACCCTACGAACCAACACATAGCAGAAATAGATAACTTGCCTAAAGATCCTGAACTATCATCTGGACCAACCGGTCAACCAGACGGTCAACTGGTTCACTCATCCGTTTCAACAGAAAGTCCAACCGGTTGACCGTCTAGTCGACCGGTTACCTCATCTGGTTCAACAGAGAGCTTAAACGGTCGACTGTCTTCACCTATCGGTCGACCGGTTGAGCAGTGTCCAACCACTATTGATCCACCTACCTCTTCTTACCCTCCAGACGACCAACTTAGACAATCCACAAGATCAATTCAAACTCCATTTCACCTGAAAGATTACTAAATCAATCATACTCTGCCTACTCAAGCCGAGTCTCTTCCAGTTAAATCCAGCACTCGACATCCTATAGCAAGGTATGTATCATATAGTAACCTTTCTTCTATTCATCGTGCTTTTACATATAATATTTCTCATATCATTGAGCCAGCTACATATGAGGCAGCATGTCAGGAACCCAAATGGGTCGCTGCTATGAATGATGAAATTCGTGCCTTGGAAGAAAACAATACTTGGTCACTTGTACCGCTTCTTCCAAGTTCTCATCCTATTGATTGTAAGTGGGTGCTCAAAATTATATTTCATTCTGACGATACAGTTGAACGATACAAAGCACGGTTAGTGGCGAAGGGGTTTACACAACGAGAAGGGATTGACTATAATGAAACTTTCGCTCCAGTTGCAAAATTAACTACAGTCAGATGCTTACTTGCTATCGCCTCTATTCGTGAATGGACGCTTCATCAGATGGATGTACATAATGCCTTTCTTCATGGTGATCTTGATGAAGAAGTTTATATGACTCCCCCTCTTGGATTTCGTCGATAGGGGGAGACACCAGTTGTATGTCGACTTTATAAGTCTTTATATGGATTAAAACAGGCATCTCGTTCTTGGTTTCAAAAATTTGTATCTGCTATTATTCAGTTTGGGTTCAAACAGTCACATGCAGATTACTCACTCTTTACAAAGGTCAATGGTAATTCATTTACGGCAGTTCTATTATATGTGGATGATATGATTGTCACAGAAAACAATAGAAAAGTAATCTCTACTACAAAAACATTCCTTGCATCTCAATTCAAGTTGAAAGACCTTGGCACATTAAAATACTTTCTTATAATAGAAATTGCTCGCTCAAGATCAGGAATTTCAATAAACCAAAGGAAGTATACTCTTGACATTCTTCAAGAAGCCAAATTACTTGGATCAAAACCTGCAGCATTTTCCATGGAACAGTCATTAAAATTTAATTTGACTGATGGAAAGTTATTGAAAGATCCCACATACTATCGACGGTTGGTAGGAAAGCTCATTTATCTCACCATTACTAGACCAGAGATCTCATATTCAGTCAATACACTCAGTCAGTTTATGCAGACACCTAGACAACTCCATCTTGATGCAGTTCACCGATTGCTCCGATACTTGAAAGGGACACTAGGACGAGGATTATATTTCTCATCAAGTGAGAAATTGCAGCTAGCAGGATTTTGTGATGCAGATTGGGCCGGAGATATTACTACACAACGGTCAATTACAAGATATTGTGTATTTTTGGGAAAGGCACTTATATCATGGAAAAGTAAGAAACAAACGACTGTGTCCAAATCTTGAGCAGAAGCTGAGTATAGGGCAATGGCTTCCATTACATGTGAGTTTATATGGTTGAGACAATTGCTGACAGACTTATGTGTAGATCATCCTCAAGCAGCAATATTATATTGTGATAATCAAGCAGCAATGCATATTGTCGCTAATCCAGTATATCATGAAAGAAAAAAACATATTGAAATAGATTATCATATTGTTCGTGAACGAATTGATAAGGGAGAGATCAAGACTGCCTATGTTCCAAGCAACAATCAGATTGCAGATTTATTTACTAAAGCATTGGGCAAGGAGGTATTTCACAATTTCACTCACAAGTTGGGCATTCTTGACATACATACTCCAACTTGAGGGAGAGTATTAGAATTCTATTTACATTAGAATACCATGTAGTAGGATACCATATATGTAATATTCCTATTCTAGGTAGAACTCCTTTTCTTTTTATTTCTTTCCTTATTAGGTTTCTATTAGCCTATATATATATACCTTCTAACCCCATTCATTAAACATAACTTTTACATCAATATACACAGAGAGAATTATTTCTCCACATATATTTTCTCCCATATTTTACAAAGCTCTCTTAAAGATTTTATTTAAGGCCCCAAAAGTCATTTGAGTCGCCTATTATCAGAATCAAAATTGTATATGCTAATAATTGGTCTGATTCTATATTTGATAGCTTCAAATGTTTGATGCAATCACAAGGCTTACATGTTTACACGTTTGGCATGCTTACACATCTGCATAAGCTAATACTCCTGCATAATACTCTATTGATGCTTTATTCTACTCGGGTCTACCACCGCTCTCATACTATTTCTCTTGAATTGTCCCATCCTATTTCGAAATAATTAAATTATTAACTTCCAACACAAAATGTGACTTTTGCAGATATAATCAGGGGCGGACCCATTTAGGATCCAGTGGGTGCAAATTGCACCCACTGGATTTCTTAAAATTTCAATTTTAGGTTTTTCTTTCACGACCCACAATGCAATTAATCCTATTAATCTTTGAAAGCGCAGCCCAAATAACACCCCCCAAATCCAATCAATCCTAAATATTGGAATCAAACCCACAAAACTCATTAGGCTTCTTCTACGGCTGAGAGTCTGTCTCTGTGCGACTACGATCCCAACTCCCAAGTCCCAGCTCGGCAACGGCAACGGCAACGGCAACTCCTAAGTTCCAACTGAAATCAACATTTGCTCTTGGATTATTAGATATTAAGTGAGTTTTGCATTTTTGCTTGTTTTGCTCTAGATTATAATTTATGAAGAATGAATTTATGATGTAATTCATAAATTTAGAATGTCAAATTTATGACCAAAAACCCTAAGTTTTTCATTAATCTGCTAAATGTGTTGACTGTTGTGCACTTTGAATCAAAGCAATGGATTTTTTGAAGATTGGCTTCTTTTGTTGTGCACATTTTCCACTCACAGTCACAAATACAATTTATTTATTATACTAATTTGTGTGCCTAATAGATGGATGTTTTATTATGTAGTGATACAAGCGTTCTTCCACCGAGATGTTCTTGAATTTGAATTTGTGTACAATGAAAGTCGAGAATAGTACAAGTGCCATTTTATTTGAATTGCATTTTTGCCTTTTGCCCTTAATTAGGACTGTGTTAATTATGTAATCATTTTTACAATTACAAGCTGTTAGAAATGGTTCCAGACTTCTAGCTGCTTGTGGTATAAATATAATATTAGACTGCTTGTGGTTCCAGCTGCTTGCTTTCTTGTGGTATAATACAATTAGATTAGAAATCAGCCAATCATGTTTTGCCTAGCATTTATTGGTCTTTTATTAATGTTAGCATTTTATTTGTGTTTAACCAATTGTATTGGATTTGAGAATACTTTTTTTAGTTTTTTACGTAGTTGATTATTTATACAAACTTTGTTTGATTTTTAGGAAGATATGTTGATATATTTTAAACGAACATTTCAAATTTCTAATGAATAAAATGTTGAAGCAAAGAAATCACGTATTGATGAATTTCTTTAGAAGCAAATGTCACGGCAAAGGAAGTAAATGAAGCAAAGAGCGCAAGTATTAATGAAACAGATTGTCAAGAAAATGGTGAGGTAAATAGAGCAAATATTGAGCAAATAAATGTTACACAACTTCCTACGAATCCCGGATCAAGAACTCCAATAATGGATTACAATGCTAATCTTCGAGATCAAATAGGAAGAGCATACTTGCAGAGAGGTCTGTGTCAACCTCGAAGCCATGTGTTTCCACATCAAAAATCAAGGCGATTCATTTCTGCTTGGTTCAATGAATATGGTTGTATGCTTGTAACTTTGGGATTAACTCTTCCGGTTGCTACTGCTACAGTTGAAAGAGTGTTTTCTGCTATGAACATTGTGAAGAATCGACTGCGTAATCGGATTGGAGACCAATGGATGAATGATAGTTTAGTTATGTATTTTGAAAAAGATGTATTTAATGAAATTGATAATTAGACTATTATACAGCGTTTTCAAAGTATGAGAAGCCGTAAGAAACAATTGTAAAAAAAAGTACTATATTTTGATTTTTGAATATTATCGTTGTTGTCTTATTTGAAATTATTTTTTATGTAATACTGTATCGCTCCCACTGAACTATAATCATGGGTCCGCCCCTGCAGATATTGGTAGAGTGGAATTGTCAGATTCTTAGTTGGGGCTATGAACTAGTCATATGCAGTGTCTATACTAAACGTGGTAATTGTCCTAAATGGCCGGGTGACCCGGTCAATTTTTCAAAATGGCCGTTGATCATTTTTAGTGTGTAAATTACCAAATATAACTTTGTCTTCTTTCCCGCTTATAATAATTTCAAACAATTTCAAATTTATTTGTTTGTGAAAAAAAGAAAATTTCAATGTTAGAATCTAACCTATTTCAATATTAGAATTCAACTCATTTCATTTATGTAAGAAATTTCATTTAAAAGTAGAAATTCATCATTCTCTATCTTCTTCTTTTAATTCACGGTAGAAATTGTGAATTTTGTATTATAAATCATAAAAATATGTATAAATCTGAGTATGAATTATGATTTTTACTTTAAATTTCTACAAATCTGAGTTCATTTGAAGTGGATTAATTGAAAAAATCAATTAAATTTGTATAAATTCGCGTTAACGGACTCATGGTCCGTTAGCAAGTGTGAAATGGGTCTATTAACAGGTGTCTGTTAACAGATGTAACCACCTGTTAAGGCCAAAATTGGCCTTAACAGATGGTCTGTTAACAGATGTTATAAAATAAGGATATTTTAGTCTATTCTACTTAAAAGAGGCAATTTAAATTTAAATTGTATAAGTTGAGCACTTATATGATTCATGGTGTTTGACGAGGCAATTTAGCCAAAGCGGACATACTAAACTAGGACTTGATACTCTATAATTTATTTTGAGACTAGTGAAAGACAAGACTTCTATAATTTTTGGTCCAATTGGTGTTGTTAAATCGAGTTTGATCAATGCTTTAAGAGCCAATCAATGTGGTCCTACTAAAGATTATAACTCATTTAAACTTGTAGGTTGACGTTTTGTCATCTCAATAATTATGCTTTTCTTTTTTATACATATTCTTCACTATGTCATGGATGCCAACTTCTAATGATTTTTTATTTTATTTTTTTGTTCTTTATCTTCCGAATCACTTCTTCAATACTAAGCAGCAATTGATTTTTAAAACAGCATGTTAAGAAAGTTTTGATAGGAAGTGGAAGAGAAAAATATACTACTACTTATTGACCTCGTAATCTACACAATTCACGTGTCAACAGATCTCCAGTCAATCATCTGTCAGCATGTATGTTACATGCACAGTAGGACAATCCTTAGGCATCAAGATCACCAAAAAATAATGGTTCAACGATCATTGATACTCCGATGATCAAATCAATTGACGGTATAAGAATAATACGGAGAGAGTGTTTGGGTGTGGGAGAGACAGGTAAGCCTAAAATTGAGAAAAGTTGAAGGGTGAGAATAATGCATACCTTAGAACAGCCAAGGACCTTGTATTTATAGGTTCAAAGTCCAATTGATTTGGGTAAGCAATCAATTAGACATTGAATTTGTTCGTCCTTCCTTATGAGATAAGAGGTAATTGGATATCAACGTGATCTTTTAGATTTTTCATCCTTATCTCCATTGATTCCCAATATCTTGTTACCAATTATTAAGAAATTAATATTTAATTTCCTTCTAAGTTTATATCATAATCAAACATAATCTTTTCTTAAGATATTGTCATATTTGTGATTAATCATGGGGTTTGTGGGGCGCGCGAAATACTGACGGAGGGTCTAGGCCCCGTCAGATCCGTCAGAAATGGCAAAGGCCTTTATGGGCTCTGTTGGGAATGACAATGGTGTGCGAGGCTTACGTGGAATCTACTAGCCTATGAGGCCTTGCCAAATCTGCGTGGTAACAATAGTCCTCCAAGTACAAGCCTGTTATTTATTATAGGCATGGGACTTAAAAAGTATTATGTTTTTTTTCATCCTCAAGACTTCTCCCTGATTGGAATTGTGCGATAGAGTTTCTCGCAGATGTACACATGGATTCTTCGAAGCAATTATGTACAGTCCCCCAAGCCTGAATCATGTTCATTCATAGTGGGTGAGGGCTTTTATTGGGTTAGTCGTAGGTGACGTGGCCTTGTTTAGTTTGGGGTAGGTATGATCCTGACAGAGTCGTCATTCAACGCTGTTAATGAAGACAGGCAATGATGATTCAAAGCAGCAGCACCATCATTGCTGTAGGTGAGTGAAGGGTTTTTGGAGGCGCACGTGGCACGCGTACTCTTCATCCATTAATTGCCTTGGTTTTTGTTTTCCACTTTTTACCCCGGTCTTGACACGTGTTCGTTGTATGGACGGTTCATATTATTTGATTTGAATTCGACGATTAGGATGAAAGGGGCCTCGTCTATATAAACTGTGGTGCTCTTCCTTTAGTTTCTTTTCACCTGTTCAATTTCTCCAAACTTCCAAAGAATTCCGGCGAAGACCACAAAGCTTCAAATAATTACGAAGAGAGAAGAGTTCTAGTTTGCTGTTCGTTGAGTTCTTTAGCAAAGCTTTGCTTATTAGGTAAAGCCATAGGCTTTGATTTTTGTTATTTCACGTGCTGCTTTTGTGTTTTTCCAAACCTCCTGCTCCGGTCGCTCTTTCTATATTCTTCTCCGATAGCTTCATAGATTTCTCCGTTTGAACAAAGGGAAGAAAATCAATGTCGTCTGAAAACGTTGATTTCCAGAACCAGTCGGTCACCGATACTGACCCAGAGATGAGGGACGAAGTTCCATCTTCGCCCGAAGGGCAAGATAAGGTTGAGCAAAGACCGACTGTTGCATATCTCTCATCCGCGTCCATGAGTGGGAGTAAATAGACCTCAAGAACCCCGCCAAAGATAAATGCGAAGAAGAAACAACGAGACACTGAAATGAGAGCCTCGTTAGACAGAAGGGATGCCCCGACAACTCGACAGCTAGATGAAGAGTTAACAAATACTGCCACTACAGCTTCGTTAGTTCACTCTAGAATCAAGAAAGTGGACTTGGAAGCAATCAGGATTGGTAATATGATCCCCGAATCCGTTGTGCTCAGGGTCTCTGGCCCAGAGGAGCGAGCTAATGACCCACTAGAAAGGTTTGTCGCCATTTACAAGCCAGCGATGCAGAAAGGCCTTCGTTTGCCGATGCATCCATTTTTTTGCAAAGTTTTACGAGACTTCAACCTGGCCCCTTTTCAGATAACGCCAAATGGATAGGGCTAGATGGTGGCAGCGTTCTTGTTATGAAGGATCGTTAAGGTTTGGGACGACTTATCCTCAAGGGAATTTGAATCAATCTACCGACCTTGTAGGTCTGGGGTATGGTTCAATATGCCTTCCAAGCTGGGCCAAAAGTAGAGAACGGCTACTAACAGTCCCAACAAGGTCCACAACTTGAAGGGGAGCTTCTTCTTCACTGGGGGAGATTGGGAATTTAGGCCAAGGGATCCCATTCCCAACGTGTTCATTCCTTGTCACTTTGGAGAACTTGGTATATTTTATTCTCCTGTGTGGCTTATAATCCTCCCTCCTGACTTAATACTTTTATTGTCTTTGTAGATTGTGGGAAGCCGTCAATCCCAAAGAGAGACCAATGGGATTTGAGGTCGAGATGGGCTAAAGTTCGCGAACTTGACAGCAACTTTAGAAGCCTCGGCAACCTACTCAAGGATAACAATTTGTTGATCCGTTTTAGACTAATGGGTAAGCCTCGTGACCTGAGTCGTGTAAAATTGTATCAGTGATTATTCTTGGCATTCTTGAGTTTTGTTGTTATTGCAGTTACATTCACTTTCAGGAGCATCCCTGCCTTTAGCCTCAATAAGGACGAGGGTGAATCAAGCAGGTGGCCTAGTCTTCATCATATGGGGTTCAAACCACGGTACATCTTTAGGATATTCCTCCATCGGTCCTTGTTGCACGGGTCCTAGGTCTGACCGCATCTCCTCTACCTCTATCTCATATGCCCCAACAAGACAATGGGAAGGAGACTGTAGAAGAGACAAACGAGGCCTGTAGCCAAAAGATGAGAGCTCTAGTGGCCGAGGATGGGATGATGGAGAATGCTCGTAGGACGAAGTGAACTAAAAAGTTTCATCGAACATTGTCGAACTCCACCCAGGGAGCTGCTGATGCTAGGATTTTCTGTTCATCATTCAGTTGAGTGGAGTGCATGAACATCGGCGCTCGCAGTGATGAATTGGATCCTACCATGATGGTGATGCTCCATGTGCCTCTTATAATGGCAGTAGCAAGTGTCTACAAGTACTGGACCTCGGCCTAGGAGAAGGCCGTCGAGAAGGCCATCATAAGCGAACTTATAAAAATGGCAGAGATGAATACTGCCTGGACGCTGGTCTTGAACAAAAAATTGTACAGTATCCTCACTGGCTTTGAGGGCAAGCTGGGCAAAGAGGAGGCCAAGTCAAAGAACCTGGCAGATGATCTAAAGGTTATGTGTTCTGAGAACACCAAGCTAGGTTTGGAGAACAGGCCCTTCGATACAAGGTAGATGCCTTGGTGACTGTCGAGACCGACTTGAAGGCCAAGCTTGAGTCTGCAGCTGAGAACTTGAGGCAGCCCCAAAAGCTTAAAAAAATCTTGTCAAAGCCTCGAGAAAACTGGCCGAAAATTATGCAGTGGCTACTGAAAGTACCATCGCATCAGTGAAATGTGACTTCGACGCCATGGTTGCTGAGAAGGATAGACAACTGGCCGATGCTAGAGGTGAGCTAGAAAAGATGAAGGGGGAGCTGGCTAAGGCAGAGGCGAGGGCTGTGAGATCATACAAGAAGGAGTTCTCAAACACGCCTGAGTACTTATGCTTCGCCAATCACTTTATGGTGGCTGGCTGGTAGCAGTTGACCTAAAGGATCAGGGAGGTTCATCCAGAATGGGATCTTTCATTCCTAATGTCAACTTCTGTCGACACTACTACTTTAGGGCCTTCTGTAGCTTCCGAAGTTCCTTTCTTTGCTGAAACTCAAGCTAAAGACGAGGCCCGCATCCCTCTCTCTACTGTAGAGGAAGACCCCAAAATGTGCGCTCAGAAAAGGTGGCGAGGCAGTATGGATTGCATATTTATGCTTTTTGTTTTTGTATTTGCTCCAAGCTTTATCAATGAAACCGATTTCTCCTTGTTTCAAGTATAATTGCTTCTTATACTCTTTTTTGATTAACGAAAACACGTATTCAATCAAGTTTCTAACCTTTGACGAGACTCTTTTTCTGAGGATGACCTTCGTAAATAACAAGCCTTTGATGAAGGTCTGGACTTAGAAATTTACACAACTTGGAAGAGATTTGAATATGAAGAGTTGAATCTGAATCTGAAGAGTTATTCTCGAAGGCATTAATGGCAAAGCCTTTTCGTTGCTCAAGATGTTGACGTCATCATTATCTGGGTAAGTTGAAGGGGGCGCGCGTGGCTTGTAGTATTCTCAATGCCCATTAAAGAGTGGTTCATAAAGAGCCGCCTTTAATGCTTTATGTTTTCCACACAATCCTTTCCAACGATTCAGATCTTGAGGGCCTTGATCAATGGCTGTGATCAGATCCTGTCCCTATATAAACCCAAGGAATCCTTCATTTCCAGTTTAACCTTTCCAAAACTTCTCAGACCTCAAACATTTTCTCCCGTGGCAGCAATCTTTCCCGGCGAAAGAGAAATAAAGAGGAAGGGTTTTTGTTTCAATGGCCAAGCATACCTTCACAAATATTCCATTCTTCAACATTGATGAAGATGAAGATGATGACGGGAACGAGAACTCGCCTCTATAGTTTCTAGTAATGTGCACGACAAACACTTCATCTTCTTCTCTCCTCAAAGACCATTTGTTTGCTTCACAAAGTGATAGGCAGTGGGACAAAGGAATGGAGGTCTCTATTGAAGAGGCCGAGGCTCGTGGGCAGAAGAGGACGGAGGACCAGAAGTAATTGATTTCTTACTTGGGAGAAAGCAGCAGAAACAGTCACTGCACCAGCATTGGCAAAGCTCAACTCCAGGTGTACAGTAAAAATCTTTCAAGAAGTGACAAGTTCAAAACTGTATAATCATTTAGTACTTTATTCTCAACATATTGTTGAGAATAAAATACTAAATGATTATCAGAATGATATCATATTTGGAAGACTCCCTATCATGGTAAAGTCAGACTTATGTTGCTGACGAAGCCCATCGATGAAGACGGACTTATACGAGGTAATAGTGGATCTTGTGAAGACTGAATAATAGTTGGCTAGGCTAGGCCCCCTTTTTGTGCTGACCCTAAAGAGGCGGCGAGGTCATAGGATTTTTCTTTGTGTAGTTCCATTACTTCAGTAATTACTGCAAATACAATAATGAAAAGAGATTATTTTTCAATATGTCTTCCCTTCAAGTGTTATTGCTTCGTTTTACTTGCATATGTGCGCGTTAAATAGTTTAACCAGCGAGTTAAGGAGTTGATCGCGAACCAGACTCCCTCGCTGCCTTGCTTTCTTTACTTGTATGTGTACGCATTAAGTATTTTTATCCAGCGAGTTCAAAAGTTGGCCGTGAACCACACTCCCTCGTCGCCTTACTTTCTTTACTTGTATGTGTATGTATTAAGTATTTTCATCCAACGAGTTAAAGAGTTGGCCGCGAACCACACTTCATCACTGCCTTGCTTTCTTTATTTCTATGTTTACGCATAAAGTATTTTTACCCAGCGAGTTAAGGAGTTGGCCGCAAACCATGCTCCATCGCTGCGTTGTTTTATTTACTTGTATGTGTACACGTTATGTATTTTTACCCAGCGAGTTAAGGAGTTGGCCGCGAACCACACTTACTCCTTGCCTTACTTTCTTTACTTGTATGTGTACGCATTAAGTATTTTTACTCAACGAGTTAAGAAGTTGGCCACGAACCACACTCCATCGCTGCCTTGTTTCTTGTTGGCACAATCTAGATGAGAGAGTTTTAACTTGAATTATTTGAATATGGCTGTTTTCAAACAAAGTTGAAAGCAAAATTGACATGCAACTTAGCCCCAGTAAACAAAAAACCTATTGGTAGTACAGACAATGATGAGTGATGTTCCATGGATGCTTCGTCTCTTTTCCTTCTGAGTCTTCTAAACTATAGGTTCCAAATCGAATCACTTCGATGGCCTTTTATAGTCCTTCCCAAGTTGGTCCAAATGTTTCGGCTCCCACTTTCCTATTAGCAAGGAAGACCTCTTTTAGGACGAAATAGTTGACTTGGAAGCCCCTGCTCTTGACTTTTGAATTGTAGTACCTAGCCATCTTCCTTTGATAAACCGCTAGGTGAAGTTGCGAGTTTGCATACCTTTCTTCCTACAAGTAAAGGTTTGCTTTATGCAAATCTTCATTAATTACCTCATTGAAATGCAAGCACCTTGGTGAAGGCATCCCCACTTCATCGGGAATCATTGCCCCCACCCCGTATGCATAGCGAAAGGAGTCTTACTAGTTACCGTTCGGGAGGTAGTCTGATATGACCATAGGGTCTTGGAAAGTTTTTCAACCCATCATTCTTTGGCAAATTCCAGCTTTCTCTTCAGAGTGTGCTTGATAATTTTGTTGATGGCCTCCACCTGGCTGTTGGACTAGGGATAGTAGGGGCTAGAGTACACTAAGCTCTTCGCAGTTCGAGTTAAAAAAATTTCCAACGAACTACATACCATTGTTTGAGACAAAGGGGTGAGGTATTCTAAAGCGACAGATTATGTTCTTCCACATAAACTTCCACACATTCTCCTCCGTGATCTTAGCTAGGGGCTCAGCCTCGCACCATTTAGTGAAGTAGTCTACGGCCACAACCGCGAACTTGAAGCCACCCTTTCTAGTTGGGAGGGGACCTATGAAGTCGATCCCCTATTTGGCAAAAGACCACGGGCTGGTAACCGAGGTGAGGTCTTGAGCTGGGAACTTCGGCACAATGGCGAATCTCTGGCACTTGTCACATTTCTTCACAAATGCGTATCAGTTCTTCTTCATAGTTGGCCAGTAGTATCCCTGTTTTAAGGCCTTCTACGCTAGTGCCATCTCACCTACGTGATTATCACACAATTTCTTCATGTATTTCTCGTATGATATAGTCGGCTTCGTCCTCAGTAATGCAGCATATGAGTGGATGGCTAAATCTTCTCTTGTACAGGATTCCATCATGTAGGACGAACTTCGTGGCCCTTCTGTGGAGTTTTCGAGTTTTGTCCTTGTTGTATGGTAGAACATGATCGGTCAGGTATGTAACGATTTTCTTTATCCATTTGGAGAACCCGCTGATTATCATAGCATTTTGTTGTGAAGCCTTGTCAATGGTCGGCTGGCTAAGCTTTTCAACCGGAATAGCTTTCATCAAGTAGGAGTCTTTTTAACTCGCCAACTTGGAAAGAGTGTCTACGTAGCCATTTTCAACCTTGGGGATTTGGAGTAAGTCAAACTCTTCAAAGTGGGATAAGAAATCATTGGCTTTCTTTTAAGTAGGCCACCATGGACTATTCGTGAGCCATGAAAGTTCCCTTAACTTAACTAACCACCAACTGCGAATCACTATAGATTTGGATTTTCCTTGCCTTCATTTCATGTGCTAACCTCAAGCTTACAAGGAGTGCCTCGTACCCTAAGGCGTTTTTTGAGGCTTTGAACTCTAGGCGAAGTGCACAGTTGGGGTTATGACCGTCGAGGCTAATTAACAGGATCCCAGCTCCTGCTCCTGCCCCTGCCCCTGCCCCTGCCCCTGCCCCTGCCCCTGCCCCTGCCTCGCCTGAGGGTCCATCAACATATAATTTCCATGTCGGTACCTCCTATGGCTTGGTCTTGAGCAATCCATCTGGGATGTGGGTGAACTCAACCATAAAATCTGCCAGTACTTGACCTTTTATGGAGGGCCTCAGTTTGTAGGAAATCTCAAACTGACTGAGCTCTACAGACCACTTCATCAGCCTCATGAAGGTGTCTGACTTCTGGAGAATTTACCTCAAAGTAAGGTTCGTCAGAACGTCGATGCTATGTGCTCGGAAGTATGGTCGAAGCTTTCTTGATGCAACTATCAGGGATAAAGCGAGCTTCTCCATATCTGGGTACCACGTTTTGTATCATGCAAGGCTTCACTTATGTAGTAGACATGCGTCTGGCCTTCTTCTCAGATTAGTACCGAACTCACTGCCTATTCTGATATTGCTAGGTAGATAAACAGTCTTTCTCTGGTCTTCGGCTTGGATAATAGTGGGGCTTTACCGAGGAGGATCTTGAGTTCCTGAAAGACACTCCCACACTCCTCTATCCACTCAAACCGCTTCATCTCCCCCTTTGATGGTCTGGAAAAAGGGCTGGCATCGATCAATTGCTTTCGATATAAATCGATTTAAGGCTATCAACCTTTCTGTAAAGCTCTGGACCTCCTTAAGAGAGGATGGCGAGCGCATTTTGATGAGCACTCTAATCTTCTCAGGGTTGGCCTCTATCCCACGCTGATTTACCATGTAGCCCAAGAACTTCTCGGATGCGACTCCAAAAGCGTATTTTAGGGGGTTGAGCTTCATTCGATATTTGCAGAGAATTCCAAACATCTCCTCCAGGTGTTTGATATGATCATCGGCATCCACACTCTTTACAAGCATGTAATCAACGTAGACCTCAATGGTGTTTTTGATGTGTTCTGCAAACACACGGTTTACTAACCTTTGGTAGGTTGTCCCGGCATTCTTCAGGCCGAAGGGCATCATCCTGTTACAGCATAAACCCCGGTCTGTTATGAACGAGGTGTACTCCTCATCTCTTGCAAACATGGAGATCTTGTAACCAAAGTAAGCGTCCATGAAGCTGAGTAGCTTGAGACCGACGGATGTATCGACCAGCTGATCGATGTATGACAAAGGAAAGCTATTTTTGGGGCACGCCTGATTTAAGTTGGAGAAGTCTATGCACACTCTCCACTTATGGTTACTTTTCTTAACCAACATAGAGTTAGACACCTATTAGGGGTAGACCGTTTCTCAGATGAACCCGTTTACCAACAGCTTGTCCATTTCTTCCTTTAGGGTGCCATATCTTTCGGTGCTTAGGGGTCTTCTTTTTCTGTATCTTGGGGTGCATTTTAGGGTCCACTTTCAGGGCATGGCAAGCTACAGATTGGCTTATCCCCACCATGTCGACATGCTTCTATGCGAAAATATCAACATTCTCATGCAACAACAGTTTTAGTTTTTCTTTCATCTCCTCTTCTAGTTTCTGCCCTAACTGTAGCATTCAGGAAGGATCCGATGGGCTTACTAGAAACGTTTCTAATTCTTCCATTGGTGAAGCTAATGAATTCAAACCTACAATTCGTGGGTCAAGGCCTTCGTCGAGGACCATGTCCTCTTCACCCTTCATTTGGTCAATATCCATCGCCTCAGTTTGTATAGTCATTACTGCATAGGAAGTGTCTCCACGAGTTGCTACTTTTCGAAGTGCATTCATGTAGCATGCCCTCACTTCCGTATGACTGCCTCGGACCTTGGCAGTCCTGTCTGGTGTTAAGAATTTTATCGCTACATGGTGGATGGAGGTGACTACTTGTAAATCTTTGAGTGCAAGACTTCCGAGGACCCCGTGGTAGGCAAAGCGGGTATCGACCACCAAGAATTCCATGAACTTCTTTATGTAACACGAGGGCTCTCCAAAATCCACATCGAATGTGATCCTTCCTTGCGAGATGAGGCTGTCTCCCGTGAAGCCAAATAATAGCTTAGAGATGGCTGTTTGTTTGTGGTCCACCTCTATCTAATTGAAAGCAATGCCAAACAGGATGTTCACGGCACTCTCGTCATCGACCAACATCATCGGTAATTCGTTTCTAGCGACAACGGAAAGAATTACCAAGGCATCGCAATGTGGCTAATGGACACCAGCCTCATCCTCTTCTGTAAACAGGATAGGTGGGGCCCTCCTGTTGTATCAGTGAGGGCTATCGTCCTGGCACCGAGGTGGAGGTCTTCGCCCTTGGTTGGGCAGTCTTCGACGTCCTCGATCTTGTCAGTTCTCTTCTCTTTGTCATTGATTCTCTCGATCAATTAGTTCTCACACATCTTGACAGTCTTCTGTGTTATGATTTTGAGTTCGGTGTATACGATAGAACTTGGAAGAAGGAATCGACGGTTGATAGATTGCCGCTGGTGGTCCAAACGATGGTTTTGGGACTACTTCAGTTTGATAGAAGCTCCAGTAGCGATAGATACGAGGCTCATGGGAACGTCATCCTTCTCTGTGGTAGCACTCCCATTTCTCTCCTTCTGCCTTTTTTCTATTCTCGATGGTCTCTTCAGAGAGAATCTCTTGCTGGATCAGATCCACCAGTTGAGTATACATCTTTTGCTTGTAGAGCCCAGTTACCAGTACATCTAGCGCCTTATCATCAATGACGTTCTCGATTTTGTTAATGACATTGCTGAATCTCTTGAAAGATCCCTTCACTGATTTTTTTGTCCATTGTCGAATATCATGGCACTGGGCCACATCTCCTATTATTGTCCGATTGCCAATAAAGGCATTGATGAATTCCTACTTCAGCTGTGGCCAGCTCCTGATGCTCTCAGGCTTCAGCTCGTTGTACCACCTCTTCGCGTCAGAGACGAGGATGGTGTGAAAGTTTGTGCACTTGACCGCCGTGGTATATCCTTGGAGCCTCGTCTTATACACATTGATGTAATCCGTAGCAACACCTCTACCATTGTACTTCTCCATATGAGACATTTTGAATCCGTTGGGAAGTTCTATAGCCTTCAGTTCCTTGGAGAATGGGAGGTTCTCGTCATCGTCGTCGAGGTCACATGATCGTTCTGGCTTTTCATCCTCAGGCCTCGTATTCATATCCTTTGGGTCTTTCTTTCCTTCTGGGCGAACCACGCTATGCTTGATGTACCTGTTGCACCTGCTACTCAATAATTAGGACCGTGCCATAGAGGACCCAACCTCCAATCTGTCAAATACACTGACAGATGCGACCTGTTGGTTTTTTTGTACTGGGGAGGTTTCATGTATTGCTTATTATGTGAAGGCCTCGAATTTGAATTCTGAGGATTCTGGCCATCAGATATCGGTGGGTCATCCTGAGATCAATGGCTTTCGATCAAGCCGGACCACGAAAGGCTTCGCCAATCACGGTTATGCTTGTGTCCAAATTGGGGAAATTGATTTCCCAACCGTTCAAGCACCGCCTTCATTCAGGCATTGTCCTTATTAAAGTCCAGGATATCTTGCTCGGTCGTCCACCTCTGTCGTTGTCTCATCCTTCGGCAGCGGGTTACATTCTGGAGATTCTAAACGCTTTCCTACCGCTGGTCCGTGTGGTGAGACTCAATCTCAGCTTCCTGAGAGTTGTGTGTCGCCATGCTCTTTTCAGCAGAAAACACGTTTTATCACAAGTATGTTGTTCTGTAACGTATTTTTGTTTTTCACAGACGGTGCTAATTTGTTGACCTCGGAATCTACACTATCCACATGTCAACAAATTTCTAGTCAATCTTTTGTCACCCTATATGTTACCTACATACTAGGACAGTCGTTAGGCACCAAGATCACCAGAGAAGAAGGGTCCGGCGATCGTTAGCACTATGACGATTAAAACAACTACCAGTATAAGAATATTATGGAGAGAGTGTTTGGGTGTGGGAGAGACAAGCAAGCATAAAATTGAGTAGAGTTAATGGTGAGAATAATGCATACCTTAGAACGGCCAACGACTTTGTATTTATAGGTTCGGAGTCCAATTGATTTGGGTAAGCAATCAATTAGACATTGAATCTGATCGTCCTTCCTTATGAGATAGGGGGTAATTGGATATCAACGCGACCTGTTAGATTTTTCATCCTTATCTCCATTGATTCCCAATATCTTGTTACCAATTATTAAGAAATTGATATTTACTTTCCTTCTAAGTTTGTATCATAATCAAATCTTTTCTTAAGATATTGCTCTATCTGTGATTACCCATGGGGTTTATGGGGCGCGGGGATTACTGGTGGAGAGTCTAGGCCCGTAAAAAATGGTGAAGGCCTTTATGGGCTCTGTTGGTATTGGCAATGGCGTGCGAGGCTTACGTGGAATCTACTGGGCCTATGAGGCCTTGCCAAATCTGCGTGGTAACACTACTAATGTTTAATTGCTTCCATTATATGAGGGAAGATATGTTGTTGATGTTCCATGTCATGTTAGATCATTTTCTCACTGCCCTTGCACACCTCACTCACATGCACCTAGCTGTTCTAGAATATTCTATTTGCCTCTATAAATAGCTAGCACATAGTTGGAAAAAGTGTGAAGAATATTGTTGAAATTGGTTGCAAAACCTACCCCATTTTCCCTTCTTCTCCCATCTCTCTCTATCTTTGAATCTGAATTCTTATACTCTTCTTTCTATTTATCTGAATCTGTTATTCACCCCCTTTGCCTCTATTTCTGCTATTTTCTTGATCTTCTTCTCAGTATCATCTATGTCATTCTCTTCAATTTTATATTCTGTTGCTCTTTTCAATTTGTAATTTCTGTAATGAAATAGCATTTAGCAAATAATGACTCATGTAATAGCATCTACAATTAATGAAAATTGCATTTATATTGCTGTTATTTGTCTCTAATATTCAATTTTCCCTTGGTGGGCTGTTTGTGTTGTTAATTTGAAGTGTGGAGCTGATTGTGGTTTTATTTCATTAAGTTTGGGGGTTAAAACAATAACAAATGGTATCAGAGCAGCTACGTGATCTGGGAAATGCTGAATACGGAAAGAAAATATGTTAATGCTACGATAGGAGGATAGTCATACTGATTGAAATTGTTGGGAAAAAATCAGTATCCAAATAAGAGAATGTTGAAAACTCCGTGCCTTGTTATGATCTTACAGAAACAAATCAGATAGAAGGAAATGAAAGCAAGAGTCTTAATATGCCTGAAATTGACTTCCTAAAATTTGGAGGAGAAGATCCCAAGGAATGGCTTCGAAGAGGTCTAGTTTTATTGTTTCAATATCAACCATTCGTTTGCAAATTGGGAGCTCTTTTCAACAGAACTCTGCAAAAGTTTCTTAAATTTTAATGAAGAAATGGAGAAGAATCTAGAGGAAGATTTTGAAATCAGGTCTGATAACATTATATTAAAGGATGAGGAGGATGCGGCCAATGAAAAATAAATTGAGACTCCAATTTTCATTCAACAACCTACTTGTCAATCATAGCATTCCCTTCTACGCCACTATCAATCACAGCAACTACTACTTCATTCTCAGCTCCACTTCTATTTCCCATCGATGTCATCTCTCAAAGCCAAACTTTATTTGCTCTCCTTACTTATCCCTTTACTTATCCCTACTGGAAAATTTCCAATGGCTACCTAGTTTTTCTCTTTCTTCCGCTCCCTAAAGTTTCCTCGCGTTTTTTTCCCTCTTTCTAGCTTTCATCTGCTCCAAAATTACCACTTGAAAGAACTCCCAATTTCTGTCCATTTTTCTGTATTTCTTCGACCTCCAAGGAAACCACCATATTAGCATAGATGTCAAATTTTGTAACATTGGGGACAAGGTTAATTTAAGGGGAAGGGTTGTCATGTTAGATCATTTTCTCACTGCTCTTGCACACCTCACTCACCTGCA
Organism: Forsythia viridissima; assembly: GCA_030279155.1. Taxonomy (NCBI): domain Eukaryota; kingdom Viridiplantae; phylum Streptophyta; class Magnoliopsida; order Lamiales; family Oleaceae; genus Forsythia; species Forsythia viridissima. The sequence goes on from CM059045.1 coordinate 32,281,444, forward strand.
CATAGCCGTTCTAGAATATTCTACTTGCCTCTATAAATAGCTAGCACATGATAGAGAAAGGTGTGAAGAATATTGTTGAAATTGGTTGCAAAACCTATCCCCTTATCCCTTCTTCTCTCGTCTCTCTTTATCTCTAAATCTGAATTTTTCTAATTTTCTTTCTATTTATCTGAATCTACTCTTTACCCATTTGCCTCTATATCTGCTCTTTTCTTGATCTTCTTCTTAGTATCATCTATGTCATTCTCTTCAATTTTATATTCTGTTGCTCTTTTTAATTTGTAATTTCTGCAATGAAATAGCATTTAACAAATAATGACTCATGTAATAGCATCTAAAATTAATGAAAATTGCATTCATATTGTTGTTATTTGTCTCTAATGTTCAATTTTCCCTTAGTGGGGTGTTTGTGTTGTTAATTTGAAGTGTGGAGCTAATTTTTGTTTTAATTCATTAAATTTGGGGGTTAAAACCATAACACTCCGAATCTAGCCAACCCAATTTGATGGAAGTAACAAAGCAATTCCATATTCAACATTTTTGAGAGGTTCATGCAGTTGACTCTACTTCTATGACATGCTAAAAAATAACAAACTTGCAAAATGCTCCTTCAACGATTGCTTGCACATTGATCAACCTGGGTGCCTTGAAAAGCAAATAGAGAAATATATTTTTACGATGAGGTGGCAAGTGGGTCATATAGGCCAATCCAACCCAAAATCAAATGGGCTATAAAAAATTGGATTGGACTGGCCATGGATCGATTTCACCTAGGCCAATAATTTGTTGGGCCAGTCCAGCCCGATTTGGGCCATCGGGCCATTGGGCCAACTCGGACTCAAATATTTACTTTTTTTCTATTCTTTTTTTATATTTGAAAACAAAATAAAATAAAACAAAACAAAAATTGGGGGACTTCATCTTCTTCCCTATATCCGTCCTCCCCCAAAAAAAATCCCACCCACCCACGCGAAAAAAACTCTCCAGCCCAGCCCCCTTTCCCCAACAGTCACCAAATCGGAGAGAATGGGGGTTTATACCCTGGAAACTAGAGAGATGACACACCATTTGAACATTCTGGGTCGTACATTTAGGATCGAACACCATACGAATCAAACCGTCTCTTTCAGGGACGAAGGCAAGGGGGGACTGTGATTGAGATTTCTTCCGCAGATCGAACAGAGCTTCAGCCACCTCTATCTCAATATCATCTTCAATAAACAAAGAATGCCAGGAATTGGAAGAATTTTCAGATCTCAAGTTTTAGGGTTGGATGATTTCTGCAAAATTATCCAAAAGAAATCCCAACCAGTTAATTTCATTAAATGTAACTTGAGATGTGAACTACTGAATTCTGTAGACCATAATAATGCTCATGAAAAAGAAAAATCCATACAGAAAAGTTGAGCATCTTCTCCATCAAACAAACACCCGAAGAAGATGGCGCAACAATGTCACCACCCTTGGGACTCGCCACCGATAGAAAAAACGTCCAGTGACTTAGGTCTTCCCTGGATCCCCTACTCCATGAATTGCAGTACACGTGCAACCTCTTTGCCGAGCAGAAAAAAGCAAATCAATTGATAATAACCAGATTAATTCCGGACAAAAAATAGACAAACCATCAAACCGGGCTAGCCCAAAAACATTGGGCCAACCCGGCGTGGGGCTAAAGTGGCCCGGTGGGCTAATTTTACTGGGCCAAATAGGCCCAGTTTTATTGGAATGAATTTTTAATGGGCCGACTCGGTCTAGAGTCAGGGTTATTTTGGGCTAGCCCGACGGGCCGGCCCATTTTGCCACCTATATGTTTAATGATATCAACATCATAGATGAGTTTCAACTCCAGTCTCCAGTCTGTTTGAACTTCGAACAAAAAGAGAAGCGGTGTTACATATATCTAAATTGGAATTGTTTATAATCGATTTATAATTATCCTTTATTACAATTTTATGAAATTCTTGGAAGTTCAGTATGAGTACTTAATTATTTATTTGATGGACTTGTATGTAAACCTGTTATAATTTTTTCTCATGTTAAAATTAATATATTTTGAAGATTGTAAATGACCCAAGCCGTGAATTGCGATAATTGAAATTCAAATGAAAACAATGCTCCTTTAACATGACCCCATGAAATTTTTCGTCGGTGATAATTTAAAAATTATTGGACTAACAAATTTAATTTATTGATAGAGTTGTCACTGTTTAATAAGTTAATAAAAATTAGATATTAATTTGGAAAAAAAATATTTGTTAATTAAATAACAATTAAAAATAATATAAAATTACGTATGGCTTAGTAATATTAAAAGTATAAATAAATTTATCAACACAAATTTTGCCAATAGTTAAAGTAAAAAATATAGAAATTAAATATTAACAAAAAAATTTGTCAGAAAAAAATTACTTAACAATCTATAATATTATAAAGAAAAAATAAAAATATATTTTAACTTGCCCGTTAATAACTTAAAAATAAAAATAAAAATAAAAATAAATATAGAATTTTATCGATGATATCAACCAGCGTCATTATCGTGAGTAACCACTAATAGAATTGTGTCGGTAACCTCTAATAGTATTTTTATTGATATTCTGTCAATCACTTAGAGATATTGATTTTCGTTAAAATCATTATGAGTGATGAAATTTTCATTATTGATATTTTGCTTCATTGTTTCATTATTATTCTCGAAAATGCCCCTTGGCAATTTTGTCTAAGAGATGCGCGGGTTACTTGAGATACATCTCTAGAATTTATGTCACCCAATATGAAGTTGATTTTGACCAATCTTCAACGATTAACACAAAAGAGAAAGTCAATGTCAATAAGATTATTTTATATATTATACAATATAGTAAGAACATCTTTTAAACTAACAATTTGAAAGTAAACATATTTCTTAGCACATAAATGATTAATTGTGAGAAACCCTTTTAAGAGAATTCACCAATAAGAAATGGTATAAACAAATAGGGCCAAACCATTGATCACACAATGGTTGTGAGCCAATGGCTTGTTTTGCATGGATGATTTTGACATTATTTTACTTTAAAAAAAAAAATTAACTTCAATTTTTTTTTTATTTTACATAAATCTTACCATACATGTTGTCCTAAAACAATTTGAATTGCTCAAAGAAGTTGGCTTATACTTAGCTCACAAAGCCATGGGGTTAAGTAGAATAGTTTATTACAAAAGAAACATTTATAAGTACGACTTCAACAAGTATGCAGTTATAATTTTAATTCTCAGCCTATAACACTCTTGCAGTGGTTTCTGATCACAAACTTAAGGAATCTTGTTAGAGGAAGACTAATGAGGAACATCACCATAACATCACAGCCTACTTCGTAAAAGATACATTGAAGAAAAGATCTTGGGGTGAATTTTTAAGACTGATCCACTTGATAAAAGTTTTGATTGCGTATTTTCCACTATAGCTTTTAAGAAAAATTATTATATCTTTCTACGTCAATTACTATCAGAACTGGAGCGTTATCAATTGGCAATTGCACTGCTTATAGGCATTACAAACTTTATATTGGTTTCCATACATATCAATAAGATTATCCATGGAAGTAACAGGCATCTATATATTATTTCCAGGCAAAATAAGACTCAGAACATCTCTCTCTCTCTCTCTCTCTCTCTCGATCTCTCGAGGGGGGTCATGCCATTTCAGTGATGCATTAACCTACAAATGAAGGGTTTTTGACCTTATCAAACTTATACAATATTCCCATAGCTAACATGCTTATACTTGTTTGATAAGATAAATTATAGGTTACTGAACAATATTAATAAATAAATAAATTTTGTAAAATATTCAGCTTTGCATACCAAACTTGACTGAGTTTCCAAGGTACAATTCCCCTGCTTATCCCCAACAACCGAGCACAATACCAAAGCGTCCATATAGCTTCTTTTACAAGTTTTTATTCTAGCCTCTTTTAAGACGGGGAAAATAAAAATCAGAATGTTCTTTTAATCGAAAAGGAAAAGGAAAAAAAAAAAAAAAAAAAGGAATCCTGTTTTAAAATTTAGGAACATAAATGAAATTTTAGAAACCTCATCAAATAAAATCCACGAATCCACTGCCTATTTTAGGTTAGGAGGAAAATATGCCACCACAACTGAGAATAAACAAAAATAAATTTATTCTCTTAAAAGGTAAAAACATAGAAAGAGGAAAGGAAAAGGCTGGCCAAAAACAATGCCTCGCATAAATATACAAAGATGCTGATTGCAAATTATGTACCAGTAATTTCTCTATCCATTTTCATTCTTTTTGCACTTTGAATCTCTGGAATATTAGTGACTCTCTGCTGGGATGATGCATCATGCAGAAATGTACAGTTTACTCCATTCCTGCAACCCCTTGGACTATTGAAAAACATGCAAGGCTTCATTATCTTTGATTTCGAGTCTCTTGATTTCGTAGTATTTATAGGTTCTTGAATTGTCTGACTACCAAAATGGAGTAAATTTTCCTGTCTTTCTCCTCCATGTTGCTGAATCAGACTCTTGTAATAGTTTATATCCTTTGTTATAGGAGCTCCAAGGGACGAAGAGGGTGCAGCTGAAGAAACATCGGCGACAGATGACCGGAGACTGGGAACGGGTCCCATCATACTCGAATGATGATAGAAAGGTCTGCTTGGAGAAGCTGTAGATGGTGAAAGTTCCAGTCGGGTATTGTAAGCAGAAGGTGAATCTCCTTTATTGACGACTGGAAGCGGATCACATAAACTCTTGATCGGAGATCTCAAGTCGAGCATATTTGGCGGCCCATTGGATGGCATGTTATGCAAGCTGATTGGTGGCATACTTAGTGTACTTGACGATGATATACTTTGCAGACCAACAGCTCGTGTATTCTGCAAGCCGGAGGGCGGCAGATTCTGCATGCTGGATGCTGCCCCGTGGTTTGTGACAAGTTGCTCGATCATTTTTGGATCACCGAGAAGTTTTATCAGCAAGTTATGATCTATAAAATCCTTTTGATCACTGCTTGACATAACTGCAGTCAAGGCAGCTTGAGCAGCTGCTACAATATCGGGCTCGATAATTGTTGCTGAGAATCTGGGATGAGGATCGGTAGTGGCATTGCCCTGGGATGACAAAGTTCCCAGGGCCAATAGCTGGGGCTGTGAGATTATCGGAACAGGATTTGGTACCATGGAGTCGACTGATGATGCATCTAGTGCTGCATCCTCATCTTCGATAGGAGTGATTGGAATCCGAGGGGTGTTTTGGTCATTGGGGAATGAGATTTCCGCACCCACTGGTGCAGACGGGCTGCACAAGGATAAAATTTTCATTACCAACAAATGAAATTCAATGCATAGCCTAACCACTATATAACAATAAAAGGACAGAAATAATACAAAATGGAAGCTTGTAAAAAGAGAGCCAAGAATTGCACTTTGGAGGGATAGAAGAAGGACGTGGATAAATAGCTTCAAGTACTCTCATTTCCCGTTGATTTTGAGCTTCCATTTCTTTGCTTTCTTCCCCAGCAACCACTTGCCATGCACCATGTACTACAAACTGCAAAAGAATGGGGAGAAAAATGTAACGTAAGACATGGCCTTAACCCACAATCTGTGGGCTAATAATTCTGCAAGGAAGATTTTATTAACCCAGTTCCTCTCCTCCTTTATGATTTACAAAGAGATTTGTTCAATATGGAAAAACAAATATTCCAGACGAAGAGGAAAAGGCAGAATCTCCAACTAGCAAATACTTAGTTTGAAACTTAAAGGTGTAAATTGGTAAAAAGGTCAAGTTTGAGCATCTTATCCTGAAAATTAATATGTAACCCTTTCTCACTGTATAGAGCCGCAACCCCTACCGCTTTCCCCATGAAGTAGTTCTGCGCTTTAGAAAATTTGTAAAAAAATGACAGAGAAAGCAATGACAAATGAACTCACTCTGGGAGGGCATCTCCATTTGATAAGAGGTATTTGGGACAACTTAGTTCTCCAAAGATTTGATGTCTGGATTCCTTCAAAGCCTGGAGGCAAATTGTCATCAGATACCGTACCAGCTGAGTGGACTGACCATAATGTCTTTGCCTGCAGATGGTCTTGAGATCCCAGTCCAACTTGTGAAGGAGATTCATCGGACAAAAACAACCTTACCTATTAAATGGAATGTATTAGTCCATTAAGTACTAATATAAGCTTATATATAATTAGGTACCTCATGTTAGTCAATCTACAAATAATATTGTCAATAATAAGGGTAAATTTTTCCACAAATAATGAATCATAAAATGCTTGATTGTAGACGTGTATAGCAATCTTACACAAATATGCAATAGCACAGGGAAAAACATAAATGAAAGTACCGGAAAAACATAAATGAAAGTACCTACACATGTCAGCATATCTAAAACAAGCCCCTAATCAAAAAGCACTTCATAACTCCATTTGCGCTTAACAACCTGAACTCGAACAGACTCACTAATTAGTCATATAAAACATACTGAAGATATTGGTAAGCAATGGTCTCCAGCTTATCCAAAATCCCAAAAACTAACGTCTTTGAGATCAAGTAAGCAATAATGTCTCCATGGGAATAAGAGAATCAACAAAAATTAAAGATGAAGCATACAAAAAAGAAAAGAAAAGAAGCCTAAACCCTATAAAGTTGGAGTCGGCTATGTAAAATCCTTTTCTCCAATTTGTTTGGTCCATTACTGCATCTACTAGAAGATCCAATGCAATCAAATCCTTTGTAACCACTATTAGAAATTCTCTACCACTACCACCTATGTTTTGACAACTAGTTCCAAGCCCGAATAAAGGAGAGTCCTTGTAGTTTGAAAGCAAACTTAAAACTTCGTCACACCTTATGACGCGAATCCTTCTATTCATCCCAGTGAAGTAAAGTTAAAAAGAAGAAAAATCTCCGAGACAACCAAAATTTAAAAAAAAAAAAATTGCAATAAATAGAAAAAATAGAAACACTAAAGAATTTTAGTAACTTTAAGACCATAGATCATATAAACCTATTCACGCAACTCTTTGATCCTACAAATCAATGGCATAGTTTGTCACAGACAACCTAAAAGGATTCCTTTTTTTCCTTTATATTTTAACATCTGTAAAACCCTCTGTTTATCATTTTTAGTATAATCGCTAAGAGGTCACAATCTTTATGAACTCCTTATGAAGTTCATGCTCAACCCATCAGAATAAATCAGGAAACATGACAAACCCAGTGGCCCAATCATCAGTTAAATACATATTGCATGGGGACTTCATGCAGTAATTCTGTTAAAACATGTATTTCTCATGCTTCTCCACTATGGGAGGTTTTACATGATCATAAAGTTCTAAAAACTAGAGATGCTAATGCAAACCGCGAACCAATGACTCATTACGTATTCCGATGGGTTAATAACGAGATCAAGAGCAAAGAAGATCAAGGACGCCATACAAGGTCTTATCCAAGCTACGTGGGTGGAAACCGACACCCAAAGTTCAACAAGCAAGATACCAACCTTCAAAATGAGTATGACAAAGAAAGAGCCAACTTTGGTACATTTGATTCAAACTAAGGACCATATTAAAAACATATTGGAGACTAGTCGAAGATAGGAGGGCCAAAATGCCCAGGCCAAATTCCGAAAATCCGGGAATTTTTAGAATTTTGTTTTCTTTTTCGTTTAGAACTCTATTTTGTTAATTTTTTAGTTATATTTTCGAATTAGGATTTCATTGATTTTTACCTATATAAACACTTCTTATTGTAAACAAAGACAATTAATTAATTATTGAGAGATTAGATTAAAGTGAAATTCACTTTTCTTCTTTGTTCTTAATTGAACTTATCAAAGATTTCGTAAATCTCTATGGCATATATTCAAACTTGGTTCTTTGATTCAAGAAATCATCAGGTCAAAGTCTTGCGGCTTGATTTTAGCTTTCTTGGGATTCATTATTAATTTTTGTTGTAGATTCCGAGATTCAATCTTCGCAGATTCGCATCAGTTGGTATCAGAGCTTTCGTTCTAAAATCAAGTTTTATCTTTTCTTTCTTGTTTCCATCAATTTATCATATCAAAAAAATATATAAATATATACAAATAAAATTCTCTTTCGTTATTCTATCATATTTCATAAGAGTTTTTTATTTTCTTGTTTGAATTCATCATATCTTAGAATCATTAAAATATATAAATATATATATATATATATTTTCTTGTACCAAAAACATTCAATAATTGTTTAGGCACAATTCATTAAGGCACCAAAGCTAATTCTTTTCTAGTTCTTGCCTTGTAACATTTTTTTTATTAGTTTCTTGAGTTGGATCAACAAGTAATAAAAAAAACGAAATTCAAGAAAGTCAAGAAACACATTCCTTTGAGATTCTTGAGTTATATTTGGCAAGAAACACACACTCTATATTGTCATCCGATGCTCAAGTCTTCAAATCTTATTCTTTTTGCAATTTTTTTTCTCGAATCATTCTTGTTGTCTTTTATATCCTTATTTCTTGTTCTTGAACGTTGCGAAAACTAAATTCTTAATTGAGTTTAGTTAATTCCTTAGAAAAATTAGCAAGAAAAACAAAGAAGGTAAAAGACAAAAATAGTGAGATTATTATCGAAAAAAATCAAATAGAGTGAAACATGAATGTAAACATGTGAGGTTAATTTTTCTTTCAATACCAAATTTTCTATTTTTTTATATCCAAAATGTCTAATCACAAAGAAACAACACCGAGAGAAAAGAACAACCAATTTTTTTTGTTAAAAGCCATACAACAACAATTTGAGCGGATGAACATGGTGTTTGACAAAATGAGGGATAGCAATACGGTGATGAAGGATAGGATAGATATGCATGATACGGTGATTAACCTTACTAAAGGAGCAACAACCTGAGATCCCTAATGATAGGAGACAGGATAGGCGTGAGCATAATTCTATGGCTAAATTTGATGATAAAGATGACTATAATTATGTAGCTGTGATGGATAGGATGGGGCATAGAGGAGATAGGCATGAAAGGACACTAAGAGGAGAAAACCATAGAGGCCAAGATGGGATAGATACAAACTTTGGGAACATAAAAATAAAAATATCATATTTAGACTTTAGAGTGACAAATGAGATTGGAATTAATATTTGATTGCCATAGCTATTCGGAAGAGAAAGTGAAATTAGCAATAATTGAATTCACTGACTATGCTATAATGTGGTGGGATCAATTGGTGATAAATAGGAGGAGAAATCATGAGAGGCCTATATAAAAACTTGGGGTGACTAAAAAGCTCTCATGAGGAGGAGATTTGTACCTAGTTATTATTATAGAGACCTCTATCAAAAATTGCAGAGTCTTACTCAATGTTCAAAAAGTGTAGAGGATTACCATAAAGAGATGGAAGTAGCTATGATTAGAACTAATGTTGAAGAGGATAAGGAGGCCACATTGGCCAGATTTTCGAATGGATTAAATAGGGATATAGCCAATGTAGTTGAATTACAATACTATATGGAGTTGGAGGACATGGTGTGCATGGCTATGAAGGTAGAAAGGCAATTGAAAAGAGAAGGGACAGCAAGGTATTCTTCATGATCTAATCTTCCTTTAAAACTGAAGTGGGAAAATAATGACCGGAGTGATAAAACTGATTCAAAGAAAAAGACCGAACCATCTAAGGAAAAAGAGGATATAACTAGCAACAATAAACCCAGGTCATATTTCCAACCTTCTAAAAATAAGGATATCAAATGTTTTAAATTTTTGGATACTGGACACATTGCTTCACAATACCCAAATAGAGGTAATGGTTTTGCGTGATAATGAAAAAGTGGAGACTGAGAATGAGTATGATAGTGATGTGATACTTGAGTTGGAGAATGATGGTGTAGAGCATCCTGTAGAAAGTGAACCCCTATTTGCGAGGCATGCTCTTAATGTACAAATTAAAGTAGATGATTTGAAACAGCAGAATAGAAAAGGTGAGGTAGAAGTACAAGAAAAGAAAACGAGGAAGGAAAAAAATGAGATTAAAACCGAACTAACCAATCAACAAATGATTTTGCTAAAATACAAGAAATCCTACCATGTACTTAGTAAACCTAACCAACCCCTCCCCAGTTTGGCTATTTCTTTACTACAAGAATTTGAGGACGTATTTCTTGAAGAGATGTCTAGTAGGTTACCACCTATTATAGACATTGAACATCAAATTAACTTTGTACATGGAGCTGTTATTCCAAACCGACTAGCCTATAGAAGTAATCCAGATAAGACAAAAGAGATTCAAAAGTAACAAATTATAAAGAATAAACAATATACAGCTAAAGCCAACAAAGACCGTAGACTTATCTTTGAGCTTGGTGATTAGGTTTGGGTACATATGAGAAAAAAAAAAGATTTTCTGCCTGTAAACGGTCTAAGCTACATTCTAGGGATGATGGACTATTTCAAAGCTTTGAAAGGATAAATGATAATGCTTATAAGCTTAACCTTCCAGGTAAGTATAATGTGTATACTACTTTTAATATTTTTGATTTTTCTCCTTTTGATATAGGTTATGATTCGAGGTCGAATCCTTTTGAGAATGAAAGGGATGATGCGAACCACGGACCAGCCAGCAATAACTCGTTAAATATTCCGGTGGGGCCAATAACGAGATTATCAGAGAAGATCAAGAACGCCATACAAGATATTATCCAAGCTACATGGGCCAAAACCGACACCCATATGTTCAACAAGCAAGACACCAACTATCAAAATGAGTATGACAAATGAAGAGCCAACTTTGGTACATTTAGTTCAAACTAAGGACCATATTAAAAATATATTGGAAGCTAAAAAATTAGAAAGCCAATATAAACATGATTAAAAATTTGAAGAGCAAAACCGGAGGGGTGGCATTTATGCCTGGACGATCGCCCCACACCATAAATCAAAAACAGTGACTAAAATTTTTCTTTTCTTTTTCATTTAGAACTCTATTTTGTTAAATTTTTAGTTATATTTTTCAATTAGACTAGAATTTCATTGACTTTTACCTATATAAACACTTCTTATTGTAAACAAAGACAATTAATTAATTATTAAGATATTAGATTAAAGTGATATTCACTCTTATTCCTTGTTCTTAATTGAACTAATCAAAACTTATCAAAGACTTCGCAAATCTTTATAGTGTTCATTTAAACCAAGTCAAGATCTTGCGGCTTGATTTTAGCTTTCTTAGAGTTCATTATCAATCTTTATTGTGGGTTCTGAGATTCAATCTTCGCAAGTTCGCATCAGATGCAGTAATTAAAAAAATAAACAAATAAATAAACGTTTCTTGGTACTTAAAATTAGTCAATTTTCTTGTATCTCAAATTTTTGAAGTACTCATCCAAAATTATTTGATGATCAATTTATTTCTATCTCTGCTACTCCATGCCCTAACATGAATTTGGTCTAATCGTGCAATTAATACCAGGGATAGAAATATGGTGCAATATTCAACTCTTCGTGCTCACCTCAACTTTACATTCATTAAATTGTTTTCCATATATTAGAATGTTATAACTGAAAATAGACATAATTCAACGTAGACCAAGAGAAGAAATAAGAATTTTTAAAAGATTTACCTGAGAAAGACTAACATTGGAAGCCCAAGTAATCCTCCTTGATTTCTCCAATCCTCCCATATGTACAAATTCAAGTTATTCGATTTCGATTCTTAAAGGAGATAGGTCCAAGGAAAATCGTGGATAGAGACACTAGATTCACCGTGCCTTTGCACTTTGACTCCTCAATTTTTTGGGAATTTCTTATTTTTCACTGCCTGTAAATAGCAGTGTTTTCGGCAACGCTCATGATTGAGGCTGTTCTGAAAAGCCACATGGTTTAAAGTGCTTTGCATACATTTGCCTTGTATACTATATATGTTCCTTAATCGTGTTCAAAAGTACCGATCAATAATAATTTCAAAATCGCATTCTTCTAAAATTTAAATTTAAAAAAAAAAATTACGTTTTCATGGAATATAACCTTTATATCTAATTTCTAATTAGGCAACTCATATAAGTCAATCTACTAACATTACTCTATAACCAAGGTAGATTGTTCCACAATCATAAAATGCTTGATTGTGGATATGTATTCTATAGTTGCCAAACAATTAGAAGAAATATATGAAATTACTAGGCATATCATACTATAACATAAATAGCACTCTTACAATAAGCATGTAAAGTAACACACGGAAAAACCTAACTGAAAGAACTTTAAGCCTGCCATCATATCCATGACAAACCACTAATCAAAACGAACTTCATAACTTAGAGATATTTTTACGGTCTTTTGCACTTAAGCAGGTTCAAGTACACCTATCTAGCCCACCTACAACCTCCTTGTAAAACTCAAGACAGATTCACGCTTTAGTAATACAAGCTTACAGTGGCAATAAGTTACCAGTGGCCTCTTCAAGAGCAAGCAATAATATCTCCACGGGAACAAGAGAATCAACATAAATTAAAGATGAAGCATATAAACAATATAGCAACCATCTCATTCATCTAAATCTAAAGAATATAAGGCTACTTCTGAATAAATATGGGGTCAGCTATGTAAATCATTTTTCTCCAACTACATTTTGACGACCAGTTCCAAGCCCGAATAAAGGAGAGTTGTTGCAGGTTGAAAGCCAACTTAAAGCTTTTGCATACCTTATGACATGGATCCTACTATAATCCCAATCCTTAAAAGGAAAAAAAACAAAGAAAGAAAGAAAAGTATCGTCACACAAACAAAAATAAAAATTTGCAATAAATAGGAAAAATAGAAACACAAAAGAATTGTAGTATCTTTAAGACCATAGATCATATAAACCTATTCATGCAACTCTTTGATCCTGCAAGTCAATGGTATAGTCTGAACATGGTCAAACTAAAGAATTCATTTTTCCTTTTTTCACATCAGGAGAGCCCTCTGTTTATATTCCATTTTTTTTAGTGTAGAGCATCAAAAAGAAGTCACAAACTTTATGAAATCCTTATGAAGTTTTTTCTCAACCCATCAGTAGAAATCAGGAAACATCATAAACCCAGTGACTCAAATCATCAGATAGAGTGCACATATTGTATGGACAATTAATGCTTCAATTCTGCCAAATCATGTATTTATCAGGCTTCTCAACTACAGGAAGTATTATACAAACTTCTGCATATATTTTTACAAATTAGAGATACAATAAAAATTATAAGATAAGAAGAAATAAACGTTTCTTGGTACTGAAAAATAGTCAATCTGTTTATATTCAAACTTCCAAAGTACCCATCCAAAATTATTCGAGGGTCAACTTAGTTTTATCAGCTCATTGATCTAATTCGAATTTAATATTTAAACTTTTCTTTCATTAACATTTTAAGTAACACTACATGAACTGATATGAACTTAAAAAATGGGAATTACACTCAATATTCATTTATCTTTTCCCGTCAGCAAACTTACTTGTAAATGATGATTAATTCATCGATCAATTTTCAAGTCAGTTTTACAAACGTGTTAAGCAACAGAACGACCCTTTCAATTTCATTCTATAAAAAATAAACAATTTTTCATTTATATTTTTCATATATTAGAATATTAATACTCAAAATCGACGGAAACCATTGAAGACCAAGAAGAATTAAGAATTTTGACAAGATTTACCTGACAAAGATTAACATCGGAAGCCCAAGTAATCCTTTTTGATTTCTGCGATCCTCCCATATTTACAAATACAAGTTATTTGATTCGATTATCAAATGTATTAATACAACTAAAAATTCAATCGCTTTTCGCAATCGAATACCGGAAACCCCCAAAAAAACCCTAATCAATTTTCTGTTTTAATCGATCGGTCTATACATCCAGATTATACATATAATAGTGTATAGATATAGAGAGAGATAATAGAGAGATCCAAGGAGAACCCTTGAAAAAAACCCTATATCTTCTGAACTTTCGCATTTTGCCTCTTCATTTTTTTTTTTATTTTTTTCCCCCTGTAGTCACTTATTTTCACTGCATTAAATATAGATGCACGTGGCGCTTTGTGCACTCCTGAGCAAACACTGCCCATGGACGGCTCGACTTGTTCCATCAGAAGTAGAGCCAACTCAGTTCAATTTTGAACCACATGTCTAATGGATCAATTCAATTTAAATTTTTAACTTAGGAGTTGTTTGATTCCCATTTTATGAACTTTTTTCTCCATTTTTTAACTTTTGAAGAAAAAATAACACAAATGCCATTTTACTTTTTAAAGTAATCGTAATATTTGACTAGAAAAAATAAACATTTTAGTCATTTTTCTTCAAAAGTCAAATAATGAAAAACAAAAAATCCATTAAAATGGAAATTAAACAACCCCTTATTTTTGTATAACAATTATTTATAATTTTTTAAAAAAAATTAAAAAATAAAAGAAAGAAAAAAAATAAAAAAATCCACCATCTTCCTCCTCTAGCAAATACCCCACCCCACCCCGAGATGTGAAAAAGGAAAAAAAGCCCAGCGACCAAAGGGGGAGAAATCCCCCCAATCGCGAAACCAGAGAGAAATCTACCTGGTTTCGCAGCAAATAGGGGGGATTTGCAGGGAGGAGAAATCCCCACCTATTTGCTGCAACGGGAGATTTCTCTCCCTTGTTTCCAATCGTGTACGGGGCGATTTCTCCCCTTCACCCCACTCCCCAACCCCAATTTGCTGCCACATTTCACGGTGCAGTGCGGTGGGGACTTGGGCCGAAAAAAATTTATCGGGCCAGCTCGGCTTCAGCCCGATGGATTGGTTGTACCAAGCTAAATTGGTCTGATTTTTATTTAATCAACTTTTTATTAGGCCAGCCTAGTCCAGCCCAGCCCAGCCCAGCCCAGAGACCGGTCTATCTGGGCTAGCCCGGCCGACCCATTTTGCCACCTCTAATCAAAAGCTCATTGATCGAGTTAGAGATAGCAAATGGGCCTACCGTTTAGGCCAATTGTGACTGTTATAGCCAGTCACAAAAGTGACCATTTTGATCTTTGAAATTTATTTATTTATTCAACGACTACTTTTTTTTCTTTTTATAAATACTCCATCCACTTTCAATTTTATCACAAATTCACAACTCTCTCAAGTTACTCAATCCAAAAATATTATATTATCAATATTAGCTCTTTTATTGTGTAATTTACAGTTAAATTTTCTTATTTTAATAATTTCTTCTATTCAGTTTCTACATTTCTACATTTCTAATTTTCTACAATTCTACATTTATATTTTCTATATAGATCATTACACACTAAAAAGTGTCGGCCACCAAATTGATGATAATTTCAGTTGACTTAATGATATTCCAATTTATGAATTTTGTGATGATTATAGAATTGGGAGTATTGATCTCATTGTCGATTTAAAGGATATGAATTAAGAGTTAAAAACAACTAACACTAATACAACAATTGGGTCGAGTACTAAACGAAGAGCCACAAAACAAAAGACTCGATGTTGGGATTATTTTAAATTAGTGCAGAACCAGTACAACACTAGATGGATAACCAATCTTCAAGACAATGTACAAATATTGTAAACACAAGTTTACATGGCAAATGGGTGGTGGCACGAGTCATCTAAACCGACATTATCCAAAGTGTTTGCAAAAACACGAAGGGTTGATATCAATTAAACTCAACTTCAATTCGGATCTCCTAGTGGATCTTCTAGTTCTAGTCCAAATTTTAACAACTGTGTGTATTTGCAAGATAACATACGCCAGGAAGGCATGACTCAGTTGGTGACAAGTGGTGAGTTCCTGCTTATCATAGTGAAAAGCCCTCACTTCACCAAGTTATTACAAAGACATTTTCAACCAAAGTACT
Organism: Forsythia viridissima; assembly: GCA_030279155.1. Lineage (NCBI taxonomy): Eukaryota > Viridiplantae > Streptophyta > Magnoliopsida > Lamiales > Oleaceae > Forsythia > Forsythia viridissima. The sequence continues at coordinate 32,297,324 of CM059045.1, forward strand.
CACTCTTTACTATAATCACTCTTCGTGCTGACACTATTGATTTATATAATAAAAAGAAAAAAAAAACATAATATTTGATTGAAGTAAATATTCTAGAGTTGTATCATTTACTTCAGACTTATAGTCCGGTAAAAATCATAAATGATATATCGTTGCTACTTTACATTATATTGATAAACAATAGATTGTACATAAAAGAATAATTGATTTTAAAGTAATTGACTACCTTCATAATAGAATACAAATTTTTACTTATTTAAAATATTATTAGAGAATTTAATTACAAATTTAGAATTTGCAGTTTTACATTTGATAATGCTACGCCTAATAATATAGTAATAGAAAGATTAATGCAATAATTAAATCCAGATTTTGGTGGCATTTTATTTTCATGTTCGTTGTGTATGTCACTTTTTAATTTAGAAAATTTTAAGTATGTCATAAATTATATTATTGTCTCACTTTCTCATAAACAAGTTGATGCGAACCCACGAATATTGAATCTTGGAACCCACAACAAATATTGATAATCAACCCCAATGAAGCTAAAATCAAGCCGCAAGACCTTGACTCGATAATTTCTTGAATCAAAGAACCAAGTTAGAATGAACGCTACAAAAATTTGCGAAGTCTTTAATAAGTTCGGTTAGTTCAATTAAGAACAATAAATAAAAGTTAATCTCACTTTAATGTATTCTCTCAATAATCAATGTTTTTTGTTTACACTGAAAAGTGTTTTATATAGGCAAAACCAATGAAACCTTAGTCCAATTCAGAAAATAACTAGAAACTTAAACAAAATAGAGTTTCTAAACGAAAAAGAAAACAAAATCCTGAAAATCTGCCAAAATTAGCCTGGGTGATCGCCCAGTATACATCCGGGCAATAGCCCAAGGCTAGGCCCAGTTTTGGGGCGAGGCGAGTGAGGTAACCCAAAATTGAAGTGACCCATTTTCTTTAAAAAAAATTATTTGTTATTACTGAAAATAAAATATTTGAGCAAAAGTTCGAAGCCCAACAAAGCAAAGCAAACCTCATTCTATGAGGACTATGACTATTATTAGGTAATGGCTCAAAATCGGAGGGGCCTATTTAAAAATAAAAAATAAAAACATTTCCTTGGGGACCTAATTTTTAAATTTCACCTCGGGGCCCCGAAAATATTAGAATCGGCCCTGCCCAGTGCCCAGGCATATAACTTTGCCTTAGGTTGGGAAAAATGGGGTGGAGAACGATCGCCTAAGGTTAATTTGCACCATACGCCCGTTGATCTCCAAATTTTGAATTATACTTATTTTGACACTCCAATCTCCCACTAACTTCCAATATGCATTTGATATGGTCATTAGCTTGAATCAAATGTACTAAAGTTGGCTCTTTCTCGGTCATACTCTTTTTGAAGGTTGATATCTTACTTGTTGCAGGATATCGGTTTCGGCCCACATAGCTTGAACAAGACCTTGTGATGCGAACTCATGAAGATTGAATCTCAGAACCCACAAAAAAGATTAATAATGAACCCCAAGGAAGCGAAAATCAAGTCTTAAGACTTTGACCAAATGATTTCTCGAATCAAAGAACTAAGTTAGAATTAAAGCCACAAAGATTTGCGAAGTCTTTGATAAGTTCGGTTAATTTAATTAAGAACAAGAAAGAAAAGTGAATCTCATTTTAATGTATTCTTTCAATAATCAATATTGTTTTGTTTACAATGAGAGGTGTTTATATATGTAAAAGTCAATAAAAACATAGTCTAATTCAGAAAATAACTAGAAACTTAACAAAATAGAGTTCTAAACAGAAAAAGAAACAAAATCCTGAAAAATTCTGAATTGTCAGATTTTGGCCTGGGCGATCGCTCAAGGTTAATTTTCACCCTACGCTAGTTGATCTCCAAACTTTGAATTATGCTCATTTTGGTCCTCCAATCTTCCACTATCCTCTAATATGCCTTTAATATGGTCCTTAGCTTGAATTAAATGTACTAAAGTTGGCTCTTCTTTTGTCATACTCATTTTGAAGGTTGGTGTCTTGTTTGTTGCACGTTGGGTGTCAGTTTCAGCCCATGTAGCTTGGACAAGACCTTGTATAGCGTCATTGATCTTCTTAGCTCTTGATCTCGTTATTAGGTCTACCAGAATATGTAACGAGTCCTTTCTAGTCGATCCATAGTTTTCATCATCTCTTCTCTCCTCAAGAGGATTCGACCTCAAATCATCACTGTTATATTGTTGATTGTCGTGCAATCAATGCACATTCTCCATGTCCCATCTTTCTTAGGTACAAGTAGCATTGGCACCGCACATGGACTTATGCTTTCTCTTACGTACCCTTTGTCCATCAACTCCTCAACTTGCTTTTGAAGCTCCTTTGCCTCTACTGGATTACTTCTATAGGCTGGTCGATTTGGAATAACAGCTCCAGGTACAAAATCAATTTGATGTTCAATGCTCTAATAGGTAGTAACCCACTATGCATCTCTTCAAGAAACACGTCCTCAAATTCCTGCAATAAAGAAATAGCCAAGCAAGGGAATGGAGGGATTGGTTAGTGTCGCCAAGTACAAGGTAGAATTCATTGTGTACTAGCAAAATCATTTATTTTCCATAGAGCCCTCATAATCTCACTTTCTTTTGAAAATAAACTCATTTTTGTCTTTCATTTTCTCTCTCTATAGGCTTTCTTTTTTTTTTCCTCATGATTCTACATTATTTTCAGCTTCACTCTCGTTTTTTTCTCCCTCTTTTTCTTTTATGCTCTGCCTTAGCTTTTAATTTCATATGCTCCTCATAGACTAGTTTTCGGAGTTAAAGGAACATGAGTAACTGGTTTTCCATCTTTGACAAAGTTATACCTCTTCCTAAAACCATCATGTATCACCTTACTATCATAGTGTCATGGCCTTCTCAACAAAAGATGGCCAGCAAGCATAGGAACCACATCACACAATACCTCGTCACTATACTTCTCAACAGTAAAGCTCACTAGGACTTGCTTGTTAACCTTGACCTCTCTACATTCATTCAACCACTGCAACTTATAAGGTCTAGAGTGTTTTAGTAAAGACTAGCCCAATTTTTCAACAAGGGTGGTACTAGCTACATTGATGCAACTCTCCCATCTATAATCATACTACACAATTTGTTATCAACATTGCATCTAGTATAGAAGATATTCTCTCTTTGCTGCTCCATATCATCTACCTTAATTTGTGCATTAAGAGCACCCCTAGCACCTAGAACACCTTCTACAGGGTACTAACACTATCATCCTCTAACTCAGGCATTCATCACTATCACACTCATCCTCAGTCTCCAATTCTCCATTATCACACAAAATTATTGCCCTTCTGTTTAAGCATTGTGACGCAATGTACCAAGAACCCAAATATTTAAAACATTTGATATCCTTATTTCTAAAAGGTTGGAAATATGACTTAGGTTTATTGTTGCTAGTCACCTCATCTTTTTCCTTAGATGGTTCGGTCTCCTCCTTTGAAACAAACTTATTACTCATATCATTACTATCCCACTTCAGTTTCCAATGAGGGTTAGATCCCGAAGAATACCTTGTTGTCCCTTTTCTTTTCAATTGACTATCCACCTTCATAACCATGTGCATCATGTCCTTCAACTCCATATAGTATTGTAATTCAAACAGATTGGCTATATCCCTATTTAATCCATTCAAAAACCTAGCAAATGTGGCCTCCCTATCCTCCTCAACATTAGCCCTAATCATAGCTACCCACATCTCGTTATTGTAATTTTCCACACTCTTTGAACCTTGAGTAACGATCTGCAATTTTTGATAGAGATCCCTATAATAATGACTAAGTACAAATCTCATCCTCACGAAAACTTTTAAATCACCTCAAGTTTCTAGAAACCTCTCATGATTTTTCTTCATATTTGTCACCAATTGATCCAACCACACTATAGCACAGTCAGTGAGCTCAATTACTGCTAATTTTACCTTCTTCTCTTCTGAATAGCTATTGCAATCAAATATTAATTCCAACATCTTTTTCCACTCTTAATAGGCTTAGGGTTATTCTTACCTTGGAAGGAAGGTGTTTTTATTTTTATATTACCAATGTTCTATTTACCCCTATCTTGGCCTCTATAGTCTCATAATCTAGGTGCCCTTTCACGCATATCTCTTCTAAGCCTCATCCTACCCATCTCAGTCACATAATTATAGTCATCATCATCCTCACTACCCACTACATTCTTATCCTCAAATTCAGCCATAGGATTATGATCATGAATATTCTTTCTCTTATCATTAGAGATCCCGTGTTGTTGCTCTCTTAGTAAGGTTATAATCACCATATCATGCATATCCATCCTATCACTCATCGCATTATTGATTTCTCTCATCTCGCAAACACCATATTCATACGCTCAAATTGTTGTTGCGTGACTTTTAACAAAAAGAATTGGTTGTTCTCTTCCTAAGGTGTTGTTTCTTCGTGATTAGACATTTTGGGTATAAAAAAAATATAGAAAATTTAGTATTGAAAGAAAATTTAACTTCACATGTTTACACTCGTATTTCACTCATTTGGCTTTTTCCAATAATAATCTTACTATTCTTGCCTTTTACCTCTCTTTCTTTTTCTAGCCAATTCTCTAAGGAACTAACTAACTCTATCAAGAATTCGTTCCTTGCAACGTTCAAGAACAAAAAAAAAAAAAAAAGAAGGGAAAAAAAAAGACAACGAGAAGGATTCAAGAACAAAATCACAAGAAAAATAAGATTTGAAAATTTAAGCATCGAATGACAATATAGAGTGTGTGTTTCTTGCCAAAATATAACACAAGAATTTGAAAGTGATGCATTTTTTGACTTTCTTGAATTTCATTTTTTTTATTTTTGACTTTTTTATGCAATACAAGAAACGAACAAAAAAATAGCACAAGGCAAGAACTAGAAAATATAACACTTTGGTGCCTTAATAGATCGTGCCCAAATAATTTTTGAATACTTTTGTGCAAGAAAAGATCTTTTCTTGCACCATAAACATTCATGAATTGTTTGGGCACAATCTATTAAGGCACCAACGCTAATTCTTTTCTAGTTCTTTGTCTTGTGATTTTTTTATTAGTTTTTTGCGTTGAATCAACAAGTATAAAAAAAACAAAATTCAAGAAAATAAAAAACGCATTCCTTTGAGATTCTTGTATTATATTTGGCAAGAAACACATACTCCATATTATCATCCGGTGCTTATGTCTTCAAATCTTATTCTTTTTGTAATTTTTCTTCTTGAGTCATTCTCGTTATCTTTTATGTCCTTTTTATTTCTTGTTCTTGAACGTTGCGGAGACCGAATTCTTAATTAAGTTTTGTTAGTTCCTTAGAGAACTTGACAAGAAAATAAAAAGTGGTAAATGGCAAAAGTTGTGAGATTATTGTCGGAAAAGAGTCAAATAGAGTGAAACACGAGTGTAAACAAGTGAGGTTAAAATTTTCTTTCAATACTAATTTCTATTTTTTTCATCCCAATATGTCTAATAATGAAGAAACAATACCTAGGGAAGAAAACAACAAATTCTTTTTGTTAAAAGTCATGCAACAACAAAGTGGATGCACATGGTGTTTGACGAGATAAGGGATTGTAATCAAGAGATGAGAGATAAGATGGATATGCATAATACGGTGATTACAACCTTACTAAGGGAGCAAGAATCCGGGATCCATAATGATAGGACATAAGATAGCCGTGAGCATAATCCTATGGCTGAATTTGAGGATGATGTTGACTATAATTCTGTTGCTGAGATGGGTAGGATGAGGCGTAAATGAGATAGGCGTGAAAGAGCACCAAGAGGAGAAAATTAGAGAGCCCAAGATGGGGTAGATAGAAATCTTGGGAATATAAAAATGAAAATATCTTTTTTCCAATGTAGAAATAACCCTGAAGTCTATTTAGAGTGGGAAATGAGGTTGGAATTAATAATTGATTCAAACTAAGGATTATATTAAAGGCATATTGGAGGCTAGTGGGGGATTAGAAGGCCAAAATGAGCATGATACAAAGTTTGGAAACCAGAAATGTGGAAGAGGGGCATTTTATGCCTGTGCGAAATGTGGGGCGATCGCCCCATACCATGAAACAAAAACAAAAGCTGAAAATTTAGCCTGGGCGAATTTTGAGAAAATTCGAATATTTTGATTTTGTTTCTTTTTCCAATTAGAACTCTAATTCTGTTAAGTTTTTAGTTATTTCCGAATTATATTAGGATTTCATTGATTTCTACACACTCCCATATTGATATTCAATATCGGGTGTTAACTCTAAAGTTGTCCTCAAAACACTTACTCTTTTACTGCTCAAATTTGGTTGGGTCTAACCAATACAATAATTATCTAGATTTGTGATGATTCTCTTTTTATTGAGTATTTTGACCGTTAAACTTTCACTAGGCAAGTCAAACCCACTAGTTATCTACATTCCCAAGTTATACTTACAAAGGTACAATCTTGCGTCTTTTTTTTTTTACATCTTATATGCAAGACTTCACTCCATTAAGCTTCTAGATTACCCTTGTAGCAAGCTTTAGGCCGATGGCTCCTAGGTTTGACAGACCTTAGGGCACCGATTTTTGAGAACACATACAGACTTTATCACTCGAGTTAAATAGGTTATGAAGAGAGACATAAGATAATGCAAGTGCAACGCCTTTTATTTTATTTTTTTGTGCAATATAAATATGCGGGGATTAGATTCCTAGCATCTGGTCAATACCTAGATTCCATATGGTAGCCAAATACACTCCATACAGATATTACACATGCACTGAATCATCACATATCTAAATACTTTTCGCATTGGATTAACCACTCCCAAACTATTATTTCAACTAGTTAAGTAATTGAATTTTTTAATTGGTGGTTTTGGTTTTCACAACTTAGGTTCACTATTCTTTCATTATATTCTATTCAATAAACCAACCTAAGACTATCGTACTCACAATTAATTACATCTCACAAGGGTAAGTATTGTACAAAAAATAAGCATAAGTAGCATCATCCAGTCATAATTCATAAATCGATAATAGTTTCAGATAAATATCATCAGCCGGCAAGGCTATCAAAATACACAAACGATCAAAACACAAAAATGAAATGACTGCACCCCTAAACTATAAAATACTCAGTATCTTCAATGGGAGCAGAAGAAAGCAAAATAAATAAAAAAAGAAAGAGTGTACTCGATTGCGAAGGCGTGGAGACACCATCGAAATGTCATCCAATCAGTAAGCATCGAGAAATGAATCTTCATGACACCTTTACCGTTGTGCAATCATAATGCAAAAGATGAAAATGTAAGAAGTTAGGTCTAAATTGTAATGAATCTACACCTCTCCACGATGGAATTTTTTTTTTAACGACAATTCCTAGCCTAAGTCAGAAAATTTAAATTCTGAATTACTAAAAATTGGAAAATGTGCTCTAATTTCTAATGCAATCCTAAAATTTTACATGCAATGCAATAAACATATAAGGGATAGAAATATAGGTGGTCTCTCATTAAGCGCTCGATTTAAAGTCTCGAGCTCGACTTTTCGTAAATATCACTTATGGAGGTTCAAATTGGACTTTGAAAATCTTGCATTACTTGTAATTACCAACTTTGCAAGACTTATTATTTGCTCTCCATATTTTAAATTGACCATTTTCATCTTTGATTGCTCCAACTAATCTACATATATTCACATCCAATTTGTAGTTTTTTAACCAATTCTCACCACTTCATCAACTCTAAAGCACCCTTCGAGGTCGACTTGTTGCTCGAGTACGGTGTACATACTGAATACTGCTCGTTCATCATCATGTACCCTCAAGATCAGCTCACCTTTTCAACATCAATAAGGGCTCGACTTGTTGGTAAGAATGGTTCCTCCAAACTTGGTCTTCTTTCTTGCTAAGCATTATTAGCATTGTCACTTTGTTGATTCTCAGACCACCTGAAATTTGGATGTTGTTTCTATCCTAGATTGTATGTTTACGAGAATGGATTGTACTGCTGGCTTGAATTATTTTTCACAAAATTTACTTGTTCATTTGGACTGGCCAACAATATACAATCTGCAATATAATGAGTTGCCCCACAATTTTCACAAGTATTTCTTGTATGGACTGCATTCACACCATGTGTTTGTGCTTTGACAAAAAGTCCTATTTGCTTTGTTAGTGCTGTAATGCGTGCATTAGTGGCTGATGTATTGTCAATCTCATTTATTCCTGCTACTTTCTTTGGAGCTACACGATCAGATAAAAACATGGTATGTGTCTTTGTAATCAATTCAAATAACTTCCATACTTCGTTGACATTTTTATTTGTAATGGACCCGTTTGCAGAAGAGTCAACTATAGATTTGGATCGAGGAGATAGCCTAGAGCAAAAGTATTGAGCCTGTAATCTCTTTTTAATACCATGATTTCAACATTTTCTGAGCATCTCTTTAATCTGTCCCAAGCTTCATGATACTTTTCCTTATCTAGTTGTTGAATAGTATATATTTCTAGCTTCATCTTGGCTATTTTAGCTGGTGAAAAATACTTGTTCTAGAATTTTCTAACCAAGTCATCCCAGGTGATGATACTAGCATGTGGTACTGAGTCCAACCATTCTAAATCTCTATCCCTCAATGTGTAGAAAAATAGCCTAAGTCTGATGGCATCATCATTCACCCTTTAAAACTGAAAGTTATAGCACATTTGTAGGAATATGGAAAGATGAGTATTCAGATTTTCATGCGCATTTCTATAGAATTTCTGGTTATTGCTGAAGAGATTAATCAGATCGACCCTTAATTGAAAGTCATGTCGACCAAAAGCAGGATAAACTATGCCTGAACGATTAGGAGCTCCTGCCGGAGTTAAGAACTGAGCCATTGGCATATTTCCATCGTCGTCCTCATCATCATCATCATCATTATCATCATGTTGCTGAATTTGCTGAGCTTCCAATCGGGATGCTTCTACGACGGCAGCCCTAACGGTCTCTTATTTAGCTTCTCTTCTAACTTGTGCATCTTCCATTGGAAGTTGTTCCAAATTTTTCTATTTTTGGTTGTGTTCTTTGCGTCTTCATTTGAAAGTACGTTCAATCTAATGATTGATAGGCTCAAGATTTTCTCCTTGTGAATGGAGCATGTAACAAACACCTTTTCTATAGTGTTTGTGTATGTGTGTGTGTGTATGTGTGTGTGTGTGTGTGTGTGTGTGTGTGTGTCTATATATACATATATATTAATAAGAATAGTCCTCGATAACGGTGCCAAAAACTTGTTGTAGAAAATAATTGTATGTGCACAATATCGTTAACAAATAATAAAGTGGACCTAATAAGTCCGGATTATTGTTCCCACAATGACTATCCTATTTATATACTAGTTCAATTACTCATAACTTTAATCTATTTAAAACACTTTGAAATACGTTTAGTAAAAGATTTAACCTAGAACTATTAATTTAAGAAAATAGTGTAAACGCAAATATCAAGAATTTATCAAATATAATTATTAAAGCGTTTAGATTCATGAATTCACCATAGTTGTCATCTCCAATCTCCCTTGTCAAGATTTCTTCCTAATGTTGTACTTGGTCGAATTTACAACTTTAACCTCATTTACATCTCTCGAGTTCAAATTAGTCATATCTAATTAAGTCAACTTACTATATCTTTATGTGAATTCAGAATAATCCTTAACAATATGCATTAAATCTCTTAGAATTCAATTTAAGACCGCAACAATAACAAAAGCATATATCTACCTTTTATCCAATTGTCAGATTTTACTACGTGGTCTAGGTTGATTACTTACCTATCAGTTTTTTATAATCTACAATTCAATGAAATAATGGCTAATTATTTTAAGCATTAGGAAAAGAAGTAAGATCAATACATAATTAATTTATAATCAAAACTTGATAGTTGAAATTAAAGAAACTAAACTAGTTTAAATCATTCATCTAAACTATAAATTTAGCTACTCATAATTCGAGAAAAATAAAACATGAAGAGTTTGGAATACATAACCGAAATTAAATAATGGATGAGAAAAAATTGAATATCTTGCACCAAGAATTCATCGTATTTACGTTCCAATCTTTAAAGTCTTGGTCGTTCTTCATTCCATTTTCCTTTTTGCTCTCTCTTGTCTCATTTATTCAACCACTCCTAATTTGACCAAGATTAGGTCTTTATATAGTCTTACGCCTCTACGACTTGTTTTAATTCAAAAAAGACACAAACGCCCTCGATCTCTTTTAAAAAATCATAAAAAAAAGTAACGTGACCGGGTCGGGTTGCGATTCGGCAATTGGTTGGCCGCTGTTTGCCGCGGTCTAGCCACGGTTTGACCGCGGTCCAAACAGCAAGAATGTTATGCACTTTGGTCCTTATATTTTCTCTTTCATTTCAATTTCATCATCTTGTATTTGCAATCTAAGTCTTTCAACTTTTATGAGATTACATATAGATCCCCATTTCTAAGTCTTCGTTCACTTACAGTCCTTCTTCGTATATTTTACTTTGTTTTTCTCCAATTCCATCTGAACTTGGGTTTTGATCTAAAGAAATCAAATCAACACAAAATTAAATAGAAATTCACTTAAGAGTACTTATAATCGTCTAATTTTGATGGTCCAGATAAGTGTAAAATCACACTTATCAGTACTTGACTAAATTTTTTTTTTCAATGGGTTTGTTGAATAATAAGAACATTGAACTCATTCCGATATCGCCTATGTGGAATTGGTTCTACTAATTATCTTAATAGTTTGACGGATTTTAAATAATGGAATCTTATGTTAAATTGGAAAGCTAGCTAGTTAATGATGAATTTTGTTTTAAGATCACATTGAGTTCAATGTCTTTCCAAATATCCTATAATTTGCCTTTTATATCATGTTTTGAATACAATGCATACAAAATAGGCAGTAGTAACCATCTGATTCTCAATCCCATTTAAGAAAATGTATGGACTTAAATTGAGTTGGCACTAAAAAGTGGCCGCATTTTGCATTTAATCTTAAGGTGGAGAATTTATAAATAACGAAATAAGCTTATATTGGAGAGCATAAGGGAATCTGGTGGGAATATGCCCACTTGTTGCTTCCTGCACACACGTTCCCACACGTATATGTTGGTTAAGTAAAGGCATTGGGTCTGATTCTCACATTAAGGTACTCGTACAATGCTAAAATGTTTTACCTGGTCGGAATTAAGTCCCACTCCTAGATGGTACCCGTTCTTCATGAGACGATCATATCTTTCTTTTGTTGTGATATACTGACGTTGAAATCTTATTATGAACACATTTTCTGGCTTTAGATCAGCGATCAATAGAAGAGAAGGCAGAAAGAAAAATAAGAAAGGTGCTGAAACTAATCTGTGCTCGAACTACAACAATAGTGGCTTACCAGTTGTTTCCATACTTGGGTATCTATGTTAAGTTAAGGATTAGTGTCATATTGTATAATATGTGCTTCTTTTTTCTTTCAACAGAGTTCTGATGCTTGAGCATTTGACAATTGCAGGAGATAATTGTTGAAAATTGGTTAGAAAGATGTTGATTTTGACTAACTTTGACTAATTATTTAAATGAGACTCGTTAGTCGATTACAAGAATTATAAGGATATACGTGTTCTACTACGCAAGTAAATTAACATAGTATATTTAGTTGCTCGAATCAATTTTGGGTGAATGATAAATTAAGGCTTAAAGTAAATCGCTTAAATACATGAATATTGTTGAAAAATAGGATTAGAATATTGTGGAATATTGTAAAATTTGTTTGGATGAAAAGTCGTGTCTTTTTGGACATGTCATTTCTTAACAGTCACATCTTTGCATCTTAGAGACATGTCTTTTGGACATATGATTTCCAACAAGACATGTCTTTTGGACGTGCTCTTTTATGAAGTTTTATTTTTGATACACAAATTTTTAGATATTATAAATAAGCCCCTTATGATTGCAAATTAAACCACTTCACTTTCAACCAAATGTCTCTACACTTTTTGCGCAAATTATTTTAGTATAGAAATAATTTCTGCTTTCATTTAAAGAGAAAACAAAATGTTGTATGATTTGTTATCATCATAATTTAAAGTACTACTATTACGAGAAATGGTCGTTGTATCTTGGGAGACATGTGTCGAGAAACTGTAAGCACTTGTGTGGGACAATTTCGTCTTAAGGAGAAAGAGTTAAATTTTTGCCTCGACCGAATCTAATTCATCATTTCCCGATATTTTTGTAAGTCGTCATTTTGTTCATTTTCCATGCATGTGATTAAATTGTTATAATATAAATAATGCACCAAAATTATCAACAATAATTTGATGTAGCAATCTGTATCACTTTTACACGTGAAGGATCCCTTGTTTAAAAGAATGGGAGCATCCATATTAGCTCGTTTTGCTATAGATGGTAATGTTTGAATGAAATGTCTTGTGAAGGATTTGTAACAAGTTGTTGTTTCTGTTGTAGTTTATTCATAATGAAATATTTTGTCCCTGAGATTATTCAAAACTTTCGAAAACAAAAAATGCTTATTGCCTTGGGTAGTTAATAGCTACAAGGAACTAATACTTTTTATTAATGAACAGGATCATAATCTTTATCTTTACCAATCAAATATGAGGAGTAGCCTCTTTATCATATTTTTTTGAAGGTCATGTCTTGTGCGCAGAGAATATAACCTTCACGGTCTTCACTGATATAAAGAGAGAACCTGAGTGTCAAAAAATGAACATGACATATGCTGAAAATAACATGTAGTGAAAGAATATCCATTGCATAATAAATTATCTTAGCATCTCTCTCCCCTCTACCTTAACCCCCATTCCACTATGCACATTACAGCTTGATAGCCCCAACTCTGCCCAAGTCCGTTCGTTCACAAATATGCACTTTTAGTGGCACTCAATAGAGAGGATTAGCATGTACCTGGATCAAGGGGACTGGTGAATGGAACTTTTTGTCTTTGGTCTTTGCACGGTGATTGAGAAATGAAAATGGTCTGAGGTGCTTTCTGCCTTTCTTAACTTTTGATCTCAGATGAAAGGAAGATGAACATAGTTGAGATGGGTGGTGGTCAAGATTTACTAAACATGCTTGGGGCTGCTAAAGATTATTGTACTCGCAAGGAAGCGTTGAATGCTCTTGTTGTCATTGCATAGTCAAGTCAGTCTTTCAATGTTTTCAGTCATTTTTTTGCTTTTACCAACACATAAAAACATAGATCTATGCATATGGATAAATGGTCAACCACAACTATTCAGGAAATCCGCTTCTCCTTAATGAACACTTATATACGCTTTGTGTTTCTTTGTCTTCCTGTTTTGAAATGTTAAAATTAAGCATAAAAAGTCTAGTAATCTTTTTTTCCTATTAATTTACCATACAAGAAATATTATACATTCATATTCCATTTTGTACTGACAAAAGTAACCTCAAAGTTCATTAACAATAGCCATTTTTCCCTTCCATACTTTTATTTTGCCACCAAAGAGAGAAGCCTACATTTTTTTTTCCTGATCTAGTCTATAACTCCGGAGTAGCCACTCAACTTATCAGTATATGTTACATATTAAAAAATGAACAGATCTTAAAAAATTATTTTATTGTATTAGTCTACAAAATAAGTACATCAATGATATATTTCTTTAACATTTGTATGTTTTGCAAATGTCTGTCGTTTTGCCTTGCTAATTATATATTGTCAATTTTATCAGCGAACCTTTAGATTTCATGAAAGAATATGGTTAAGGTATTTTTATGGCTGAGACAAGGAATACTTTTGCTTAAGGTTGTACCTAACATCTATGAAATAAAGTAGAGGATCATAGTTAATTATCCTTTGTCCTATTCTTATCATACTTGTCTACAAATATTGAAAACCAAAGCAAGAAGATTTCTTCTCCTGATACTGTAGATGAAGATGTTGGTGCTTTACATCAAGCTGGAGAAATCTGTGTCATCCGGTCAACCACAAATTCTATCGAGGATACTGAAATTAAGACATACAAGTTGAATTTGCTGGGCAGATTTTGAGATTTGAGATATGATGTTCCATTTTGAGATGTGATGACAAGGTTTTTGGATTTTTGGATTGTCAACTTGAAAAGTAGTTATGGACCCGTTTGATGGATATTATAAACCACATTATAAATCAATATTGATTTATTTGAGCCGATGCGATCCATGCGAGCTATGGATCTTTGTTACATTTGACTCAAACTAAAGACCATATTGAAAGCTTAGAGGCTAATGAAAGATTAGAGGGTCAAAATAAGCATGAAACAAAATTTGAATGTCAAAATGCGAGAGGTTGCAAAAATGACCTAAGCGATCGCCCAATGCCATTATTTAAAGGTAGAAACCAATTGTTGTCTGGGCGATCGCCCAAGCATATTAGGAGAAAATATGGATTTTGGCAGTTTTCGTTTCCTTTTTCATTTAGAACTCTATTATGATAAGCTTTTAGTTATATTTTCGAATTAGACTAGGTTTTAATTAATTTTAAAATATAAGCACTTCATATTGTATACAATTCAGAACTATAACTTTGATTTATTGAAAGATTCAGATTAAGTGAGATCCACTTATTTCTCCCATGTTCTTAATTGAACCAATCAAAACTTATCAAAGATTTTGCAAACTTTTGTGGCATTCAAACTTGGTTTTTTTATTCAAGTAATCATCGGGTCAAGTCTTGCGGTTTGATTTTAGCTTTCTTGGGGTTCATATCATTCTTGGTTGCGGGTTCCAAGATTTAATTCTTCGCGAGTTTGCATCAGTCGATATCAAAGATTTGATTCTAAAATCAGGTTCTATTGTTTATTTTTTTGTTTTTATCAGATTCATCTTGAATCATATAAAAAATCTTCTCTTACACCAAAAACATTCAAGAATTATTTGGACACGATCCGTTCAAGCAGCAAATTTAATTCTTTCTAGTTCTTGCTTTGTGATTAATTTTTTTCATTTCTTGCGTTGGATTAAAAAAAACACGAAAATTCAAGTTAATTCAAGAAAAGTCAAGAAACGCATTCTTTCGAGATTTTTGTATCATATTGTCATCCAGTGTTTATATCTTATTCTTGCTGTGCTTTTCTTCTTTTGTCATTCTTGTTGTATTCTTATTTCCTGTTCTTGAATGCTGCTGAGATCGAATTCTTGATTGAGTTTAGTTAGTTCTTTAGAGAACTTGGTAAGAAATACAAAGAGAGGTAAAAGGCAAGAGTGATGAGATTATTATCGGGATAAAGCCATATGGAGTGAAACACGAGTGCAAACATGTGAGGCAGAATTTTTTTTTTTAATTTCTAATTTTTTTTATCCCAAAATGTCTAATAATGATGAAACCGCGCCTGGAGAAGAAAACAACCAATTTTTTTTTTTGTTAAAAGCCATGCAACAAAAATTTGAGCGGATGAACATGGTGTTTGATGAGATGTGGGATAGTAATAAAGAGATGATGGGTATGATGGATAGGCATGATACGGTGATCACAGCCTTACTAAGAGAGCAACAACACAGGATCCCTAATGTTAAGAGAAAGGATAGGCGTGATCATAACCCTATTGCTGAATTTGAGGATGAAGATGCTTATAATTATATGACTGAGATGGGTAGGATGAGGCGTAGATGAGATAGGCATGAAAGGGCACCTAAAAGAGGAAACTATAGAGTTCATGATGTGGTAGATAGAAACCTTGAAAATATAAAAATAAAAATACCTTCTTTCCAAAGTATGAATAACCCTAAAGCCTATTTAGAATGGAAAATGAAGTTATAATTAATATTTGATTGTCATAGTTATTCAGAAGAAAATAAGGTGAAATTAGCAATAATTGAATTCATTGACTATGCTATAATGTGATGGGATCAATTGGTGACAAATAGGATGAGAAATCACGAGATGCATGTAGAAACTTGGGGTAATTTAAAGGCTCTCATGAGGAGGAGATTTGTACCTAGTCATTACTATAGGGACCTCTAACAAAAATTGTAAAGCCTTACTCAAGGTTCAAATAGTGTAGAGAATTACCATAAGGAGATGGAAGTGGCTATGATTAGGGCTACTGTTGAGGAGGATAGGGAGGCCACATTGGCCAGGTTTTTGAATGGGTTAAATAGGGATATAGCCAATGTAGTAGAATTACAGCACTATTGGGAGTTGAATGACATGGTGCATATGGCTATGAAGGTGGAGAGGCAATTGAAAAGAAAATGGGCAGCTAGGTTTTATTCGGGATCTAAGCCTCCTTGGAAACTGAAGTGGGATAGTAATGATGTAAATAATATGGTTGTTTCAAAAGGGGAGACTGAACCACCTAAGGGAAAAGAAGATGTAACTAGCAACAATAAACTCAAGTAAGATTTCCAACATTCTAAGAATAGGGATATCAAATATTTTAAATGTTCGGGTTTCGAGCACATTGCATTACAATGCTCGAACAAAAGGAGAATGATTTTGCATGATAATGGAGAAGTGGAGATTGAGGATGATATTGATAGTGATGAGATGCCTAAGTTAGAGGATGGTGGTGTAGAGTACCCTGTAGACGGTGAAGTCATATTTGCGAGGCATGCTCTTCATGTCCAAATTAAAGTAGAGGATTTAGAGCAGCAATTTGATTTAGATGTACAAGAAACAACAACGAGTGAGGAAAAACACAACAAATGCTCTTGCTAGAACCAATCTCCCACAGTTTGGCTATTTCTTTACTGCAGGAATTAGAGGACGTATCTTTAGATGAGATGTCTAGTAGGTTATCATCTTTTCGAGACATTGCACATCAACTTCACTTTGTACCTAGAGCTGTTATTCCAAAACGACAAACCTACAGAAACAGTCCAGATGAGACGAATGAGCTTTAAAGACATCAAATTAAAGCCAACTTAGTTTGTAGATTTATCTTTGAGCCTGGTGATTGAGTTTGGGTGCATATGAGGATGGAAGGTGATCTTTATCCATTTGATGCTGATGATGATTCGAAGTCGAATCCTTTTGAGGAATGAGGGGATGATGCGATCCATGCGAGCTATGGACATTTGTTACATTTGACTCAAACTAAAGACCATATTGAAGGCATATCGGAAGCTAATGGAAGATTGGATGGCCAAAATAAGCATGAAACAAATTATGGAGGTCAAAATGCGGGAGGTTGCAAAAATGGCATGGGCGATCGCCCAGTCCATTATATAAATGCATAAACCAATTGTTAAGCATGGGCGATCGTCCAGACTTATACCGATCGCCCATGCATATTAGAGAAAAATCTGGATTTTGGTAGTTTTCGTTTTTTTTTTAATTTGTTTAGAACTCTATTTTGATAAGTTTTTAGTTATATTTTCGAATTAGACTAGGTTTTAATTAATTTTAAAATATAAGCATTTCGTATTGTATACAATTCAGAACTATAACTTTGATTTATTGAGAGATTTAGATTAAGTAAGATCCACTTATTTCTTTCGTGTTCTTAATTGAATTAACCAAAACTTATCAAAGATTTTGCAAACTTTTTGGCGTTCAAATTTGGGTCTTTGATTCAAGTAATAATCAAGTCAAATCTTGCGGGTTGATTTTAGCTTTCTTGGGGTTCATATCATTCTTGATTGTGAGTTCTGAGATTCAATTCTTTGCGAACCACTTTTACCATGAAATGACAAAATTGTCCTTTCTACTTTGAAATGATATTTTGTTGATTAAGAACAATTTTGTCATTTCATATTAAAAATAGTTTGAAAAGTCAAAAAATTTGGCTCAAATAAACTAATTTTGGTTTATAATTTCTGTCAATGTTTACATGGAGGGTTTCTTCGACTAGTGAAGTTTATGCATAAAGTTTCGTTTCTTGAACAAAATAATTTCAGCATTGTTGTTGTCGTGTAATTGATTTCATTTTTTCATGTTATTTCTTCGCATGATGAGTTGTCCTTACTGTTGGTTGCATCAGGCTAACCAACGAGTCAAACATTAGAAAGTTTTCGTAGCGATCTTAAAGTCCTATGTAGAAGGGCTCTTGTTCATATAATCAAAGGTACACCAGGGATAATGAATAAAATTTCTAGAGGCAATTTCGCTATGCAAACTCACACGACCTTTGCCTTGAGATACCTTTGTGAAGGCTTTGCTTGTTTACTACGCTTGCGTATTTCAAGGGTTTGGGAATTTTTACTAAAGTCTACAAATTGCTTGATGCGCCTCAGAATTGATGTTGTAGTCTTTTCTCAATATCAACTCAATTTAGTTTGCTTGACACTATTCTTTTTGTTTATATGACTAAGTACTGTAAGTAGAGATATTTAATAGCACGCGAATTTTTGAATTTTGGCCAGTCTTCATTTAACTTTTTTGATTGTAATGTCAGTCTCTTGAATACACTCATGCTGATATGTAACTCAATTTGTAGTACGTATATTATAATTCAATAATGTTCGATTAACATTTTCGTTCACTCAATTGGCCACAACCATTTCACCTTGGTTTTGGATTTATAACTGTTTGCAAATAATGTCAATATAATAAGGCTGTGTTTGATTGGAAGCATGGAAAATGGGTGGAAAGAAAATATTTTCCAGGGAAATGATTTGCCAAGAAAATATTTTCCAGGGAATTGTAAATGTAGTGCGTTTGATTGGATGAAAATTCATCCTAGAAAATGTTGTAATTTTCCAACTTTTGGTGTTTGATTGTCTTTATTTTCCATGGAAAATGTATTATTTTTCAACTTTTGTTATTTGATAGCAACTATTTTCTAGGGAAATTATCACATTTACCATGACTAAAATATTGGAGAGAAAAATTGAAAGTTTACTATTGACAATTGTTAAATTATAATTTACCATTTTTTATGCATATTTCCACCATACATTTTATATAATCTAATACAAATTTTGAAAAAATTATATTGTACGTTGAATTACCACAAGCATATGGGTTTGTTAAAAAGTAACTAAAAGTGAGTTAAATAGTAGCATTCTCATGAGGCCTACGATTTACACTTACGTAAACTAAAATAAAATTCATATATTTTGAATAAACACAATGGACTAACTTAGCTAACTACATTAAATTTACTTTTAATGATTTAGAGCAACTTAAATTTGCTTAAAAATTAAAAATTTTGCCGAAAAATTATTTTGTCAACTTAAAAATTAATAATTTTGCCAACTTAAAAATTAATAATTTTGCTTAAAATTATAAATTTTAAGCAAATTTAATAATTTGCTTAAAAATTAATAATTAATAATTTTGCTCTAAATCATTAATAAATTTAAATTGATTTGGAGCAACTTAATATTTGGTTTCTTGCTTTGGAAATGATTTGGCCAAGAAAATTGATTCTCCTCCCAAGCCAAGCAAATGTTTTCCCACTTTTCACGGAAAACACCTCACGTGCAAGGAAAATGGAAAAAATTTTCCATGGAAAATTTTACCAATCAAACAGCGCAAAAGATGGAAAATGGGTGGAAAATATGGATTTTCCATGGCAAATTTTGCCAATCAAACGCACCCTAAGATTATTTACATAGAAAAGTTTAATTTATGTCTAACAATTTTATATTTACGTTTTTAGAATAGTTCAAACATATTTGTACCCTTCTTAAATTTATTATTGAAACAAACTGCCTAATAAAATTAAATACTCCAAGTTTGGTAACATCGGTCACACGCCATTTGATAAAATACAAAACCTTGTCTAATAATTCTGCATTTCTTTATAGTTATCTTATAGGTTTTTGCGTTCGCATCTCTCTAAAATTGCAGTCATGGTAAAATCTTGGTTTATTTAATCACCAGGGGCTCTCAAGTACACTAATTTTCTATAATATAAATCGAAATAGAAAATAGAATGCTTGTTATTTAACATTATAACTTATATGTTCGTGTTTGTTAGCAATATTTTTATTCCGCAAGTGTACGGATCGCACAAGTAATAAAGTGGATTTTAGAGTCCAAGTATCATACCCACATAGATTGCGTTACTCTATTTTCGAATTAACTTAACATTGACCGAAACTATAGAATTCAAAGGATTTTCTCAAATTTAATAATCAAACTAATTACTAGCTAATCATTGCAAGACCTAAATTAACTAAAATTAATCCAAAGTTGAAATGAATGCTAATGTGATATAAAGCGTTCTAAGATCCCAAATCCACTTATACCAATCTCCTTTAACCCGAACCGTTAAATTTGATAACACGATTTAATTATGAAGATCAATATTCTTAATTTGTTTAACAATCTTTCTCGAGTAGAATTAAACATATTCCAACATGTGACCAGATTATATTTCTATGACGGGTGTGAACTTACAAGAATGTATTAGAATTTGTGAATATTTAAAGATCACGTAAAGCATAGCGGTATATCTCTATCATCTATTGGACTCTACGACAATTGATATTGTGTTAACTTATTTTCAATCTCTCTATAGTAAAACAAGCCATAAAAATCATTAAATCATTGCACATATAATTGTAGATGAAAAGAAATCAATATCAATTGTTCAAAATTAAACATGCTTCATTATCAAAAATTAGGTTCAAATAATTAAAGGTTCATGATACAAGTTTCATCGCAAACCTAGCACAAAATAATCTAATCTAGCATACTAAGAAGAAGAAAATAAAAAGAAAAAAATAAAATTCATCACCCAGATAAGAAGAAAACTCGAAAGAATGGATCTTGATCTTCGTTCAATCTTCGTTTCTTGTTCTCTTCTTGAAATCTCCCAATAATTCACTCTCGTATTTTTGGGTTAAGGACTCATATACATAGTCTCCAAATAGAGTCCAAAAAGATCCCAAAATACTCTCAAAATTGTGGCAAAAAAGGTTTCTTAATTGGAGTCGAACTCAAAAAGACAAAAAAAATCCACTTGTGTAAAATTCCACTAGACGATCGCCCAATAGAAACCCAGACGATCACCCTTATCACTTAGGCCAAGTTGGCCTCCATCCTACATTCCCTGAAGGTGCAAAAGACTTTCCACTTGGGAGTGAGGTACTTGTTCAAGGTCCAGAAGCTGAGGGCTGAGTAGAGGGGCAAGTCATGAATGGCTTCGTATGGGAGCCTTTTCCAGAGGGCTCCAATCAACTCCCTCAGCCTCCTGCTTGATTTTGCCTCCTCTTTGCCTCATCTCCGATGCTCAACTCTGGCTCTTTCCTCGAAGATAGGGGTCTTCTTGGCGAGTCGTCAAGAACAATTATCCTAGTGGCGATAATGGAGAGAGTCTGATGTAATCTCCACTAACAGCATCACTTCGACCTTGCTCCAACAAACAGAGGCCTCAGCAAAAACATGGAACGCCAAGTCCAGCACCCTACATAAATATACAGGTTTTGAACTTGGGGGACTATTCTTATGCCTCAATTCCACGTGAGTAAGACAAAGTCAAAGCTATCTAATAACTGCGGTTAGTCATCACCCTTGTACACAAACAACACCGAGTGCTCGTCTAGCCCTCTGACCCAGTTGTGGAAGAGGCCAAATGAGAAGAGACAGTCGTACCCGACCCAGAGTTGCTTTGTAGGTGGCTATTTTGACACTTAGAAAATTGGACATGAAAAGACTGATGAGACAACTTGCCAAGGTGGCTTGTCACAGTCGTAACTGCTTAGCATGCGGCTGAAGGGACCTTTGGTTGAACCCATGACTCGATGCCTCGGATGTGGCCAATAGGTCCTTAGGATTACGCCACGTGTCACGTATCGGAGAAGACTGGTCAATTGGCTTAGGCTTATAAATACCAAGATCATGTCTCATAGAAAAGGAATGTGCAATTCGATGCAAAAGAACTATTATAACCAAATCCTCACCATAGATTAGCTTGAGCATTACTTAAATTTCTTGAAAAATCCATGGTTTGAAGGCCCCCGAGTCCGTTCCTCAGCCAGTATGTGTCACTCAAATATTAAACCCATCCCCTTTCTAGATTAACATCGTGATTGACAAACTGACTGACTTAATCATCGAAATGCATACAGTCAACGCACCACACCGTCTTTCTTCAGAGAGTTGTTGTGATCTTGTGCCTCTGACGTGGCTGTCTCAGTGTGCAGATAACATATACGTAGGTAGGTAGAGGAGGCATGGGACAATTATTTTTAAAGGCCAACAACTATTGTAATCTATGAAATTTTCTAGTAAGATCTCCCAGGTATCTATGAAATTTTCTAGTAAGATCTCCCAGGCCATCAATTAATATGCATAAAACCCGGGCCATCAATTAATATGCATAAAAAAAGGTACTATTTGTAACAAATATACTTGTAATACAGTTTGAAAAATGGCGCGTAAATTCAATTATAAGTACTCGTAAAGAGTGAGGTCCATCTTTCATGACGAGTCTACGAATTTTTTTTTTTCAGCTATGAGACTTATTTTAGTATTATTATTCACTTGCAATTACATAGTGGGATCGGGTATTATCGTGAGGTTGATGCTTAGGTAACATGGCTACAATTCAATTGAATATGTTTTTTGAACATTTGATGATAAATGACCTACCTCTACTAATTAATCCCGTTTACAAATCAATTATATAAGTTGGTTAAGATAATTAGTTGAATCTCGTGAAACTGTTTTGTAAAAGTACCAAGCAAAACTTGAATTCTTGAATATATAATAATCCAATAGTCCAATATTCATTTTAAATTATCGATCAATTCTCACTCATAGAAGGGTTGGGACTTACGTCCATAGTCCAACTTCCCTTTCGCTCTCTCCCTTTAAATTTTTATCAAGTGCCTCTAGGTTCACTTTTGACTTCTTTGACCTCGAACTAACTTACAGCATAGGTCAAAAGATAAATATTTATTCATAGGTTGAGCACTGGCAATGAGTCAATGACTATTCACATTAGTAGAATCAGAAGCACATCTAAAGTGAGATCATGAAGAGCATATATGCAATGCAATGTCGTATGTTCATTCAGTATCCGCGACACCTTAAAAAAAAATGCACATACCAGAAAATGCAAGCTGGATTACCAAGAAGAGAATTGCAATGCAACGTCAATGTAATAGCTTGTGCCTATCCATGCCAATGATCAAAATTGTCAGTGAGAAATATTTTATATCAATGAATATGAACAATTTCTTTCTTGATCATTTGGCATAAAATCACCTACTTGGCACAAAACCAATGTCTAAAAAGTGGAAGTGAAGAATAAACCATGGATTAAGCATCCAAAGAAACGGCATTTCTTTTCCATTTCTTTCGAGTAAACGACATAGTCAAGCATTCCAAGATACAATCAATGTGATAAATTAAGGATGACATTTTTCCTTGGAGTTTTAAATGCATCCCACTGCATTGGGAAAAATAGAAGATAACCAAAAAAGTGTAAAATAGTCATGGTACACTTCTTCAATAGTAAGAAAAGTCCCATGTCAACCAGGAAAAACCAAAGCTCACGACTTCTTAGGCCTTCCTCTCTTACCCGATCCTTTTACCCCCGCAGAATGTGAGCCTTTAGTTGCTGATGGGGGGCGGCCCCGTCCCCGACCACTGCCTTTCATTTCCATGGCCGACTTGCCAGCATTTTTACCACGTCCTTTGCCTGAAGCCTTTCCACCTCGTTTCTTTCCATGTTCTGCATCCCCATTCAGCTGTCCTTCACTGTCATCACTGTCATATTCACTATCTTCACTGTCTTCAGACTCCGTTGAATCTTCCAATTTCTTCCTCTTTTTCAATTTTTCCAATTTTTTAACAGAACCCTTTTTGGCAAGTTTATTGGGAACAGAAGTTCCGCTCTCATGTTCTACATTCACTGCAGCAATTAGCATTACTAGATAAGATATTCAGTAGTACTGCACTCAAACGATGTAATAAATCTAGGAACATCCTCAACTGGTCAACATGACTAAGTTATGAAATTAACGCTGTGGAATTTATTATATGACGTTATTGAAATCATAATGCCTATTATATGACTGTACCTTCGCCAGCATCTTTGCCATCATATATTTCAAGCTGTCGAGAAATTAGAAAACAAAAAATCAGATACCTTTCTGCACCTCAACAGCCCACACATCCAACAATATAGACCAGCACGCGAATAAAAAAAGACCAAGAATAATTAAAAAAACATATAATATTAAATCAGATGTGTCCACGTGCAGAAAGGTAACCTGTGCTGACCAGATTGCATTGGAGCAAACTCGTTAAGGATTCTGCAGTTCAGACGAACTGTTTCACAGATCACAAATTTGATTCACACATACCAACTCTATTACATGGATGTCCACACAACAATTCTGACGTCAAACCAATTATAATGTAGACCACAAATGCAAACAGATACCAATTTTTCAGTACTTCGTGAATTGGAAGGTTAAAATGTTGGGGTCAACACATGTTGAACCCAGAAAGGCATCAGACGAGTTGAGTGCCGAAAAGTTTACCTGTTCAAGTTGATCTGCAATATTGGTTCTATCAACCACCACCATGGAATGGGCAAATCCACAAGCAACACTATAAGAACAAAAGGCCTAAAATAAGTGATTGAGAACAAAAGTCTCAAGATAATATAGTTTTATAATAACACCAACCTGATAACATGCATTCCCTCTAAAATATCGACTTTTTTAGGAGCTGCGGAAGATCTGCGAAGCAGAGACAAAAGCCAAAGGCCAAAAATAACAATAGAAGATGAAACAGGCAAAATAGTAAAGCTGATGCATAAATGTACAAGGGTATGATTACGCGTCTATATTTCATATATTAAAAGCATCACATACTTTTGCCCATTGGGTCCATATCCTAATTCTCCAGATTGCGCATGACCCCAGCTTATACACGAGGAATCAGCACCAACAAAGTGGTGCATATTGCCCGAATCCATACAGCGTAGATGCCAGCCGCTGTTGAAGAATGTCAACTTAGTTCTATATTCTCATATTAAATAAAAAGCTCATTACTTTTGCATGAAGAAAACCTTACAAAATATTTAGCAATGTGATATCAACAGATTGTATATATATAGACACTGATGTATAGAAACAGGGTTGATAAAATCAAATAATTTACCACACCTCAAACTAATTGGATAAATTCTTTTAACTAGTTTGCATGACAATTGTGAGGAAAAGATTGCCCAAAAACACAGGATACGATTGGATCAGTTTAGAGCAACATTTTCCTTATCTTATTTTCAGTCCAAGGGACTCCAAGAAAAGACAACAGAGGGATCCAAATATGGAGATCATACTATGTACCTACAGATCATTACGACAAAATGTATGGATTTTACTTAGAAACGGTATTTTATTATTATTGTATGTATAATTTTTTTCCAAAAACTAAACAATGTCTGTGAGTGGATATACATTCAAATAAGTCGTTAAAATAACGGAAGATCTCCATAAGTGCATGTCTAATTCAATTTCAATATTTTTCACGAAAAAACTGGATTCGTGTTCCTCTGCTATTAAAAACTAGTGCATTTAAACATTTTTGTCTTAAAAGTCATAATTCATGCCAAAACTCATTCTTATTTAATCATACTAAATTCCAATGAAATCCAAATTGACAGAGCAAGAACCTTAAATCCATGAGAGGCTTGGGGTACATCCAATCATCCCCCGTGTTCTTCATCTTGCCCCACATGTAAAGCTGCCCTCCTCCTGAGAACAGAAATTAATAGCAGTATCAGGATTACAAGATTCAGCAGAAGATCGATGCCACAGATGAAGTTATCATATGGCTGAGGTTGGGCTCATACGAAGTATAGACATACAGAGGAAACTTCAACCAGAATTTCAAATATCAGAATTTGCCAGCCAACTCCATGGCTTAAAAGAAGTTTCTTAACCTATTCAGCCCCTCCCTGAACATAGCTGACACATACACGAAGAACGTGAACTAAAGAATTTATGAGTAGAACCCTCCACATGCCTAGCGCATAAGGATGTGAAAACTTGCTCCAGATATCAATGGTTGTTGATAACTAGCATACTCATAACAATTCACCTCCTCATTATAATTTCAAAACACAACAACAAACAGACAGCATGACATGTTGAAATAATTTAATAATTTCAAACAAGTCCACCATTTAACAAGTTTCAAACAGAGTTCCTTGCAATACTCTTTTACTATTCAAGGACTGAAGATTGTCGAAACACAGACACTTTGTATCATTTATTTCCCAAGAAACAAATAAGATAAATGGATGCCAACTGTCAATATTTACCAAAAGAAAGTCCCAACTGCTTCACTCTTTACCTACTTTTCTCTGGGGTGCACTAGGCGATAAAATATGATTTTGTCATCATTTCCTTCTAAGTAACCAATAAATACAAGAATAGGTTGATAGCCCAGCCCCTTTTGATAAGTGTACTTTATACACTTATATTGACTCCTTAATAAAGAATTTTTGGATAATTCTAAGTATTTTAAAGACCATATTTATTGAGTTTTTGTTCATTTTCGTGATCGTAAGACAATCTCCGAACTCGAGTCACACTAGTGAAATCGACGAGTAAATGAGAAAAAATTGAGGTTTTGAAATGAATATCAAGTGACAAATATTAGATGATGAGAGAGAAGATAAAAACAATATGTTTAAAATATGTTGGAGTGACAATGAAGAGTTGAAGTGAATGATAAATACTCGAAAAACGAAAAAGCGAATTGAGAAACCTACTACCGAAGCATGTGGGTAATTAGAGCACAACCTTTGGTACAAAAATCTCCACAAGGCAAATGATATACCATTGGAAAGAGTCCAATATTTTTTATGAATCTCAATTTGGAGTTTCCTACAATAAATTATAGCTATTTGAAAAACAGTTGCCGGTGGAACACTTTCTGTCTGCTCAAGTGGGCCGGAGGCTCTCTGAAGCAAACCATCAGCCACAAAATAGCCGTTTTGGTCTGCTTGAGCAGACGGTCCCACGACCAAACCTTTATTTGAGTTAAAATTCTATTTTTGCATGTTTATTAACCCTAATTGAACCCTTATAAATAGTAAAACTCCTATAACAATTAAGAGGCAAATTTTAGGAGACAAAATGAAGCAAAAATACAAGACTCTTCTTGAAAATTGATATCAATCTTGATTTTCTTGACTTTTAATTAAGAAGAAGATTATTGAAGAACTTGTCGAAGGGATTCAAGTCCTCAAAATTATTCTTCTATTTTCTTCCACATTCATAGAATCCGGTTGATGTCCTTTTAATTATTTATATATTTTTGCAATTCCAACACGATAGGCAAAACTCTTTGTGATAAAAATGATAATGTAAACCATATATTGAAATATTAATTCAAAGATCCCTGTTTCTAATCTTAATTTTTGTTTGTTTGTTTGATTTATGCTATGGTTTTAATATCCGTGTGAATAATTGAAACGAACTCTTACAACAATTAAGAGGCAAATTTTAGGAGACAAAATGAAGCAAAAATACAAGACTCCTCTTAAAAATTGATATCAATCTTGATATTCTTGGCTTTTAATTAAGAAGAAGAAGATTATTCAACAACTTGTCGAAGGGATTCAAGTTGTCAAAATTATTTTTCTATTTTCTTCCACATTCATAGAATCCGGTTGATGTCCTTTCAATTATTTATATATTTTTGCAATTCCAACATGATAAGCAAAACTCTGTGATAAAAATGATAATGTAAACCATATATTGAAATATTAATTCAAAGATTCCTGTTTCTAATCTTAATTTTTGTTTGTTTGATTTATACTATAGTTTTAATATCCGTGTGAATAATTGATCACCGTTTGAACGTATTTGTAATTTATTTTTGTTTCCAAGAGGTTCAAAATAGATTAACTTATTGTTTTAAACACTAAGTTCTATAAAAATTAGGAATAATTTCCCATGCTTAGTATAATTAAATTTGAGAATCTTGATATTAAATGCGTTTTTATATATTCGAATTTAAAATAGAAATATTTTGAAACGTATATAAAAATAGGTTTAATTCTACTCAAAATAGATTATTAGACAACTTAGAATTATCGATTGTCAATTAAAGCATAAATTGGACTAAAAGTGGGATTTTGAGAATTATAATGGATAGTAATGGTAGAGCCGGATTCCTAGCATAACTCATTTACTTGAATTTTCTCCAAAAACTATATTTGCTTGTAGTTTAAATCATAGTCATAATATAAATGTAGTTATAATCACTTCATCAAATCATTTAGTGTGTATTCAATTTAAACTCGAATTGGTCGAAATTAAGCTAAAATCTAAATCCCCATAAGAACGATACTCTTTTACTCATTTTTACTATTACTTGTGAACATCACTTTTACTATTACTTGTGAACAATCTGCAGGATTTCACCGAACACTTTCCCAAAACTAATACCATTTCAGGCCACTGTCTCCTACTCTACAATAAGCAAACACATAGCAAGGCCCAAATCTTACCAGCTGTACATGCAGAATTCGCAGAACCTGCAGAAACTACTGCCTCAGGAGGCAGAATATTATTTCTTGTGAAAACATCAACACGGCGAGGAGCCCATTCGTCCTTCTGTTCTCTATGTCCAAGCCTGCAATTTGTAGGTAGCTAATGAAATTCATGACAACAAAGAAAGGTACACAAGGAAACAAATTACTTTGCACAACAACTGAAATCTATGTTATGTACCTTCCATAGCCACCGAAGCCCCACCTAATTATTTGTTCAGCATAAAAAAATCAGAAATGCTACATAAGATTATGCGTTTACTCCAATGGACAGAACAGATAAATATACCATTCGCGAAGCAAAACTTACGTGTAGACATGGCCATTCTTATCCACTGCCACTGGAGAACCCAATCAAATGGGAATTACATATTAAACACACAATAAACAGATAATGGTGTAAACATAGAGGCATGGAGATATTAAGGTAGTTGCGGGTTGAACCTGTATGATTTGTTCCACAAGCAACTTTGACTATGGTCTCTCCAGAAAGAGAGCCTATTGCTTTAGGACGGGGTTGAGCTTCATAAGCAAGCCTCACAGAGCTATCTTTAGTATTGTACTGCCAATGAAATAACATGTTCTAATTACTGGAAAAAGACAAAAATTAATCATGCAAATGTCAATCCCATGCAAAGGAAAAATGAGATGAACTCCAGGCATGCATATGCACTAATTAAAATTTCTTAATGTTTGGACATTTTAGACAAGCCATTAGGAGATGACCACACCAACCCACTAAAGAGATTCTAAAGACAATTATTTTACTGGGTTCTACTTTCTCAAGAAGAAAAAGAACAAAAGGCAAATAGAACTACATTCCAAAGGGTTCGCAATCTACTTTATGGTTTCTTAAAGGAGGATTCCAGCAAGCAATAACATTTCCTTCATTTTTAATAATTTTTTTTTTTTTTTTTTTTAAGTCAACATTTTCTTCATTTTTTATTACTCTGTATCTTAAGATTTTGTCGAGTTCGTGAATTTTTCTCAAGATATTCGAAAATATGCATTCAAAATTGAGCAACCCTTTTACAAACATCTGAAAAGAAACATATGCATCAGCAACTTCACATCCAGGCAAAACCCATCATAGCCAGATACAAAAGCAAGCAGCTTCAAGAATTAGAGCCAACATCTAGAGAAAAGAGCAGAACTTCTCATTGAATCAAATAGCTGTTGAACATGCTGGCAGCTGGGTGGCGACACATACAAGATGACCAATTAAAAGTACACTAAAAAAAGAGAAATAGCATAAACAAGCCATGCAAACAAGCATTTTAAAGTCAAGTGTACTTTCCAGTGAAACAATAACTGACTTCTGGACAATAAACCTGAGGTCAAAGACATCCAATAACTATGCAACAGGGGTATTTAATACTAAACAGACTCTGAGGTAAAGGTACCCCCGACCGTCCATGGTGAACAAGGAAATTTTTAGACCCTTGATCATACCTCATTGTCAGTACCGTGGCCAAGCTGACCATACTGTGGAAGACCAGCAGTTCTAGAAAGTGTGAAACAGATTGCAAATCAGAACATTTATCATAGATAATTGAGAGAGAGAAATGTCCATTGAGCCAACATCTTGAATTCAAATGCATTTTTTAGTAGAAAACACAAACAAGTCTCTTAACCATACAAAATAGAAGCTCCTTCCGCGGAAGTTAACCACACTGTAAAATCACCCCCACAAGCAGTAGTTTTGACTTCAGACACGAGACAACGAACTGGAGATGGTTCAACTTCTGTGCAACATTGTCACAGAAAATAGAGTGGTTACAGCAAGTCAGTATTAGATATCAAAAATATGTCATACTTTATATAATACTTGCTGCTTAGTTAAAATTCTAAAATCCATTCCTTAACAAGTTCCACGAACCGTCCACATTGACATTTTATTCCTCTGAATTTCATCTATCTCATCGTGTCATCGAGATGATCAAATGGATTGTCTCATTGTGAGACGACTCACTATCAGAACTTATAATAAGCAGGCATCTGAACCACGTCAGTGAACCCATGTACAAATAATATAACTTTACATGTCTTATGTATCCTTCATATAAGATGCTCAAACCCAACTAAAGAGCTCTTTACAGAAACAGATCTCTGTTCTTTTCTCATTAACGAGTTTAATATTTCATTCATAACAACCTTTTGAACAAACTCTTAGGAGGTGAACACTCTTCCAAACAGTGTACAGAAAAAGAGTAAGCAAAGATGACATAAACTTAATACTAGAGAATTTTAAACAGAAAAAAGTCTTATAAGATGAAGATGTATATCCTTTTAACAGTTGTATTAAAACTCAAAAGATATTGATTAGAAGAATTTTAAAACAAGCTCTTAATAAAAAAAGGTAGCACCTCAATCTAGAAAATCCTTGTAAGATTAATAAATCAGTTATTTTGACATTTCAGTTTTGAAGATCACGTAAACTTGATTGATGTTACCCCTTTTAGACGACGTGAGTCGTACCCAGCATTTCGAAATAAGATGGTATTAAATTTAGAACCCACCATTTTTAACAGAACCTGAACCGAGCTGCCCATGTTTATTCCAACCAAAAGCAAGAGAGAGCCCATCTTCGGCTACTACCACAGTATGACACCTTCCAGCCCCTGCTCTTATGACTTTATGCCTGAAAAGGAAAGATAAAATTGAAGAAAATTAACAGCATATATCATCATGACGCCTTATCCAGAATACTTCAGAATGTCCCTTAGCTCCAATTAAATATATTTCTTATGCAAAAGGATTATCACAGTTCAGTAGAAAATATATTGAGCGGCAGGCCTTTCCCGAACCTCATGTACCTAAGGACATCCCAACACACGTTAAATTTATATGCCCATGTATGTGTGTGTAGTACATGTATAACAATGAGGTATAAATTCTCAATTTCAACTAGACCAGTTAACAAAGATGACAAATATAGAATCTGCCAAGCAAAAATTGGGAAATTTGAGAACTACTGTATCCAAGTAAATAGGAAAGCAAAAAAACACAGCAACTGACTTGATCAATTCTGAAACAACTGTTGGTCTATCACGCTGAATTGTATCTCCATGGCCAAGCTGCCCCTTCTGCGCACGTTACAGTTTTGAATCTGCTTAATTGATAATGCAATAAAACACAAAGAAATGGAAGGACCAATACAATGATAAATACAAATAATAGCCTTCCAGCTGAAACTTAACATGCCTCATTGCGCCCCCATGTGTAGCAACGCCCTTCAACATCCAATGCCACGCAGTGACAAGACACTACATTTCATATTAGCACATTAAGATAAGCAAACACCCATTCAAATCCGAACAACACGCAGAGTAACTAAAACTAATAGGTAACAAACCAAGTAAAACTAAATCAAGAACCTTCTTTGAAGTCATTTCAGTAAGAAGTAACACTTTAATAAAAAGAATAAAAAAAATGATAAAATTAAAATGGAAGAAAGTTATGAATTATTTCTTACCGCAACCAGAAGCCACGGAACGAATGTAGACGCCCATGAGGGGCCGGAGCCTTGTCGGTGAAACCAAATTCCACTCGGCCGATACCTTGCGGCGACCAACGGCATCCCAAGCCGTGGTCCCACAAAACAAAAGCTCCCCTCCCTTAATCGTCTCTTCCTCCTTCACCTCCACCTTCTTGTCCGGCTCCACATCCGCCATCCCCCTCCAACTCTACACAACCACCCTAAATCTTTAAAACAAAAAACCATATAAATTTCAAATACACAAAAACAAATAAATTTCAAATTTTCAATAAAATAAACCATTACCAGAAAATCCACCGGATGGAGGCCGCCAAAATCTTCTTTAACCGGCGTAGTAAAAAACCCAGATAATTTCGCTGCAAATCTGAGGTGGGTTTTTAAGAAAAACAACAAAGAGCCCTAGATTTGCGAGAAAACGAAGAAACCCTACTGCCCACTAGATAAATTTTTTCCCATTCTTTACTTTATTGGCAAGTGTCACGTTGTATCTGTTCAAGTGATTTTGTTACTATTTTTGAATTTTGTTTCGAGAAAAATAATGTTTAACAAGTAGTCGTTTTCAGTCAGATTTTCTATGCTTTTTGGTTGTACCTTTGTAGGGTTTAAGGGTTCCTCGCGATTGTGGTATGGTATAATTGGGGCATGGAGCATCTCGTTGAATTCAAAATAAATTCAAACGAAAAATTTGAATAACAAGTTAAACATGATTGTTAAAAATTGATTTATACTTGATTTGGTATTGTTGTACTTTTGATAGAATCAGCTTCTGCTGTGCTGCAGAAAAAATCAACTGTGAGAAGAATCAGATTAGAGTTTGGTATCAGGTCCCTGCCACTCGTGCACATCCCTTGATTTACAACCCGCCTGGTCAAGGGGCATCTGACACAGGTGGGGGTGGTTTACTTTCTCCTTACCAAAGATTAGTGTTTGATAAATTCTTGTTTCAAAATTGATGTTTGTTTTAAAAGCAGCATTTGAGCGTTTGTTAAACTAGTTAGACACGCGTGCATTGCACGTACTTTTGTAATTATATTGTTAATTTTTAATATTTTTATTTTTTTTTAATTGTTAATAATTAAAATATTAAAGCAGAAATTGCAATAAAGATAAAAAAAAAAGGTTGTTGACAACAAGTTGTTTTATATTGTTTGATGTTGATATTTTATTTACATTTATAGAAGTACAATTGCAATCAAATATGAGTTTTATATAGTAGTAATACGAATAGTAATTTGAATTCAGTGAAGATCTTTTGATGATTTGAGCTTTAATGATTGACGAACCATTGATATCAAATCGTATGGAATTAATGATGTATTAATAAGGATCTTTAGGGTTGTATTTTACAAAAAAAAAAAATGGAGAGAATGTAATGATTGACTATAGAATGTTGTACATTTGTTAGAGTAGTTACTCCTTGTAAACAATATTTTTTGTGTATGTTTTCTTTTTATTAAACGCGTCTAATGTATTATTAATTAAATTAAAAAATTTTAAAAATTCATATATTAGTTTTCAATTATAATCACTGTAATCCAATGTATTCAAAATAATATTTTCATCTCCATGATTTGAATTTTAATCCGGTAATAAAAAAAAGTTACAATTTTACCATTCATTTTTTTCAAAATCCATTTCTCATTTTTTTCATCTACGTAAGGCAAAAAAAATTGAGATCATCTTTTCACCTTTATATTTAATTTAATATATTAAATATTTATAAATTTTAAATGTACATTTAATAAATTGTTAAAAATTTAATATACGATAATAATGAACAATAAAAGAGTAACAAATAAATATTAAAAGATAATTGCATTAATTTAAGTACAATTACAATTAGAGATGAGTTTTATATGGTGATAATACCAACAATAACTTGAACCCAATTAAGACCTTTTAGTGATTTAAATTTTGATGATTGACGAACTATTGATATCAAATCTTATAGTATTAATGATCTCCAAGGCTGCATTTTACGAAGAATAAAATTTATAATTACTAATTTTATTGTGAAAAAAATGTAATGATTGACTACATAATATTGTACATTTGTTGGAGTAGTAGTTCCTTGTGAACAATAATCTTTGTGTATGTTCTCTTTTTATTATATGTGTTTGATTTGACGACGTAAATGAAATGTCATAAATGTAAGTAAGAAACAAAAATTAAAGAGGTGTCAATACTTGTCTATGTTGTAAGAATATTGTTGATGGACAGAGTAAGAATATTGTTAACAGACAGAAATAAGATGAGAAGAACGTTATATATATATATATATATAACTGAGAGGAGGGGTGCGAAGAGATAGGCTCAGCCACTGGCGTAGAAGGGTCTATCTCAAGGTTGGTCAGCAGAGTTTTGTGGGTTCGGAGAATTCTGTTTAATTCTTTTAATACGAGATTCTGTCTCCTTAATGCGGAAGTTTAAATCGTTTGTTAATTCTTTTATTTTTAAATAATAATCTATAAATTGACTATCTGGTTCTATAGCTCCGTCTGTTATAATTTCTTTTAATTCTATAACTCTTCTTTCAAAATTATTTAGGTCTTTATTTTGTAAAATAATATGTTCTTCTAATAAAGATGAATCTAGCTGTGGTAATTCTCTAAAGATTCTATCTAAAATCTTATATCTAAACTTTTTCTTATTCTTTCTAATTATTTAACTGTTTCTTCTGACAGATAAATAAAATTCTGAATAAGTTCTGAAGATAATTTTATCTTTTGTTCTGGACTGTTTTCTTTTGTTCCTGATGTAGATGCTTCGTCTGGGTTCATAAAATTTTTTGTTTTTGTTTTTCAAAATTTTAACTTTATCCTACTCGGTACTTCCCTTTTCATAAGTTCTTTTAATTGTCTTAACAAATCTCCTTTTTTTTTTTTTACGGAAAGATAAATATCAAAACAAATATCACCACCTAAGACATGTTAACTTGAACTTGATTCTTTTTATTAAGGTTACCACTGGCACTCCCTTAATAAATTCCTAAATTAATTGATTCCCTTTCCCCAACATCTAAAGGATATCACAGGCTCACTCCGGCCAACAATCTTTACTCATTTGGGTCACTCAAGATTAATTTAGAAACAGTATGGCTTCTAAAAATCAAGTTATGCTTTTATAACATGCATAGGATGAAATGATGATACAACAAATATTAACAAAATATTTCAACAAAATACTTCATAAAACTTTATAAAAAATTATAGAATAAAAATATTTTTTGGAGATCTGCTAATACATAAAAGAATACTACTAAGGATTTTCCTTTCGGAAAATCCCGAAATTAACTGAAAAACTGAATTACAAACTTCAAAATAACATATACCTAGTTACAAGCTTTGTACAATGTTTGAATTGAGAATTTTTCTAAGTATAAGGGGAGAGCAAGCAGTGTCTATGTTTTCAGATGTGTGTCGCTTGCTTTTACAAATGAAATATTTCTCCTTATATAGAGAAATTCTTGGGAGCAAAACAACAGTCTAAAAGTAAATCTGAAAAAAGCAAGATTCTTTTTTCCTGCTTTCTATCTTTTCTTCTGTTCATCATTGGCACGCGTTTCACCGAGAAACTTCTGGCCAAAATCTTGAAATGAAAATTCTTCGAAAAGCCTGATATCTTTAGAAAAAGACGAGGCAGCTGTCCTTTCTTTTCAAAGATATACACTAGTCTGTCGGGGCATTTTTGACAAATTCTTCAAAATCTTCTTTGGCAGAATCTAAAAAATTTCAAAAGTTGTACAGCATTTTGTCTTGGCAAAATTTTCAAAATTTGCACAGTTCTTTCATTGTTTTCTTGCGGAAATTCAAAAAGTCAACAGTTCTTCTTGGGGCTTTCTTGTCTTGGCAAGGAATCTTTCTTTTTTAAAGTTTCTTGTCTCGTTCTTGCAGCAAAGATCTGTCACGAATTCAAGTGTCCAAGTTGTGTTCTGCTGTAGGAGAAAATGACATTCCTGAGTCTGAGTTATTACATCCGTAATCTTCATCTTCTCCTCTGAAACTACCACCTTCTGAATTACTTGGAGATTTTTCTGGATTCTGGTGTACTTCTCTGATTTCTTTATCTTTATCATGTTCTTTCTTTGATAAGAAATTGTTAATGGCTTCATTAATTACATCTTCAATTTTTTTCTTTCTAACAATTTTCTTTTTTCTTTTGGATGAAACTTCTTCTTTTTGCATTTCTTGGATTTGAGAAAGGAGTCTATTAATTGAAATAACATCATCTTCTGGGTCTTGGCTTTCTTGTAAAATTTCTTTTCCTTTACTAATTTGGGAGTCTGATGGGCTTTTTTGGGATTCTGGATTTTTAGCTGGACTTTGAGATGGGCTTGGAGAATAGTCAACTAAAAAATCATGTTTGCCACTGGGCTGGCCAAGGGTGTCCCAGATTTGGGTCTTTTTTAAAGATGTAGGGAAATCAACAGTTCCTTGAGTCTGTTGGGCTTTGGGCAAGTCCACAGCCATTAACCGATTTGATAAGTCTTTACCGACTACCGTTTGAACCGGACTAGCTACTGACTTAATTGGCTCAGTAGTACCGTTTGGATAGATCATCTTTAAGTTCATAATTTCCTTTTCTAATGAAGCAATCTTCTTTTGTAATGAAATTCTTTCTAAAATAAGTGCTTCGTTTGATTCATTCAAAATCTTAAAATTATTTTGCATACACTTACAGTGAGTGTAGAAAATCTTCTTGTCTTTACTAGGAGAAAAGTCTAGCGGAGAGTCTTGAAAATTTCTAAGAAATGAAGAAACAAAGAAATTTAAACCAATGAGATGTCTGGCACAATCTAAAGCTTCTTGAAAACTTGTAAAACCTTTATAAAGCGGGTCTTTAAAATTGTTAATGTTCTCAACTACTTCAACCCAGGTATGGAAGATTCCTTACGTCTTTCCTTTTATAACAACATAAAACTTAAACTTATTCTTGTTTTGATTAAAAATTTCTGACAATGCATTCATGCATGCAAGAAAATATTTCTAGTCTTTTGGGTTCTTATTATAAGAAATCCATAGATTGTCTAAAATATATTTTTCTTCTTTAGAAAGAGAAATATGGGGTAAAACTTTAAAAGAAATATTACTAGATGGAAAACAAATAAGTTCTTGATTACCAAATCTTAATTTGTCTTGATAAAAGAGTCTATTCTCACTACTTGAGGTCTGAAGTAAAGCTGAAGATGCAAAAGAATTCCCGGGAGGAATTCCTGGTCTAGGCGGTGGTCTGGACATCTGTAGAGAAATACAAAACAATTAATATTCCTTATTAGAAATCATTCTACTTAAAATATCTGCTGCTTTATTATCTACGCCTTTAATGTGTTCAAAGTCTATATTAATTCCAGTGTTTGTAATTCTATCTACAAAATTTAACCATCTTCTTCTACTACTTTTCTTGGAATCTAATTTGAGTTTATTATAAAATGAAACTATAGCAGCACAGTCTGTTCTTATTAAAATTTCTTTTTTAGAAACTATAAATAGTTCAAAACTATCTAGAGCACGATTAATTGCTAATAATTCTGTATCTATGCTACTCAAATTTCTTTTTTCCTTATAACTACCACTATTATATCTACATATTCTTTCTGTAGTTTTATCTGCGTATTTATTGGGTTTGCACAAAAGAATAGCTCCCCATCCTA
Source organism: Forsythia viridissima (assembly GCA_030279155.1). NCBI lineage: Eukaryota > Viridiplantae > Streptophyta > Magnoliopsida > Lamiales > Oleaceae > Forsythia > Forsythia viridissima. The sequence continues at coordinate 32,334,956 of CM059045.1, forward strand.
AAATACTACCGTCTGTTTCTATGATTAAGAAATCTGTGTCTAAAGGCATTGCTAATTCTGGAAGACTTCTAATTTTATTTTTGATTTCTTGGATTAGTTTAACATCTTCTATATTAAAGTGTCTTTGTCTTGTGGAAGAAGTCTTTGAATACAAAGGACCTGCGATTTTTCCTAAATCTTTGATAAAGGGTCTAGCATAGTTTACTAATCCTAAGAATTTCTGAATTTGGTTTAAATCTTCAAGCTTGTCAGGAAACTCTAAGGCTTTCTGTGCTATATGTGGTTGAAGGGATATCTTTCTTTGTCCTATCTTTACTCCTAAGAAGTCTATAAATTCTTTAAATAAAACCATTTTCTTTTTATTTATGATTAATCCATGATTAATGAATTCTGAAAAAATGATTTGTAAATGTCCTCTGTGTTCTCTTCTATTTTTACTAAAAACTAAGATATCATCTATATATGTTACTACGAATTTGCTATGCTTATTAAAGATACTATCCATCTTTCTCTGGAAAATACCTGGAGCGTTCTTTAAACCGAAAGGCATGACTAACCATTCAAAGTGTCCTTCTGAACAAGTGATGGCCGTCTATTCTATACTATCAGGATGCATCTTGACTTGCCAAAATCCTAATTTTAAATCGAACTTACTAAAAATCTTACAATTCTGAATTCTATTAATAAGAACAGTCTTATCTGCCAATTTATAGGCATCATCTATTGTATTATCATTTAATCTTTTATAATTAAAAACCATTCTACTCTTACCTCTAACTATTTCTGAATGTTTTCTAACTATAAACGCTGCTGATCTATGAAGACTGTCTGATTTTCTAATTACTCCTAACTTGAGTAAATCTTGTGTGTGCATTTTAAAATCTTCAAGATCTAAATTTGTAGCTTCTATATTTTTACATCTGATTATATATTCTGGGTTCTTAATTTTAAGTTCACACATTACTTTGTCTTTTTCCCAATACTTCAAAACATTTTCTCCTAAAATTTCCATCTTTTCTAATTTAGAGATTAAACTTTCTATGTCTTGTTCTGTTACTAAAGTATAGTAAATTTTTTCATTATCTAAAAAGTCTATTGGATCAAAATCAAATTCTTCTATATTATTGAATTCATTTTCTAATTCTTCTTCTTCTAGATTTTGATTTTCTATTAATTGACATTCTCTTTCTGATTTACAGGGGCATTTTTTACTACTATTACCATCACGCTTCTCAGCACACTCTGATGAAAAGTAAATAGTCTGTGTAGGACTGAATAATGTATGTTTCTGGAAATGTATAAAGTCTTTAGTAATTGTAACACTACCATTGTCTTTTAATAAAAAACTTAATCCTAAGATAAAATCTGTGTCTTTAAGAATTAACGGTCTTACCCATGTTGAATCTCTAGCTAATGTATATTCTATACTTAATCCACAATTTGTCTCAAAACTAATATTACTATTTGGTCTTAATAATTCTGTGTAAGTATAATGGTCTCCATCCATTTGTTGAGCATCTATTGGATTCTTTGATTTTTCTATATATCTTTCTGGGATTAATTTTTTATTGATTATACAATTACTACAACCTGAATCTATTAACCCTAAACATTTTATGATATATTCTCCTATTCTAATCTGACATTTAACTTTAATACTTTTAAGTTTTTCTGAATTACAAACTATCTGAACTAATTCTATATATATATATATATATATATATATATATAAATTAAATTAAATTACAAATAAAAAAAATTTCACACGTTAGTTCTAAACTATAGTATATGTTTGATAGGATTTAAAGATTTTGAAAAAAATTGGTAAAATATATTGTTGAAAAATTGATAAAAATTGTAGGTCCCATAAAACTATGGAGTTAAAAATGAATTTGAAAAAAAAAAGAATTAAAAAAAAAAAACTAAATCAAATATGCTCGTAATCACTGTAATCTAATATATTAAAAATAATCTTTTTATCTCAATTTCAGTTTTGACAACAATGATTTGAATTTTAATGCGGTAATAAACAAAGTTACAATTTTTCTCATTCATTTTTATTTTTTACTCATTTCTCATTCATTTTATCTACTTAATGCCAAAAAAAAAGTTTGAGATCATCTTTTCACCTTCATATTTAATTTAATTGATTAAATGTTTAAAAAAATTAATTGTATATTTAGTAAATTGTTGAAAATTTAATGTACAATAAGGATGAACAATAAAGAGTAATAAATAAAATATTAAAAAATAATTATACATCAATGACTAAATGTGAATATAGAATTTTAAAAAATTTATAAAGGTAAAATGGCCCAAAAATATTTCTCCATTTAAGCCCATTTTAGAAGTAGTATAGATAAAGGTGATTTATTGGTGTAACGGAATTAAATTACAAAAAAAGATATTGATTATAATAATGTTATTTTGTATTATTATTAGGGTTGATTACAATAATGGTCTCCATTCTTTCAGGTTTGTAATGATTTCATCTCCATTCTTTTTTTTAGCAGATATCATCCTCATTTTTTTATTTATTCTCACATATGGTCCCCAAATCACTATTTTTCACTTTTCTGACAATTCTTTGACAATTTTACTCCTTGACTTAAATAAATTAAAATGATAAGAAAAAAATACAATGAAAACATTGCAATTAGACTCTTAATATTTTCAAAAGTACAAATAAATCCTAAATTATTTTATTTTATTCAGATAAGTGTTCTTCTCCAACTCAAAAGGAATCATATTTTCCCACCCCACCCCCGTCGTTTTCATTCCTCCTCCACTCATACCCCACACTTCTTCTCCTTTCCCACCATCGCCGCCGCCGCCGCCGCCGCTCCCACCCCTGCTGCTGCCTCATTCTCCACCGCCGCCTCAGTGTAGTTTCCAAGGCCAAGACCAAAGAACTCATTTTGGGCAACCCAAGTATGACAGTGGAAAAGGGCAAGTACAGTTACGATGCCGATACACTAATCAACAAGCTTTCTAGCCTCCCGCCCTGCAGAAGCATTGCTAGGTGTCTTGATAAGTTTATTGCAACAACAGTATTTGTTGCAGCCACACTCCCAGGCCCCGGTTGCATCACAGTAGCTGTCACTTATGGATAAATTGTTGTTGCTTAAGCAGCAACAAAAAGAAGAGGAGCAGGAATAGTTGGTACGCCAACAACAACAATTGCTTTCACATGTGCACTCAGAGCATCATCCCTACCAAAGGCTTGGCGAGTCACTGTTTGTGCAATTGCAAGCTTCTGGTCTGTCAGCTGGAAATGCTTCTAGGGATCATGCTCAGTTTTAGCCATCACATGAATTGTTTTGGACTAGTTTACAGATAGCTCCTACTCCTATTTTGCAAGATGAAAGTGCTTCTAATATTATTTTTGCTTTCAGTGTTTTCCATGATAATAGCTCGAATGTTACTTGTAAAGCCCCTTCTATGCATCTATCTTATCAAATTTTTGGAAATACTGTCCATCATAGGAACTGGGATGCCTCTGTGTGTGTGTGTGAGAGAGAGAGATATATATATATATATATATGTATATATATATATGAAATAGAAATATGGTGGTATATGTATATGTAAGATGGGACTGAAAATGGCAAAGCGTCGGGGGATGAAAATGAATGGGGTGGGGGTGGGGGTGGGGGTGGGGGTGGGGGGAAAAGATGATTCCTTTTGAGTTGGGGAAGAACACTTATCTGAATAAGATAAAATAATTTAGGATTTATTTGTACTTTTGAAAAGGTTAAGAGCTCAATTGCAGTGCTTTCATTGTATTTTTTTCCTATCATTTTAATTTATTTAAGTCAAATGGCAAAATTGTCAAAGAATTGTCAGAATAATGAAAAATAGTGATTTGGAGACCATCTGTGAGAATAAATGGAAAAATGGGTATGATATCTGCTAAAAAATATGGATGAAATCGTTACAAACTTGAAAGAATGGGGACCATTAGTGTAATTAACCCTTATTATTATTATCACAAGTGGTGAAATTCATTTTTTTTCCTTTTATAATAATATGTAATATTGTCAAATATTTTTTAACAAGACTATGCATTCACTATTATTATTTTAAAATAAAAATAATTAACACCTAATAAATTTCAAATTTTATAAAAACTACAAAATAAAAAGCATAGTCATATAGTGCAAAAATTAGTTAAATTTAAAGTATTTTTTATGCATCAAACTTGCATCAATTCAGATTCTCAATTTCTCCATTTTCATATAATAGGAAAAACGTCAAATAATTCTAAATTATCATTAATTAATGACTTGCAGAAATCCAAGTTCTCAGTTTCTCTATTTTCATATATAAAAAAAATCAAATCACTGAAATCACTGAAATGTGTAGAAAATAAACATAGGATATTAAAGGAAATAATTAATTAATTAGGGATAAAATAGATATTTTAATAATATATAAATGAAAAAGCTGAAAGCAAAATTTGAAAAGCTGTCATTTTGCTGTTTTTCAAAATATGCTGCTAGGTGAGTCATATTATTTTATAATCGCTTTTAAAAAATTTGCCAGACACCTAAATCAACTTTTGATTGTTTGAGAATCAGAAGTTGGCCTCCAGAATCAATCTCAAACGGGGCCTTAGTAATTTAATTTTTTCACTTCTAAATTTTATTTTGGTGTATCTTCTTTTGATTTATTTTTGAACTATATTTCTTCATTCGTAGGTGAAGGTTCTTAGTACAATTTCAAAGTATTCACATCAAACACATCTTTCGGATTGAAAAATCGTTAAATAATGAGTTCAATATAATAAGCCAAAGGTGACTTACTAGAATTAAATTTAATATTCACATTTTGTTTTCCTTTTTAAATGTCTATTTAATTAAAATTCTACTTGACGTGAATTTGCACATAATTAAATATAAAAATATCAAGATATTTTAAAGTGTCATAACGAGTCCAAAAAATAATTTCATTAACAAAAAAACTAAAAAAAATGAAAAATTAGGGGGCTCAGACTCCCAAGGCCCCCTTTGGCTCTGCCATTGTATATAGTCAAATTTAGTGTATGTTTGGTAGTGTTGAAATTATTTTTAATTGTTCTTAAATTGTGGGTCCTATGAAATATGTAGATAATAAATTAGGTCAAATACAATGTATATAATTATATAGACAAAATGATAGCTTGAAACTAATGCAATTGAGTGAATGAAAAAAATGTAAGATAAAGGCAAGTTCTTGAAAATGATTGTTTCGAAAGATGTTTTTGTTATGTATATATTTTTAAAATGTTATAATACTTATTGTATGTTTAGTAAAGATTTTTATAGATTATAAGTAGTGGGTTCTATGAAATGTGTGGATAAAAATTGTGGGTCTTATAAAATTTGTACATAAAAATAGTGTTTGATCAATTTATAAGTGCTTATAAACACACACAAACATACCTTTAAATAGACAAATGACGACTTGAAATAAATGAGATTGAATTACTCAAAAAAAATATCACGAAGAGATTTTTATTTATGGTTATTGAAAGTAATTGTTTTTAGAAGACATGTTCAGTAGGAAAGACAACTTCTCATATACAACAATATTTTATACGGCATCTCTTTCGAAACGTTTTTTATTTGTGAGGTGTGACTTTTATAATAAACAAACAAATTGCCTTTTTCAACAGGGAAATTAGTGCAAATGATCTCTAATTTTTGGCCTAAGTATAGAAATTGTCCCTAATATTTGTTTTTTGCACAGAAATCCATAACTTATGTATTTTTTGCTTAATTGGTCCTTATTTGATAAAAAAAATCAAACATGCATTTAATTTTAATTAGAAAAAATTACAATTGAATTTTCAATCTTTGCAAAAATTGCAAATAGGCCCGATACCTTTATAATAAACAAACAAATTGCCCTTTCCAATATGATGACCACTATGCCACGCTTGGCCACTTTATTGAAAATTGTATTCGTGTGTAAACTTTATTTACAAAAAGAACATATTAATAAAAGTAGAGCAATTATTTTATTTATTTTCCGCTTTTTTTTAATACAAAAATTTAAAATTCTTAATGAGTTGAAGACATTTTGCTTTAAGAAATAGATAGCAAGTTAGATAAATAATGTAATCATCGTCTATGTATTTGAATATTGTTGAAGTATTTGTTATGGTCTTCATTTTTATTAAAACGTCAATAGTTTTTAATTGTGCATTTTGTCTCGATTCTCTAAATTTCTCTAAGACGCTTTTTAAGTTTGATACTACTTACGACACCATAAATATTAATAATCACGTGTCACGCTAGAGAGTAATTATCATATTTCTTAGTTTAGTATAATTTGTGCAACATGTTGTGTAGGTCATGAATCTTTGTATGTAACTGTATAATTTATTGAAATTTAATTTGGGTAAAATTCTGCATGAAACAATTTAATACGCGAATTCATTCTCATTTACCGCGTATATCTCACATATGAAAAATATTAGTTCAATATTATATATTTAACAAAATTTATACAATACTTAGAGAATTTTTTTTTTTAAAAGAAAACATATACAACATAAAAAAAAATAGAGTGAAATTGAAAAATAGAAGCCTACCAAGTACCAACAATCTAAAATTTCGTAGTAATTAAAATAATACTGATAGCTAATAAGATTTATCCGTTTTGCATTGTCCCATCCCATTAGGTAATCGGAACGGGAACGAAAAATATAATTACAACATTCAATTCTATGAACTTACCTCGAATCTTTTTAGGAAAAATAGTATTGAGAGTTCAGAACTTTTGAACTTTGTGACGATGAGGTCTCGAACATTTGATTTCTAGTACTCGTGATCATAAACCTTCAAACGTCTATACCTGAGGTTCTTTTGTAACGAAAAGCGTTAGTTTAACCGTCAAATGATCAAATTTTTATTAAAATAACAATTGTATCCTAGTTATAATTTTGAATTAAATAAAAATAACAAAATAAAGATACAAAAGAAAAAGAAAAAAAAATTATTATCTTTTGCAATTCTAAATCACTCACCCCAACTCAGTAACAGAGGCAGTATTGCCGCCGCCGTCGGCACCACCACCACCACCACCACCACCACCAGCAGAAAATAAAGATAAAAAAGTCTTCATCTTTCCAGAACACCACAACCACATTGCCACCACCTCACCACTATCCCTCCCTCTTCTACCTCCTCCACCGGTCACACGCCTCGACTTGATTGCCGCTTACCTCCACCATCATCAACTGAGCAAATTAATTTTCCTACCATTTAACACCCATTAATCCTATTATCGTATAACCTCCTTCGACACTACGCTTTCCGTAATCAATTCTGTTACCCCCCAAATTTGTTATGGTCCCCACGTCTGCTAGAGGGGCCGTGCGATGACCTTCTTGGCCTTCGCCCCCATAACAGTGGTGGCCTAGGCCCTTTCCATCCAATGGACAGTCAAACGAAGCCCATGAAGGGCCTCGCCACTGATGACGGGCCTGGGATGCTTTGTCGATCTTTGCACCCCGCATAATCCCCAAGGCAATCTAATCTTTTGAGACAACTAAAGTGATATCTCAAGAAAGATTGTATTTAATTATCATACGAACTCTCATAAAGAAATCAAATCTCAATCTCCTACTGATTGGCAACGCAATATTGGAAATCAACTCAGATGAGGAGTGAAATCTAAAAGATTGCGTTCACACTTAATTATCTATTGTCTCATAAAGAAAGAGAATCTTATCAGATGTCTATTTTGATCGATTCCCTAAATTAATTAGAACTTTGGACATATAAATATAAGATCTATCGTCATTATAAAGTACTTATTATTCTCTATCATTAAACTCTACTCAAAACTCTACTTACTTATCTCTCCGACACCCAAATTCTCTCTCCATATATTTTGTTCTAGCAATTGACTTGATCGTCGGAGTACCAACGATCACCGGTCCTTTTATTCTCGGTGATCTTGGTGCTTAATAATTGTCTAAGTATGCAGGTAACATACAGGCTGGTAGAGGATTGATTAGACATCTGTTGACATGTGGATAGTAAATTCGAGGTCAACATATTGGCGTCGTCTATGGAAAACAAAAATACGTTACACAACCAACAAATATATGGTAAAAAGTATTTTCTACCAGAAAAGGCATGGCAACGTATAACTCCCAGGATGAAATTGAGTCCCACCACACGAATCAGTGGTAGGAAAGCATTCCAGAACTCCAGAATGTAACCTGTCGTCGAAGAAGGAGACAACGACAAAAGTGAACGACTGAACAAGACATCCAAGATCTGAAAAAAGAGAATGCCTGAATGAGGGCCGTGATCGAGGGAATGGGAAATTAATCTCCCCAATCAGGAAACAAGTGTGACGGTGATTGGTGAAGCCCTTCGAGGTCTGGCTCAATCGAGAGTCGTCGATCTTAGGATGACTCGCTGATGCTAGATGAATGGAACCCTCGGAATCAGAATCTGAGGCCCTCGCATGATAACCAACAGGGAAAACCTCTCCATTACGAGGAAACAAGCCCACTGCGTCTGTTAGTGTATAATTTGACAGGCTAGAAGCCAGATCCTCTGTAGCACTGTCCCAATCGTTGAGTAGTCGGTGCAGCGAGCACAACGAGGCTCGCCTATAGAAGAATGAGAATTCCAAGGCTATGGATGTGAAATCTGAGGATGAAAGGTCGATACGATAATGCGATCTCAACGATTATGACGAGAACTTTCCATTATCCAAAGAAATGAAGGCTAGAGAATTCTCCACCAGTTTCAAAATGCCTCATATTGAGAAGTACAATATGAGAGGTGATCCAACAGACCACATCAATGTGTATAAGACGAGGCTCCAAGACTATATCCCTGTAGTCAAGTGCAGAAACTTCCATACCAGGCTCGTTTCTGATGCAAAGAAGTGGTACAACAAGAGTTGGCCATCGCTGAAGTAGTAATTTATCAATGCCTTTATCGGCAACAGAACTCCATGACATCTGATAGAAAGAAGGTGAATCAGTGAAGGGCTATTTCAAGAGATTCAGAAAGGTCATCAACAAAATTGAGAATGTAACTAATGACAATGCACTAGATGCATTGATAACTGGGCTCCACATGCGAACTTTCTTTTGGAAAGACGTTCAGAACAGAGAGCCAAAGACATAAACTTAGTTGGTAGACCTGATCCAGCGAGAGATTCGCTCCGAAGAAACTATCGAAAATTGGGAAAAGGCGAAAAGTAAAAAAGGAAAACGCTATCGCCGTGAAGGACAGCGCTCTCCTAAACTTCACACCAACCGTTACAAGAGGTTTAATCAGACCAAATTAGTCCCAGAGCATCTACCCATATCTCTAGTGACCATCTTTCCACCGCTAATTTCTCCTTCCAAGTTCTGCCGTATCCACCGAACTCGAAATTATAACATAGAAGATTGCCCGGATATATGAGAATTGATTGATCGAAGAAATTGGCGGCATGGAAAAGGGAACTGGTCGGCGTGTGAAAGGCGAGGACCACCCAACTAGAGGCGAGGACCTCAACCTTGGCATCAGGACGACCACTTTCGCCGTGACGACTGAATGAATGATAAGAATATGGACCCATATAGGCAAGAGGGACCCGCGAGAGCCTCTCCAATCAGTGAAATCAACACCATAATTGGGGAGGGCCTATGTTGGAGGCTATTCGATGAACTCACGAAGAAATTACGCTAAAACAACAAGGGAGAAACTAGTAGAAAGTGGCAGGTTCGTGGATAACGACATAAGGTTCCACCTATCACATTTATGGAGGAGGATGAGGTTGGTGTCCGTTACCCACACTGTGATGCTCTGGTAATACGGACCATTGTCACCGGAAACGAATTATGGAGAATGTTGGTCGACGATGGTAGCACTATGAATGTCCTATTTGGTAGTGCCTTCGATCAAATGGATGAGGTAGATATGTTACTGGCCATCGGATTCATCAGGGAAGCAATCTATCCACAATGGGTGTCCAACCCCATTTTGGTAAGAAAAAATAACCACAAGCGGAGGGTGTGCATATAATTCTCTGATTTGAACCAAGCATGTCCCAAAGACAGCTTCTCCTTGCCCCGCATTGACCAATTGGTCGATGCCACCGTTAGCCACAAGCTACTTAGCTTCATATACTCCTACTCCGGTTACAACTAGATCTCCATGTTTGCATGGGACGAGGAGCACACTTTATTCATAACGGATTGAGATTTATACAATTACAAGATGATGCCCTTCGGTTTGAAGAATGCTAGAGCTATTTATCAAAGGTTAGTGTACCGCATGTTTGCAGAACAAATTGGAAATCGATAACATGCTCGTAAAGAGCATGGACATCGAGGATCACATCACATACTTAAAGGAGAAGTTCAGAGTTTTCCGTAAATACCAGATGAAGCTCAACCCTTTGAAATGCACTGTCAGAGTCGCGTATGGAAAATTCTTGGGCTATATGGTGAATCAGCACGAAATCAGACATGGAGAAGTCTCCCTATCCCTGATAGTTGTATCAAGAAAGCTTCGACCATACTTCCAAGTGCACAACATCGACGTCTTAACGAATCTCCCTTTGAGACAGATTCTCTAAAAGCCAGGCACCTCTAGAAGGCTGATAAAGTGGTCTGTAGAGCTCAGTTAGTTCGAGATCTCCTACAAGCTTAGGCCATCAATAAAGGGCCAGACACTAGCAGATTTTATAGTCGAATTCGCCCACATTGAAGGTATCAACATGGAAACTATATATTGACAAGTCCTCGAGCGATGCTGGTGTTGGAGCTTGGAATTCCAATAATCAGCCCCGTCGGCCATAACCTCAATTGTGCACTTCGCCTAGAGTTCAAGGCCTCAAACAATGTCGTCAAATATGAGGCACTCTTTGTGGGCTTGAGGTTAGCATACGAGATGAAGGCTAGGAAAATCTTGATCTATAGTGACTCGTGGTTGGTTAGTCAAGTTAATGGGACTTTCACAACATGTGAACAATCTATGGTAGCCTATCTGAAGAAGGTCAAGGACTTTTTGCTGCACTTCAAGAAGTTCGAGTTACTCCAAATCTCCAAAATTGAGACGGATACGCATATGTCCTCTCCAAGCTGGCAAACTACAAGGACTCAGACTTGATGAAGGCTATACCAGTCGAATAACTCAATCAACCCACAATCGAGGATGTTCCACAACAGACGTCGATAACAATTAGTGAACCTTCCAGTTGGATGAAGTAAATCACCGCTTACCTAACCAATTAGGTATTGTCAGATGATAAGGACGAAGTTCAAAAGCTCCGCAGGAGGGCCATGAAGTTCGTCCTACAGGACGTAATCCTATACAAAAGAGGATTTCGTTTGCCACTTCTACGATGTTTTACTAAAGATGAAGTTGACTATATCATGCAAGAAATACACGAATGAGTCTACAGTAATCATGCCGGGAGAATGGCCCTAGCATAAAAAGCTTTAAAGCAGGGACATTATTAGCTGACTATGAAGAAGAACTCTTACATCTTTGAAAAGAAATGTGACAAGTGCTAGATGTTCGCCATCATTCCGAAGCTCCTAGAGGTTCGCCATCGTTCCAAAGCTCCTAGAGGTTCGCCATCGTTCCAAAGCTCCTAGAGGTTCGCCATCGTTCCGTAGCTCCAAGCTCAAGATCTCACCCATGTTACCAGTCCGTGGCCTTTTTCCAAGTAGGAGATAGACTTCATCGGACCCTTCCCAATAGGCAAATGTTGAGTTAAATTCATGGTAGTAGCCGTAGATTATTTCACCAAGTGGTGCGAAGCCGAGCCTTAAGATCATGGAGCAGAACTGCATGGAAGTTTTTGTGGAAGAATATAATCTGTCGCTTTGGGATTTTCCACTCCCTCGTCTCAGACAATGGGACACAGTTCGCATGAAAGATGTTTAACTTGAACTGCGAGGAGCTTGGAGTTAGAAGAGATTTCTCCTCTCCCATCCACAATCCAACAGCTAGGTAGAGGCAGTCAACTAGATTATCAAACACACTTTAAAGAGAAAGCTAGAATCTGCTAAATGACGATGGGCATAAGAGCTTTACGAGGTCTTCTGGTCATATCAGACTACCTCCAGAATAGCAACTGGTAAAATCTTGTTCGTCATGGCCTACGGGACAGAGGCGATGATCCTCGTTGAGGTAGGGATGCCTTTTCCAAGGCACTTATATTTTGACGAAGTACCCAACGAGTATCTACATAAGACAAGCCTTGACTTACAAGAAGAAAGGCATACGAGTTCATAGCTTTGCTTGACTATTTATTAGAGGAAGATGGCTAGATATAACAACTCCGAAGTCAAGAACATGATCTTCCAAGTCAATGATTGGGTCCTAAAAAAGGTTTTTCTCGCTAACAGAGAAATTGGAGCTGAAACCCTTGGGCCCACTTGGGAAGGACTGTATAAAGTTATCGAGATAATTCGGCCCGGAACTTACAAATTAGAGGACTCTAACGGAAAAGAAATGAAGCACATGTGGAAAACCACACACCTTTGTCTGTACTATCAATAGTTTCTAAAGAGCATATTATGCCGCCTTTTAGACAAGGAAAGGCAATGATGAACGTGGAATATAGGGCCTTTGTCATCTTCATAATCATGGGTTCTCTTCAAAAACTCCCATTAGCCATTCTTGTTGCTAATAACCACCAAATAGTCTATCAGTTTGGTTTTACTCATTTTCAAAATTCAAGGATAATCATGTTCAAAGTTTAGCTGGTTTCAAATCAAAGTTCTCTAATCCAAATTACAGTCTTCGGCAAACGAAGCAGGAAGGAGTATGGTTCGCGGCCAACTCCTTAAGTCGCTGGGTAAACTACTTCACGCGTACAATTACAAATTATACAAACGAAGCAGCAAGAGAGTATGGTTCGTGGCCAATTTCTTAACTCACTGGGTAAACTACTTCACGTGTATATTACAAGTTAGGTGAACGAAGCAGCGAGGGAGTATGGTTCACGGCCAACTCCTTAACTCACTGGGTAAACTACTTAGCGCATATATTACAAGTCAAGTGAACGAAGCAACGAGGAGATGTGGTTCGCGATCAACTCCATAACTCGTTGGGTAAACTACTTAGCATGTTATGTGGTCCGTGAGGGACTTTGACTCGCGGCCACCCCCTATCTCGCTCATTGAAGATGCATCCCATTTGCGAATCAATAACTCGACAGTTTCGAAGCCAAAACACTTGGCAGATCTGGTAGATGGATCCAAAAACATGAAAAGCTGTGGTTAGATAACAGGGTTTGATAAGCTTAGCATTCTTAGTTGAGAACTAAAACTATTAGGCACATTTAGTTGAAAGTTAATTATGCAGTTATAAGGAAGCTACGAAAGCAAACGTAGGCGTACTCATGACAAAGTCTATTTTTTATTTTTAAAAGTCCAAATTACAAGGAAAATTAATGAACAAACTTACGAAGCCTACTGTCCCGCCGCCTTAGTAGGTCGGCACAAGAAAGAACTTCAATAATTGAAACAGTAGGAGGAGCTTGGGCTTCGTTTTGGAAAGGGCCTTGGGCAGGAGTTGCCAGCAAGAAAGAAAGATCCCATTCAGGATGAACAACCCAAATACTCTGTTAGCTGATTACCTCTGGCCTCCATGAAGCGAGTGGCGAGGCAGGAGTACTCGAGAGTGCTTGGAAAATATTTTCTGTACAACCTCATAGCCTTCGCCTTAGCCTCTGCCACCGAGGCCTTGACAGTCGCCAACTCTTCCTTGGCCTTCTTCAGCCTGTTCATAGCCTCGACCAACTATTTGTCCTTTTCAATGACCATGACATCAAAATCTTGATTAATAGAGGCTATGGTCTCCTCAGCCACAGCAACCCTTTCATCGGCCCTCCTCTGGGCACCCTCGACAGCCCTCTTTAGACTTTGGGCCACCATGACCCTATTCTCTACCTTCCGTGCATCCTTGGCGACGACGTTAAGCTTTGTCTTCAAAATGGCCTTGGCCTCCACCTTCGACCGTAAGGCCTCATTTTCTAAGCCTAACTTAGTGTTAGTTGAGCCCATATCCTAGAGGTCGTCGACGAGCATCTTAGCCTTTGCGTTGGCTTGGTCTAGTTTGCCGGCGAAGCCTAGCAGAGTGTTGTGCACCTCACTGTTGAGGACGAAGCCACGAGCTATGTTCATCGCGACCATAGTCACAATTTCCTCAAGCAAGGCCTTATCTACGGCCTTCTCCCCAAAGAAGACCAAAATTTATGGAAGGTGGCCACAACTGTTGTTGGGGCTGAGGGCAGCATCTCTAGCACGGTAGAGTCAAGTTCATCCCAGTGAGAGCCGATATTGATGTAATCAGTCTTCAATATTGTCCAATATCGGGACAATTACGTTGGCTTCGCCGGGCTTCCATCATCGCCCCTCGTCTAAAGTAGGAGCCGAACCTTTTTTCTTTCCTCGGGGCTTGGCCTCCTTCGCAGCCACACCTTTATCTCTCTTTATCCTGAGAAGATAAACGATCAGGACCTCGACTGGAGGACTAGAGAACGTTGACAATGGCGGAAAGAACTAGCAGTGGTGGAGATGGAATGGAAGGAGCATTAGTATAATGCCCCCAAAATTTAGAATTTTATTTCGGGCTAAGTAAAATTCTTAGCAAATAATTGTGGCCACATGTCCATCCAAAGTCCAAACGGGGTTCAATAATAATAAACGACCCGAATCCACAAAATATCCAACAATTTTTGAGTTTTATCTAATTAATTAATTAATTATATTTATTTTCTAAAAAAGGGAATAATGGTAAGATATTTTTAATTATTACATTTTTACCATATCAAAACCTTACCAAAATTCAAAAAAGTAAGTGCTTGCAAGAGGATAGAATAAACCCAAAAAATCTTCAATTTTTCCTTCTTCTTTTCCTTTCTCCCTAGAACTCGGCCCCCTCCCTTTTTCTTTCACCAAAAATGCCCCTCTCCTCTAGTATACACACTTAAGTCATTTTTACAAAGAGAAAAGGGAAGAAAAGAGAAGAAGAAGAAAAGAGAAGAAGAATGAGGAAAGAAGAAATATTTTTTCAAAAAGGTTTTCATTCTTTTTCAAGAAGCAAGGTAGGAATATTTTATGCAAGTGATTTAAATCTCTTTATGTATTGTAATTATGTGTATGCTATGCTATATGATTTAATGTTTATGGCCATCCGGATATGAATGTAGTTTGTTCCTTTGGAATGAACAAGATATGATGTTTATCCTACTTTGGATGTAAATGAAGAATGTTTATGGTTTTAAATCCTTTGAGATTAAACCTATGAAAGAATGTTATTGGTTTTAAATCCTTCGAGATTAAACCTATGAAAGAATTTAGGGTTTCTACCCTTTGAGCTCACCAGAATATAAATGTTAGCATGGTTTATTTACATTTAATTTCGATATATAAATTGGGATTTGCATATTTATAAATGATGGTATTCCTATTGAGTTTTCTCCAAATTCACCATTTTTCCATTCTTAGATTGATTGTAGGGTTGGATGAAGGCTTGATGATGAAGGGATTGAGCCATGGGAAAAGAGATTTCGGTCAAGAAGACGAATAAATGACAATTGCGTTATATTGTTATCATTTCTGAATTTTATATGTTATAAGATGTTTTTTTTGATATGATTGTTAATTTTTAATGTGGCATGAACTTGTTTGGAACCCTATGAAATAATATTTTTAAACTTGATGAATTTTAGAGGATGTTTAAAGGGTATAATGTTGACCGATGTGTAACTGTCCAGTTTCAAATGGATGTCCTAAATGGTAGACTTCATGTTTTGGGACGAAAATTGGTGGGATTAATTACCTATCAATTTTTATCTTTTGAAACTTGGAATCACCTCGTTCGAATGTCTGTGGAGCAAGATATGTAAGTTTTGGTGATGATGGACAGTTCTACTTGAGAATCTGCCTTCCATGTTTTAGAGGTTGATTTGGAGACATTACATATTTTATTCAATTCCAAATTTTGGATATGAGTTAATATATTATGTTATGTTTTATCCCTAAAAATATTAGAATTTTTCAAAGCCTTTTGATAGGGAAAAATTTGGGATTTAAAATGAGTCTGAAAGTTGTCTAGCTTCTGTTTCTAGTATACTTTGATTTCCTTTTGATGACCTTAACCATTTCCTAAAATTGTGAAATTTTAGTATGTATTAGAAGAATGAGTTATGATTATTTGGTTAAGACTTCATAAGCGTTTATGACCTTTGGATTGCTCGTTTTAGTGTATAAGAAATAAAGGGCAGTAAACTTATATTACAATTAGGTACACTAGAGGTTTAGACTTTCAATAAAATCCTCTACGGGTTGATAACCTCGATTTTAAAGCCCATATAGTTGATAAGTTCACATTTGTAAACTATTTGAATAATATCTAGAATTCCGTAAAATTTTTAGTTTATTTTCGGGCTTTAAAAGGTAAGAATAGAAGAGACGCACCAAAGCCTTGTAGAAGAGGTTTTGGGGCGTCACAGCTTGGTATCAGAGCTCAGAGTTTTAAATTGATTCTGTAGACTAAGAAAAATTTAGAAATCAATAGAGAACGAAAAAAAAAATTTCTCCTCGAGCGGGCCTATGTCGACTCGAGTAGACAGAATTACCTCTCTGTCCGCTTGAGCGAATACTGTTTATAAAAAAAATTATTTTTCTCATAATGCGTATTTATTTAAGTATATGATGATTTTTTGTATTACTGAAATGTGTTACATGATTACATTAAAGTTTGTATTCTATTTGTAATAAAAAAAATTTAAAATGTAAAGATTCTCCATGGCTATCCTACTTCATCTGACGGCTACCATCCTCAAACCCTCAGGTATGATTTTAATTGGGACATGAAAGAATTATTTCAAAGTTTTGTAGCATTGATTTTTGCTAAGTTGAATTTCAGAAAGTTGTAATTTTGCAAATAATAGAATGCTATTTATTTTGATATAAGGTTTCCTAAATTTCTTTGGATTTGTGTTAGACTGGACTTATGATAAGATGGCTAAAGTGAGACATACCGCTAGAAAGTCTACAGGTTTACCGCATCACCTAAGACCAAAAGCCTTAGCACTACGAGCCTATGAGAACTTCAATTCCTACATGCCCATGCCTCAACACACTGAGAAATTCCTTCAATTGTGGCGAAATGCTACGAGACATGGGAATAGAATTAGTAACATTGAAGCTATCGATCACCTTTTGCGTACCTTTACCCCATCTGGAGTAGAGATGGAAAATTTTATCAAGAACGAAATGTTGAAAGAAGACCCAAAATATATCGATGTCAAGACATATTGCTACATCCTAAATCACTGTCATGAAGATTATATGAATTGAAAATTTCCAAATAACGAAGAAGACTCAGATACATGATCAGAGACTTCCGTCAATCAACCAACGCCCAATCGGGAAGAAGATTTACTTAGGCGTCATTTACTTATTTTTCATTATGTTATTCTTATTCAGACTTTCATTGAGAGCACTTTCTAGATTTACAGTTGTAATCTAATTTTGCTCTTCCTACTTTTCGTGTTATTTTTTTCCTTCCAAACAATTGCAGTTTTCTGACATTTTGTCGAAGATTATTCTAATAATAAAAATTCCAGCTTCCCTTATGTCATTTGAGATAGTGGTTTTATTGATTCCTGATGGACTACCTTTATTTTGTCTAGAGGAAATGGCACCTCCAACTCAAAAAAACCTGAGCAGAGATCTGCTAAGAGCAGTGCATGACTTGGCCAGACAAATTCAGGTTTCTCCCCCTCTACCTCTTACCCAATCTTCAACTTCAACTGTTGTCAATCATGCGGCCATGATAGAACAATTTCATAGGCACAAATCTCCTATATTTGATGGCTCTTTAGGATCACTAGCAGCAGATGAGTGGCTGTGTAAGTTGGAGTGCATCTTCCGATTGCTGACAAGTACTGATGCGCAAAAAGTTAAGTGCATAGAATTCATGTTCGCTGGTGATGCTAGTCACTGGTGGGAATCTGTGTCCCGCACTAGGAGTGAGTTAGAGCAGGATCTAACTTGGAATCAATTCAAGGAGGAACTGATGGAGAAATACTTTTCACAAGTACTGAGGGACAACAAAGAAACTGAATTCTTACAGCTAAGGCAAGGCGTCATGTTACTACCAGAATATGATTGGCAATTTGAACAATTATCTAAGTATGCACCTCACCTTGTTGATACTGAAGATAAGAAGATCAAAAGGTTTGAGCAAGGATTGTGTACAGATATGAGCTTAATTCTCCTGTCCCACAGCTTCACCTCTTATAGGGAGATGCTAGCTCGGGCCAAGATAATCTGGTATTGTAAAGCTATTTCAGATTAGTCTGTCCCTCAAAATAAAGATTTTACAGGAAAGAGAAAGTGGGGTGGACAGGACAAAGGTAAAGGAAAATGGCAAGAAAAAAAGCCGAATACCGGATCCAACAACATCAAGCCAGGAGCCTCCACTCCATCCTATCCAAAATGTAACAAGACTCACCTAGGAGAGTGCTTGTTTGGGAGAAACGTATGTTACCAATGTGGAAAACCGGACTACATGATCATGAATTGTCCAAAACCATCCAAAAAAAGAGATATGAAAGAGAAAGGGGAAGACAGAAACAAGAATAAGAATGAAAAGGGACGAGTGTTTGCTCTTACCGAGCAAGAAGCAGACGAGAATCCTAACATGATAGCAGGTACCCTTCTGTTGTCACATTTTCTTGCTGTGCTTTTTGATTCTGGAGCAACACATTCTTTCATCTCTACATTTTTTATCACTAAAGCTAATATTGCGTGTGATAAATTGGCTAGTACACTAGAGGTTAGCATCCCTTCAGGCGAGTCACTTTTTTTGAATCAACTAGCTAAATCAGTTAAGATAGAAATTGGAGGGAAAGTGCTAGAAGTATCTTAGAAATGAGAGACTTTGACGTAATCCTAGGCATAGATTGGTTGGGACGTAACCACGCGTCTATCCAATGCCACGAAAAGGAGGTAGTACTTCAGAAACCATGAGGAGATAAGTTTTGTTTCTCAGGGACGAAAGGGTTAGGTAACGGAAAATCTTTCAGTGCCTCAGGTAACTCCCAACCAGAGGTAACTGTTGAAGATGTAGAGGTGATACGAGAATTTCTCGACGTGTTTCCTGATGATCTACCAGGGATTCTGCCATTCAGGCAACTGAAGTTTACGATTGACTTAGTTCTTGGAGCGGCACCGATGTCTAAAGCACCTTATAGAATGGCACCAAAGGAATTACAAGAACTAAAGTCTCAACTTCAAGAATTGTTGGATATAGGTTTTATCCGACCAAGTGTGTCACCGTGGGGTGCGCCAGTTCTTTTTGTGAAGAAGAAGGATGGATCAATGAAAATGTGCATTGACTATCGAAAATTAAATCAGTTGACGATAAAGAATAAGTACCATCTTCCAAAGATTGAAGATTTTTTTGATCAACTGAGATGATCAAAGGTTTTCCCTGAGATTGACTTGAGATCTGGGTACCAACAATTGAAGATTAAGGCTAGGGACATACCAAAAACAGCTTTTCGAACTCTTTATAGGCATTACGAGTTTATGGTTAGGCCGAATGCACCAGCAGTGTTCATGGACATAATGAACAGAGTGTTTCATGACTTCTTGGACAAGTTCGTCATAGTCTTCATTGATGACATATTGGTATAATCTGAGAATAGTGAACAACATGAAGAACACCTCAGAATAGTGTTGGAGATATAATGAGAGCTTGTATGCCAAATTCAAGAAGTGCGAATTTTGGCTAGATCGAGTAGGTTTTCTTGGGCATGTAGTTACGGCCCAAGGGATTGAAGTTGACCCAGCCAAAGTAGAAGCAGTAACGAATTAGAACCGACCAACCAATGCTGAAGAAATACGCAGTTTCTTAGGGTTAGCCGGTTATTACTGAAGATTTATAGAAGGTTTCTCTAAATAGATCGTTAACTAAGTTAACCAGGAAATGAGTAAAGTTTCAGCGGGATGACAAATGTGAATAATGTTTTTGAAAACTTAAGCAACGTTTAGTCACAACCCCAGTACTTGTAGTACCAGAAGGATCGAAAGGATTTGTCATTTATAGTGATGCATCCAAACTAGGGTTGGGATGTGTACTTATGCAGCATGGGAGAGTTATCGCCTATGCTTCGAGACAACTAAAATTGTATGAACAAAATTATCTAACGAACGACCTAGAATTAGCTGGAGTAGTTTACGCCTTAAAGATATGGCGTTACTATCTGTATGGTAGCAAGTGTGATATTTATATGGACCATAAGTGTCTTGAGTATTTCTTCACTCAGAAGGAATTGAATATGAGACAACGAAGATGGTTGGAGTTAGTAAAGGATAATGACTGTGCAATCCATTATCACCTAGGTAAAGCCAACGTCGTGGCTGATGCCTTAAGCAGAAAGACAATAGGGCAGTTGACATCGATAATCACAGTATATGAACAACTAGTAAGGGACTTTGAGAGACTACTGCTAGAAATTTTAGCACCATCGAGTAAAGATACTACAAGAATAACGTCCTTGATGATTCGACCCACTCTCAGAGATCGAATTCAAGAAGCACAAGATAATGACTCTTTTATGCAAAAGATCAAAGCTGAAGTTGGTAAAGATAAACGCAAGGATTTTAGTTTGAATACAGATGGTGCACTCATGTTCAAAGGAAGAATATGTGTACCCAATGATGAGAAATTGAGAAATGAAATTTTGGAGAAAGCTCACTCAACCCCTTACACAGCACATCCTAGAGGAACGAAGATGTATCGTGACCTCCGAGACACCTTTTGGTGGAGAAACATGAAGAGAGGTATAGGGTTGTTTGTGGAAAAATGTTTAGTCTGTCAATAAGTCAAAGCAGAACATCAAAGGCAATCAAGGTCATTGAATCATTTATAAATACCAAAATGGAAGTGAGAACACATAAACATGGACTTCGTAGTAGGTTTTCCAAACTCAGCAAGAGGTCACAATGCCATTTGGGTAATAGTGGACCGATTGACCAAGTCGGTCCATTTCTTACCAGTAAAGATGACTTTCAACATAGATCAATTAGCACAACTATACCTTAGAGAGGTTGTCAGGTAGCACAGAACCTCCTTATCAATAGTGTCAGATAAAGATCCGAGGTTTACATCAAAATTTGGGAAGAGTTTGCAGACAGCCTTAGGCACCAAGCTAAATTTTAGTACTGCATATCATCCTGAGACAGATGGACAGTCCGAACAAACTATTCAAATTTTAGAAGACATACTTCGGGCATGTGTTTTGGACTTAGGCGGCAACTGGGAGTTCCACTTGCCGTTAGTGAAGTTTGCTTACAACAACAGCTTTCAAGCTACGATTGGGATAGCTCTTTACGAGGTACTTCATGGCAGAAAATATAGATCTCCAGTACATTGGGATGAAGTTGGAGAAAAGAGAGTGTTAGGCCCTGAAATCGTTGAATGTACAGTTTAGGCTATCAATACAATAAGAGCTAGAATAAAATCTGCCCACGACCGACAGAAAAGCTATGCAGATAAAAGAAGGAAAGTTTTAGAATTCGAAGTTGGTGAAAAGGTTTTCCTTAAGGTTGCACCAATGAAAGGCGTTCTCCGTTTCGATAAGAAAAGAAAGTTAAGTCCTAGGTTCATCGGACCTTTTGAAATACTTGAGAGAATTGGTAATGTCGCTTACCGTCTCGCTTTGCCTCCAGAACTCTTAACGGTGCATAATGTCTTCCATGTGTCTATGATTAGAAAATATGTTCATGAGCCCGGACACATGGTAGATTATCAGTATTTGAAAATGCAAAAGGACCTAACCTATGAGGAGACTCCAATCTATATTTTAGACAGAAAGGTTCATGTTTTGAGGAATTGAGAAGTGCCGTTAGTCAAAGTTCAATGGCGGAATCATGGAGTGGAAGAGACCACTCGGGAGAAAGAAGAAAAGATCAAAGCCAAGTAACCCTCGCTCTTTCCATCATAAGGTAAATTTCGAGGACGAAATTTTTATAAGGAGTAGAGGATGTAACGCCCTAAAATTTTAGAATTTTATTTCGGGCTAAGTAAATTCTTAGCAAATAATTGTGGTCACATGTCTGTCTAAAGTCCAAACGGAGTTCAATAATAATAAACGACCCGTGTCCACTAGATAAAATATCCAACAATTTTTGAGTTTTATCTAATTAATTAATTAATTAATTATATTTATTTTCTAAAAAGGGGAAGAATGGTAAGATATTTTAAATTATGGTATTTTTACCATATCAAAACATTACCAAATTTCAAAAAGGTAAGTGCTTGCAAGAAGATGGAATAAACCCAAAAAATCTTCAAAATTTCCCTTCTCCTTTCTCCCTAGAACTCGGCCCCCTCCCTTTTCCTTTCACCAAAAATGCCACCTTTCCTCAAGTATACACACTTAAGCCATTTTTACAAGGGATAATTGCATCAAAGGTCCCTAACCTTTCAAAAACGTTAGGGATATGCCCCTAACATTAAAAAATAGCACCAGACATCTCCAACGTTTGAAGAAATAGGCATCGTAGGTCCTTTTGACAGATTCCATCCATTTTCTTTGTTAAACCTCATATTTGGACTACACGCACTTTCTGTTTCCAAAAAACGTGACTAGAGTTGCAGGGGTAATAATCTATTGAAGCCTATTTCTCCATTTTTATATCCCAAATATTTTTTGTCAAATCTTTGCAATATTTGATCTTTCTTTTACTAGAAGCCATTAAAGAGAGAGGCAAAGCTGTTGAAATCTACAACAACGATTCATATTTCAACTATTCTGCATCAGAAATGCCTTATAGAAATTACCCATCTTCATATTCTGTTCAAATCTGTGCTTACTGCAATGAAGAATTTGCGTGATCAAACGGAAGTCTGAGAATGCATCTGGAAAGTCTGTGGAACAAACGAAAAGTAGTCTGGCAAGCAGCTCTAATACCTGGGCTTCCTGCTTGCTTCTCATGGGTTTTAAACTCCACATTTCCTCCCACATTGTTAAAATTACCATGTCCATCCTCCATGTAGTCCTCTCCTTCATCCTCAACCTCTCCTAAGGAGGACTGGGGCATATTGTCTGCATAAAAGAAATCCCATCCCATGCCTCTAATCTCTGGTGGAGTTTGCTGATTTGGGGCCCTAATGGGGGTTTTTTGGCCCACCTCCTCAAATAGGATAATCTTCATAAGTCCAACACTCTATATTACTTGTTCACGATGTAGTATACTTGTAACCCATCAACGTATTTACATCCATAGCTACTTATCCAACAATTCCCACCCACTGCATGGTACCCGCAGCAATAACAGAACCTAGGTGGTCACGGATTACAGCACCTGAACATGTAAATCCCTCATTCGTGTGTACCGCTACGTCAATGTTAAGTTTCAGCATTCCTGCACCCGAAGCACACCAAAAGGCTGATGAATTAGAACTTTCCATTACCTGGGCAGCAACATTTTCTCCCCATCAGTAGATGCTTCTAGAGAAAGGCAAACCTTTGAATTTATTTAGTTAATAATTTGTTTTGTCATAATAATTCCCAATAAGAGATTGATGGGCAATGTCCAGGCAAGTCAACAAATTCAGCTCTCACAGATTACGTTGAAATTTTAAAATAAGCAAAAATTGAAAAATGGATTGAAACTATTGAATTATAACAATTAAACCAAAATTCGAACAACTTGCTACCAAGATTGCAGTGCTTCCAATTTTATCGTTGAGCCAAAAAATAAGAACACTAATGCAGAGCTGGCACCAAATGGAACAAATATAACATTAATGAAGACGATCACTTTTCTCCATCAATACAAGATGGCGGAGGAAGAGGAAAGCTTTGATCAATCATGGGGAGGCAGCGGGGCTTGCTTTGAGGCAAATGGGTCAGTGTATAACACCACCGCAGGAGGCACCTCGAATGAATGAATACCTAAATAAAAGACACTACAAAAGATAATTCTTTTCCTAAATAGACACTGCAAGATTTTTCATGGCCATTTTTCTTCACTAAACAAGAACCTGAAGCTCTGTTGGAAAACCGATGCCATTTTTCAGAAGCCATTTTTACCCCTACCATTCTCACTCGCCTTTTTTGGAGAGAGAAATCGTGCGCAGTCTAAATTTGGCTTTTAACAGAGAAAATGGATGGAAACTGTCAATAGGGACCTATGATGCCTATTTCTTCAAATGTTGGGGACGTTTGGTGCAATTTTTTAAGGTTAGGGGCATATCCTTAACATTTTTGAAAGGTTGGGGACCTTTGATGCAATTATCCCTTTTTACAAAGAGAGAAAATATAAGAAAAGAGAAGAAGGAGGAGGAAAGAAGAAATATTTTTTCAAAAAGGTTTTCATTCTTTTTCAAGAAGCAAGGTAGGAATATTTTTATGCAAGTGATTTAAATTCCTTTATGTATTGTAATTATGTGTATGCTATGCTATATGATTTAATGTTTATGGCCATCCGGATATAAATGTAGTTTGTTCATTTGGAATGAACAAGATATGATGTTCATCCTACTTTGGATGTAAATGAAGAATGTTTATAGTTTTAAATACTTTGGGATTAAACCTAAGAAAGAATGTTATTGGTTTTAAATCATTTGAGATTAAACATATGAAAGAATTTAGGGTTTCAACCCTTTGAGCTCACCGGAATATGAATGTTAGCATGGTTTATTTACATTTAATTTCAATATATAAATTGGGATTTGCATATTTATAAATGATGATATTCCTATTGAGTTTTCTGCAAACTCATCATTCTCTCATTCTTAGATTGATTGTAGGGTTGGATGAAGGCTCGATGATGAAGAGATTGAACCATGGGAAAAGAGATTTCGGTCAAGAAGACGAATAAATGACAATTGCATTATATTGTTATGATTTCTGAATTTTATATGTTATAAGATATTTTTTTGATATTATTATTAATTTTTAATGTGGCATGAACTTGTTTGGAACCCTATGAAATAATATTTTTAAACTTGATGAATGTTAGAGGATGTTTAAAGGGTATAATGTTGACCGAGGTGTAACTGTCCAGAATTTCTAGCTTGCAAGTCTAGTTTCAAATGGACGTCCTGAATGGTAGACTTCAGCTTTTGGAACAAAAATTGGTGGGATTTATGACCTATCAATTTTGGTCATTTGAAACTTGGAATTACCTCGTTCTGATGTCTGTAGAGCAAGATATGCAAGTTTTGGTGATGATGGACAGTTTACTCAAGAATCTGCCTTCCATGTTTTAGAGGTTGATTTGAAAACCTTACATATTTTATTAAATTCTGAATTTTGGATATGAGTTAATATATTATGTTATGTTTTATCCCTAAAAATATTAGAATTTTTCAAGGCCTTTTGATAGGGAAAAATTTGGGATTTAAAATGAGTCTGAAAGCTGTCTAGCTTCTATTCCCTTTTGATGACCTTAACCATTTACTAAAATTGTGAAATTTTAGTATGTATTAGAAGAATGAGTCATAATTATTTGGTTAAAACTTCATAAGCTTTTATGACCTTTGGGTTGCTCGTTTTAGTGTATAAGAAATAAAGGGCAGTAAACTTATATTATAATTAGGTACACTAGAGGATTAGACTTTCAATAAAATCTCCTAAGAGTTGATAACTGTCAGCGATTTTATGTCTTTAATATTCCGCAAGTGCACAGGTCACTCAATTAATAAAATAGATTTTGAGTCCAAGTATCGAACCCACAGAGATTTAGATAGTTCAATTTCAATTACACTAACTTTAACCGAATCTAATGAACTTTGGAAAATTAATGATTAAGAACTAATTAAACTATAAACTAATAAAAATTAACTAATTATAATTCAAACAAATAAGAGATTAAATTAAAGAAGAATTACTTCAAAATTGGAAAAGAAAGAAAAGAAAAGCGTACTAGGCTCTCGAATCCACTTATACCAATTTCCTTTAATCCGAACCATTGAATTTGATAACATTATTTCATTATGAAGATCAATATTCCTAATTTGTTTAACAATCTCTCTCGAGTAGAATTAAACATATCCCTATATGTGATCCGACTATATTTCTATGATGGATGCGAATATACAAGAATGCATTAGAATTTGTGAATACTTAGAGATCACGTAAAGCATAGCAGTATATCTCTATCCCCTATCGGACTCTATGATAATTGATACTATGTCCATCTCTCGAAGGTAAACAAGCCACAAGAATCATACAACTATTGCACATATAATTGTAGATGAAGAGAAATCAATATCAATTATTCAGAATTAAAAACGTGCTTAAATATAAAAAACTAGGGTCAAAAAATTAAAGGATCATGATACAAGTTTCATCATGATCCTAGCACTGAAAGTTTTAACGTAACATACTAATAAGAAGAAAATAAAAAGAAAAATAAAATATGGAAGCCATCACCCGGATATGAAGAAAACTTGAAAGAGCAGAAATCTTGAACTTGATCTTCGTTTTAATCTTGAAAGGATGAATCTTGATCTTCGTTTCTTGATTCGTCTCTTGTTTTTCTCTCTAAATTGGCTCTAATCCGGCTCCTTCGCCGCTCAATCGAGGTCTAATCCGGCTCTAAATCGGCTCCCTTGTTATGAGTTAATAACTCATATTTATAGTTCCATCATTCTGTCCCAAAAGATCCCAAAAAATTATTAAAATCATGCCCAAAAGATTTCCTAATTGAATTAGAACTCAAAAAGGAAATAAAAATCCGCGACTGCCAAAAATACACTGGGTGATCACCTATCTATAAGCTTGGGCGATCGCTCTGCCTATTTTTTGTCAGTTCTGCAGATGTTTTTCAAACGGCTATAACTTCTTGTAAAAAACTCCAAATTGAGATCCGTAAAAGGTGTTGGACTCATAATTCAATTATCTTTCCAATGGTATATCATTTTATTTTGTATATTTTAATATCAAAAGTTGTGCTCGAATTTCCTCACATGCTTTGGTAGATAGTTTCTCAATTCGATTCTTTAGCTTTCTGGTGTTTGATCCATTGATTTAACTCTTCATTTTCACTCCAAAACACCTTAAACTAATTGATTTTATCTGCTTCCTTGTCTTCCAATGTTTGGCTCATGATATTCACTTCAACAACTCAACTTACTCGTCGATTTCACCAAATTGTTGCTCTTTCCGTCCATTTTTCTCTATTTGCTTATAAACGAGTCCAAAACTGAAATAAGAAGAATACTACACTAAATTAAGTATAAAATCAATAATATGGCGGGATACAAGCTTAGTTTAAAGGTCCGAATAAGTGCACAAAATGTACTTATCAAACACCCCCAAACTAAACATTTATTCGTCCTCAAACAAAAAATAAAAATAAACTACAAATTTAAACTAAGCTAAGAGAATAATCAGAAACAGAGTTAATGTTAAATTTCTTGCCATATGCCTCATGTTCGAATATAAAGTAACACTTTTAGAAATATATTAAACAACATAACAAATAAAATTTTTTTTTTTACTTATCCGATGCTCGACCTTTTGTGAGTGTGTGAATTACCAAATATTGAACTTACACCTATATTAGACCACGACCAATATTGTGTTGTTGATATTTTTATAATCTCGAACCCGTTGTAGTCATTTATTCCTTACACTTCTCGTAATTTATCATACTTCTAATGCTTTTCTCTCTAATCCCGAGGTGTTCTAGCAAATTTAGTTCCTACTGATGAACACAATACTTTTTCAAATAAAGTGATAAAAATTAGAAACTTGTATTCCTAGAATTAGAATGGTGAGTAATTTCTAAATTCTCATCTTCAGTCTCTTAGGTTCTAACCTAGCAATTCTTGCCGAGCACTTTTAACTATTTTTTATTTATTTTACTCATGTTAACAGTCTTGCATCTTGTACAATATTTCTCTTTCATAAGCTTTATATGCGACCCTTGTAACGAGCTTTGGACTGATGACTCCCAAGTCAGATGACTATAGGACACCAGGTTTTAAAATACCCTAACAGACTTAATTGTTCGAGTCCCACAGGCTGTAAGAGAAGTCATGATGTAAATTTTTTTTTTAATTTTTTTTATTGACCCATGTAGCGAGCTTTGGGCCGATGACTCTCAAGTCAGATGACCATAGAGCACCAAATTTCAAAATACCCTAACAGGCTTAATTGCTCGACTCAGATATTTTATTTATTATTGTTATTTTTTTTCAGCAGTGAGTATTGCTCAATTTAGATTCCTTGACTACAACCTATTCAACCAAAGATGAGACCTAGAAAATCCAAACTATCAAAATTCTACAAAAACATGTACTAACTTTAACACCCCAAAATTGTTCTCAAACAGTTTAGTTACTAGTCTAAGAATTTAGGAATGAAATTTTTCACAATAATCCTAGGTTAATAATATCAACACAAATCCTCAAGTCATGTTTTTATATCAGTGATAAGTCAATAGTGGCTACGCGCATCAAATATAATCTAACATGCATAAGTATTCAGGTAAAAACACGAATTAAAGTGTTGTCTAATATTCTAACTAAAAACGTACTTAAATTCAAACAAATATCATCATTGGCGGCAAGGTATTCAACAATAACTATAAAAAAAATTTATTTTTTTATTTTTTAAAATTATTATTATTATTATTATTATTTTAAAACGAAATAATAAGAATTTTTTTTAAACTAAATAAAAAAAATGAATTTTTGCAGTTACGTAGACCCAAAAAATAAACAAATTCAAAATAATTAAGTATCCTGATACTTAACCCACCCCTAAACTTAAACATTACATTGTCCCCAATGTAATAACAAAATAAAGTAGATAAAGAAAGAAAAAGATCAGTTACTCTCTGGAGATAGATGTGGAGAAGATAGATCTGGCTGGCTGAAGGTTCGGTTGAAGTGGACTCAGATGTAGTGCTGCGACTATTGGTCAAAAGATTATGTCATATATATTATCCAAGCGGCTCACAAAGTGGGACATCCTGCAATTGATATGGGAGGCTTAATAAGTGCACTAAATAATAAATAAAATTAAAAACAATGAATTATTTAAACTAATTAAAACTACTACACGTAAAGCAAATAAATAAAAGGGTTAGAAAATTGGTTGTCTCCCATTAAGCGTTTATTTATAGTCATTAGCTTGACTTATTAACTGGTTGCTTTATGGCACTTTGAATAGTACTTCAGAGGATCTGCTTTGCTTGCATTTATTGACTTTGCACCATTTTTCGTTTATCCTCATAAATTTGAATTTGTGCTCCTCATAAAAATATGCTTTTAGTGTAGCACCTTGCTCAAACACAACTACAAAGACTTCAACTTCTTCATAGACCTTGATCACAAAATTAATACAAGAAGAAAGAGAGGAATCGGAGAATTGCTTGTATAACTTGTGCTTTTGTAATCTCTGATGAAATGAGATCAGAAGCCCAGATGGTTTGATAGGAACGGTTGCCTTAACCTTCGGTGTACCTGAACTCTCTTTAATTTCTGATATCTGCTCAGTCTGTTCATGTGCTTCTCATTAGTGGGCGATACCTTTTCTTTATTTTCAACTGGCATCTTTACTTGGATTTCTGGTAATTGCATCCCACTTCTGGTAGTAACAGCTATAACACTTTTTTTGAGATTCACATCTGTATTACTTGGCAACGTACCTGTAACTATGGCTGATAGAGCAACTGCTATCTGATCCACTTGTGTCTCGAAATTCTTTATTGAAGTGCGTTGATTTTGAAAAGAGATCTCCGTCTTGTTCATGTATTGTTCGACTTGAGGAATTTACTAAGAATATCATCTAATGTTGTACTCTTTTCTGGCTGCTGAAACGGTGGTACGATATTATTCTGATTATCCCTCCAAGAAAAATATGGATGCTTTCACCAACTTGGATTATATGTGTTAGAGAAAGGATAATTTTGCTGTTAATGGCCACCTTGAACATATTCGGCTTGCATAGGTTGCTGTGATAGAATAGGGCATTGTGATGTGCTATGATTTGTCCCACACTCTTCACAAGTTGATTTCTTCGTTTGCATCGCATAGACTGATTGTGACATTCTTTCCACTTTGTGTGCCAAAGAATCTATTTTTACAGATAACACCGTGATAATGTCTACTTTCTCATTAATCTCAGAAGTTTCATTATATCTTGTTATATTAGCCTGCTGCATTGCGATGAAATCTCCAAAAAGCATGTTGTCTTCATCAATCTCAGAAATTTCGTCATATCTTGCTATATTAGCCTGGTGCATTGCGAAGAAATCTCCAACAAGCATGTTGTCCTCATCAATACTAGATTGTCTTTGGATGATATGTGGAGTAAAAAAGTCTCCAACTAACATATTGTGTTCATCAATCTCCTGATATTCCATTTTGTGTTGTGGTCTGAAAAGAGAAATTGAACAATGAAATTAAAAAAAAAATAATAATAATAAATTAAATCAAATAAATAAAGTTTGAATTAGTATTAAAATAACTGAAAAAGAACTAAAACTAAAGCCCCGGTAATGGTGTCAAAAACTTGTTAGCGATTTTATGTCTTTTGTATTCCACAAGTGTACGGATCGCTCAAGTAATAAAATAGATTTTGAGTTCAAGTATCGAACCCACAGAGATTTAGATAGTTCAATTTCAATTACACTAACCTTAACCGAATCTAATGAACTTTGGAAAATTGATGATTAAGAACTAATTAAACTATAAACTAATAATAATTAACTAATTATAATTCAAACAAATAAGAGATTAAATTAAAGAAGAATTACTTCAAAATTGGAAAAGAAAAGAAAAGAAAAGAAAAGCGTATTAGGATCCCGAATCCACTTATACCAATTTTCTTTAACCCAAACCGTTGAATTTGATAACATGATTTCATTATGAAGATCAATATTCCTAATTTGTTTAATAATCTCTCTCGAGTAGAATTAAACATATCCCTATATGTGATCCGACTATATCTCTATGACGGATGCAAACATACAAGAATGCATTAGAATTTGTGAATACTTAGAGATCACGTAAAACATAGCGGTATATCTCTGTCCCCTATCGGATTCTACGATAATTGATACTATGTATAACCTATTTTCCATCTCTCGAAGGTAAAACAAGCCACAAGAATCATACAACTATTGCACACATAATTGTCGATGAAGAGAAATCAATATCAATTATTCAGAATTAAAAACGTGCTTAAATATAAAAAACTAGGGTCAAAGAATTAAAGGATCATGATACAAGTTTCATCATGATCCTAGCACTAAAAAGTTTAACCTAACATACTAAGAAGAAAAAAATAAAAATAAAAATAAAATATGGAAGCCATCACCCAGATATGAAGAAAACTTGAAAGAGAAGAAATCTTGAACTTGATATTCGTTTTAATCTTGAAATAATGAATCTTGATCTTCGTTTCTTGATTCGTCTCTTGTTTTTCTCTCTAAATTGGCTCACAAATCTACTCTAATCCGGCTCCTTCGGCTCTCAATCGGGGTCTAATCCAGCTCTAAATTGGCTCCCTTGTTATGAGTTAATAATTTATATTTATAGTTCTCGAAAGATCCTAAAAAATCATTATAATTGTGCCCAAAAAGTTTCCTAATTGAATTAGAACTCAAAAAGAAAATAAAAATCCGCGTCTGCCAAAAATACACTAGGCGATCGCCCAGTGCAAAGTAGGGCGATCGCCTAGGCCAACCAAAACACATTATGCTGATGAAAATACGTGATCGCCCAGCTATAAGCTTGGGTGATCGCCCCGCTTATTTTTTCTCAGCTCTGCAGGTATTTTTCAAACGGCCATAACTTCTTGTAGGAAACTCCAAATTGAGATTTGTAAAAACTGTTGGACTTGTAATTCAATTATATTTCCAATGGTATATCATTTGCTTTTGTATATTTTAATTTCAAAAGTTGTGCTTGAATTTCCCCACATGCTTCGGTAGGTAGTTTCTCAATTCGGTTATTTAGCTTTCTGGTGTTTGATCCATTGATTTAACTCTTCATTTTCACTCAAAAACACCTTAAACTTATTGATTTTATCTTCTTTATCATCCTCCAATGTTTGGCTCTTGATATTCACTTCAACAACTCAACTTACTCGTCGATTTCACCAACTTGTTGCTCTTTCCGTCCATTCTTCTCCATTTGCTTATAAACGGGTCCAAAACTGAAGTAAGAAGAATAATACACTAAACTAAGTATAAAATCAATAATATGACGGGATAAAAGCTTAGTTTAATAGGTCGAATAAGTGTACAAAATTCACTTATCAATAACCTCAATTTTAAAGCCCATATAGTTGATAAGTTCACATTTGTAAACTATTTGAATAATATCTAGAATTCCGTAAAATTTTTAGTTTACTTTTGGGCTTTAAAAGGTAAGAATATGATAGACACATCGAAGCCTCGTAGAGGAGGTTTTGGGACATCACAATTAGGCAGTGGAGACGATGGGATAGATGTGGTAGAGGAGGAATCGATGCCAAGGGCACCGCCATCATTACTTCTGCGGCTGGTGGAGGTGGCAGGGTTGAGCTTTTGCCAGCATCCTCGTTGTTGTCAACTTCGAAGACATGGATGTTATTAACAACATATTTAGCTTCAAAACGAAGCCCAATGTGTTATTCTTGTATGAAATAAACAATACCAAACAAAAATCAAGCTACGAAGCTCACCTATCAATCCTAAACAGATAAATAAATGGTTGTCCTTGAGCAGGTTAGCTAAAATCCTAAAGTCACTACCAAGTTCATGAACCTGGGCCCACTTTAATCTCAAGTCCGCTTGCTCTCTTCTCAGTACAGGGGGCTTCACGTACACTGGATGAACAAAGAAAGCATTAAGTCAGGGACAAAGTAGAAAAGCTTCACACATTAGAACCAAACATACCAAGCTTCCCAAAGCTACAAGGAATAGACGTATTGGGAGCTGGGCCTAATGTCCAGAACTCTCAGTTCCTCCCAACAAAGAAAAACACCCCATTCCAATTATGGACTTTGTTTGGGATGTCTATGGAAGTCTCCCATCTTTGCCCTGGCCTCGAAGACATGTTGAACTAGCCCTCCGAATGACAGGGTAGTTATATAGTTTTGAAGTCCTCCCCTGTCATGTCCCCACCCACCACCGCTATCCTCTACAGTAGAAAGGCAGCCACCATCTGACCCCACCCATTCGGCGTAAGTTGACATGGGCCAGATTGAAGTCATGGAGCACTTCGCAAAAATAATGGATGGAATGGCAGGCGAAGCCCCTGCTGCATGGCTGACTCGTATATCACAACGAACCCGTCTGGTGGAAAATCTACACGCTCGTCCGAACGAGGAGCCCAGAGAATAATGAAGCCTGGGATGTCGTAGGCTAATCTAATTATCTCCAAGTTCGCTGTCTTTATCTTTGAGCACACTAGCGATGCTACACTAGACGGGGCTGTCAATTCTTCATCTAGTTGACGAGCCGCGGGAGCATCCTGTTGATCCAATGAGGCTCGCATATCTGGGACCTCAGCATCCTATTTTCTCTTCTTGGTCTTCGCCTTAGGCAGGGGTCTCGAGCTTGGGCCCATTGTGTTTGCAGAGGGCGGGGGATAAAAGGCAACCGTCGGTCTTTGTTCAACTTCATCCATTATCTCAGGCGAGGATGGAACTTCGCCTCTAATCTCAGGATTAGTAGGATAATCATATTGATTCTGAGAGTCACAATGTTTAGACAACATCCTATTTCTTCTCCTTTACAAGAACAACCCACAGGGGTACTTCGAACGGACTGGTGTCAGAGTTGGAGAATAGGGAGCCTACTGGAATTCACAGCGAAAGGGACGAACACATAAAACCCAAAAACAAAAAAACCAAAAGTGGGAGAGATAGGGTTGAAGAACACTCAGTGCCTTTACCTCTCATAAAATGGCCCAAAAAACAACACTGAAGAAATCTGACAGAAAGTTAAATGCCGAATAACTTGAAGGATTGCTAGAAATCTCCGAAGGAAGGAAATTGTTAAAATCTTGCCAAAAGTAAAGAATGATATGTGAGAGGGGCTAGCATTTAAATAGACGAGGCCCCTTTGATCTGGACAGTTGATTTTAAACCCCCAAATCTGGATCGTTGATAAGAAAAACGCGTGGTAGCCTAGGTCACAAGGCGAGAAAAGTAAAACTTGGAGCAATTAATAACGGGGGTGCACGCACGCCTCCAAAGCACAAGCCAGCACATCTCTTGCAATGATGGCCTAACACTACAACTTACGATATGGCTTTGCCATCTTTGCCCTTCTTAATTGATAAACCCTGATTGATTTATAACACCTCTACTCAGAAGAAGCCACGTGGACCTCATCCAACTTTAAGAAATACACAGGTCAAAGCCCTCGCCTGCAATGCATAAACAGGTGTCGGACTTGGGAGACTGTAGATATGGGCTAGATATGGAAAGAACTCATTCAGCAAAATAGCTTCGACAAACTCTACAAGGACTTCCTCGGTAGAATAGCTTTGAGCAAAGGTTCGCGACTCTACGAAGGACTCTCTCAACAGAATGAATTCGGAAAAGGTTCACTATTTGCAATAGACATTGTCCCAAAAAAAAAAAAAACACAACAACTTACTCTCTTAAGTCCTTCGCATAGTATAAATACTATACTTGAACTTGGGGGACTATTGTTACCACCCAAATTTATTAAGGTCTCCACATCAGCAAGAGGGCCGAGTGAAGGCCTTCTTGGCCTTCGTCTCCATCACAGTGGTGGCCCAGGCCCTCACCGTCCAATGGACAGTCAAACAAAGCCCATGAAGGGCCTAACCACTCATGATGGGCCTGGGGTGCTTCGTCGATCTTCGCACCCACTCAAGAAAGATTATGTTTGATTGTCATACGAACTATCACAAGGAAATCAAATCTCAATCTCATACTGATTGGCAACACAATATTGGAAATCAACTCTGATAAGGACTGAAATCTAAAATATGTCTATTTTGATCAATTCCCTAAATCAATTTGAACTCTGGACTTATAAATATAAGATTTCCCGTCATTCTAAGGTACGCATTATTCTCTATCCATAAACTCTGCTCAAATCACTGCTTGCTTGTCTCTCCCACACCCAAATTCTCTCTCCATGTATATTGTGCCGGCAGTTGACTTAATCGTCAGAGTACCAACGATTGTCGATCTATTTTTTCTCGGTGATCTTGGTATCTAAAAATTGTCCAAGTGTGCAGGACGAGGACAGCGAAGGCCACCAGACTGCACCACGCGCGCACCCTATTGCCATCCCTAAAGATACTTCTCCAAAAATATGGAGAAGTTTTGATGGTTAATGACTAGATGTATCAAGAGTCCTGCCCAAATTTTCAGGGGATTTTCTAATTTTTTTCTAAAACCTTAAGGAATTTTTTATAGCCTAATGACCTGCCTAGGAAATGCCACGCAAGCACGGTCAATTTCACAATCCTAACCACGACTCATGGACTTGGGTTATGAGATATCAGTCATTAGAACAAATTTATTATTTTTTTTTCTTATTTAGTTCATAAAAGTGAATGTTCGAGAGACATTATTATTGTTAATTAATATCTATAATTG
Organism: Forsythia viridissima; assembly: GCA_030279155.1. Classification (NCBI taxonomy): domain Eukaryota; kingdom Viridiplantae; phylum Streptophyta; class Magnoliopsida; order Lamiales; family Oleaceae; genus Forsythia; species Forsythia viridissima. The sequence goes on from CM059045.1 coordinate 32,370,530, forward strand.
ATATAAATAAAATATGATATAGAACATATAGTCAGATGTATAGATATTTTCAATAATACCCAAATTTCCATCTATGAACATGTTTGAGAATATTTTTTCAAACTTATAAGGTGGTCAAATATAATGTTAGCCACACATTATGTAAGACCCACAACTTTTATCTATTTTTTTTCACGTATTCCGTAGAATTCACTGCTTATAATTTAAAAAAAAAAAAGTTTACCAAACAAGTATTATAGCCCATTGTTAAGTCAACAAATGTTATCTCTTTCTTTATCTATTGAATCAATAATGATGTCAAGGATAACATAAAGGGCCAATGTGATGATCAAGAAAAACAAAATCTTACGGTGTTTTCTTGTTACCTCGACATTTAATTGAATTTTTTTAAAGGGCATTACTCTTGTGCATTCGCCTCGTGCACGCGCAATTAGAAACTAGGTGCAATTTGATGGTGATGTAGTAATTGTATTGTGCTTTGCCCAATGGTCTCTAAGATCAATTGGATTCGTGACCCTCTGTAACAAAGCATGTTGAGTAGCTTGTTAAATGGACTTCCACTCATCTCCCGACGTCCAACTCGAGCATGGCATTTATAACTAGCGGTGGACACATCGTACAAATTGGCCATACAACACGAATATTGCCAACCTCCATTGTCACATTTGTAGCATGGCCTTAGAACATCGATGCATGAGTAGACAAGCACTGGCATGGTCGACTAATCAAATGCGACCTGATTTACTTAACAGGTCATGTTTGGATCAAGTAATTGTCATTACACAACGTACATAGAGCATGTCTGGCACAACTCTTTTTAAGTGTTTCTTTCTACAAAACAAGACAGAACATGGCCAATTCGGGTTCATACTCGAGGGAAAAAGCCACACTTTGCATCTTTTGCAAAAGGGTAAATTACACCATAGGTCTCCAACCTTTTAAATTTATCTCAATTTCATCCCCATCAAAATTTTAATAGCACTTATCATCTCTAATCTTTTGTTAATTCATATAGATGGTCTTCTTGAAAACTTCGGTCCAAAATTTCCGTCAATGTGATGTCCACAATTTTATTCTAATTTCTATGCCTTTAATTAATTTTCGTACCAACTTTTTTAGACAATAAAGTAATACTATTTCAACAGCTCACATGCCCGTCTAAAAACGATATTAAAATAATTTAACAATATTGTATATGGTAATTATATTCACACCTAGGTTTTTGCTTAATGCACCACATTTTAAGTTCAATGAAGGTCTCCAAACTTCGCTTATTATCGCACTATGTCCTCAAAAATTTTTCGTTACATTTTTATCCTCAATCTTCCATTAATTAGCACATTTTATCTTTAATAACGATTTTTGTCAAAAAAATCCATTAGGAGGGCATAAAAAGACTTATTTGCTTATCATATTTTTAAATATACAAAAAAGCAACAAATACAAAAGTTCGACAAAATATATATTCCCCAGTTTGAAGCACGCTAATACAATATTTGGATAGAAAATGTCATCAGAGACAAGATGTGCTAACTAAATAAAAGTTAAGGATAAAAATGCGACCAAAAAATTTAAAAACATAAGTGTAATAATGAATAACGATTGAGGATCTTCATTACAATTAAAATGTATGTGGTGTAAATATAATTATCCTATTGTATAACCATACAAAAAGTAAGTATTTTACTTTAAAATTACATAATTTTGATGCTATCATATTAATATTTAATTTGGCACTGATTGATAAAAAGTATAAGATATACAATGTTTACTTAAAATACAAAGCGGAAGATAGTTGTGAGTTAACATTATAAATTTCAATATACACAATCATTTTTCCAATAGATGCGTTGTCACGCCCTCGATGCCAAACTATATAAGCGAATACTCTACAAATAACGACATGCACGAAATACGCTTGATTTCCAATTTTTCTTTCATTCTCTCATTTACAAAAATCAGTTATTTTCTTAATGAATAAAGCTATTTATGACCACGGGTGATTTTCACCAATCTATGTAGCAACTGTGTTGATATTAAATGATAGGTACAATGAAATGTAGAAATATGAAACTCATTCAATTAAACATATCATTTAATTCCACATAGACGGGTGATTATGACTAGTTGTAATAAATATTATTATTATTTCTCAATATCTTTACTTGTTTTTAGATCCACAACTTATTCATATTTTATCTATGGGCCCCGATCACACTACAGCGTATGAGCTTAAATGTCAATATGACCAACCATTAGAGTCAAGTTGACCCGAGCCGGTAGCCTCATTGCCTTCTTCTCTCTCGTCCCTTAGACTCCTAGCCTAGAGCGAGTTATAGTAGTCCTCTACAAGTTGGCCGACCTATCCACTAAAGGGCCACTAGTAAAGATGGGGTCGGGCTCAAGATTATCTTTAAGTTTGAAATAGAACTGTTCTCTCCCGACAAAAACTCCCTGATTCCTCTTAATTGTTGCCTCACAACTGAACCAATGAGTCATTCGAACTCTTCGCAGAAATTAAAAAAAATAAAAAGAGATGGGATGAAGTGGAAGAAGAGAGGAAAAATACGTCTCGACAAAGATAACTTCGAGCATACGACCTTAACTAGAAAGAAACTACTGTAAGAAAATTACCAAAGAAACAAAAGATTCAAAGAAAAGTGAAACAAAATGAGAAATCTCCAAACTCAAAAGGCAGTAATAGGACCCAAAAAAAATCCAGGTCATTCGAATCGCAAGGAAGAAATTTTGAAAAATTCAATCCACAGCCCAGATTGTATATCTTAAAACGACGACATTCTAGAAAACTTACCAGAGAAGATTCACACTTAGTGGGATCTGACATCATTCCCTGAGTTCTCGTCACATGTCATTAATCTACGACACATGGGCACAACTATCTTCTACCAGAATATGAAGAGCCAGCCACATATTGGGCAGTAATTAAGCTAAGGTCTGATATCTCCATAAGCACAACTCAGACCTTAGAGGGCAAATTGTAGATGCCGATCTAAGGTTCCACGTCAGATGAACTTTTGCACTCTATGACTTAGTCAAAGAGGTCTATTTGCCAAAGATAATTAAATAGGTCAGCCCAGCACCTCAACCAGAAAAGTAGGACGGACTTTAAGGATATGAGACGTCAATAGAAAACACCATCATGACACGGCATGAGATACATTCTCCCTTGATGGCAGTGCCTCCTAAACTAACCAATCAGAAGATTGAAAAGACAGCTTAGGCTGTAGGGCTAGAGCCAAAAACTATCATGACCTCATTGCAGCCCTCATCAACTAATTAAATTATATCATAAGGGCAGGTGCACGAGTCCTAGAGTCGAACTACTGTAACTGGACAATATCATGCCCATTTCTTACGATCTACGAAGGGATCAATACAGAAGGAAAAGCCAGACAACAACTCAAATAACACTCTCTTGCTCCAACTCTGAACACAAACCCCTTTGCATTAATGTAATCTTTCAGCATTATGCAATCCTTTTTACATAATTTTCCCTGTAAATTGATCAAAGAGTGCTGCATCATTTAACTTTCAATTGAACAATTAAGTAGAGTATATGAAGTATATCTATCTAATGGCATAGATTAATGAAAAATCTTAACACAATATGATGTAATGGCCTTAATTCGAGTACTTTACCATTTAGTAAATTAACTTTTTTTTTTCTTTCTCTTAGCTTTTTTCTTGATCTTCCTAAAATGTTTAAGACTGTAGCCAAAAAGAAAATTTCATCATGTTTAAAGAGGTTTTGAACAGATTCCCAATCTCGGTAGACAACATAACCTTTCTTAACTCAGAATTACTTTTTCATTTTAGCTATGGAATCTAGAATAAAGAGGCTAAGTTTAAAAATATAATTTTACAGAAAAAAATTGAAAATAAAAACAATTTTTTTGATGAAGTTATTTGCTTACTAGGTTTTTCCTCTTTTAGGCATTTTCTAAAAGTAAAGTAAAAGATAATTAAAGAGCAAGATGAGATGAAGAACTTATTTTTATTGAAGAAATTTCTAAGAAGAACTTAAAATTTTGAATGATACTACTGTGTATTTCTATGTGTTCTAATTTTTTTTTGTGTGAGTTCTCTATTCTATAAGATTTGATATTTATAGAAAAAGAATAGAATCTAATGTTAATGTACAACTTTATAGGTGTGTGGTTAAAAAAGAAAGAAATAAAAAATCTCCACGTGTCTTCTTCATTTTTCAACAATTATCATGTACACTTTTTGACTTCGCCTTAAATAATTGTCCTTTTTTAGTATGCTATCAAATCTCTTTTTACGTTTGTATTACCTGTCCATCATTTCAATGTAAGTATCTTCAAGGTCAGTGTCCATCTCATTATTTGCTCATTGTGAAATATTTTCTTCTTCTGTATCTGAACGATTTCTAGATGCTTCAGAATAGTTTTCTTGGAAAGCCATCAAATATAGCTTTTTTTTTTTTATGGATGTTTGGAACAAATAATTATTTCTGTTTTGATCTTTCGAGGTAGCTAGTCTTTACAAAAGATTATCCCGTTATTCCATTGTACTACAAGTTTGTAGTTGGTTCTTTGTACTTTCATTAGAGCCGCTGTTTCTGAAATTCTTCGTTCATAATCAATCTGTCTAATTTTATTCTTTATATCAGCTTTTGAAGAAGGCTTGAATTTTATGGAACCTTCAAAGACTTTAATAAAATGGTAAGATGGGATAATAATGCCATTATTTACAAGATGTGGTCTACAAATGAACTGAATCATTAAAGGATGCTGTTTAAGATGATCAAGGATCTTTTAAAGAGTAAGTGGAAAAAATTTAAAGGGTCTGTTTGAAATATATATGGTGTTAATCATACCGTATTGTAATGTAAAAAAGACTGTCTTCTTCTTCAGAAATTGTATAGTCAAATAAGATTGTGGGGTACTTGTGTTTGAGAAAAGAAGAGTTGTGGATAGCTGTTTTGTAGAGAGGGCCATGTTGAAGAAAATATTGATTCTCATAGTGATAATAATGTAAGGTTTGGGAGAAATCAATAATTTCTTGTAAGTAATCTTTTGATAGCATTTTGAACAATATTAGCATAATCTCCAATATTTTGTTCTAATTTAAAAAGAGTTTGTTCTTGCTATGCAGCTGTAGAATCTATTAGTTCAACAAATCTTTCTATTTTAGAAGGATATTTTGAACAAGTTTCTTCAAGATTATCTTCAGAATTAAATCTTTCAGGGGGTCTCATGTAGTTTAATAATTTCATCTTAATACTTAGTTATTTTTTGATGATATGAAGATACTTGGTCTTCTAAAATTACTAGTTTTTCTTCTAAATTACGATTTTTATAATTAAGATTTTTAATAACTCTAATCATAGTTTCGCAACTATCAGTAAGTTGTAAGGATGATAATGAGATTTGAGATGATAATGATGGTGTTATGTATTGTGTGTCTAATTCTTTCAGATATATACAAATTAAATCTAATTGTCTATCTACAGTGATTTAAAAATTCTTCAAAAGTGTAAAAACCTTTGAAGAGAGGTTTTGGAAATTCTTCTATTTGTTGAATTACTTCTGGTCAGTAGTTATATATTTCTGGTTGTCTTCCTTTAATTATTACAAAAAAACTGAAACTTTTGCTTTTGATTTGATTATGAATCTGTCTAAAATAATTAGTTAAAGCGTTAATGCTGTCTAATTTTTGTTTAGAATCTCGTGCCATCTGGAAGTCTTTCCAAATTGTTTTCTCTGAATCTAATATTAGATCTTTGAGGGACCGCTCTTAAAGTGATGTTTCTAAAGTTCATCATTTGATCCATTTACAATATGAACAAAATTAGTTAGAAGATCAATAACTTGTCTATTTAAATTGTTGGCTAAAATATTATTTTTTCCATCTATATGTTCAATACTTATTTTATAACTATTTAAAATTTCATTAAGTTTTAACCACCTTTTATGTCTAATTTTATCAAAATTGGTCTTTTTAATAAACATTATTATTGTTTCACATTCTGTTCTAATAGTAAATTGAGTACTTAGAAATAATTTAAAACTTTCTATACTATGTATTATAGCCATTATTTCGTAGTCTAGACCAGTTAAGTATTTTTCTTTTATTTTATATTTTCTAATAGCATATCTACAATTTTTTTTTCTTTTTGTTCAATATATTTATTTGATTTGGAATATATAATTCTTCCCAATCCTAATTCGTATCCATTTGTTTCTATTACCTTATATTTACTATCTAAAGACAATTCTAAAAGTGGTAGTTGTTTGACTTCATTTTTTTTATTTGTCTTACTAATTATATGTCTGTTTGGTTAAAATATTTTTGTCCCTTGCGTGATAATTTATTATATAGATGTCTAATCTTTTTTCCTAAATCTTTAATAAAATTTTTACCTTAATTTAATATTCCTAAAAATGCTTGCAGTGTTTTAGTTTCTTCAATTGTATGTGAAAATTGTAGGATAGTTTTTATTATATGGGGTTAAAGATGAATTTTTCATTCTCCTATAATTATTCCTAAAAATTCTATTTTTTGTTTATTTATCTCAATTATCTTTATACTAATTAACCCATTTTATATGAATTTATTTAAAACAATTTTTAAATGCTTTATATGTTCTTTATGATTTTTACTATGTATTAAAATATCATCAATATATACACAAACAAATGGTAAAAGAATTAAAAATATAATCTATGAATTTTTTAAACCAAAAGGCATGACGATCCATTCAAAATGTCCTTGTGGTGTTTTAAAAGCTATCCATTGAATATAATCTTTACTCATTTTAATTTGCCAAAATCTTGATTTACAATCAAAATTTGAAAATATCTTGCTATGTTGTATTTTATTCAAAATCAAGTCTTTATCTGGTATTTTATACCCATCTTCTACTGTGTTATCATTTAGTCTTTTGTAATTTATAACCATTCTAGCTTTTCTTCTTTTAATTTGACTACGATTTCAAACGTTAAGCTATATTGTCTTTCTTGAAATCTATTAAACATGAATTTGTTATAGGGATAAAAAATTTATTAAGTAGGAATGGAAGCTTAACAATTACAAATGATGCAACAATTCTTGGAAAAGATACATCTATTATACAGACTATAAAAACATCATAGTTACGAGTTAAATGTAGTGGACCTTTACCTTCAAAACCAGAACCAGATTATGAAGATTTATAAAGTTTAGAATTTTTAGATTATATATCTTTAGAAACCTTAAAAATAGATTTTATACCACAAATAAAAGACTTAATAGTTTTTAACAAAAAGATAGATCATATAGAAAGTATAGATAAGATTTTACAATTAGCTGAACAAACCCAAATAATAGGAGAAGATCCTCTAAGACATTGGAATAGAAATAAAATAGAAGTTATAAATGAAAATATAAAGATTAGAACATCATAAATAAAACATACTAATCAAGATATGGAAGACTTTAAAATTCATGTTAAAGAATTGTTAGATTTAAAAGCCATAAGACCTTTTACTAGTTAACATAGATCAGCAGCTTTTATGGTTAGAAATCATAGTGAAATTAAAAGAAGAAAAGCTCGAATTTTTAAATTACAAAAGGCTAAATGATAACACATTAGAAGATGGATATAAAATACTAGATAAAGACATGATTTTGAATAAAATACAAAATAGCAAGATATTTTTAAAATTTGACTGTAAATCAGGATTTTGGCAAATTAAAATGAGTAAAGATTCTATTCAATAGATAGGTTTTACAACACCACAAGGACATTTTGAATGGATCGTCATGCCTTTTGGTTTAAAGAATGCTCTATCTATTTTTCAAAGAAAACAGAGTTCAATTTTTAATTCTTTGCCATTTGTTTGTGTATATATTGATGATATTTTAGTACATAGAAAAAAATCATAAAGAACATATAAAGCATTTAGAAATTGTTTTAAATAAATTCATAGAAAATTGAGATAAATAAACAAAAAATAGAATTTTTAGGAATAATTGTAGGAGAAGGAAAAATTCAACTTCAACCCCATATATTAAAGACTATCCTACAATTTCCAAATAAAATTGAAGAAACTAAAAAATTGCAAGCTTTTTTAGGAATATTAAATTATGCTAGAAGTTTTATTAAAGATTTATAAAAAACTATTGGACATCTATATAACAAATTATCAGGAAAGGGACAATTTTTTTAACCAGGTAGACATAAAATTATTAAGACAAATAAAAAATGAAGTCAAATAACAATCACTTTTAGAATTGCCTTTAGATAGTGAATATAAGGTAATAGAAATAGCCAGATGCGAATTAGGATTGGGAAGAATTCTATATTCCAAACCAAATTACTGGTAAAAAAGATGAAAATTTTTGTAGATATGCTAGTAGAAAATATAAAATAAAAGAAAAATACTTAACCAGCCTAGACTATGAAATAGTGACTATAATATATAGTATAAAAAGTTTTAAATTATTTCTAAATACTTAATTTTTACTATTAGAACAGACTGTGAAGTAATAATAAAGTTTATTAAAAAGACCAATTTTGATAAAATTAGACATAAAAGGTGGTTAAAACTTCATGAAATTTTAAATAGTTATAAAATAAGTATTGAATATATAGATGAAAAAATAATATTTTAGCCGACAATTTAAGTAGGCAAGTTATAGATTTTCTAACCAATTTTGTTCATATTGCAAATAGATGAAATGGTGATGAACGTTGGGAACATTACTTTAAGAGTGGTCCCTCAAGAATGTAATCTTAGATTTAGAAGAAACAAAAAGAAAGATGCCTACTAGATAATCTCTGGATAGCATGAGATTCAAAACAGAAACTAGACAGCATTAACGCTTCAGCTAATTATTTTAGACAAATTCATAATCAAGTAGAAAGCAAAAATTTTAGTTTTTTTTTTTGTAGTAATTAAAGGAAGACAATCAGGAATATATAACCACTGACTAGAAGTAATTCAACAAATAGAAAAATTTACAGAACATCTCTTTAAAGGTTTTTACATTTTTGAAAAAGCTTTAAATCACTGTAGACAGATAATTGGATTTAATTTTTATATATCTGAAAGAATTAGATAGAAATGCATACACCATCATCATCTTCTCAAACTCTAGCCTCATCCTTACAACTTTATGATAGTTGCGAAACTATGATTAGAGTTGTTAAAAATCTTAATTATAAAAAGAGTAATTTAGAAGAAAAAATAGTAAATTTAGAAGACCAAGTATTTTCATATCATCAAGAAATAACTAAATATCGAGATGAAATTATTAAACTACATGAGATCCTAGAAAGATTTAATTCTGAAGAAACTCCTAAAGAAACTTGTTCAAAAGACATTATTTTTTTTTAGTAGAAAATATCATTCTAAAATAGAAAGACTTGTTGGACTAATAGATTCTACAGCTGCAGGATAAGAAAAAACTCTTTATAAATTAGAACAAAATATTGCATATTGTGCCAATATTGTTCGAAATTCTATAAAAAAATCATTTGTACAAGAAATTATTGATTTTTCCCAAAACTTTACATTATCATCATAATAAAAATCAATATTTCCTTGAGCATGGCACTCTCTACAAAACGGCTATCTACAACTCTTGTTTTCTCAAACACAATTACCACACAATCTCATTTGACTATACAATAACGAAGAAGACAATATTTTTTATTCAGCATTACAATACGGTATGATTGACACCATATACATTTTAAACAAACCCTTTAAATTGTTTTACCTACTCTTAAAAAGATCCTTGATCAACTTAAATGGTATCCTATAATGATTCAGTTCATTTGTAGACCACCTTTTGTAAATAATGATATTATTATCTCAGCTTACTATTTTATTAAAATCTTTGAAGGTTCTAGTAATTCAAGCCTTCTTCAAAGGCTGATATAAAGACTAAAATTAGACAGATTAATTATGAACGAAGAATTTCAGAAACATCAGCTCTAATGAAAGTACGAAGAACCAACTATAGACTTGTAGCACAATACATAACTGGATAATCTTTTGTGAAGACTATCTAGCTCGAATGATCAAAACAGAAAAATTATCTGTTCCAAATATCCACAAAAAAGAGCTATATTTGATGGTTTTCCAAGAAAGCATCCAAAAACCATTCAGATACAGGGGAAGAAAATATTTTAGAAGGAGCAAATAATGAGATGGATACGGACCTCGAAGATGCCTACATTGAAATGAATCAATGGTGGACAAATAATACAAATGCAAAAAGAGATTTGACAACACACTCAAAAAAGGACAATTATTTAAGCCGAATTCAAAAAGTGTACAGGAAAAGAGATAATTGGAAAAAAAAAAAAAAGAAGAGGCGTGAAGGCAAAGTAAAAAAATGTACATGATAATTGTTGAAAAATGAAGAAGATGCGTGAAGATTTTTTCTTTCTTTCTTTCTTAACCACACAACTGTAAAATTGCAAATTAACATTAGATTCCTTTATTTCTCTATAAATATCAAAGCTTATAAAATAGAGAACACATGTAGAAAAATTAGAACACACGCACTAGTATCATTCAAAATTGTAAGATCTTCTTAATAATTTCTTCAATAAAAGTAAGTTCTTCATCTCATCTTGCTCTTTAAATATTTTTTACTTTACTTTACTTTTGCCTAAAAGAAGAAAAACCTAGTAAGCAATTAACTTCTTTAAATTTTTTTTTTATTTTCAAATTTTTATTTCTGTCAAATTAGATTTTCAAACTTAGCCTCTTTATTCTGGATTCCATTGCTAAAATGAAAGAGTAATCTTCTGAGTTAAGAAATGTTATGTTGTCTCCCTAGATTGGGAATTTATTCAAAACTTCTTTAAACATGATGAAATTTTATTTTTAGCTACAATATTAAGCATTTTAGGAAGGTCAAGAAAAAAGCTATGAGAGATAAAAAAAAAGAAAAAAAAGACAAGTTATTTTGGTGAACGGTAGAGTACTCGAATTAAGACCATTACATCATTATTGTGTTAAGCTTTCTTATTAATCTATTTCATTAGATAGATATACTTCATATATTTTGTTTAATTGTTAATTGAAAGTTTGTATCAATTTATTAATATCTGTTTAGAAAAAGAAAAATTGGTAGATTAAGTGATATAGGAAGCCATATATTATCTGCATAGATAGAACTAGAGGTGACTCCTCTTTAGAGATCAAGTTGCAAATCATTGAGAACTCTATCTCTTCATGTCGGAGCTTCTTGATTTAAGATCCTTTAGACTGTAAGAAAAGACAAAATTCTTAACTTGTAAAAAGACAAGATATTTATGATATTTCCATTTTCATATAAGTAATCAAAATCTATAAAGCAACAAAGATTAAGATCAACTTTAATTTTTTTTGCTTTAGGTTACATAAAAAGAAATTTTTAATATTTACAAGTAATTTAATTTATACTTTTTACATCCATATTACATTAATCTTTTAAAAGTAATTTATTTTCATACAATTTTAATCTTATAGGTAATAGCCCAAATATGGTATCAGAGCTTGTTTTAGTCAAGTCTATATATTTTATGAATAAAATAGATTATTTAAATTTAGAGCTTTTAAGGAATTTAAAGAGAAAGGATAGTTTATACAAAGCTTCTTTAGTTTGTAATTTTGATAAAAATCTTTTATATTCAGAAGATAAACAACTTAATAGTATAGTAAATTTAAGTGAAAATCTAGAAAGAAACATTTCTGCAAATAATAGAAAAATAGAAGAAGTATTAGAAATTTTAACAAAAGCATATAAAATTTAGAAAATAATTTAGAATATATTAAAAACCAAAATAGTAAAATATTATCTTATAATAAAGACATAGATAATAATTTACGAAAAATTAACCTAAACAAAATAGAAAGTAGAATAACAACTTTAGAAGAAGCAAAATTCACTTAAACTCATAAACAAGACTTAGATATCTTAATTAGTAAATTAAAAAAACTAGATCTAAGAAATACCAAATAAGTTAGCAAATTTAAAAAGATCAAGTGGATATACACGTAATGAATTAAAATAAACAAGTTATATCTAGTAGTAGTAAAATATTAGAAAATCCTTTAATAAGATAAGCAATTAGAAAAATGGAGTCAGAGACTAGACTAGAATCCTTAATAGATATTGAAGAACAAATAGAAACTTTTAGACACAATAAATTAAAATTAATTAAAGCTTTAGACATATACAAAAAGAGTAATCTTTTTAGTAAATCTTTGATATACTAACATTATGCAAAAAGATATATATCTTGTACACACGAAGATCAGATTATATCTTTAAACTTAATAGAAAAATATTCTTATAAAGAAATAGCAAATAAAAATCTTCAACAGACACATTTATGATTAATAATTGTAGGAGTAAAAGGATTACACAGAGAGAATTTAGGAGCTAAAGTATTAATATGTTTATATAATAATAGATTTATAGATATAGAATAAGGATTATTAGAAAACATAGAATTAGACATGAATAATAAATGAGGAATAATTTATTTTACACCCGATTATTTAGTTAAAACAAAAAGTTTTTATAAAGACATTAAAATAGGAATAAAGACTAAATGATATCAAATGAAAACAAATGAAGATAATCTATTGATTTGCACATGATTTGTAGGAAGACTTAGCGAAAATATTACGACTAAGTATATAAATTAGAGGGTAAATAGCACTAGACGTCCCGAATCTTTGAATCTTGTGACGATGGGGTCCTCAACTTTCAATGTCTAGTACCCTGAGTCCTTAACTTTTAAAAAATGTGCGAGCAAAGTCCTCCTGTTAAAAAAACTGTTAGTTTGACCATTAAATGGTCAAAATTTTCTTAAAATGACAAGATTACCCTTTTTCGAATTAAAACAAAAAGAATAGGAAAAAAGAAGTAAAAATTACAACAAACCCCCTCATTCACTTCTTTTTCTCCAACCAACCCCCAACCAACTAAAAAAATTTGCAATTAATCCCCCCATCCTAAAACTTATTCTACTCCAAAATCCCCGTCGGCCACCACCCACCACCCACCACCCACCACCCACCGAAAGCTCTATACCACCACAAAGACCCATGCTTGCAAATTTTTCAAAGTCCAATAACTAACTCTACAGACCATTACTGGAGTGTTTTATTTTCCAAAGTCTAGTGAATGCACTTGCCGGCTGGCTCCACTACGGCTACGGCCTCGCCCGAAAAATACTTGCTAATGACCAATTCTAAGAAAAAAAGTTTTGTAGCACAACATGATGTGATTTTCCCCACTTAACAGTTCGAGAAACTTGTGTTCTGCTCACTTATAAGGTTGCCCAATTCTATGTCCAAACAAGAGAAAATCTCCATTGCAGAATCTATCGTGCGAGAGTTGTTGATTTTGAATGAGCCCACGTCGGGACTGGACTCCACGGTGGCGTTCCGGTTGGTGGAGATGCTGGCGGCAGAGAAGGAGAAGACGGTGGTGACTTCTAATTTCAAACTTATAAATCAAAATTACAGGATACATTCAAATTACTGTAACCACATAAAGCCTTAGAAAAAAACAAAAATTAGCACTTACTGAATTCAACGTGTACGAGGTAATTGAAGGTGTGGTTATCGCAGTTGTAGGTGAACTTGTTGTTGGAAGAAGGAAGTTTCTGAACGCATTGGTAAGCTATAGAGTTGAAGTTGTTGTTGAACTCTTTGTACTTTGCCAGTATCACCGGTGGCATCCTACGCGACACCAGTGCATAGATCAACGTCTTCTTGCTATTTTGCACTATTTTTGGATGGGTGGTGGCCGACGACAGTTTTGGAATAGAAGAAGTTTTAGGATGAGAGATTGATTGTAATTTTTTTAGTTGGTTGGGGGTTGGTTGGAAAAGAAGTAGTGAGGGAGAGGGTTTGTTGTAACTTTTGCATTTTTTCTTATTTTTTTATTTTAATTCAAAAAAGGGTAATATTATCATTTTAAGAAAAAATTGACCATTTAACGGTCAAACTAACGATTTTTTAATAGAAGGACTTTGCTCGCGCGTTTTTTAAAGGTTAAGGACTTGGGATACTAGACATTGAAGGTTTGGAACCCCATTATCACAAGGTTAAAGGTTCGGGACCCCTAGTGTTATTTGCCATAAATTAGAAACTGATCAAATTATCACATTATTAGGACAAAAAGGTATAAAAGCTATCTCAACGAAGAAGTTTTCTTTAGAAACTAATACAGAATTAGACTGGAATCTAGCTAACTTTTTAGAAAAGTCATTTTTAGTACCAGAAAACAATATTATGTATAAAAATAGTAATGAAACTTTAAGTATTAGATTTGGAAATTGTAATTACCAAGCAAAAGAAACAAAGCAAGACGAAAATGAAGAAAAAAGTTGTAGGTATATTGAAATAGACGACTATGAAAGTAAAAAAGAAACCAACGCTTTAGATGAAGAAAGTAAAGATGAAAGTAAAGACGAAGATAAAGAATTTGAGTATATAGACATAGAATATTATAGAAACCTTAAAAAAACCAGAGAAGCATAGATTAAGACTCTACTCGAAGAAAAAGATCAAGTAATATAGAAATTAAAATGGAAGAAAGTAGTAGTAAAAAGCCTAAATCAGAAACAGACCAAGAGTTCGAAAAAAGAAAACAACCCATGAACAAAGAATACGATATTGGAGAAAAATATGCTTTTCTCCACGCTCGAATATATGATTGGGAAGACAAAAGATACAGAAGCTTAGGAGAAAGACAGACAGAAGAAGGATGTAGTATACCAGTAGCAAGTGATAGAGGATTAATACTAGAATTGAATAATTGCAATCTTCAAGACAGACCTAGTACTTCAACTAAATAGAAAAATTCTGTAATTAGAGCATATAATAGTTTACCTATACAAATGACTGTAAAAGAAATGTGGGCTTACTTAGAAATTTATTTAGGAAAAACAGCGTTAGATATATATCTTACAGCCAAAATATTGAAACCAGAAAAGATAAGATTAAGAATAGCTTGAGAAGAAAATACTAGAAATTTTACTAGTTTTATTCGAGAAATAATTATAGGAACAAACCTTAGTAGAGATAATTCTTATGAACAAAATAAAGCTTTAGAAGAATTAGAAAAACTAAGTATAAGTAACATAAAGTACATACAACTACTTTTATTAGACTTTGAAAGATTAGTCAGTGAAGTAGGATTAGCTTTAGATGATCCTATATTTGATAGACTATATAGAAAGATTCCACAATCATGGAATGATAAAATTAAAAATAATGTAGAAAACTCAGAAGCAAAAGGAATAACTATTAGTGTTACCATAAAATTTATAATAGACAAATTAAAAGAATATTGTATATAAGAAGTAACTAGAAAGCAATTAAAGAAATTAAATTATTCTTTTTGTTCAGATTTATACACACCTCAAACTTATGATATAAAAATAGAAAGAAAATAATGTATAAAAAGGATAAAGGATATAAACATAAAAGACAATACCAAAATAGAAAAAGATATAATATTAGACCAAGTGGGACATACTATAAAAACAAAAAAACCTAATTATAAAGGGTTAATTGTTTAAAAAATCACTGTACTTTCTTACGCGTCACGGATACCTCACTGAACTTAAAAATGGTACTAATTTCTCACTATACAATCTAAATGTTATCTCCATCTATCACTCTTCACATAATCGTTTGATTTCCTTGATGGAAGTGCCAACATGGCAAACGGACGTCCTACGTGGAGCGTACGATCGTCCACCCGTAAGGGGTTAATTGCTTAAAAAATCATTGTACTTTCTTACGCGTCACGGATATCTCCCCGAACTTAAAAATAGTGTTAATTCCTCACTATACAATCTAAATGTTATCTCCATCCATCACTCTTCACATAATCGTTTGATTTCCTTGATGGAGGCGCCGACATGGCAAACTGACGTCTTACGTGGCGCGTACGACCGTCCATTTAATCCAACTCAGTATTAACACTTTTCCATACCTTGAAAAAATGCATTTTCTTTAAATGTTTTTATCTACAGCAAGTGTAATTCCCCAAATCAAAAATCCCCCAATTCAAAATGCCCTAACCCAAATGGGGATTTACATTTGCTGAAGATAAAAACGTTTAAAGAAATGCATTTTTTCAAGGAAGGGAAAAGTGCTAATGTTGAGTTGGATTAAATAGACAGTCGTACGCACCACGTAGTACGTCCGTTTACCACGTCGGCGCCTCCATCAAGGAAATCAAACGATTATGTGAAGAGTGATAGATGGAGATAACATTTAGATTGTATAGTGAGGAATTATCACCATTTTTAAGTTCGGTGATGTATCCGTGACGCGTAAGAAAGTACGGTGATTTTTGAAATAATTAACACCTTACGGATGGACAATCGTACGCGCCACGTAGGACGTCCGTTTGCCACGTCGGCACCTCCGTCAAGGAAATCAAACGATTATGTCAAGAGTGATGGATGGAGATAACATTTAGATTGTATAGTAAGGAATTAGCACCATTTTTAAGTTCGATGAGGTATCTGTGACGCGTAAGAAAGTACAATGATTTTTGAAACAATTAACCCAATTATAAAAGATATGTTAAAAAACCAAAAAATTAAAAAGACTGTAAATGCTACATTTGTGGAGATCCTAGACATTTTGCTAATAAATGCTCAAATAAAAATAAAAATAGAGATACACACACTTATGTTTGTAAAGGTAAAAATCAACCTTTTATCTCTTAGAATTTGAATTCTATTTTCAATTAAACGGTTGTATGGTTTTTTAACTGTGAAAAATCATTAAAACTCATGATTTTGCAGAGATTTTGATAAGTTAAATTATTTTATATATATAAAAAAACTCATTAAAAAAGACAAGCTTTTGTGCGTACAACCAATTGGGCTCGCACGATTTTTTGGATATTTATGCATCTCATTTTTTTGATAAAATTTAGGGCCGGTCACTAATCATGCGTTTATGGTCTCCGAAGTCATATGGCCCAAACTTATTTCAATTAAAGTCATATTTCAGTGCTAAAAGACTAATGCGTGCTTATGCAATTGCAAAATCGCTAATTCAAACACGAAACTATTTTATTATGATATTGTGTTTCTATGATGCTATGTTATTATGATATTGTTTTATTTAGATAATGTGTTATGGTTTTCTATTAAAACAAAACATTTGTGCCCATCTAAACATGTGCTTGATAATAATGTGCTTTCGATACTATTATATTGGCTTAACTTGTTTACTATATTTAACAATATTATATTGTTATCTATGATATTGTTATTAAGATACTAATACTAATTTAATTCTGATACAATTTTCTATTATATTATTTTATTAAGATACTATTTTATTAATACACTGTTTTATTTAGATACTGTGCTATGATTTTCTGTTAAAACATAATATGTGTGCTCACCTAAGCATGTTTTTGATAATAATGTGCTTTTAATACTATTATATTGGCTTAACTTTTTTTCTATCTTTAACCATATGATATTGTTATTAAGAAACTAATGTGCTTCTGATACTATTTTCTATGATACTATTATATTAAGATAAATTATTATGATACTGTTCTTCTGTTAGGTTAGAATTTTCTATTTTGATTGTGTGTAATAGTGTCGTCGTTTTCAAAGATACTGATACTAATGTGCTTGTTATATTATATGATAATGTGTTTATGAAATATTACGATACTTTTATCTGTAATATTGTTATATTAAGATGCTGAAATACTGTTCTTAATAAAATAATATTTGTGATACTGTATTGTTGTTTGTGATACTGTTTTGTAATTCTATTTTATTAAGATACTTTTTTCTATGATATAGTATCAAACAACACATATGAAAATGTGATAGTAACACCCCAAAACACATAAAAATGTTAATGTATGTGAAACAAATGTTGCTTTCATTAATTCGATAAAAAAATGATTACAAAATAATTGTGTTTCTATATATCAAAAAAATAATATCTCTAACAAAAACAACCTAATTCAAGAAAAATAAGAGAAACCATTCATAAAACTAAATTCACCTGCCTCATTATCAGGAGTATGGATCTTCAGACTTGCCTCGTCGTTCGCGTGGACTACTTCAGACTGACAGTTATGGCCTTCCATCAGTTAGAGGTCTTTAGTTTTTTGTTAGTTTGATTTTCATTTGCTTTTGCTTTTGCTTTTCAGAATTATGTACCGGAGGTAGTATCTCTTTATTTGCTGTAGTTTGAGGAATTTTTTTTACATTCGTTGTATGCTTGGAGGTCAGGTTCATATCCCCCTCCTGTGTACTATCCTTTTTATATAAATGCAGTGGTAGGGGCATCCAAACCCCCACCAGCCTGTCCTGGTAGAGGCCTAAAAACCATACTGGGACTGTGCTGATGCTTCGAATAAAAAAAAAAAACAAACTAAATTCACCTGTAAAATAACATTCAAAGAAACAATTGTTTTCAAAATTTTCCAATTCATGGATTGTCCTGTTTGTGATACTGTTTTATTAAGATATTATTTTCTATGATACAGTATCAAATAACACACATGAATGCGATAAAAATGTTGATGTATGTTGTTGACCTAGAAATTCGCACTATCCACGTGTCAACAGATTTTTAATCAATCATCTGCCAGCATGTATGTTACCTGTACACTTAGACAATCGTTAGACACCAAGATCACCAGAAAAAAGGGACTGGCGATCGTTGGTACTCCGACGATCAAGTCAACTGCTGGTACAAAAATATATGAAGAGAGTATTTGGTGTGGGAGAGACAAGCAAGCAGATATTTGAGCAGAGTTTTAGGGTTGAAAATAATGGGTACCTTAAAATGACGAGAGATCTTATATTTATAGGGCAACAGTTCTAATTGATTTAGGTAGGCAATCAATTATACATCTGATGGGATTTCCTTCCTTATGGGATAAGGAATAATTGGATGTGAATGCAATCTCTTAGATTTTCATCCTTATCTGAGTTGATTTCCAATATTGCGTTACCTACTCATTAGGAGATTGAGATTAAGTTTCTTTGTAAGAGTTTGTGTGATAATCAAACACAAATTTTCTTGAATATCTCTTTGACAGAACTAAAATATTAGATTGCCAGTGGTATTCTATGAGGTGCGAAGGTAATTGATAGAGGGCCCAGGCCTGTCAGAAGTGGCGAAGACCTTTATGGGATTTGTTGGCGTTGGCATTGCTTGAGAGGGCCTATGGGGCCTTTGCTGGGCCTTCTTTGCTAACATAGAGGCTTTACCAAAGCTGGGTGGTAACAATAGTCCCTAAAGTCCATGCCTATTATTTATGCCAGACGTGGGACTTAAGAAGAGTGTTTTTTTTGCAAGGGTGAAGACCTGCATACTAGCGAACCTATGTCGAGGTTCGGCTGCACTGGGGAGGCCTTCGCCTTGTTTAGTATGGGATGCATAAGGCAGGCCTTTGTCGAAGCTAATCTACCGATGAAGTCATTTGGGTTATTGCCAAAGCTAATATGTCGAGGGTGTTCTTCGCAGATGTATATATAGTCCCTAAAGCTCGAGGCTTATTATTCATAGTAGGTGAAGGCTTTGAGTTGTGGAGTTCTGAAAACTGAGTGAGGTCCACGTGGCGTCATCAGAGTTGGATCATCAGTTGATTTGGAATGAAAGGGTCATTAATCATATCTGCTATTAAAAGAAGTAACGATGGCGCTGCTATTTCATTTATCGAGGTGACAACGCCATCATTGTGGGTACGCGTTGGTTTTCCGCCTGTCACTCCTTGGGTGCCACGGGTTGTCACCTGCAGTGGTTGAATCTGAGGATTCAAAATCAATGGTCCATATTGGATGGAACTCGTCTATTTAAGTGTTAAACCTTCTCATATTTTTCTCTTTGCTTTTGGCAAAACCTTAATACTCTCTAGCTTTCAGAGGTTTCCGACAATCCTTCTAGCTTTTTCGGTGCCTAACTTATGTTAGAACTCTTCAATTTTTTGGTCAAGGTATATTCTGTGAGGTAAAGATAATGAGCATCATTCATCCATAACTCATACTCTCTTTCTCTCTCTCTTTTGTTTGAGGGTGTCCTTCGTTGAACTTTGTTACTATCGATTCTGGTCAACCCCGTGTATCTTTTTTTTACTTCAATTTGTTCCAAAGAACTTAAGAGGTAAAATATAGAAAATGTCTTCTAAACATCGTGACTCTCAGAACCAGTCTGCTCTCCATACTAATCTCGACATTAGAGGTAAAGTCCCATCCTCGCTTGAAATGGTTGATGAGGTTGAGCAGCAACTGACTATTACCTTTTATCCTCCGCCCCTCTATGAGCCGAGGCTAGCAAGTTTGAGGCCATTACCTAGAGAAAAAAGTCAGGAAGAAGAAACAAAATACTGATGTCCCCGAGATGAAGGCTTCACTTGATAGGCAGGATGTTCTTGTAGCCCTTCAACTAGATGAGGAGTTGACAACCTCGGCTACTGCAGCCTCGTTAGTGCATTCAAAAATAAAAGCGACGGACTTGGACGTGACTAGATTGTAGTATGATATCCCAAACTATGTTGATATTTGGGCTCATTCGGCTACCTCTCCATCCTTTCTTTCACAAGGTGCTCCATGATTTTAACTTGGCCCCATGTCAAATTACTCCAAACGGGTAGGATTAGATGGTGGCTGCATTTTTGCTGTGGAAGATCGTAGAGGTGGGCGAAGATATGACTGTGAGGGACTTCGAGACTATATACCGTCTATGTAGGTCTGGTGTCTGGTACAACATGTCGCTAAAGCTTGGGCAGATATAGGGGACCGCCACACATAGCCCAAACAAAGTTCATAACTAGAAATTGGCATTTTTCTTTACTGGAGGGAGAGAGATTAGGAGTTTAGGCCTTCAAAAAGGGATCACCAATGATGATAGCGAGACACATGGTCCAAAAAGAGAAGCGGGCCCTATAGTTGGAGAGGGCCTGATGAGGGATGCTCGTTAGGTTAGGTGAACCGAGGAGGCTTGAGGCTTTGTATCTGGTACCTCTTTGGGCACCGTGGCTGCCAGGCCTTCTTCAACCTCATTTGGCCGAATCGATTGTGTCAACATTGGTTCCCATTGTGGAGAGCTCAACTAAGCTATGTTGGAGATGCTCCATTCTCCTTGCACGGTGGTGGCCTACTGTATACAAATATTGGACCTCCACTTGGGAGAAGGCCGTCGAGCAGGCCACCTTAGCAGAGTTAATAAAGATGGCAGCAATGAACACTACCTAGGGCCTGGACTTGAATAACGAGCCTTATAGCGTCCTGGTTGGCTTTGAAAGGAAGTCGGATAAGACAGAGGCTAAATCAAAGAAGCTTACTGAGGATCTGAAGGCCATGGGCTTCGAGAACACAAAGCTAGGTTTGGAGAACGGGGCTCTCCGATACAAGGTAGAAGCTTTGGTTTCATTCGAGGCTAATTTGAAGGCCAAGTTGGAGTCTACTGCTAAGGACTTAAGGCAGGTTGATAGTAGGGTCGAAGCAGTCTAGAGTAAAAAAAAGATCGCCGAGGCATCAAAAAAGTAGGCTGAGAAGCATACGACAGAAGGTACCATCGCCTCAGTCAACCGTGACTTTGATGCCATGGTACAAGAGAAAGAAAGACAGTTGGTTGAGGCGAATGAAGAGTTGAGGGTGGCCAAAGTCGAGCTAGTCGACATGAAGAACTCAGTTGCCGAAGCTGAAGCTAAGACGGTGAGGGCATATTGCAAAAGCTTTGCTACCACGTCAGAGTATGTGCGACTTGCTACGCGTTTTATGGAGGCTGGCGGAGACCAACTGACTGAAAGAATTCATGCCGTTCATCCAGAATGGGATATTTCATTCTTGTTGGCTGAAGCCCATTGACCTTCTGAAGATCAGAACTCAGCGCCACCTCTCGTTCTAGAGGTCCAGCCACTAGCTGAGGTCCCTACTATTCCTTCAATTGTAGATGCTCTTTCTTGTACCGACCCAAATGAGTCGACAGGGCAGTAGGACTCGAAAAGAAATTTTATCATTTATTTAATGGTTTCAGTTTATCAATGAAAAAAATTCAGTTTATCATTTATGCTTCACCCGTTACTGATTTAGATGCGTTCGCCTAAAATTTGACTATCTAGAATTGAATTTTTAAGGCTTCGTGTGCCTAACTTATGACTTTGTACTCGTTACGTATTTTTACACAGCGAGTTAAAGAGTTGGTCACGATCCATACTTCCTCACTATCTCGTTTTCTTTACTTGTGTTTGTATGATTTAAATAGTTTACCCAGTGAGGTGATGAGTTGGCCGCGAGCCACAATCTTTCGCAGGTATATACATCTAATCGAAGTTGTTGTGGCAAGGGAGTCTTTTGCAAAAGGCGGACTTTTGTCGAGGTCATATCATCGAGTAAGTTCTTCACATTTGGCTAACCATTGAAGATGTTACTGACTGCGAGAATTCTTCGCGGACCTTTTCCGAGGTCATATCATCAAGGAGGTTGTTCGCATTTGGCAAACCTTTTACGAAGTTACTGACCGATCTCCCAAGTTCGAGATCTGTGCATTTGTTATAGGTGAAGGCTTGGACTTAGGGTATTCTGTTGGATGGGGGTCCATGGTGTCAAGATTTGAATCTAAATAGTTGTTAATCATGTTACTATTTTCCAAGCTAGGTAATGATGGCACAGCCCTTACGTTGCTAAAGATGACGGCGCCATTATTGTTTTGGCGCGTTGAGGTGAGCTGGCGCATGTCAGCTCCCAAATCAATTAAGTCGTCCATTTTACAAGGGCCTTCTTAATGTTTTACTTTTTCCATGCATCTTCT
Organism: Forsythia viridissima; assembly: GCA_030279155.1. NCBI lineage: Eukaryota > Viridiplantae > Streptophyta > Magnoliopsida > Lamiales > Oleaceae > Forsythia > Forsythia viridissima. The sequence goes on from CM059045.1 coordinate 32,393,332, forward strand.
CATCCAACGATCCAGATCTTGATGTTCGTAAGCAACGGCTGTGATTTAGATGTTGTTTCTATATATACCCATGAAACTCTTCTTTTCCACCATTACCTTGACAAGTTTTTCAGAACTCAAGTGTTTTCGTTGAAGTTGTTTGGCTGTTGTACAGATTTTCTCTGGCGAAAGGAGGATTAAACCATTTTTGACCAAAAGGAGCATAAACCATTTATTCCGAGACAACAGTTTTCTTAATTAAACTTTGGTTTAATGGGTAAGTACTCCTTTCTGGACATCCCAGTCTTTAGCATTGACGAGGATGAAGATGACAACGGAAATGTGACCCTGCCTCATTCTCCTCTTTGAGAACCTCCATCTTCATCCCAAAATGTCCGACAACAGGACAAAGGAAAGAAGAACATCGAAGAAGAGGGCGATGACTGTGGGCATAAGAGGGCAGCAGACCCTTTAATGGACGAGGGCCTTATGAGGGATGCAAGGAGGCCATGAGAGTTGAAAGGTCGACTGTGTCTTAGGGAGCCTCAGCGACAAGACTCTCTTTCGCATTTTTTGGTAGGACCAAGTATATCAACATAGGGTCCCGTCGTGACGAGTTGGACCCAGTCATTTTGGCGATGCTCCCAGCCCTCTCTGCTATGGCAGCAGTCTCCGTGTATAAGTATTGGACTTCAAATTGAGAGAAGGCAGTCAAGTAGGCAACTCTGGTAGAATTGATAAAAACAGTGGAGATGAACACCACCCGGGGACATGTTCTAAACAGCAAGCTGTATAGCGTGCTAGTCTATTTTGAGAAGAAATTTGAGAAGGCAGAGGCCAAGACAAATGAGCTTATAGACAAATTGAGGGCTATGGGCTCCAAGAACACCTGGCTGAGCTTGGAGAACAAGGCTCTATGTTCCAAGGTGGAGGCTTTGGTTTTGGTTGAAGTTGACTGGAAGGGCAAACTCAAGTCAACTGCTAAGGATAGGCGATAAGCTGAACAAAGGGTGATGGCAGCCCAAAGTCTGAAAAGAATTGCTGAGGGAGCCCTGAGATAGGCTAAGGAGAGGGTTGTGGTGGTCGAAGAAACCATTGCCTCGGTTAATCGCGATTTTGATGTGATGGTCCTTGTGAAGGATAAGCTAGCCAAGGCAATGGCGGAGCTTGCAAGGTTGAAGGAACAATTAGCTAGGTCAGAAGCCCCTGCTTGTGTCAACCCTAAGGAAGCGGCGGGGTTTTAGGCATAGTATTTTGCATTTTTGTTTTCTATGTAATTTTGAATCTTTCTAAATGAAGAGCATCATATTGTTTTCCCTTTGCTTTTGTTATTTCCTTATCGCTTTTTATTTGACCCTTATCCCAGCGTGTAAATAGTTAAGCTTTCCAAAATTTGTAATTGGCTCATAGCTTCTTGTTGCAACTGATTCGCAAATGGGATGCATTTTTACCGCCTGACTTGTATTGTACGCGTTAAGTGTTTTTACCAACGAGTTAAGGAGTTGGCCGCAAACTGTACCCCATCGTTGTCTTGTTTGTCTAACTTGTATGATACGCGTTAAGTATTTATATCCAGCGACTTAAGGGGTTGGCCATAAATTGTACCCCGCACTGCTTTGCTTGTCTGACTTGTATGATACACGTTAAGTATTTATACCCATCAAGTTAAGGGATTGGCCACGAATGGTACCACCTTGCTGCTTTGTTTGTCTGACTTGTATGATACGTGTTAAGTATTTTTTCCCAGCGAGTTAAGAAGTTGGTCGCGAATCGTATATCACCGCCTTGTTTGTCTGACTTGTATGATACGTGTTAAGTATTTTTATTCAGCAAGTTAAGGGGTTGGCCGTGAACCATACTCCCTCGCTGCCTTGTTATTCACTGAAAACCGTAATCTTGATGAGAAAATCTTGGTTTGAAACCAATCAAGTTTTGAATACGATTATTCTTGAATTTTGTGAAAATCAATGAAAACAATCTGAGACACTATTTGGGCCCAAGGGTTCCTGCTCCGACCTCTCACTTAGTGAGAAAAATCTATTTTAGGACCCAGTTGTTGACTTGGAAGCTCCTATTCATGACTTTGGAGTTGTAGTACCTAGCCATTTTTCTCTAATTTACAACTAAGCGAAGCTGTAAACTCATGTGCCTTTCTCTCTACAAGTCGAGGCTTGCCCTGTTTAGGTCCTCATTGGCTACTTTGTCAAATTGCATGTGCCTTAAGGAAGGCATCCCTACCTCAACGGGGATCATCGCCTCTGCTTCGTAGGCCATGGCGAACCAGTTGGTGTTCTGGAGGTAGTCTGATATGATCATAGGACTTCGAGAAGCTCTTCAGCCCATCTTTCTTTGGCAGATTCTAGTCTTTAGAGTGTGCTTGATGATCTTGTTGACTGCCTCTACTTGGCTGTTGGACTCTAGATAGTAAGGGATGGAAGGGATGGAAAAATCTCTTTTTATTCCAAGCTCCTTGCAGTTTGAGTTAAACTTATTTCCAGTTCGCATCTCATTTTCTGAGACGAGGAAGTGCGGGATCCCAAAAAGGCATATGATATTCTTCCACACCAACTTCCATACGTTTGCCTCTGTTATCTTGGCTAGGGGCTCTGCTTCGCACCATTTTATGAAATAATCTATGGCTACTACCTTGAATTTGACTCCACCACTGCTCGTTGGGAAGGGACCAATGAAGTCGATTCCTAACTTGGCGAAAGGCCATGGGCTGGTAACTGGGGTGAGGTCTTGAGCTGGGAGATTTAGAACAGTGGCGAACCCCTGGCACTTGTCATATTTTTTCACAAAGGTGTGAGAGTCCTTCTTCATAGCTGGCCAGTAGCATCCTTGCTTCAAGGCATTTGTGCTAGGACCATCCCTCTAGTGTGATTACCGCAGACTCTTTTATGTATTTCCTACATGATATATTCAGCTTCATCTCTGGTAACATATCGTAGGAGTGGCAGACTGAATCTTCTTTTGTACAGGATTCCATCATGTAAGATGACCTTCGTGGCCCTCCTACAGAGCTTTCGAGCTTTGTCCTTATCAATTGGAAAAAATTGATCGGTTAAGTATGTGGTGATTTCCTTCATCCATCCGGGAGGCTCACTAATCATCATCGAGTTCTGTTGTGAAACATCATCGATGGTGGGTTGGCTGAGTCTCTCAACCAGAATAACTCTCATCGAATCAGAGTATTTGCTGCTTGCCAACTTGGAGAGGGCATCTACGTAACCATTTTTAACCTTGAGGATTTGGAGTAATTTGAACTTCTCGAAGTTCGATAGAAAATCATTGACCTTCTTCAAATTATCCACCAAAGATTGTTCGCGGGCTGTGAGAGTCCAATTAACTTGACTAACCACCAACTGTGAGTCGCTATAGATCTGTATTTTTCTAGCTTTTATCTCGTGTGCTAACCTCAAGCCTGCAATGAGTGCCTCATACTAAGTGGCATTTTTTGAGGCTTTAAACTCCAGGTGAAATGCAAAATTGAGGTTATGGCCATCAGGGCTAATTAGTAGGATCCCAGCTCCTACTCTAGCATCGCCTGAAGATCTTTCAACATATAGTTTCCATGCTGGTACCTCATGGGGCTTGGCCTCGAGAAGCCTTTTAGGGATGTGGTTGAATTCGACTATGAAGTCTGCTAGCGCCTGGCTATTATAGATGGCCTAGGCTTGTAAGAGATCTTGAACTGACTGAGCTCTACAGAACACTTCATTAGCCTTCTAAAGGTGTCTGGCTTTTGGAGAATCTGTCTTAAAGGGATGTTCGTTAGGACGTCAACGTTGTGTGCCTGGAAGTATGGTCGAAGTTTCCTTGATGCGAATATCAAGAATATGGTGAGCTTCTCCATGTCTGGGTATCTCATGTATGCGTCTTGTAAAGCTTCACTCACATAGTAGACTGGGAGTTGCGTCGAGCTTTCCTCGCGGATCAGAATTGAGCTTACTGTTTTTCAGACACTGTTAAGTAGATCAATAATATTTCTCCGTTCTTTGGCTTAGATAGTAGTGGGGATCTCCTGAGGAGGTCCTTGAGTTCTTAGAAGGTACCCTCGTATTCATCTGTCCATTCAAACTTCTTTCCTCCTTTGATGGTCTGGAAAAAGGATTGGTACCGATTAGTTGCCTTCGATATAATTCAATTTAAGGTCGCCAACCATCCTGTAAGGCTTTGGACTTCTTTGGGTGAGCATGGTGAGCGCATGTCGATGATTGCTCCAATTTTCTTAAGGTTGGCTTCTATTTCGCATTGATTCACCATATAGCCCAAGATCTTTTTAGACGAGACCTCGAAAGCACATTTTAAGGAGTTGAGCTTCATCTGGTATTTGTGGAGAATTTCAAACATCTCCTTTAAGTGTTTGACGTGATCTTCGGCATCTACACCCTTTACGAGCATATCATCGACATAGACTTCCATGGTGTTTCCAAGTTGTATTGCAAATATGCGGTTCACTAACCTTTGATAAGCAGCTCAGGCATTCTTCAGGCCGAAGGGCATCATCTTGTAATAGTATTAACCTTGGTCCGTTATGAACGAGGTGTGATCCTCGTCCCTTGCAAACATGAGGATCTGGTTGTAACCAGAGTAGGCGTCCATGAAGCTAAGTAGCTTGTTGCCGACAGTGGCATCGACCAATTGGTCGATGCACAGCAAGGGAAAGCTGTCTTTGGGGGCATGCCTGGTTCAGATCGAAGAAGTCTATGTACATTTTCCACTTATGGTTGTTCTTTTTTACCAACATGGGGTTGGACACCCATTGTGGGTAGACTGCTTTCCTAATGAATCCATTGGCCAGCAACTTGTCCACTTCCTCATTCAGGGCACCTTACTTTTCGATGCTCAGAGGTCTTCTCTTCTATATCTTGGGACACATCTTCGGGTCCACTTTCAGGACGTGACAAGCTATGGATGGGCTTATCCCCATCATGTCGGCAGGCTTCCATGCAAAAAATTCTAAGTTCTCTTGCAATAACAATTTTAGTTTTTCTTTTATCCCTTCTACTATGTCTGTCCCAATTGTAGTACTAGTGAGGAGTCTGATGGGCTCACTAAGAACGTTTCTAACTCTTCTGCCAGTGATGCTAGAATATCTTAACCTATGATTCGTGGGCGAGGCCCTCATCCAGGACCATGTTCTCTTCTCCATTCTCTTGGTCAATATCCATTGCTAGAATATTTGAACCTATGATTCACGGATGGCGCCTTCGCGCGTTACTGCTTTTCGAAGCGCGTTCATGTAGCATGTCCTGGCTTCTGTTTGATTGTCTCGAACCTTGGCGATTCTATCTGGTTTAGGGAATTTTATCACTAAGTGATGGATGGAGATGACTGCCTGTAAATTTGTGAGCGCTGGCCTACCGAAGACTCCATGGTAAGCAGAACGGGTGTCCACCACCAAGAATTCTATGAACTTTTTTACATGGCACGGGGTTCTCTGAAATCCAGAGCGAGGGTAATCCTCCGCCGTGGGATGAGGCTGTCGCCTGTGCAACCAAACAGTGGCTCAGAGATGGCTATTAACTCATAGTCTATCTCCATTTGATCGACGGTGCTGCCAAAGAGGATATTCACAGTGCTGCCATCGTCGACCAACATTATTCCTAATCCATTTCTAGTGATAATGGTGTGAATTACCAAAGCATCACAGTGTGGGTAATGGACACCAACCTCATCCTCTTTTGTAAAAGTGATAGGTGGGACACTAGATACGTGCCCATGAACTTGCCAGCTTTTTTTTGGTTTCTCTCTTGCTGCTTTAGCATAATTTCATCGTGAGTTCATCGTATGACCTCCAATATAGGGCCTTCAAATTATAGTGTTGATCTCGTAGATTGGAGGGGCTTTTGCAGGGGCTGGGCTGCCTAGGCGGATCTACATTCTTGTAATCCTTCATGTTGTCACGGCGAGGGTGGCCATCCCAGTGCCGTGGTTGAGCTACTCATCCCTGATTAGACGGTCTCCACCTTCCTCGCATCGGCCAATACCCTTCTCCGTACCACTAATTTTCTGGTCAATCAGTTCTTGTTAACTGGGCAATCTTTTGTGTTATGATTTCAGGTCTGGTGAATACGATAGAACTTGGGAAGAGGATTTGGTGGTGGGAGAATTTTCGTTGGTAGTCCAAGCAGATGCCCCGGGATTAGTTCTGTCTGATTGAACCTCCTGAGGCAGTTGGTGCTAAGTTCGGATGAGTGTTGTCCTTCACAGCGGCAGCTCTCTCATTTTCTCTTTCTGCCTTCTCTCTATTTTCGATGGTTTCTTTAGAACAAATCTCTCGCTAGATCAGATCCACCAACTGTGTGTATGTCTTCGGCTCTCTGTTCTGGACGTCTCTCCAGAAGAGAGTTCGCATGTGGAGCTCGGTTATTAGTACATCCAACGCCTTATCATCGGTGATTTTGTTGATGACCTTCCTGAATCTTTTGAAATATCCCTTCACTGATTCACCTTCTTTCTGTCGAATGTCGTAGAGTTAGGCCACATCATCTATCATATTTCTATCGAAGTCGCATGATCGTTCTGGATTTTCATCCTCGGACTTCATATCTATAGCCTTGGAGTCCTTCTTCTTCTCTGAGCGAGCCTTGCTGTGTTTGCTATGATGGCTACTCAATGATTGGGACAGTGCCACAGAAGATTTGGCCTCTAACATGTCAAATACATTGACAGAAGTGGTGGGCTTGTTACTTCGTAACAAGGAAGGTTTTCCTTGTTGGTTGTCATACGAGGGCCTCGGGTTTAGGTTCCAAAGATTTCATCCATCTTACATTGGCAGATCATCCTGAGATTGACGGTTTTCGATCGAGCCGGACCTCAAAGGGTTTTGTCAATCACTATCACGCTTGTTCCCAGATTAGGGAGACTGATTTTCCAATCGCTCGATCACATCACTCATTTGGGCATTTTCCTTTTTCAAGTCTAGGATGTCTTGTTTAGTCGTCTACCTTTGTCGTTGTCTCTTTCTCCAGCGGCGGGTGACATTCTGGAGATTTAGAATGCGTTCCTACCACTGATCTGTGTGGTAGGACTCAATTTCATGGTGAGAATTGTTTGTTGCCATGCCCTTTTTGGTAGAAAACTCGTTTTACTACATATTTGTTGGTTGTGTAACGTATTTTCAATTTTCCACATATGGCGCCAATTTGTTGACCTTAAAATATGCACTACCTATGTGTCAACAGATCTCCAACCAATCCTCTCTTAGCCTATATGTTACCCGCACACTTGGACAATCGTTAGGCACCAAAATCACCGAGGAAAAAGGGGTCGGCGATCGTTGGTACTCTGACGATCAAGTCAACTGCAGGTACAAAAATATATGGGGAGAGTATTTGGGTGTGGGAGAGACAAGCAAGCAGAGATTTGAGCAGATTTTTAGGGTTGAAAATAATTCGTACCTTAGAATGACGAGAGATCTTATATTTATAAGGCAAGAGTTCTAATAGATTTATGTAGGCAATCAATTATACATCTGATGAGATTCTCCTTCCTTATGGGATAAGGAATAATTGTGTGTGAATGCAATTTCTTAGATTTTTATCCTTATCTGAGTTGATTTCCAATATTGCATTACTTACTCATTAGGAGATTGAGATTGAGTTTCTTTGTAAGAGTTTGTGTGATAACCAAACACAATCTTTTTTGAAATATCTCTTTGACTGAACTAAAATATTAGATTGCTTGTGGGATTCTACGAGGTGTGAGGGTAATTGATAGAGGGCCCAGCCTGTCAGAATTGGCGAAGACCTTTATGGATTGCGTTGGCATTGCATGCGAGGGCCTTTGGGTCCTTTGCTGGGCCTTCTTTGCTAACGTGGAGGCCTTACCAAAATTGGGTGGTAACATATATGAAACAAATATTACAAAAGAATTATATTCCTATATATATAAAAAACAATATCTCAAAGAAAAACAACCTAATTAAAGAAAAATAAGAAAAATTATTTATAAAAATCGAATTCACCTACAAAATAACATTCAAAGAAACAATTGTTTCTAAAAATTTTGCAATACACGGACTTCCCAATACTTCTTAGAATCACTGTCATTCTCTGCTAACAATACTAAACTATTAAAGTTTAAAACTTTATCTCTTACATGATTGCAATAGGTAAGCAATTTTTCTACCAAAGTGCATTTCAAGAAATATCCACATAATAGGTAAACTTTTTACTAGTGGATTACTTTTCCATTCTTAATTCCTTAGTTATATGCTTGTGTTGGATACCAAACAATACAAAAAGTTCATTAGAATTTGGAAAATTCAAATAATTTCATGGAGCGTAACGTTGCTAAGTGCCGTAGAGGCCCCTTTCATTTATCGGGATCCAATCAGGTAAGTAATAGTATGGAAAGCTAATAATTGTTGCATTAATTATGATAAAATAGTGAGTTTTTCTCTATGCTCATTGTTGTGAAAATAATGTAATTTGTAAGTGAATAATATCGCACACAAGTAATAAAGTAGACATATTGAGTCCAGATTATCGTTCCCACGAAAACTATCCTATTTAGATACTAGTTCAATTAATCTTAAACCAAATTTATTGAAAACAATTTGAAATAACTTGATTTGAAGGTTTAAACTATAACTATTAATTCATAGAAAATAGTATGAATGCAAATATCAAGAATTTAGAAAATATAGTTATTAAAGCATTTGGATTAACGAATTCACCATAGTTGTCATCTCAAATTTCTCTTCTCAAGATTTATTCCTAATGTTGTATTCGGTCGAATTAACGAATTTAACCTAATTTACCTATCTCAAGTTTAAATTAGTCCTATCTAATTAAGGCAACTTATGAAGTCAGAATGATCCTTAATTATATGCATTAAATCGCTTAAGAATTCAATTCAAGATCGCGACAATAATAAAAGTGTATTTATACCTTTTATCCAATTGCCAAATTTTACTACGCGGTCTAAATTAATAAATCACCTCTCGGTTTGTTACAATCCACAAATCAATGAGAAATAATGGTCAATTATTTCAAGCATTAAGAAAAGAAGTACAATCAAAATATAATTAATTTATAAGCAAAACTTGAGAGTCGAAAATAAAGATTTAAACTAGGCTACATCGTTCATCCAAACTTTAGATCTAGCTAATCATAATTCGGGAGTAAGACAAGATGAAGAGATTTGAATACATAACCGGATGTTGAATAAAAGATGAGAAGACGTTGAATAACTTGCACCAAGAATTCTTTGTCTTCAAGTTTCAATTTTCAATCTGGCCGTCGTTCCTCCTCTCTTTTCTATTCTCTTCTCCAAGATTCAACAACCTTCTTTTGTCCTATGTTAGGTCTTTATATAGTCTTAAGCCTCTCCGACTTGTTTTAATTCCAAAATGACACAAATACCCATGAGTTTCAACTTTAAAAAGGTAAAAAAAAAGCTTATGAGAGCCACGGTCGGGCCATGGTTTGCAAATCTCTGCCGAACTGTGGCAAACAAAAAATTTGTAGTTTGGTCCCCAAACTGGCAAAGTTGTACATTTTGGTCCCTAAACTTTCAACATTGTACATTTTGGCCCCTTTTTATCAAGTCTTTCAAGATTTATCTAAAACTTCCAAGAGCTTCCAAATTGGTCCAAAAATTTCTTTAGTCATCCGAATTTGGTCTTTCACAAGTTTTAGAAGTGTGCAATTCAGTCCTCGAACTTTTTGTAAGTTAAAATCCATTCTCAAAACTTGTGAAATTTGTCCAATGGGCCTTTTAATGGTTTTTATCACTCCTATGACATAATGTCAATCTTCAAATGCTCTCGATCAACTTCTATGTAGCTCCATATTCTTTATTTTTGCTCTATTTACCTTTATTTTTATGTTTTATCTATAATAACAATATTTATACTAAATTAAGTAGAAATTCACTCAAATTATAATTATATATCAATTTTTTATGATAGGATAAACATGTAAAACACGCTTATCAAATATCCTCAAACTTAAACACTTGTTCATCCCGAGCAAGATTATCTACTTAAACAATCAATCAAATAATAATACTATTTACTATAATAGATATCTTGCCGTATTTGCTTCAGATTTTTGAAACACATCAAACAATTCATAAAAAACTTCTAAATCATGCTTCCAAAATCAATTTTTACTTATCCAATGCTCGACTGACATATGTATGTACGCATAGTCAATCCAATTAACATAAACCTTTAGGTTGGTAATATTCCACCCCTCAATGGTCAAATATTTCATTTCTCTCTCATAAGAATACACATTCACATATTGATATTCAATCTTTCACCTTGGTTGTTAACTCTAAAGTTGCACTCAAAACAATTATTCTTTTACCGCTCAAAATTTGGTTAGGTCTAGTCAATATAGTTACTATCTAGATCTGTGATGATTCTCTTTTTATTGAATGCTTCGACCATCAAACTTTCACTAGATAAGTCAAACCCACTAGTTATCTAGATCTCCAAGTTATGCGCACAAAGGCTTAATCTTGCTTTTGCCTTATATATATATATATATATATATATATAAGACCTCACTCACTTAAGCTTTCTAGATGACCCTTGTAACAAACTTTAGACTGATGGCTCACAGGTCTGATAGACCTTAGGGCATCTAGTTTTGAAAACCGCTACGGACTTTATCACTAGAGTCAGCTAGGCTACGAAGAGAGGTATAAGATAATGCAAGTGCAATGCCTTTCATTTTTTTGTGTGCAACATAAATAAGTGGGGATTAGATTCCTAGCATCCGGTCAATACCTAGATTCCACCTAGTAGCCAAATACAGTTCACATAAATATTACTTATGACAGAATCAACACCTATCTAAACACCTTCCGCATTGGTTTAACCACCCTTAAACTATCATTTCAACTGGTTAGGTAATTGAGTTGTCAACTAGTTAGGTATAGTGTATAAAAATAGGCATAAGTAGCATCACGTAGTCATAATTGGTTTAACCTATGTAAACACCTTCCACATTGGTTTAACCACCCTCAAATTATCCTTTCAACTGGTTAGGTAATTGAGTTGTCAACTAGTTAGGTGTAGTATATAAAAATAGGTATAAGTAGCATCACCTAGTCATAATTCCTGAATCGATAACAGTTTCAAATAAATATCATCGTTAGCCGGCAAGGCTATCCAACATACAATCACACAAATAAAATAATTTTTTTTCACAGCACACAAAAATAACCAAAATAATTTAAGTCACCCCAAGCTTAAAGTTCACATTCTCCTCAACGTGACAAAAGAAAACAAAATAAATAAAAAAGGAAAGAGTTAACCCGAGTCATATGAGTGGAGAAACCATCGAAATGGTATTCAATCAGTAAGCAACTGGGTCTGAGTCTTTATGACTCCTTGAACGACGATTTACAGCCTGAAAAAAATTCAAATGTGCTCAATTACTAAAAATTGGAAAACATGCTTTACTTTCTAATGTAGTCCTAAAATTCTACATGAAATGCAATAAATAGACAAGGGATAGAAAAATAGGTCACCTTCCATTAAGCGCTCGATTTATAGTTTAGAGCTTGACTTTTGGCAACTTTCACTTATAGAGGCTTTAATTGGGCTTTGGAAGTCTTGCATTGCTTGCAATTACCAGCTTTGCAAGATTTATCCTTTTCTCTCCATGTTTTAAATTGACTATTTTCATATGTAATTGTTGCAACTAGTCCACCTATATCCAGTTTGTAGTTTTCTTGGCCAATTTTCATCACTTCATCAACTCTAAAACACTCTTCGAGGTTTACTGGTTGCTTAGGTATAATGTACATACTGAATACTGCTCATTCGTCATCCTGTACCTACAAGATTAGCTCACCTTTTTAAACATGAATAAGGGCTCGACTCGTCGATAAGAATGGTCGGCCCAATATGACTAGCATATCCCGGTCCTCTTCGATATCATGGACAATGAAGTAAACCGAAAAGAAAAATTTATCCACCTTGATGAGCACGTCCTCAACCACACCCCGTGGGCTCTTGATTGATCTATCAGCATGCTGCAGAGATACAATTGTTGCTTTTACTTTTTCCAAACCTAGTATCCTATAGACAGAAAGGGGCATCAAATTAACACTTGCACATAAATCACATAAATCATTAAAATTATAAAATTTTCCAATTGTGCAAGGTAATTTAAAACTCCCTGGATCTTTTAACTTCGAAGGAAACTTATTTAGCATATTAGTGCTACACTCCTAAGTTAAAGTTACTGTCTCGTATTCTCCTGGGTTTCTCTTCTTGGACAACATTTCTTTCATAAATTTTAAGTACAATGGCATATGGGCTAACGCTTCGGCGAAAGGAATGTTGATGTGTAGTTTCTTGAAGACTTCAAAAATTTTTTCAAACTGCTTGTCGAGCTTGTACATCTGCAACCTCTAAGGAAATGGAATTGGTGGCACATAAGATTTGATAGAAATTGGTGCCCTCACTTTTGATGATTCAGCAGATTCTTTTGAAACTTCTTCTTTGGATTTCGCATGTTTTTGTCTAGTTTCTTCTTCCTCATGTACCAACTGTTTATCATTTTTCTCTGGTCTTTTCACATGAATATCTGGCAGTTGTACCCAGTTCCTAGTGGTGGTTGCATTTACTTGTTCTTTTGGATTTGTCACTATATTGCTAAGCAAAGTACCTGGTTTCCTATCTGATAGTTGCAGGGCTAACTGGCTAATCCGAGTCTCTAATTTTCTGATAGATGCCTGTTGATTCTGATAGTTTGTGTCTAGTCGCTCTAATATTTTATCAGTTTTCTGCATATACTATCGAAACATCTCTTCCAAACTTGGTCCTCTTTCTTGTAGAGTATTATTGGCATTGCCACTTTGTTGATTATCAGACCACCTAAAATTTGGGTATTGCTTCCAACCTGGATTGTATGTTTGTGAATATGGATTATACTGCTGATGCGTATTATTATGCACAAAATTGACTTGTTCGGGAGATGCCAATAACATACAATCTGACGTTGAGTTGTTAGTCCTACAGTTTTGGCACATCATGGTTGCTTGGATTGTATTCACTCATTACGTTTGTGTTCTGACCAAGAGCTCCACCTGCTTTGTCAATGCAGCAAGTTGTGCATTAGTAGCTGATTCACTGTCAATCTCATATATACCTACTACTTTTCTTGGAGTGGTACGATTAGATGAAAACATGGTATGTGTATTTACAATCAGCTCATATATATCCCATGCTTCGTTGACATTTTCATTCGTAATGGACTCATTTGCAGAGGAGTCCACTATCGATTTGGATTGAGGAGACATCCCAGAGTAAAAATATTGATTTTAATGCCATGGTTTGGATATTTTCTGAGCAACTACTTGAATATGTCCTAAGCTTCATGATACTTTTCTCCATCCATTTGCTGAAATGTAGAGATTTCCAGCTTTATCTTGGCTACTTTAGTTGGTGAAAAAAACTAGTTATAGAATTTTCTAGCTAAATCATCCCACGTGGTGATACTAGTATATGGTTCTGAGTCCAGCCATTCTAGAGCTCCATTCCTCAATGTATAGGAAAATAACCGAAGTCAGATGGCATCTTCATTCACTCCTTGAAACTGAAAGTTATTGCACATTCGTATGAATCTAGAGAGATGAGTATTCGGGTTTTCATTCACCTTTCTATAGAACTGCAGGTTATTGCTGAAGAGATTAATCAGATCGGTCCTTGAAAGTCGTGCTGACCAAAAGTAGGGTAAACTATGCTTGAACGATCAGGAGCTGTTGCCAGAGTTCAGAACTAAGCAATTGGCATATTTCCATCGTCATCATCTTTTTCTTCTTCTTAATGTTACTGAATTTGCTAAGCTGCCAATCGGGCTGCTTTTACAGCGGTTGCTCTTGCGTTCTTTTGTTCAGCTTCTCTTCTTAATTGTACATCTGCCATTTTAATTTTTTGTTGATCTTTTTGTGTTTGGTTGTGTTCTTTGTATCTTCGTCTGAAAGTACGTTTAATCTCAGGATTGAAAGTTTCAAGATAGCCGCCTTGTGTACATGCAACAAAAACAATTTCTATAGTAAGAAAACTAAGAAGAAAAATAAAAAGTATAATAATAACAAAAAAAATGAAAAAAAAATATTAAACTAACACTAACGATTAATCTAAACTAATATTAAATAAGAATAGTCCCCCGACAACGGTGCCAAAAGCTTGTTGTGAAAATAATGTAATTGCAAGTGAACAATATCGCACAAAAGTAATAAAGTGGACCTATTGAGTCTGGATTAACGTTCCTACAAAGACTATCCTATTTAGATACTAGTTCAATTAATCTTAAACCTAATTTATTGAAAACAATTTGAAATAACTTGATTTGAAGGTTTAAATTATAACTATTAATTCTTAGAAAATAGTATGAATGCAAATATCAAGAATTTAGAAAATACGATTATTAAAGCGTTTGGATTAACGAATTCACCATAGTTGTCATCTCTAATTTCTCCTCTCAAAATTTATTCCTAATGTTGTATTCGGTCGAATTAACAAATTTAACCTAATTTACCTCTCTCGAGTTCAAATTAGTCCTATCTATTTAAAACAACTTATGAAGTCAGAATGGTCCTTAATTAGATGCATTAAATCGCCTAAGAATTCAATTCAAGACCGCGACAATAATAAAAGCGTATCTCTACCTTTTATCCAATTTTCGGATTTTACTACGTGGTCTAAATTAATAACTTACCTTTCGGTTTACTACAATCCACAAATCAATAACCAATTGTTTCAAGTATTAAGAAAAGAAGTACAATCAAAACATAATTAATTTATAAGCAAAACTTGAGAGTTGAAAATAAAGAATTAAACTAGGCTAGATCGTTCATCTAAACTTTAGATCTAGCTAATCATAATTCGAGAGAAAGACAAGATGAAGAAATTTGAATACATAACCGGATGTTGAATAAAAGAAGAGAAGACGTTGAATATGTTGCACCAAGAATTCTTTGTATTCAAGTTCTAATATTCAATTTGGTTGTCGTTCCTCCTCTTTTTTCTATTCTCTTCTTCAAGATTCAACAACCTTCTTTTGACCTAGGTTAGGTCTTTATATAGTTTTAAGTCTCTCCGACTTGTTTTAATTCTAAAATGACACAAGTACCCATGAGTTTCAACATAAAAAAGTCAAAAAATAACTTACGAGAGCCGTGGTGGAGCTGTGGCTTGCAAATTGCTGCCGGACCGTGGCAAACAAAAAATTTGCAGTTGGCAATGTTGTACATTTTTTGTCCCCAAACATTCAACATTGTACATTTTGGTTCTTTTTTTTTTCAAGTCTTTCAAGATTTATCTCAAACTTCCAAGAACTTCCAAATTGGTCCCAAAATCTCTTTATCATCCGAATTTGGTCTTTCACAAGTTTCAAAAGTGTGCAATTCAGTCCTTAAACTTTTTGTAAGTTAAAATTCACTCCCAAAACTTGTAAAATTCCTCTAATGGGCCTTTTAATGGTTCTTAACACTCCCATGCCATCATGTCAATCTTCAAACACTTCCAATCAACTCATATTTAGTTCGATATTCTTTATTTTTGCTCCATTTACCTTTGTTCTTGGGTTTTACCCATAATGACAACATTTATACTAAATAAAGTACAAATTCACTCAAATTACAATTATATATCAAGTTTATATGATGTGATAAGCGTGTAAAACATACTTATGAAATACCTCCAAACTTAAACACTTGTTCGTCCCGAACAAGATTATCTACTTAAACAATCAATTAAATAATAATACTATTTACTATAATAGATATCTCACCGTATTTGCTTCTTGTTTTTGAAGCACAACAAACAATTCATAAAAAACTTCTAAATCATGCTACCAAAATCAATTTTTACTTATCCGATACTCGACTGACATATGTGTGTGCGCAAAGTCAATCCAATCAACTTAAACGTTTTGGTTGGTAATAATCCGCCCCCAATGGTCAAATATTTTCTTTCTCTCTCGTAAGAATACACATTCCCATATTGATATTCAATCTCTCACCCTAGTTGTTAACTCTAAATTTGCACTCAAAACACTTATTATTTTACCACTTAAAATTTGGTTAGGTCTAGCCAATACAGTTACTATCTAGATCTGTTATGATTCTCCCTTTATTGAATGCTTCGACCATCAAGTTTCGACTAGATCAGTCAAACCCACTAGTTATCTAAATCTTCAAGTTATATATATATATATATATATATATATATAAGACCTAACTCTCTTAAACTTTCTAGATGACCCTCGTAGTGAGCTTTAGATCGATGGCTCCCAGGTCTGATAGACCTTAGGGAACCAAGTTTTGAGAACTCTTACGAGCTTTATCACTCGAGTCATCTATGCTACGAAGAGAGGAATAAGATAATACAAATACAATGCCTTTAAAATTTTTTGTGCAAGATAAATAAGCGGGGATTAGATTCATAGCATCCGGTCAATATCTAGATTCCACCTGGTAGCCAAATACACTCCACACAAATATTACTCATGCACGGAATCAACACCCATCCAAATACCTTCCGCATTGGTTTAACTATATATCATCATTAGCACAGTTTTAAATATATATCATCATTAGCAGGCAAGACTATCCAACATACAAGCACACAAATAATTTTTTTTTTTTTTCACAGCACACACAAAAATAACCTAAATAATTAAAGTCACCCCAAGCTTAAAGTTCACATTGTCCGCAATGTGACAAAAGAAAGCAACATAAATAAAAAAGAAAAGAGTTACCCAAGTCATATGTGTGGAGAAACCATCGAAATGGTATTCGATCAGTAAGGATTGGGGTCTGAGTCTTCATGACACCTTGAACGACGATGTGTAGCCTAAAAAAAATTCAAATGTGCTCAATTACTAAAAATTGGGAAACGTGCTTTACTTTCTAATACAGTCCTAGAATTCTACATGCAATGCAATAAATAGACAAGGGATAGAAAAATAGGTTGCTTTCCATTAAGTGCTTGATTTATAGTCTAGAGCTTGATTTTTGGAAACTTTCACTTATGGAGGCTTGAATTGGTCTTTGAAAGTCTTGCATTACTTGCAATTACCAGTTTTGCAAGATTTATCATTTGCTCTCCTTATTTTAAATTGACCATTTTTATCTTTAATTGCTGCAACTAGTCCACCTATATTCGGTTTGCAGTTTTCTTGGCCAATTTTTACCACTTCATCAACTCTAAAACACTCTTCGAGGTTGGCTGGTTGCTCGGGTACGGTGTACATACTGAATACTGCTCGTTTGTCATCCTGTACTCGCAAGATTGGCTCATCTTTTTCAACATCAATAAGGGCTTGACTCGTTGATAAGAATGGTTGGCCCAATATGACTAGCATATCCCGGCCCTCTTCGATATCAAGGACAATGAAGTCAACCATAAGTAAAAATTTATCCACCTTGACGAGCACGTCCCCAACCACACCCCGTTGGTGCTTGGTTGATCTATTAGCAAGCCGCAGAGATACAATTGTTGCTTTTACTTCTTCCAAACCTAGTCTCTTGTAGATAGAAAGGGGAATCAAATTAACAATTGCACATAAATTACATAAAGCATTAAAATTATAAAATTTTCCAATTGTGCAAGGTAATTTAAAACTCCCTAGATCTTTTAACTTCGGAGACAACTTATTTAGCATAATAGCGCAACACTCCTTAGTTAAAGTTAGTGTCTCGTATTCCTCTGGTTTTTTCTTCTTGGACAACACTTGCAGCAGTTAGGTTTTGTCACCACAAAATTCACTTTTGTCAATTATACAAAATGAACTGTTCTTCTTTTCATGCAATTTCCAGAATTCCACTTTGTGAATTCTTATGCAATGTTTACTTGTTTTGTGCTAGCAAAACCACCAATCAATTTCGTTGTTGATGTTTCTATATGCAAAGAACAATGGTGGTGAAATGAATCTTTTGAGTCTTTATTTTTTGAACATATAAGTTTGTTTATATAAGTTGTAATGCAATGGTTACATTCCAAAATTTCTTATTGTTGATTGAATTCATAGTGTTGGACAATCCTCCAATACTTATATCTTTATTGCAAACATATATCCAATAACTTAAATGTATGAAATTCCAACCAACACTTAGTTAATATTTCCTTTCCTAAACATTGCAACATTTTAAAAATGAAATTACAACTACCAAACGTGCAAGGCACGTGCCAAAACTAGTGTTATAAGATATCTCCCAAGGTTTCAGAATTTTGTGAGATTATTTACTATGTCAAATATGCTTAGTAGCACAACATTGTGTTGCTGCCACACTTTCTGTTTATTCTTACTTTTCTTGTTTATAGGAAACATTATGGTACTTGAAAAGTCACAAAATTTTAATATGTTGTAGAAAGATGACGTGTAAGTATTTGGTAAAATTTTCAGAATCTTTCTTGCCCTGTTGAGTCTCTTTTTCTAATTTGAGGCGTAAAGGAACATGTTATCTTTTAGTGAACAAAGTTAGAAATTTTTAATCAAAGAAAAACACTTCAAGTTTTTTTAAACTAAGAAATTTGTATTTGGCGCATTAAATAATTTGGAGTTAAATACTAATAATGACCTTTAAGTTTCACTTTAGAAGACTACCATTTTGGTTGAAAAGAGAAAGAATTAGAGAGACGCATCGAAGTCTCATAGAGAAGATTTCAGGACGTCACATCTCAGTCTGAACCTCAGAATGGGACTTAGCTTTAAACTCAGACTTAGCCTCAAGCTCGTGCTTTCATCTTTTGCCTATAATCCTCAAAGGGGTATTCGTCACTATCATCATCTAATACCTTAAATGGCTCAGCATTAGCTTGCTCAACATATTCATTCCAGTGGTGAATGAGTATTCCACAAAATTCTTCATACTGAACTTCTAGATGGTGGATCTCTTCTAGATCCCTCAATATCTCTATAGCAATACGATGTCCCTAAAAAAGTATATATCAAATTTATAATGGAATGTGCATGTGTGGTCTGATGTCCATGTTAAGTGGCTCTAATCCAGACTGTGTGGTCTTGCACCACATTCTGGTCTATAGTCCAGTCGGGGTCGCTTATAAAGTACTCATATGCTTGAATTGTCTCATTTGTAAAGTCTAAAGTGCCATAAAGCCTTAATCTCTTTCTAACAAGTTGTCTACTTCTAGTCATGTCCATATAAGTAAATTGTGCCCAATTATGATTTATCTGTTTAAGTTCGCTAACCATTTTCTTTTTTCTCATTATATATTTCAAGTGATAACAATTATATAATTCAATTGAAATACACATTTACCACTAACATAAACATATAGGATAACTAAATGTATATATTCTGTAATAATGTAAATAGTGATTTAAAATTGTCAAAAACATGATTAAATATATACTTAACTCATGATAACACAAGATTAAACTAATATAAGTTCACAAAATTAAATAATATGTCTGTCTCGTGATTATACAAATTACTCTAGTAATAACTTGCAAAAGATCAAAGTATATATATATGTCTGTATATTGGGCAAGTATTACAGATTTCAACTTATACAAAATAATCATACCCTCTAACCTTTTAGGTGTAAAATCTCCTTGGAAAGAGTAGATCGACGAGCGTCGAATATCATAGATCGAGTTCACTTCTGTTTTGGCATCTTATTAAGTTAAGATAACACAAAAATATATATAAATAATCTCATAATATCAAAGAACGTCTCTTCACATATAAGAAACCCAGTCTACAAAAAAGTAAACTTGAGCTCTGATACCAAATTGTAATGCACTGAATTCTATCAATTCAAGTTGTTAGTAAATTACTTTTTAACTACTAGAGATAACCAATATGGTCTCCTACAATCTTAAAAAATATTATTATTAGTGCAAAAAGTAAGTTTTGTTTGGAAATCATGATGAAAATTTAATTTATCTAATATGCCCTTACTTTTATGACAAAACGAACTAATTGCCTTGAAATTTTAACTACATATTGATAACTATTTCGCGATAAATTAGATTTGTGCGAACAATTAAAAGATTATTCAGACGATGTGTAAGGAACATGACCTTTTGAGACAAAGTCTCAACAAGGGGTGTCTAAATTGAAATATTATATTACACAACTTGCCTCCAAGGGGCGCAAGCGCACAAAGTTTACAAGATTTGTAAATAAAAAACAAAGACTTCAAATATAAATTCACATGTTTGTTTGTGAGAGAATTTTGTCGTGTCCTCTTCCATTGCCTTGCCTTGTTTATATATTGACCACAATTTGCACAATTCTTGCCCATAACTGACCACAATCTCATAGTACTTCTTCTAAATAACTTCTCATTACTATCATGGCCGTAATAACTTTCCGTAACCTCCCATAATACTTTACTTACATTCTAGCAGCTACTTTGGATTATGGGCCACGTACAAAACCGCTTCATTACCTGCGCGATGCAATTATCACCTTCATTGCCCAAGCTTTGCTCTACTTCGCTCTATTCTTTATATGTTTTGGGCGATTCTTTTCTTGGCAATTCGCCCAAACATAGTGTTTGGGCTTCTCTTTATGGCCTTTGTTTATGTCTTTATTTTGGGATTATTTTGTGTCTCAACAATTACCCCATAATATGGATTAATTAATGTTAATCATTAATTTTGCTATATTCAAAACTTTTCACTCTTTCCCACGTCCTTTGGAATTTCAAAAGGTAAAAAACTTCTTGGTATTCTCTTTTTGGCGGCGTTGACATGCATATCCTCTTTTTTGGCAAAAATTTTGCCACGTCGCTCACCTATAAATCCCCACTATCCATTATTCTTCCTCACATCTTCATTTCTTTTTACCATTTCACCGCGAAAACACCATTGTTATCCTTGCCCTTACTTGCAATGGCATCAATAAATTCTCTTTCTTTTGAAGACTATCAGGTTTTTCTTACTCAACCCTTCATCAGTCCAGGAAGTTTACTACCAGCAAACACTCGACATCACAAATTTCATTTAGGCTCTGTTGACCCCCAAAAATGGTTGCCAACAGGACCCCCACGCTACCTATGCCCACGTGTGCTTTCCTCTCACTAAGACTGCCACGTGGTTTATTCAACCACGTAGATCACCTCCCGTCTGGATGGAAGGAAGATAAAAGGTAAAAAACACTCTTAAAGCAAAGGTGAAAGCCTGAGGGCCTCCTACTAACAAATTCCCAGGCGGTTGTAGCACTTAAAAGTAATTAGAACGGAGGACTTGTTATATGTATGGTGATAGTAATATTTTCAACATCCTTGTCTTGTGAAATGAGTTTGGTATTTATAGGCAAACTCTATGGGAACGATCCTCCTTGATGTGCGACACGTGGTCCCATCCGAAGGGTTCTTAAGTCACATCCTTGGTGTCACGTCAGTAGCATTAATGGGGAAGTCCCTTTCAGCCGCAAACTAAGGGGCTACGATCATGTCAAGCTGCCTTGGCAGGCTGTCCCATCACTCTTGTCAAGGTTCAGTTACAGGGAGGCTTTCTAGGCATGCAACCAGGGTCGGCCATTTAGCCTGTTCCGACCCGTGTGCCTCGGTTAACCTGCCCCTCCAGTTGTGACCGCCTCGGAGAAGGGTTAGGCCCAAGTGTATTTGTTTCGACTATGCTTACGTGGATGGGACTGTCCTGTCCCGTGGGTGCCAGGTGGGATTGGCACATAACAATAGTCCCCCAAGTTCAGAATCTTTCATTTATGTGGGATGCTGGACTTGGATGCTTGTTTTTCGAAGTTTGGGTGGGATTAGAGTCCCACAAGGCTCAGAATGTTCATTGATGTGGATGGTGAGCCTTGTAATCCTTGGTGACTTCTATTAAGGCTGGAAGGTTACCCGATTACTTGGCCGGGAGAGGCTAGGAGAATAGCCGAGTCCCAAGATGGGAGAGGCTCGAAGAATAGCTGAGTCCCAGGGTGGGAGAGGCTAAAAGAATAGCCGAGTCCCAGGATGGGAGAGGCTCGAAGAATAGCCGAGTCCCAGGGTGGGAGAGGCTAAAAGAATAGCCGAGTCCCAAGACGGGAGAGGCAATGAGGAGATGGAGGGGAAAAAGACGAAGCTTCCTGTGAGAGCAGTGGTGGCGTGTCCGTGGGGAAATTGTCGATTGGAATTCCCGCCGTACGTCTCTTCGGTTGTGACGAAAAGACAGCTGCAAGTAATGATGGTTTTAGCAATTAATTCTGGGGGCTTTGAGTTTGCCAATGAAGTGACGTATCACACGCTCGTGACTTTCACGCCGGCATCCTGGCCCTTGCTTCATTTGACCGTTGGTATCGCTAGGGTTTGAAGGGCATGGATGCTTTCAGATGACTGAACGGTGCGGATGGATCTTGATGGGATCCTGCGGTGGACATTCACCCCTCGTTATGTATATATATGGGTGTTGTTTGCAAACCCAGCTTCTTGCGTGATACTTTGAGAGATATTTGTTGAGAAATTTTTTTGAGAACCTTCCTCCTTCAGGCGATATATTTCCCGGCGATTATTTCTCCGGCGTCATTCCCGTCAAAGGCTTAGTGTTAGGTAAATATCTATCCTAAATCCTCCCTGTTTCTTTTGTTTTATCCTTTTGTTGTGTCTAGTGATGTCTGGGGACCCCGTTGAGAGAGGCGATCTTGGACGATGTGAGGCCGAAGCCTCGCCCTCCGTATCTTCATCAATGGCTGGTGTGATGCCTATTCGGGGAGTGGACGTCACCACATGCGAGGTCCTGGCTATCGATTCGACTTCAATGCGACACCTAGTGGGAATCCCCTTGGTGTTACTCCGATCAGATGGGCAGCAATGGATGTTCCCTCAATAATGCTAGAGTCGGACTTAGTTTCTATGAGGGGGGCATATGGGATTCCTGGTGATATTGAGTTGCTCTTACCCGGGCCGAACGAAAGGGCTTGCTTTCTGAGGAGGGACTGCACCGTGTTGCATCTTCACGCATTTGTTGCTGGTCTCAGGCTCCCCTTGCACCCGTTCTTTCGGAGAATCTTGAGGGCGTACGGTTTGGCTCCTACTCAAGTATCTCCCAATGGGTGGAGTCAAATGGTGGGGGGTCTGTATTTGCAGTTTCGGCACTCATTCGGTTTAGAGATGCCCTTACATGTTTTCTAGACAGTGTACCAGCCTAAGAAGTTGCCAAAGAAGAAAGGAAATGGAGAGGAGCCGGGGTGGTACTACTTCTATCCGTGGGGGACCCACAAACCACTCGTCACCGAGTGCCCTTCTTCCATTAAGCAGTGGAAGGAGTCTTGGTTCTGGGTAAAGGAGAATTGGCAGAGGGTGGTTGACGATGTGGAGCCCGACCTGAACGTTCCTGGTGTTTACGGAATAGCCAGTGAGTAGCATTGGGGGGGGGGGGGGAGAATGCATGTCTTGACATGTTTTTCTAAGTCTTTTCGCCTTGTTCATGTTTATTTTTTTCTTGTTTTGCAGACGCTCTTTCCCGGTGTGAATTGAGTCCCGAGCAGCTGGACGTGCTTCGCTCCATATACCAAACCAACCCAGCAAACAGGAGGCACGACTTTCTCTTGAATAGGCATCAATTCCTGGTTGAGCTTGGATTGATGGCTTCCCAGGCTGACTTTGAACAAGGCAAAAGGCCGAGGCCGTCTCTGGCGAAACTGGCCAGCAGTAGGCCGAGGCATCTGGCGCCAGGTTCCTCAGAGGACGTCCGGCAGAAAAAAGCAATTAAAGAGGTAAGCCGGGATGCAGCCCGAGAAGAGGCCGAGAAAACCGTTGAGGCAGGGGCCGTCGAGACGGAGGCGGAGGTGCCTCTAATTAAAAAGAGGAAAATATCCGCCCGAGAGCATTCAACAGCTAAGCCAGGAAGCACTGGTCCTTCTGCCGATCCGAGGATGACGGCGATTGAAATCGAGGATGACGTTTTATGCACTTCGCCCCCCACCCAGAGGACGTTGACGGTCACACTATCTGGGGAGGTGGTGTTGGACGCGCTTTCTCCAAAGCCTCAGTCAGGGGAGGTCCCCTATGATTCGAAGAAAAAACTTCGGGACCTTCTTGGAGCTTCTGGTGGGCGTCTTTCTGCTGACGCCGTTAAGGGTCTCCCCTTGTACCCCACCTTGGGGGCTCAGGCCTTCAAGAAGTACTTCACACCCCAGTGGGGGGATTTTGCCTCGAATGGGGAGGTAGAGGACATGATGGAGGCCAGCCTCGCTGCGGCTGTGAGGGCAGCAGGGGTGCAGATGCAGGATTTGGGCCAGTTTCGACAGCAGCTGGAGGAGTATAAGAAATGGAAGGCCGAGGCTTCCAAGTCTGAAGAACATAAAGAGGCGATGGATGGCCTTCAGGCGGCCCTGGAGAGCATGCGTTCGGCCTATGAGCAGCTTCAAACTGATTTGAAGGAGTCTGACTCCAATGTTTTGCTCCTGACGAAGAAGTTGGACGATGCCAATGCTGCTCAGTCAGTGGCCGCCGAAGCGCTGGGAGTGTCGAACGAAGAGAGGCGGAAGTTAAAGGCTGAGAATACATCCCTCCTAGCTGAGATGTCATCAATGCGCGAGGAAAACGAGGCGCTCAAATCTGAGGTGGAGCGTTTGAAGAACGAGTCTGTGGCCTCTGAGGCCGAGAGAAAGGAATTATCGGCTAAGTTGGGAGAAATGGGAACGAAGTTGGAGAATGCTGAGGCGGATTTCGTTGCCAACTTTCACAACACAGAGGCCTATTCCAATTTTTCAGACTATTTTGCCAGGGTGGGGCATCAGGAGGTTCTTGCGGAGCTTAGGAACGACTACCCCAGCCTCAGCCTTGAAGCTTTAGAAGCTAGGTTCCCTCCGGCTGAGGTAGAGGGCGAGGAGGGTAGTTAGGTTATTTTGTATAGGCTTCTCATGTAATTCACTCGTTATGAAATGAAGTATTATGTTTTTCTTATGGGCCTCGCTTTCAATTTCTTGTCTTAGTACCATTTGAACTTGTATGACAAATATCTTGTTTTGAGTTTACTTTCTGATGTCACGCATTCAGGTCATCGAATAAACAAGATAAAATATGACTAGTCGCATCATAATAGTAAAACAGAATCAAATTAACTACTCGGCCTCATAACGACCATTCTAACTATTGATAATACCGGCGTAAGTGCTCGGCATTCCAGGGATGAAGTTGCAATTTAGCGTTCATGTCTTCGATGCGATATGTCCCGGGGCGTGTTTCACTAACGACCTTGTATGGCCCTTCCCAGTTGGGCCCAAGTGTTCCGACACCGTGTTCCTTGGAGGATAGGAACACTCTCCTTAGGACGAGGTCTCCTACGCGAAAGGTCATCCTTTTTACCTTCTTGTTGAAGTATCTGGACATCTTTCTTTGATAGGACGCTAATCTCACCTGGGAGTCGTCTCTTCTTTCACTTAGCAGATCTAGACCCGTTCTCATCAGATCGTCGTTAACTCGCTCATTGAATAATAATCGACTGGGCGAGGGAACACCAATTTCCACTGGGCTTACCGCCTCGGCGCCGTACGCCATGGAGAAAGGGGTCTCCCCAATTGGAGTTTTCATGGTGGTTCTGATGGCCCATAGGACTTGAGGAAGTTCATCGACCCACGCCCCTTTTGATCCTTCAAGTTTCCGCTTAAGTGTGTATTTGATGGTTTTGTTGACCGCCTCTACCTGACCATTGGCCTGTGGATAGTGAGGGCTAGAGAAGTGCTTGGCGATTCCCAGCTCCTCGCATAGGTTCCTGACCTTTCTGTTGTCGAATTGTTTTCCATTATCCAACACCAGAGAATGTGGGATTCCGAACCTGCATATGATATTCTTCCATATGAATTTGGAGGTGTTAGTCTCGGTGATTTTCGCCATTGGCTCTGCTTCTACCCATTTCGTGAAGTAGTCGATGGCGACTAAGGCGTGGCAGGCATTACCTCTACCCCTCGGCATAGGTCCTATGAAATCTATCCCCCATTTGGCGAAAGGCCAGGGGCTAGACACAACTGTGAGTTCTTGGTGAGGCTGTCTCAGAATTGTGGCGAAGCGCTGACACTTATCGCACTTCCTGACATGAAGTAGGGCGTCTTTTTTCAAAGTAGGCCAGAAGTATCCTTGCTTTAGAATCTTTTGGGCCAGGGCCATTCCACCGGTGTGGTTACCGCATATTCCTTCGTGGACTTCTCTGAGGATATAATCTGCCTCGTCAGAGCTGACACATCTGAGAAGAGGGGAAGAATAGCCTCGCTTATATAGGATGTCGTCCGAAAAGTAGGAAGTGTGCTAACCTCCTTTTCAATTTCCTTGCCTCAGTCGTATTGCTGGAGAGGGTCTGATTTTTTAGAAAAGCGAGGATAGGGTCCATCCACGTGGGACCCTCCTCGATTGACAATACTTCTTCAGCAGCATCGATGGAGGGTCGGATGAGGTGCTTGATTGGAACCATTTTGAGGAGCTCCGAATCTTTACTACTGGCCAGTTTGGATAACGCGTCTGCATTGGAGTTGTCAGCTCGGGGTACGTGGATTATCTCAAATTTATCAAAGCGGAGAATAAGATTTTTTACCAGCTTGAGATACGCGGCCATCCCTTTCTCCCTGGCGGCGAAGCTTCCGTTTACCTGGCTCACAACGAGCTGGGAGTCGCTCGACGCTGAGAGCCTTTGCACCTTCATTTCGATGGCGAGACGAATACCAGCCAGGAGTGCCTCATATTCGGCGACATTTTTTGAGGCTTTGAAATCGAACCTGATGGCGCAATTTAACCTGTGACCTTCTGGGCTTATAAGGACTAGTCCGGCTCCAGAGCCCATGTCCCCTGAGGAGCCATCAACGAATAGGCACCATGTAGGTGGTTCACCTAGTGCCATAGGGTCGTCCACGTCGGGGGGGTTGGTAAATTCCGCCACAAAGTCGGCCAGGGCCTGTCCCTTGATGGCCGCTCTTCCCCTATAAACAATGTCGAATTGTCTGAGCTCAATGGCCCATTTTAGCAATCTTCCTGAGGCCTCTGGCTTTTGCAAGACCTGCCTCAACGGGTAGTTGGTAAGGACATGGATGCTGTGCGCTAAGAAGTATGGTCTTAACTTTCTTGAGGCTGTGACTAGTGATAGCGCTAATTTCTCCATATCCGGGTAGCGCTTCTCCGTCCCCAATAAGGCTTTACTCACGTAGTAGACAGGCAGTTGGTGTTTTTCCTCTCGGATCAGGACTGAGCTTACCGATTCTTCAGAGACGGCAAAGTATAACAGCAGGGGCTCGCCCGCTTTTGGTTTGGACAACAGAGGTGCGTGCCCGAGGTGTTCTTTCAAGGCCTAGAACGCAGTTTCACATTCTGTTGTCCATTCGAACCTTGTGCCTCCTTTCAAGATCTTGAAGAAAGGGATGCACTTATCCGTTGCTTTGGAGACGAACCTGCCGAGGGCCGCCATTCTCCCCGTCAAGCATTGTACATCCTTAGGCTTCCTTGGTGAACTCATTTCGATCAATGCCCTGATCTTTTCAGGATTGGCTTCGATTCCTCTTTGGTTGACTAAGTATCCCAGGAACTTCCCAGAGGCCACCCCAAACGTGCATTTCAAGGGATTCAGCCTCATCTTATACGCCCGAAGGACTTGGAAGGCCTCGTCGAGGTGGCGTATGTGGTCCGCTGCCTTGGAGCTTTTAACCAACATGTTGTCTACATATACCTCCATAGTCACGCCAAGTTGGGAGGCGAACATCTTATTGACAAGCCTCTGGTACGTCGCCCTGGCGTTTTTCTGGCCGAAGGGCATGACCTTGTAGCAATAAAGACCTTTATCTGTTACAAACGACGTGTGTTCTTCATTTGGTGGATACATCGGAATTTGATTGTATCCCGAGTAGGCATCCATAAAACTCAGGAGCTCGTGTCCCGCCGTTGCGTCGACCAGCTGATCAATCCGAGGCAGCGGAAAGCTATCTTTGGGGCAAGCTTGGTTGAGGTTGGAGAAGTCTATGCATGTCCTCATTTTTCCATTTGGCTTCTTAACCAACACTAGGTTGGATACCCACTTCGGATATCTGGCTTCTCGTATAAAGTTGTTTTGTAGAAGTATGTTTACTTCTTCCTTCAGGGCCTCGTACTTTTCAGCATTCAGTGGCCTCCTTTTCTACCTGTGTGAGGGGAACTTAGGGTCGATATTGTGGCGGTGGCAACTTACCTTTGCGTCGATCCCCACCATATCCTCGTGTTTTCACGCAAAGACATCCAGATTTTCTCGAAGGAACCTTTTCAGGGCTTCTCTGGTTTCTTTAAGGAGATTTTTCCCTATCTGAAGCTTCTTCGTCGGGTCGTTACCATCCACCTGAAAACATTCCAATTCTCCGTTGGAGGAGACTTGGGAATCGGCCCCTGTTATTCTTGGATCGATGTCATCGGGGGTTGCCGCTTCATCCATTGTGATATCCTCCGGTTCTTCTACCATTGTCTCTGCCATCTCTACATCTAGCAGAGTCATGTTAACCTCTTTCTTCTCTGCTTTCCTTAAGGCATTCCGATAACACTTCTTAGCCTCGGGTTGATTGCCTCGCACTGTTGCTATTCCCCCTTCAGTGGAGAATTTCATGCAGAGGTGATGGATGGAAGTCACTGCCCAGAGTTCTTTCAATGCTGGTCGGCCCAAGACTCTGTGATACGCCGACCTCCTGTCAACCACCAGGAACTCCATGAAAGTATGGGACGCGAGTGGCTCTTCTCCCATGCTAACGGCGAGGCGCACTATCCCTTTTGGGGTTACGCAATCACCAGTGAACCCGTAGAGGGGCTCAGTCGATGGTTCCAGCGGGACATCCACGTTCATTTGCTCATAAGTGCTCAGGAAAATGACATTAACGGAGCTGCCGTTGTCTACAAGCATTCTCCCTAGCCCGTTTCGGGCCACTACTGCCCTCACTACAAGAGCATCGCAGTGGGGATAATGTACGCCTTTCATGTCCTCCTCCGTGAACGTGATCGGATCGGCTCTTTTTGACCCCGATGGCCTGCTATTGATGAGCCAGTTAGTCATCTGGGCCCCTTCGGCCTCTTTGGCATAGCTCTTCTGGGCATTCCGTGTCTGCCCTCCAATGTAAGGCCCTCCGTGGATAGTGTCTATTTTTCGAATCGGAGCCTTTTCTGGCCCTTTGGGTACGGGGTCGCGCTCCAACCGAGGTTGTCTGGCTGGGCTTCTTGAATTGCGCCTTGACCGTTGCTCATGACCCGGGGGCCTCCTATCCTACTGCTGGGAGCGCCTATCTTGAAAATGGGTTCCGCGCCCTCTTGCCGGGGCCTGATCTCCTCGTCTGGTGTTTGTTCCGCGTTTGTTCCCTGGGTTGGCCACCCTTCTATTGGCAAGATCTTCTACCTCTCGACATTCATCCGTGCTATGTCCATAGCTTCGGTGGACACAGCAGTACTTTGGTTGCATCACCTGAGGGGTATGGATTGCCGGAGGTGCACTAGTCCCGGCTTCATAATAGGTAGACGGGGACATGCCATAGTTGTATAATCCGACCACTGGGGCAGGAGGCATTGGTGCAGCGTAGGGAGGAAGCAGGCCCTCTTGTGCAGAGGCCACGTAACTCATCCCGACATTTGGGTCGGATGGGTAATTTCTCCGCCGTGGATTGTGCTGTGGAGCGGCCCTGTTGGGATTTTGGACATACCCGGCTCTTGATGCTGGGTTGGCCCCCAACCCGCCTCGATTCCTATGGAGGATCATATTCTCGTTGGTTATCTCCTCGGTGATCATTTCCACCAGTTGGTCAAAGGTGGCCGGGTTCTTGTTGCGGACATCCCTCCAGAACGGGTGGTTCATGTCTAGTCCTGCCTTTAGGGCAGACAAGGCCTCGACATCTGTTATTCTTTCACAGAACAACATTTCTTCATTAAAACGGCCCAGGTAACTTTGCAGTGGCTCGCTTGGTGCTTGCCTTACGTCGTGGAGGCGTTGGACTGGGGCTGATGCGGGCTTTTGAGAAGAGAAGTAGTTTATGAACGTCTTTTTCAGTTCTGGCTAGCTTGAAATGCTTCCTGCGACTAGTTTGTTGTACCATCGCTTCGCTCCTCCCGACAATGTCAGGTGAAAGGCCCTGCATTTCAAGGCTGGAGTGGCTCCTCGAAGGCTTATCTCCGTTTTGTAGGTGTTCACGTGATCCAAAGGATCTCCCCTGCCCGTGTAAGGGGCAATCTTGGGCACACGAAACTCGTGGGGGATGGACACACTCCTGATTCTGGCTGAAAAAGGGAGGTTTTCGTCGTCGTCATCCACCTCGAATGATCTTGTGGGCCTCGGATATTCTGCCCGAATGTTTGCTTTTGGAGGGAATGGAGAGAGGTGCTGGGCTTGCTGTTCGCCCCCATAGTTCTGAGGTTGGTGCTGTGGTTGCATGGTTGGCTGGGGTGCGTACGGTTGGTAATCTGACTCTCCCCTAGCCTCGGCTTGCCTCGCCCTCCTTTCCCGCCTATTTCTAGGGGGACTTTGGGGCAGTTCCCTCCTTTGTGGGTTCTCTTGTGGCCATCTCCTACTCCCCTGTTCGCCTAGCCTTTCAAACACACTGGCGGACATCGTGGGCTGGGGCCTTCTTTCGAAGCAGCGGCTTTGTCTCCTCTCTCACTGGTTCTGGCGTGAGAGGCCTCTCCCCCGGCTTGCTGATCATGGGAGTGCCTGCTATTGACTTCCTGTTCTTTCTCGGGATCGTCTGGATCAGACTCTTGAGGGCGGTTCTCACCCCTTGCATGCATCATTTGGATGTACCCCTGCATTTGCGCGTGATGCTAAGCCAGCTGCCTCACGCTGGCGGCCATCGTTCTCATTTCTCGTTCCAGGTTTGTAGGAGGCCTCCTTCCTCGCCTCCTCCGGGGAGCTTCTTCAGCCCTGACTTCGTCGTTTGTTGAGGGCCTGGTTCTTCTCGAGTTTTCTTCTTCGTTGCTTCCACTCATTTTGTGGGTCAGTCGATCTCTTGTTCAGGGAAATTCCTTTGTTCAAGGGAAAAGAAGCTTTTTGTCGCGTTTCCCACAGACGGTGCCAATCTGTTGACCCCTAAAAATGGTTGCCAACAGGATCCCCATGCTACCTATGCCCACGTGTGCTTTCCTCTCACTAAGACTGCCATGTGGTTTATTCAACCACGTAGATCACCTCCCGTCCGGATGGAAGGAAGATAAAAGGTAAAAAACACTCTTAAAGCAAAGGTGAAAGCCTGAGGGCCTCCTACTAACAAATTCCCAGGCGGTTGTAGCACTTAAAAGTAATAAGAAAGGAGGACTTGTTATATGTATGGTGATAGTAATATTTTCAACATCCTTGTCTTGTGAAATGAGTTTGGTATTTATAGGCAAACTCTATGGGAACGATCCTCCTTGATGTGCGACACGTGGCCCCATCCGAGGGGTTCTTAAGTCACATCCTTGGTGTCACGTCAGTAGCATTAATGGAGAAGTCCCTTTCAGCCGTAAACTAAGGGGCTACGATCATGACAAGCCGCCTTGGCAGGCTGTCCCATCACTCTTGTCAAGGTTCAGTTACAGGGAGGCTTCCTGGGCACGCAACCAGGGTCGGCCATTTAGCCTGTTCCGACCTGTGAGCCTCGGTTAACCTGCCCCCCAGTTGTGACCGCCTCGGAGAAGGGTTAGGCCCAAGTGTATTTGTTTCGACTATGCTTACGTGGATGGGACTGTCCTGCCCCGTGGGCGCCAGGTGGGATTGGCACATAACAGGCTCGGCATTCAACGTTGCTGACGTAGTTGGGCATTCTCCGTAATGCTGGCATACATACGTGGCCCAAATCAGATATCATTTTTCGTGGTTGGCATAAATGTATGGTTGGTCATGGCCCTACTAGAAAGCTTTTTGACCGAGCCAGAATTTTGGAGCTTTTAGAGCTCACCCTTGATATTCCTGCCTTTAACCCCACTTTATTCTCCGTCGTCCTATGCTTTTGGGCTTCTAATTACAACACATTCATTTTTCCTTTGGGCCCAATGTCTATCACCCTTAGGGATATTAGTGCTTTAACTGATTTACCTCCAATTGGTGCCGCTATCTCACCTGCAATGGTTGTTACTCATACACCTCCATCGATTGAGAAACAATTCTTTGGCTCTTATAAAAAACTTTTAACCCTTCGTGGCAATACTGCAGCTGAGCCCAACCATGTTGAACGTGTAGCTTTTATCCACTACTGGTTGTGTAAGTTTGTTATCTGTGTTCCTAGTATCAAGCCTTCCATAGGTTACTTGCATATTTCTAGTGAACTCGCCCATGGTAAACTTCTAAACCTTGGCTTTTTCATTTTGGCGGGTCTTTAGAGAGGCATGGCCACCCTTCAAGACCAATTACAATCATCTGCTTCTCCTACTGGTAGGTGGCCCCTTTGGCTCGCCCAGTTATGGCTTAGAGCGCATTTTCTTTATTTTGGTGCTTCTTTATCAGCTACTCGCCCATTGAGATGTTATGGGTTAGTAGTTAATCAACTTAGTCCAACAACTCAAACCATCAGGGATATTTTTACTTATTTTTATACTTTGAACTCTTTGACTTCTTACTTTCTCTTCTTGAACCACCCTAATTGGCCCATAATCTCCCTCATACATGTATCATTCTACTGAATTAGCTTCTGTGGGAAAAGACCTATGATTAGCTTGCACGACTTCTGCTTTACCATTTTCATTCCAAAAAACCAAACATTGATGGAGCGAAGAATGGACGCACTGACTCCCATGTATCCAATCTCTTCATAACAGTACATTATAACTAGAAGGACCATCTATTATAAAGAAAACCGTTGTCCTCGTCGTACTCTCCACTGTTATGTCTAACGACATTACCTCCTTAGCCGAAGTAGCTCCTCTATTGAAACTAGTCAGAATCACTCACGTCGAAATCAGGTCGTTCTCAGATTTTGCAAACTTTTTTTTTATCATTTTGTAAGGGATTGTATTTATTGCCGCCCCATTATCAATGAAAACTTTGGCAACTGCAATGCCATTAACCAAAGCTTTGACATATAGGGCTCTGAGATGCTTAGTTAATTTCATTGATGGTTTTTTAAATACAACTCTTTCTTTCGCGTTTACTTTTACCTTTTCATTACTTTCCTCTGCCTCAACTTCGTCGGATAGGTCAACCTACAATATTTCTTTGCCATGTTTCTCTTTACTTCCTCAAATTGCACGATATCCCTTGATGACTTTCTCTATCCCGTGGGTGGAGGCACTATTACAGGAGGTGACCCATATTTCTCAGTCCGAGGTACCCTTTTCTTTCTTATAGGCATTCTATATAGAACATAATAATCGAATGATCTCCAGATGGTTCGTCCAACAAGCCTACTACCAGATTACCCTCTTGGTATAACGGTTTGAATAGATTGTTGTACAAAATTCCTCTGATTCTTCGCTCTGCTTCCAAATCAATTTCTTCTTCTATGTCTGTTATTCCATCATCTTCCTCTTCGTCGTTGCTGTGAGTGAATTGATTCTTGATAAGTGTAGTTTTACACTTATCTAGACCATCAAAAGTAGACGATTATAAGTACTCTTAAGTAATTTTCTACTTAATTGTGTGTTGATTTAATTATTTTAGGTCAAAACTTGAGATCGGATAGAATTGGAGAAAAATAAAGCAAAATAGGTGAAAAAGGACTAAAGGCATACGAAGACTTGGATATGGAGACCAACTAGTGAACATACAAAAGTTGAAAGACTTGAGTTACAAATAAAAGAGGACTAAATTGAAATAAACGAAAAAATTAGAGGACTAATGAAAACAAAATCCAAAGTTGAAGGACTTCTTCTGCAAATAAGAGGACTAAATGACAAATTTTGAACAAGGGCCAAATAAAATACACCTCAAAACTTGGAGGACTAAATCTGCAATTCGGGGAACGGAACCAAATTAGGTAATTTTCTTACTGTTTGCCGCGGTCAAACCACGATTGACTTCGGCAATGCGTGGCTTATTCGTCCGGACTGTTTTAGCTTATTTTCAACTCTGGTCAAGGGCCTTTTCATCTTTTCACGTACATGGGTTTCAAAATTAGTAAAACACTATATAAAGACCTAACCTAGGTCAAAAGAGAGTTGTTAATTCTTTGGAGAACACAAGAGAAGACGGAAAAAAGAACGTCGAAGAAAACGAAAAACGACCAAGATCAAGAAGATTAGAACGTGAATATCAAGATATCTTGGTGCAAGATATTCAACATCTTTTCCTTTCAAAATCCGGTTATGTATTCAAATCTTTTAACACTTTCTTTCTCCCGAATCATGAATAGCTAAATTTAATGTTTGAATGAACGATATAGCCTAGTTTTAATTCTTTAATTTTGAATTTCAAGTTGTGACTTATAAATTGTTTAAGTATTTAATTTTGCTTCTTTTCTTAATGTTTTGAATAACTGGCCATTATTTCATTGATTTTTTAGATTGTAATAAACTGAGAAGTAAATTATAAATCTAGACAACGTAGTAAAATCCAACAATTGGATAAAAGGTAGAGATACGCTTTTATTATTGCTGCGGTCTGAATTGAATTTTTAGGAGAATTAATGCATCTAATTAAAGACCATTCTGACTTTAGAAGTTGACTTAATTAGATAGGACTAATTTGAACTCGAGAGAGGTAAATTAGGTTAAATTCGTGAATTCGACTGAATACAACTTTAGGAACAAATCTTGAGAGGAGGAATTAGAGATGATAACGAGGTGAATTCGTTTGTCCAAGCTCTTTATTAACCATATTTTCTAAATTCTTGATATTCGCTTTCACATAAGTTAGTACATTGTTTTTCTTATTTTGGAAAATCTAAAGTTCTAGTTTAAAATCTGTCAATTTAGTTTATTTTAAAGTTCTTTCTACAGATTAATCAATAAAGATTAATTGAACTAATACATAAATAAGATAGTCCTCATGGGAATGATTATCCGGACTTAATAGGTCCACTTTATTACTTTTGTGCGATATTGTACACTTGCAATCACATTTTTTTTAATTTTTAATTTTTAATTATTATTATTAATTTTTTTTTATTATTGTTATTATTGCTATTTTCTTTCTTCTTTGTTTATTTCTTTCAAATGGCAGATGTTCTAATGCACAACTTGTAGCATTGACAAAGCAGGTGGAGCTCTTGGTCAGAACACAGACGCAAGGAATGAATGCCATCCAAGTAACCATCATGTGTGAAAACTGTGTGGCTAACCACTCGACATCAAATTGTATGTTATTGGCCTCTTTAGAACATGTCAATTTTGTGCTAAATAATACACATCAGCAGTATAATCCATATTCACAAATATACAATTCGGGTTCGAAACAACACATAAATTTTAAGTGGTCTGAGAATCAACAAAATGGCAATACCTATAATGCTCAGCAAGAAAGAGGACCAAGTCTGGGAGAGATGTTTCAACAATATATGCAGAAAATTGATAAGGTATTGGAACGGCTGGACACAAACTATCAAAATCAATAAGCGTTTATCAGAAAAAATAGAGACTCAGATTGGCCAGTTAGCCCTGCAATTGTCAGATAGGAAACCATGCATTTTATTTAACAATACAGTGACAAATCCAAAAGAACAGGTAAATGCAATCACTACTAGGAGAGGGGTACAACTGCCAGAAATTCACGTGAAAAGGCTAAAGAAAAAGGACAAACAGTTGAAAATTGAAGAAGAAGAAACTGGGAAGCAAGATGCAAAATCAAAAGAAGAAGAGTATGTGGAAAAAGAGAAGTTAATCCTAAATGAGCAAAATAAAAAATTGACATTCAATGATATTGCACTTATCAAGCAATTCTCTGACTCCCGTATTTATTCTAAAATTGATTTTGCGATCAAGGCCGATGAGGAAGTTGAATTTTTCGTAGTGGTGTTCGACAAGGTGCTAAACTACAATTATATTTATCTGAGAAGTGCAAGTTAAATTTTTGGAGGATAAACGAAAAATGGTGCAAAGTCAATAGATGTAAGCAAAGGAAGTCCTCCAAAGTACTATTTAAAGTGCCGTAAAGCAACCAGACAATAAGTCGAGCTCTAGATTATAAATCGAGCGCTTAATGGGAGACATCCCATTTTTCTATCCCTTATATATTTATTGCATTGCATGTAGAATTTTAGGACTGCATTAGGAAGTAGAGCACGTTTTCCGATCTTTAGTAAATGAGTACATTTAATTTTTATTTTATTTTATTTCAGGCTACACATCGTCATTCCAATCCAAATGCGTATTGATCCTCTGAAAGTCCGACGTTGTCTTCACGCATTTTGATTCGGGTTAACTCTTTCTTTTTTTATTTATTTTGCTTTCTTTTGTCACATTGAGGACAATGTGGATTTTAAGCTTGGGAGTGACTTTATTATTTTCGTTATTTTTGTGTGTGTGAAAAAAAAATTTATTTGTGTGCTTGTATGTTGGATAACTTTGCCGGCTAATGAAGATATATATTTGAAACTGTTATCGATTCATGAATTATGACTAGGTGATGCTACTTATGCCTATTTTTTTTATAGACTATACTTATCTATGTGAGATATGATTAAGTGTGAGCACAATAGTCATGAATATCACTACCTTTGGTTAGTATATTAAATAGAATACAATGAAAGAATAGAGAACCTAAGTCGTGAAACAAGACCATCAGTGGACAACTCAATTCCCTAACCAGTTGAGAGGATAGTTTGGGAGTTGTTAAACCAATGCAGAAGATGTTTAGATAGGTGTTGATTCCGTGCTTGAGTAATAGTTGTGTGGAGTGTATTTGGCTACTAGGTGGAACCTAGGTATTGACCGGATGCTAGGAATCTAATCCCTGCTTATTTATCTTGCACAAAAAAATGAAAGGCATTGCACTTGTATTATCTTATACCTCTCTTCGTAGCCTAGTTGACTCGAATGATAAAGTCCGTTGGGGTTCTCAAAACTCAGTGTCCTAAGGTCTATCAGACCTGGGAGCCATCGGCCCAAAGCTTGCTACAAGGGTCATCTAGAAATTTTAAGGGAGTGAGGTCTTGCACATAAGATAGATTTAAAAAAAAAAAAGAAAAAAAAAAGAAAACAAAAAGAAGCAAAAGCAAGATTGAGCCTTTATGCGCATAACTTGGAGATATAGATGACTAGTGGGTTTGACTTACCTAGTGAAAACTTGATGGTCGAAGCACTCAATGAAGGGAGAATCATCACAGATCTAGATAGCTATTGTATTGGTTAGGCCTAACCAAATTTTGAGCGGTAAAAGAATAAGTGTTTTGAGGAAAACTTTAGAGTTAACACCTAGGTGAGAGAATGATTATCAATATGGGAGTGCATATTCTTACGATAGAGAAATGAAATATTTGACCATCGGGGGGCGGTATATTACCAACCTAAATGTTTATGTTGATTGGATTAACTATGCACACACACATATATCAATCGAGCATTGGATAAGTAAAAATTGATTTTGGTAGCATAATTTAGAATTTTTTTATAAATTGATTGAGTTGTTTAAAAAATATGAGGCAAACATGGCAAGCTATCTGTTATAATATATTTTAATATTATTTGTTTGATTGTTTAAGTAAATAGTCATGTTCGAGGACGAACAAATGTTCAAGTTTGGAGGCATTTGTTAAGTGTGGTTTTACACTTATCTGGACCATTAAAAGTGGACGATTGTAAGTACTCTTAATTGATTTTCTACTTAATTTTGTGTTGATTTAATTGCTTTATGTCAAAACTCGAGATCGGAAAGAATTAGAGAAAAATAAAGTAAAATAGGCGAAAAAGGACTGAAGGCGTACGAAGACTTGGATATGGGGACCAACTTGTGAACATACAAAAATTGAAAGACTTGGGTTGCAAATAAAAGAGGACTAAATTGAAATGAAAGAAGAAATTAGAGGACTAAAGAGGACAAAATCTAAAGTTGAAGGACTTGGTCTGCAAATAAGAGGACAAAAGGACATTTTGAACAAGGACCAAATAAAATAGCTAAATTTAATGTTTGAATGAACGATGTAGCCTAGTTTTAATTCTTTAATTTTGAATCTCAAGTTTTGACTTATAAATTGTTTAAGTATTTGATTTTGCTTCTTTTCTTAATGCTTTGAATAACTGGCCATTATTTCATTGATTTTGTGGATTGTAATGAACTGAGAAGTAAATTATTAATCTAGATAATATAGTAAAATCCGACAATTGGATAAAAGGTAGAGATACGTTTTTATTATTGTTGCGGTCTGAATTGAATTCTTAGGAGAATTAATGCATCTAATTAAGGACCATTATGACTTTAAAAGTTGACTTAATTAGATAGGACAAATTTGAACTCGAGAGAGGTAAATTATGTTAAATTTGTGAATTCGACCGAATACAACTTTGGGAACAAATCTTTAGAGGAGAAATTAGAGATGATAACTATGTGAATTCTTTTGTCCAAGCTCTTTAATAACCATATTTTCTGAATTCTTGATAATCGCTTTCACATAAGTTATTACATTGTTTTTCTTATTTTGAAAATTCTAAAGTTCTAGTTTAAAATCTCTCAAATTAATTTATTTTAAAGTGCTTTATACAGATTAATCAATAAAGATTAATTGAACTAATACATAAATAAGATAGTCCTCGTGGGAACGATAATCAGGACTCAATAGGTCCACTTTATTACTTTTGTGCGATATTGTACACTTGCAATCACATTATTTTCACAACAATTCCCAGCACATGTACCTTCTCCACATTCTAGCTTACAAATTACTTCTTCATCTTCTCCCATCATCTCTTCATCATGTTCTTTGTTCTTAAATTCATTAGCCAATAAATAGTTGTTAGCCATAACTGGGGGCATAGTGCCAAACTGGATAGTAATTAACTGCCCAGCATCATCATCATCCTCATCATTCTTTATGTGCTCAAACTTTGATTTTCCAACACATTCATTTGTTAGTAGCTCTACCTTTGACGCTTCTGTATCTTCTTCTTCTCCATTCTCAAGGACATTCTCATTTTTCCCTTTGCTCTCATTCATAGTTCTTGAACGTTCCACGCACTGTTGTTGTCTCATCATCTGTTTGTAGTTTCTTTGGAAACGTCTTTGTTGGGTTCTTGTCATTTCATTGACGGAATTGCCCTCCCCACTTTAGAATTGTATGAATTCCAAACATTTGGGCGTTGAGGTTGTGGTCTGAATGTTCTGATGCCCTGAAATGACCCAAGATGCCTCCCATAGAATGGTCTTACTTGTCCTCTAAATGGACAAAAATTAGCGGCGTCAGCTTGACGAATTTGTTGTTCATACTACCATTCTGTGATATTGCTAATCTCCTTATGGCATTTAGCACATAAATTCATTTTTTCATTCATCATCGCCTTTTCTTTCAAAAGCTCAAATGCGCTGGGATGTGATTCGTCTTCACCATTGTCAACTACTTACTTGAATCTTGGGAGACCAAATTGGTCCAGATTCAAGATGACCATATTGACATCTATTGGCTGTGGAAATGAATTTTCGTCCACTGCCATCTTTTTCTTGGATTCAAATGTGATTCGCCCTGACTCAATAGCATTCTGCAAGACATGACGAAGAACCAAACAACTATTAGTCGTATGAAACTATGCATTATGCCATTTGAAATATTTTTTACCCTTGATTTGCTCAGGGTTTGGCAGTTTATGTTTTTCACTTAGCCTTATTTGCTTATCTTTATATAACCGATCAAATATTATGTCGATTTTCATTATGTCGAATGAAAATGTTCTAGCCTTTTTATTTTTTTCTTTTGGAGGCTCATTCTTGATAGGTATTTCTGATTTAGCCATTATCGGGCACGCATAGGTGTCTCTCTTGATCAATTCAGCCAGATACACTTCGACTTCAGCTTGATCTTGGCTAATGTCGACAGCATGCATATCAAAATTTGGGTATCTATAATAGGTCTCCTTACTAGAATTTTTCATTTGTTCCTCATCTCTTAATAATCGCTCATATCTTATAACACTCGCGCTGAGTTGAAACAGATCAGGGAATTCTCTATCTTGAAACTTCTTTTTTAAATCAAAATTCAAGCAACTCTGAGCGATCCTTACAATTTTTTTTTTAGATAAAGGTACGAAACACTTATTTCTAGCTGTTTTAAATCTCTTCATTCAACCTATTCATTTGGCATCTGACGCAAATTTGCTAAATCTACCAAAGTAATTTCGGATTCAGTTTTGTAAAATTGGGTGTGAAATAATTGCTCTAACTGTTGCCGAGTTTGGACAGAATTTGCTGGCAAATTAATGAATCATGAAAAAGCTATTCTAGTTAGCGAATTTGGGAATAATCTCATCTCATGAAAGTCAGTAACTTCACCACATTGCAATGTGAAATGTCCTACATGTTCTAAAGTGGACACTTCTCCTGAACCAGTGAACAAAGAAAATTCATGCACCTTATATCCTCTAGGCCATGGATATGCTTGATCTACCCAATCTGGGTAAGGCTTTCTGTACATAGGATGAATTATTGGCCGCATTCCAAAAGCCAACTGATCTTGCATGATTTCCACAACTTGATCTCTTAGAATAGCATTGAGATCAAAAGGGACTCCTATGAGTTGGTGTACGTATGGCACTGCCTGAGGTCTAACAACATTTTGCCCCATGTTTGGCATGAAAGTGCTATTATTTGGCCCATTATTGCCATTAAGATATGTATTCCCCCTATCATTGGTGCGTGTTATATTTTGTCCCATATTTTGAATGATTTCTCTCATATTAGGACTAACCCCATGTTAGATGTCCCAGTAGCCCCTACGTTGGCCGTGGCTGGTCCCATGTGAGGTATTTCAACTCCTTGACTCGTGTTTACAGTTGGTGAACTATTACCTACAAGACTTCTAGTTTGGAAATGATTTCCTACGCCCAAAAGATTCGGTTGACATACTTGGTTTACCATTTTATTCATAAGTTCGTTCGACATACTCAATTGTTTAGCCATATGGTCATAATGATTATTTCCATTTTGAGTGAGTTTTTCCACAGCATGAATGTTTTGCAGACTCACTTGTTCAACAATGTCTTGCGTGAGTTCGCCTAGCAATGCACGCATGGTATGGGGGCTCAACTCCGTCATTGACTCATAACGACTAGCACTTGGTCTCTCCATCTTCGGGATACCCTGTTGACCTTCAAATTGCTCGATCACAAAATAAACAGACTGTTGGTTTGCTGCCTCCTTGCCAGAATTCTTTTGAGGCATGATGCTTCCAACCTTTCTAATACCAAATGGTCCCACTGGGCGTGCCAAATTGTTTTGCAATAAATTAGATTTGTGCGAACAATTAAAAGATTATTCAGATGATGTGTAAGGAACATGACCTTTTGAGACAAAGTCTCAACAATGGGTGTTTGAATTGAAAGATTATATTCCACAACTTGCCTCCAAGGGGTGCAAGCGCACAAAGTTTACAAGATTTGTAAATAGAAAACAAAGACTTCAAATATAAATTCACATGTTTGTTTGCGAGAGAATTTTTTCTTGTCCTCTTCCATTGCCTTGCCTTGTTTATATATTGATCACAATTTGCACAATTCTCGCCCATAACTGAACACAATCTCATAGAACTTATTCTAAATAACTTTCCATTACTATCATGGCCGTAATAACTTCTCGTAACCTCCCATAATGTTTTATTTACCTGCTAGCTGTTACTTTGGATTATGGGCCACGTACAAAATCGCTTCATTACCTGAGCGATGCAGTTATCACCTTCCTCCCCCAAGCCTTGCTCTGCTTTGCTCTATTCTTTGTATGTTTTGAGCGATTCTTTTCTTGGCAATTCGCCCAAACTCTATGTTTGGGCTTCTCTTTCTGGGCCTTTGTTTAGGTCTTTATTTTGGAAATATTTTGTGTCTCAACAATAACATATAGGGGTAAAATATAGTAAAAAATAACATTAAATTCTAATAATTGGTCACCTAAATAATTTTTTAAAATGAGACCCAACAGTTGTACTTATGTTTGCACATAAATGTACAGGATTGGCTCAAGATTTTTGTTTCAAATATAGCTATTCCTGTGCCCAAATTAGTTGTTAGATTCTTCAGACTAACTTTCTTGTTAGCTATTGAAACTTGATAATTGACAGGTGAAATTTATTATATTCTTCATTGTCTCTGTGCAGATCAATCGACTTTATACTTCTAATGCACTTAAAAGATGCAAGTGTTAGCATCTAACTTACGATGGACGTTAAGATTGATGTCAAATTTTAATTAACTCGCAAGTGTACGAATCTTTTGGAATATAGATAAGTAGTAATGAGGTCGATCCCACAGAGACTGCTATGGAGAAAGTATAATTTAATCCTAATTAACTATTATTCTAGGCTAGTTGAGTCGAAGAGATTTTTGTTGAAATAGTTTAACTAAAAGACTAAAGAAATATGATAAAAAGATGAATTGATAATTCAAGTTGTGTAAAATACCAAGGTTTCGGAATCCACCATTGTCTAACTTAGCAATTATCCAATTATTAATTAATTCCCAAAAACATACGACAACACGAAATCAATCTATTGTCGTCCCTAAAGATTTATCAATTAAGTCCAGAAGAAGAAAATCAAAAATAGGCTCCCCTTATGCTTCAAACAT
Source organism: Forsythia viridissima (assembly GCA_030279155.1). Classification (NCBI taxonomy): domain Eukaryota; kingdom Viridiplantae; phylum Streptophyta; class Magnoliopsida; order Lamiales; family Oleaceae; genus Forsythia; species Forsythia viridissima. The sequence continues at coordinate 32,435,846 of CM059045.1, forward strand.
AAATTACTTAAGCGTTTTTTGTATCAAGATCAATTGAAAGAAAACAAAGAATCAAAGAATCTCTAAGCATTCTATGTATCCCAATTCGAATAAAAGATGACGAAAAATCAAAAGCAATTAATAGAACATATTTAAGCATCAAGCATGGATTAATTAAATCAATATCTATCTATAAAAAATACATGATATTTAAGATGAAAGAAATTATATTTAATTAATCTAATCAAGAACGAACCATGAACGTTAAAGCTCTAAAAGGAATTAAACGAATAACAGAATAATCACTTCATTAAAACAAGATTTCATCGTCTACCTTGGCTAAAGAAAATTAGAAGAACATGATTAATCTAGAAAAACAAGAATTAATAAAACCCGGCATGGATCTTAGGAGAAGAAATCTTCGAAAGGGTCTTGATCGTCAAAGAGTTGTCTTCTCTTGTTCTCTTCCGTCTTCTCTTGATTCGGCTCTCCAAAAATCCAACCTTGGTTATGAGAATATATCTCCTATTTATACTACCTTCATTGTGCCACAAAATATCCCCAGAAGACCTAAAAGTTCGTCCAAAACGTTTCCTAGTTGAATTGGGACTCAAAAAGGAAAGAAAATAAAACCAAAAATTCGCAGTCGGAATTGGTCTGGGCAATCGCCCAGGCTATTCCCCGGCGATCGCCCAGGCACGCAGTTTGGCCTCTGCTTGTTGGTTCAGTCGCTGGGCGTTCGCTGGGAGATAGCCCAGCTTGTTTTCTTTAAAGGTTTGCAACTTGGTCCTTTTTGTTTCAACGGTAACCACTTTGGTCCTTCAACTTTGGGTCTTGGTCATTTCAGTCCCCCATCTTCTCATAACATCTCATGTGGTCCTTCAACTTTACATAATCTTTGATTTGGTCCCTCAACTTTGGGTTGAGTGCAATGGAGTCCTCAAACTTATGAGATATCTTCTAATTTATTGCTCTTTTCACCCAATCTTCTCCAATTGTTCACAAATGCATCCAAAACTGAAATAGAACAATAATAAACTAGATTAAGTAGAAAAACAACTATATGACGGTATAAATGATTAATTCAAAGGTCAAAATAAGTGCCTAAAACGCACTTATCAAAGATCGACCTGTGCCTATGTGTCGGGTATGGATCTTGTGAGGCTAATTAAAATTTTGTTTACAATAATTTGATTATACTAGTTATGTATTTATTATACGAATGTTGTTAGAACATATTTGGTACAGAATAATTCATAAAACTGGAGATGACAATACACAAGATTTAAATTTATATTTTAATAAAATTTACATTTTAAGGCAATATTAGAGACATCACATGTTTAAAAAATCACGTGAACTTTTTTTATTTCTAATTTTGAGTATCATATCACCCCTGACAATTTTTGAGCCATATCTCATCTAAAATAAGGTTGATATACCTAAAATACTCTTATAAACTAAAGATGAAATTTTCTACAATTTGCACAAAGTGAACTATATGAATATAAATTGACAAGTTATATACAAAATTCGTTTGGCATAATTTAAATTTTTATCTTATAAATTTGCTTATTTTATTTATAAGTGATATTATTTTTTTGAATATATATATATGTAGATAAGTTATATACACATATAGTATTAATTTAACAAATTAGTTATATATAAGTACAATTAAATATCAAATAACAAAAAAGATATTGTGATATTCTTTGAAATATTGTAAAGATGAATATAATAGATTAACATTTTATTATATAACACAATCATCATTTAATAATATAGTTTGAGCGTGTATAATGTTCTTTTGAACTAAGGGATACTACTTTTTAACTAAATTTTACTTGAATTATAAAAGGTAAATGCAGAGGCGGAATTAGGGGGGACTGGACTGTACTATAGCCCAGTCCAGCCCAGATCGAATAAGCAAAAGTTTTTTATTTTTATTTTTTCAAATTATAGTCCGGCCCAATTACATTTGTAGTCTGGTCCAAAATAAAAAGCCCAAATAACAATAACCCATTCTGATTTATCATCTCTTAACCCATTTCTAAAATGCACAAAAGATCCAATATAGCAATACCCATCTAAATGCAAAAATTAGATTCGATAAAAAAAATTAAGAGAGGAGAAAAAACCAAGAGCAGTAGAACGGGAATCTGTAACAACATGCGAAACGAGAAGAAGAAGGCCAACTCCGGTGGAACTTAGAAGGCGATTCCGGCGAGTTAGCAGTGCCTGAAAAGTAAAGGGCTGAAGCTGAACCGCCGAAGGACGAAGCAGAAGACGATCTCGGCGAGAAGAACCGCAGATGGCTGATTAACTGAAATCTAAAGGAAGGTATTTACGTTTTAGTTTTTACTTTTTATCATCTTCAATCACCGCCATTTTGGACTTTCTGTGTGCAGTTACTGTAGTACTTTGGTTTGCAATTTGGATTGTATTGTGTACTTGTGTATTTGTGCTTATTAGCTTATTACTTATAATTTACTAGGTTAAATTGTTAATTAATAGTTTAATGGCAGAATTAGTTAATTAATATAATTAATACTACAGTACAGTTATTACTTATTAGGCAAAAATGGTTAATTAATTTTAGTTATTAGGTTAAATAGTTAATTAAATTATTTATTAGTTATTAAATTCTATTATTATGTTTACTTATTGATTATAATGTTGCCTTGTACTTATTGATTATAATGTTGCCTTGCCAACTATTTATTATATTGTCGTTGCTAGTTGTTATTGTTTATATTGTTACCTTGCCGGCTAATTATTACATTGCTGTTGATAGTTGCTCTTGATTATATTATTGTCTTGCCGACTAATTATTATATTGTTGTTACTAGTTGCTATTGATTTTATTATTGCCTTGTCGGCTTAGTACATTATATTGGTATTAAATGTTGCCTTGTTTTTGTGGTTTTTAGAATTTCAAAAATGGAAGGTCAACCTCCTGCAAAGAGAGGAAAAACCTTGTTCTCAGGGGCAGATAAGTGGCACAAAAGGAAACTATTCAAAAAATTTCGTTAAGTGACCTTCTCAACACGATTTATACCGCTTTGAATGGTACTTTTGCGGGGCGTCCCGGAAAAATCGTTTTTTGTAGTGTAAAAAAAAAATTATTGTAATTTTTTTTAATAACAGTTAGATCTTAAAGTGCAAAAAAAAAAAATCTAAGAGCAGCCCGATCTCCAAAAATTCCTAGTTCTGGGTAAATGCTAATATTACTTTTGAGTTTGTGAAGTTATAAATATGAAACTTTAGTTATAAGTTTGTATTTGTTAATATTTAAATATGTATATGTAATAATTAACTAAAAAAATTAAATAATTTATTATCAAAATTTTCAACAAATTTTAAATTGAAATTTTACTAGTATCTGTTGACGGTAAATAATACAATTGAAAAGATTAGATCGATTTAAACAAGGTCACAACTGTCCAGACAAGATTATTGATGATCCTTCGAGATTTTTGATTTGTTGGAGATATGATTCGATTGAGATATTCTGACTGTTTGTAGATATATGTCTATCGTTTAGACTTAATCAAATCTATTATTGTAACACATTGAAAAATTTGTAATTATTTTTAAAAAGGAAAAATAAATGATAAAATAGAAATCAATTAATTGGACTAAGGAAAGTAAGATATGAATAACTAATTTTAGGCCAAAGACTTTAATAGATAAGAGATAAAATTTTCAAGGACTATATTGAACTTAATTAGAAATTTTAAAATATCTTAGGGCTGAATTGCAAAATGGATGAAAGTTGAGGCCAGGGGCTAAAACGTAAGTTCTGAAATTTAGAGACACATTTCAACTGATGAAACAGCCTATTTTGAGCTGGTTGTGTGATCACTACGATAGTCGGAATTTTGCGATTCAAAGTTCATTACAAAGTACGTAATGAGATCCTCGAATTGGTATATGACTCGAATATTTTTAGGCTCGTATTAAGTCTCGAATTTAGGTACAAAAGAAGCACATTGAATCTAAAAATTGAACAATAAAAGTAATATTTAGTTGTCCACGTGGCACACATGCAATGAATAGGTGATTTTTGGAGAAAAAAATAATTTTATATTAGGCTGTGTTTGATTGGCCAATTTTTCATGAAAAATGTCACATCCATGGAAAATGTTTTCCAATTTTGGTTGTTTGATTGTACATGGAAAATGAAAATGATTTTCAAGGTACAATCACTTAAAGCATACTTTTGGCCACTTTTTTGAAAAATATTTTCTCACCATTTTGGTGGATTTTTTTTTTTTTACCTTACATGAAAAATGTTTTCATTTTCCACCATTTTTGATGAAACCAATCAAACACACCCTTAGAGAATTATTATTGGTGGACAAGTAGAATAAAATATGGTGAAAATTGGGAGAAAGTGGTATAAACATGTGTATATATCTTTGAGTGTGGCCTATATATTGGACACTCACACACACATCCCCATTCCCCAATTCCCATGCCCACCATCTCTTTCTCTCCAATCTTTTTCATTTAATATACATATATAGATACATATAAATATACACATATAATTATAGAGCTAGAAAGCATATGAAAGAGAAGAATAAGAAATGAGGAATTATCGAAGAAGAAAAAGGTAAGAAAATAGTAGAAAATCCAAAATGGAAGGTTATGGATTTCCGTTTTGAATTTGAGAGTTTCTCAATAATAGAAGCTCCTCATTTCCATAACTTTAATACTCCAAGAGCATTGGAACAAAGATCTGTCTTTTGTCATTAAATATAGAATAGAATAGGAAGCAAGAAATGGAGAGTCCCAAGAATGAGAATTCTTAGCCTAGTATCTAGTGTTAGGTGCCCGACTTCGAAAGGACGAGTGAAAGGCACATCTTATTTCGAACTTTACATACTAACTTTGCACCAGAAGAAAAGCTCCTACTCTAACAGGTGCAGTTTCTTCAGTTCAATCGATTGTGATCCGGGCCGCTAGCTAACTTCAAACTCCCTAACTTCTGGGAACATTCCATAGGTCATAGGTATTTCTCAGAAAAGACTTACTTGGGATCTCCACTTGAACGAAAAGGGCAGACTCACTCTTTCACTGGATCCGTATAAGTTGCGTGCTTCGTGGATAGTAAGTCTAACTTGCTACTAATAGGGATTTAACTCACTATCACATCCTACCAAAGGTAGTCTTCCATAGATGTCAATACACCTGCTCATAAAAAAGTTGTCCGCTGCGCTAATCCCAGGAATTTGATGCATAGATGGGATGCACCAGATTCTTATCCTCTTTCTTGGCTATTTCAGTAAATGTATCAACGCGTAAGTAAGAAGAGAGATAAGGGCTGTTAGGGGACATGCTCACCCTTCTGTAGGGTTCCATACTTAAGGTTAGGTAGCAGAAGTAAGGTCAACAAGGACCACAACAAGCCCTAAGACAAGACAGGAGTTTGAAGACACTAATAGAATACCAAGTGAAGAAGAAAAAATGAAACTCCACCAATTTCTTACACCAATAGAGGAGGCAAAAAGAATGGGAATCATAAATAGTAAGTGACGATCTAACTCATCTTGAACCTAGCTGGCGTCAGATTATTACTCGAAAATGGCGAGACAGCACTAATAGTTCAGTTCAAATCGGGTAGAAGAGATCATTTTAGTTGCTTTGGGGAGTCAACTGCATCAAGAGTATAGAGATTGATTGGGCCCAAGGACCATTTTAGAAACCAGGAATATAGTGAACAAAGAGGTATCTAAGTTGCTCATTTCTTCAGGCTTGGCCTATTCTTGAAGCAATTCAAGTTTCACCATAGGCTTATTCTTCTTTAATACGAGTCAACTACTGCTTTTACTAGCCGGGATAAGGCATTATGAATAAATGGCCAAAGGAAAGCTATTCCATAACTGGCTGAAAAACAGATATGTACATATTAGCTTTCCCTTCCTAGAAAACTTATCCTTATAGGTTCTTGCCTTACTAATTCTTAGAGGACAATAAGTTAGACATGCCATGTGCAAGACCAATACTCAAAGAAAGGAAGCGAAGAACTCTACGGAGTGGTGGAATTATGATAGGTAGAGTGTCTCTATCGGGAAGATAATCGTATGAGTGCTACTTTGTTTGTGGTAAAGCCACATGATTGTGATTATGAAAGAGTTAGGATTGAACCTACGACCTCTAGTCTCCCTAAGTGGATTAAAGATTCCTTCGGCATCGAAGATCATCTGGTTCCAACTTGTCTTTCTATGTTGCTCCCTATAGAAGTAGGGATAGAGGCAAAGGCATTTTGTGATTATCCAGTTCTATATCGAAAATGAGCAGTTGATCCCACAAAAGCAATAGGTTCCGGTGCTGGCTTTGTTGTGAATTTAACTGGAATTGGATCTTACGAAGTGAGGTAAATTTCATTTCTTCCCACCACATATGCCTCATTTGCTTATGCCACTGGTGATGAACTCACTATGGCTAATCAACGTCGAACTCAGAGTTTTCTACTCCATATACGGTTAAACGAAGCCCAGTCTTGATCTGCCAAAGCTCAGCTCCCAACCGAAGTATAGGCTCGCATTATATCAAAGTCACTTGTCATCCGTTCACTCTCTGTTCAACAAAGTCCATCGATATTCACTCACTTCTTTATAAAATTTTTTTGTCCAAGCCCAACATCCGTTCCTTTTCAATAGTCAATTCGAGAGCTAAATTCAAAAGCTTAAGAAGCAGTTGATTTTGACCAATTCCCGATGCATGGGACAAAATGCTAATTGAAGCCCCCAAATGGGAACCTATCAAACGAGAATTAGTAGTAGTGCCACTTTCTATAAATATCTTTTGGAGGAAAGCAAACATCAAATTCTTTTGAATTCTAAAAATTCTTCGATTGATAGAGGCCTAAGGTCATTAGTCGGGACAGCGTCAAAGAACAAATAGATAAGTGGTTCAGTATAGTTTTAAGTATATATTATAAAAAGAGAATGTAAACTATATACCATATTTTGACTGGCTAGAGATGAGGGAAAAACTTGCCTAATGTATGGTCCTAATTTCAACACGCCACCTACACCATGTTTCATTTAGTTTGGTTAGTAGGCCACTACATTACATAAGAGAGAGCTGGCAGAGAAAGCGAGCTTCAACGAGTAGCAAGTGGAAATGTTCTGGCCAAGATTTGAACCCTTTGCTAATTGACGCTCCCCGGGCGAATGAATTGTTTTGCCACATAGACTATTAGGTTTTTTCTTGAATTGGGATAGGGTCCCCTTTTCCGTTGTGAGTGACTTCGCCGGCTAGAGGCCAAACTCCTTGAGTAGATAGCTTGTGTTGTAGACGGCTGGATCCCTATCTTATGCACTCTTATGCATATGCATTTGGATAGAGAGAATTATCAGTCTTTGACCTATCCCAACATCTCCTACGATCAAGATCCTATCCATCTGATACGGTCTCTATACGTATTACTCTTTTTGTGCTATGTTCTAGTTACATCATGCACTCTAGTGAGGATCTAATGGTTGCTAGTTTCAAGTATCAAACGCCAGTTTCTTTAGTTTAGTATCTCAGCTACAACTCTTATTATATAAGTCATCAAAATTGTTACAGAAATTCACCCTACCCGCTTCTACCGGTAGGACCATCTTCTAGGGTTCATCCTATAGCGACTTAGGATCCGATCTATAACGTCCCAGCCAATTATGGCTAACAGCAACGATCTGCCCTTGCATTGAACATCTACATAAAGATGGTGAGTGGTTAGGAGTTGTATATAACCATCGATTGGCCTACTCTTTTCGAAAGAATTTCTATGGGTTTCACCAGGTGGCAAGGGGCGGAAGAGGGTCCCACACCTCCAAGAATAGAACATATCAAATGTTATTAGCCTTGTCTTCCATTATTGGCACTAAGGAACAATCCCTTATTGTATTACTCTTTCCTTCTGCTTGCCAGTCTTGCACATCTTTCACCATCTGCTTTTCTTTAAGTTTAGCCTTTTTAGAAATAAAGAAAGCAGAGAGGACTGGATCTAGATACCGTAAGGCACATGCAACAACATGAAAAGCATTGGAAAATACCTTGAATTATGCTCACTTTGGCACTCCAATCTCCCACTAGCTTCCAATATGCCCTTAATATGGTCCTTAACTTGAATCAAATGTACTAAAGTTGGCTTTTCCTTTGTCATACTCATTTTGAAAGTTAGTGTTTTGCTTGTTGCACTTTGGGTGTTGGTTAAGGCCTACATAGCTTGGACAAGACCTTGTATGGCGTCCTCATTCTTCTTAGCTCTTGATCTTGTTATTGGGTTCTTACTAGTCGGTCCATGGTTCTCATCATCCCCTCCCTCCTCAAAAGAATTCGTCTTCGAATCTTCACCTGCATCAAAGGGAGAAAGATCATCAACAATAAAAGTAGTAGACACATTATACTCACCTGGAAGGACAAGTATATAAGCATTATCATTTATCCTCTCAAGAACATGTAATGTTCCATCCCTCTAGGATGTAGCTCAGACCTTCTACGGGCAAGAAAGTTTTCCTTCCTTATATGCACCCAAACCCAATCACCAGGTTCGAAGATAACTTGTCTACAACCTTTGTTGGCTTTAGCTCAATTTGTTGTGGTACACTCTTATAGAGTTTCTTCACCATCTCCGCAATCATTTGTCCATCCAAGCTAGCCCTTTCATCAACAGGTAACATAATCAAATCTAAAGAGGTTAGTGGATTAAACCTATACACAATTTCAAATGGTGAAAGATTAGTAGTAGAATGAATACTTCTATTATACACAAACTCAATAAACGACAAACAATCCTCTCAATTCTTTATATTCTTTTAAATTATAGTACGTCTTAAAGTAGATAAAGATATATTTACTACCTCCGTTTATCCATGTGTTTGAGGATGACAAGTAGTTGAATACAATAACTTAGTCCCCAAAGACTTTCCAAAAGTAGCTAAAATTTTTAACATCATGATCAAACACAATCCTCTTTGGAATACCATGGAGCCGTACTATTTATCTAAAGAACAATTCAACTATGTTAGTTGCATCATCAATTTTGTTACAAGATATAAAATGTGCCATTTTAGAAAACCTATCAACAACCACAAAAATTGCCTTTCTTTGACCCAGGCAAGCCTAAAACAAAGTCCATGTAAATATCTACCTAATGCTTACTAGCTATGGGTAGAGGAGTATACAAACCATGAGATAAGACTTTAGATTTGGCCTGCTTGCACGTGACACACAGCGTACACAATCTCTCCACATCACGTTTAATTTTAGGCCAAAAGAAATGTTCATGCAACACATCTAAGGTCTCTCTGACACCAAAATATCCCATCAAGTCTCCTCCATGTGCCTTACACACAAGCAACTCGCGCATAGAACTATTAGGCACACCAAGTTTATTTTCTCTAAACAAGTGGCCATCTAGTCTATAACATTTCCCAAAAGTTGTCTTCTCACACGCCCCATGCACACTAGGAAAGTCAGTATCATTAGCATACACGTCCTTAATGTATTCAAATCCCAATAACATGGCATTTAAAGTAGAAACAAGGGCGTACCTTCTAGACAACACACCAGCCACAACATTTTCCTTACCTTATTTGTAGTGAATTACATATGAAAAAGTCTCAATGAATTCTTACCACTTGGCATGCCTCCTATTCAACTTACCTTACCCCTTCAGGTGCTTTAGGGACTCATGGTCGATATGGATAACAAACTTTTTTGGCCATAGGTAATGTTGCCAAGTTTCTAATGCTCTCACCAATGCGTATAGTTCTTTGTCATATATTAGGCAATTCAAAGCTGCCCCATTTAGTTTTTCACTAAATAGGCTATTGGCCTTTTCTCCTGCATCAACACAGCTCCAATACATATTCCCGAGGCATTACATTCAATATCAAAAGTTCTGTCAAAGTTAGGTAATGCTAAAACAGGTGTAGAACACAACCTATCCTTAATAACATTAAAATCTTTTTCTTGTTCAATGCCCCATTCAAATCGAACACTTTTCTTTACATTTTCTGTAAGTGGTGTAGAAAGTGTGCTAAAATCTTTAACAAAATGCCTATAAAAGCTAGCTAAACCATAGAAGATTCTCACCTCATTTACACTTTTAGGCGTTGGCCACTCCTTAATGGCTTTAATCTTTTCTTCATCTACCTCAATACCGTGTTGCACTAACAACATAGTTAAGAAAAACAGCTTTTTCCATGCTAAAGGTAAGCACACAACGCAATTGATCTATGTGCTCATCTAAGTTCTTACTATACACTAAGATATCATCAAAGTAGACAACTACAAATTTGCCTATGAATGCACATAAAACATGATTCATTGATCTATATGCCATTGAATCCACTTTTAAGATCTATTTTACTAAAGATACATAATTCATGCAACTTATCAAACATATCATCTAATCTAGGTATGAGATGGCAATACTTTACCGTTATATTATTGACTGCCCTACAATCAATGCACATTCTCCATGTCCCATCCTTTTTAGTTACAAGTAGCACTAGCACCGCACATGGACTCGTGCTTTCCCTTTCGTACCCTTTGTCCATCAATTCCTCAACTTGCCTTTAAATCTCCTTTGTCTCATCTGGATTACTTCTATAGGCTGGTCGGTTTGAAATAACAACTCTAGGTACAAAGTCAAATTGATGTTCAATACCTCTAATAGCTTGTAACCCAATAGACATCTCTTCAGGAAGTACGTCCTCAAATTTTTGCAGTAAAGAAATAGTCAAACTAGGGAGGGATTGGTTAGTTTCGCCAAGTACAAGGTATGATTCATTGTATACTAGCAAAATCATTTGTTAATTTTTCATGAGAGCCCTCTTAATCTCACTTTCTTTTGCAAAGAAACTCACTTTTCTCTTCCGTTTTTTCTCTGTAGGCTCTCTATCTTTTTTTTTTCTCGTGATTCTACTTTATTTTCAACTTTACTCTCATTTTTTCCCTCTTTTTCTTTTCTTGTAGAAACCTTACCTTTTTTTCTTCTCTGCCTCACCTTTTAATTTCATCTAGTATAAAAAATATTCTATTTCTGCTACTCTATATCGTATACGTTAATTTGTGCATTAAGAGCATTCCTCGCAACTAGGGATTCACCTTCTACAGGTACTCTACACCATCATCATCCAACTCAAGCATCTCATCACTTCAAACTCATCCTCAGTCTCCACGTCCCCATTATCATGCAAAATTATTGTCCTTTTGTTTAGACATTGTGATGCAACCCAAACATTTAAACATTTGATATTCTTATTCGTAGAAGGTTGAAAATCTGTCTTGGGTTTATTTTTGATAGCTACCTCCTCTTTTTCTTTGGGGTTCAGTCTTCTCTTTTGAAACAGCCCTATCACTTTTATCATTACTATCCCACTTTAGTTTCCAAGTAGGGTTAGATCCTGAAGAATACCTTGCTATCCATTTTTTTTTTGAATTGCCTCTCCACCTTTATAGCCATGTGCACTATTTCTTCCAATTCCATATAGTGTTGCAATCCATTTGCATTGGTTATATTCCTATTTAATCAATTCAAAAACCTAGCAAATGTAGCCTCTCTATCATCCTTAACATTTACCCTAATCATAGCCACCTCCATTTCCTTATGGTAATCTTCCACACTCTTTGAACCTTGAATAAGTCTCTACAATTTTTTATAGAGGTCTCTATAGTAATGTCTAGGTACAAACCTCATCCTGATGAGAGCTTTTAAATCATCCCAAGTTTCTACAGGCCTCTCATGATTTCTCCTCCTATTTGTCATCAATTAATCCCACCACATTATAGCATAGTCAGTGAACTCAATTACTGCTAATTCCACATTCATCTCTTCTGAATAGCTATAGCAATCAAATATTAAATTCAACCTCTTTTCACACTTTACATAGGTTTCAAGTTTATTCCTACCTTGGAAGGAAGGTATTTTCTTTTTTATATTCCTAATGTTTCTATCTTCTCCATTTTGACCTCTATAGTCTTCTTCTCTAGATGCCATTTCACATCTATTTTCTCTATGCCCCAACCTACCCATCTCAGCCACATAATTATAGTCATTCTCATCCTCACTACCCACTACATTTTCATCCTCAAATTCAACCATATGATTATGATCACGACTATCCTATATCCTATTATTAGGGATCATCTGTTGTTGCTCCCTTAGTAAGGTTGCAATCACTATATCATCCTTATCTATCCTATCCCTCATCGAGTTATTACTTTTTCTCATCTCTTTATTGCTATCCCTCATCTTGTTTAACACTATATTCATCCACTCAAATTGTTGTTGCATGACTTTTAACAAAAATAATTGATTGTTCTCTTCCCTAGGTATTATTTCTTTATGATTAGACATTTTGGGGGTGAAAATAGAGATTTTAGTATTGAAAGAAAAAATTAACCTCACGTGTTTACACTTGTATTTTACTCTATTTGGCTTTTTCGCTACAATAATCTGACCACTCATGCCTTTTACCTTTCTTTGTTTTCCTAGCCAAGTTTTGTAAAGAACTAACTAAACTCAATCAAGAATTTGGCCTTCGCAACGTTCAAGAACAAGAAACAAGAAGGATAAAAAAAAGACAAGGAAAAGGACTCAAGAAGAAAATCATAAGAAGAATAAGATTTGAGGATTTAAGCACCAGATGACTATATAGAGTGTGCCTTTCTTGTCAAATATAACACAAGAATCTCAAAGGGATACGTTTTTTGACTTTCTTAATTTTTTTTTAAAATTTTTGACTTTTTAATGCAACATAAGAAACTAACAAAGAAATATCACAAGTCAAGAACTAGAAAAGAATTAGGTTTGGTGTCTTAATGGATCGTGCCTAAACAATTCTTGAATGCTCTTGGTGCAAGAAAAGATTTTTTTTTCTTTTTTTGAATGACTCTAAGATGTGATGAATCCAAACAAGAAATAAAAAGACTATAAAATATGATGAATGACGAAAGAGGAATTTTTTTTTATTTTTTTTATTTTGGATATGACTCAAGATGAAAGACCAATAAAGAAAAGAATCAAGAAGTAATTTGATGGAAACAAAAAGAAAAGATAGAACTTGATTTTAGAGCCAAAGCTCTGATACCAACTGATGCAAACCCACAAAGATTAAATCTTAGAACCCATAACAAAGATTGATAATAAACCCCAATAAAGCTAAAATCAAGTTGCAAGACATTGACCCAATAATTTTTTGAATCAAAGAACCCAATTAGAATGAACGCCACAAAGATTTGCAAAGTCTTAGATAAGTTCGGTTAGTTCAATTTAGAACAAAGAAGAAAAGTGAATCTCACTTTAATGTATTCTCTCAGTAATTAATGTTGTTTTGTTTACAATGAAAAGTATTTTATATAGGCAAAAAACCAATGAAACCCTAGTCTAATTCAGAAAATAACTAAAAACTTAACAAAATAGAGTTCTAAACGAAAAAGGAAACAAAATTCCGAATACAATTTTGCCTTGGGTTGAGAAAGATTGGGTGGGGCAGTCGCCCCACATTTTACCCTGGTTGATCGCCTAGGGTTAATTTTTACCCTATACTCGTTGATCTCCAAACTTTGAATTATGCTCACTTTGGCACTCCAATCTCCTACTAACCTCCAATATGCCTTTAATTTGGTCTTTAACTTGAATCAAATGTACTATAGTTGGCTATTCCTCTGTCATACTCATTTTGAATGTTGGTGTTTTGCTTGTTGCACTTTGGGTGTCGGTTTCGGATCACATAGCTTGGACAAGACCTTGTATGGCGTCCTTGATCTTCTTAGCTCTTGATCTCGTTATTGGCCCTACTAGAATATGTAACGAGTCCTTGCTAGTCATTCTGTGGTTCTCATTAGGTTGTGTTTGACAAAATTTAATATGGGAATCACTTCTTTTCTAAACCTAGGAAGCAAGCAAAAGAGAAAAAGTGAGTAAAATATGTCTATGTGCATTACATGCAAATCGATTTATGTTGGCATGTGAAAAGTTTATGTTAAATAGTTGTTCACCTTACATGCAATGTGATTTTCTATGAACGTTTGAAGTATATTGGTATGTTGGACTTGATTTAGTATTACATCTTGAGTTGTAAATAAAATATGCTTATATATCCTTCATACAAGATGTTTATTTATGCCTAAGTGTAGTCTTTCATTTTAATGAAATGTGCTTATGTGTTCCTCGTTCAACATGTGAGAAAAATGTATATTTTTGTTCAAGTTGCTTGAGATATAACATAAAAATATATGTTGGACATTTTACCCAAGCAAACATGGAGACATGGACTTATATGACACTACCTTGACATTCACGAGGACTTGAGGAGAAAGACTTATCCCAATATGGACTAGAGATCAAGCACACATGTATAATGAAAATTTGGGACTTGATGATATACCTTAAGGGCCGAGATCCTTACGTGAGCTTTGTTCCTCTCTATGACATGTTAAAGATATTTGTATCATGATTGATAATGTTTATGCATGTTAAAAGAAGCTTAACATATGTGATAATTTAATATTTTTCTTCAGCCTTTTGTATACCCAGGTTGAATGGGACCATGATTTGTAAATTGGAGACGAGAAGTTTAAGACTTGACCAAGGCCACAAAGGCCAAAGGTTTAGCATACCCAAGGGACCGTAAGTTGTCCAAAAGAATAGTGAATGGTCGTTCAAGGCTAAAGAAAGCCAAACGAATTATAGGACCATAAGTTGTCTTTGTACCACAAGAGTACTAGATTGATCCACCATTTGGCCATGTACTTGTAGCACAATATCTTCAATTTATGCATGGTGTACAAATACTTAAAGAAAGGGCGCTAAGACAAGACAAAATACATTATTATGTGTCACTTCACACTAGAACCATATTTTACTCATTGAATATCATTATTCATTGACATTTTATGTCAAAGTGTAGATGGATCGAGAATATTTTGATGTTGTTTAACAAAAGTGGATGCAATCGAAGGACGGGGAAGATTATCTATGGGTAACGGAGAATGATCTTTGGTCATTCTACCCAAGGAGGCCCGGTCTATATAAGAATGAGTTCACGATCGTTCATTGGCAACAGTATTGTACATGGACTTTGGAATTCTTGGAGAGACTTTAAGATTACCTAGAAGATGTCCTTTAGCTACTTATAATATGTTATGTTTAATTTTCTTTTAGTAATGTAATGAAGAAGTAAGAAACTCCATCTTTTGTTTGGTAGTAGATGGTACGTATGGTATAGATGTAGGGGTGCTATGTAATATGAACTTTTTTTTATCTTTAAGAGTATCTTAATCACTTATGTTAAATTAAATCATCCTATTTATATCTTAATTATATGTGAGACGTAATGATTTTTCATGTTCACAATTGAAGAAAAGTTTAATTGTAATCTCTTCAAACTTAAATAAAATTATACGGTTAAACACTAAAATATCTTCTTCTAATTTAAATTGTGTACTTAATAGTTTCATGAGTCGTACCCACAAAAGATCTCATTATAATCTAACTCATTTAAATGAAAAAAAATATAACACACATATATATACAACTTACCCTAAATGACTAATAGAGAAAGAGATTAAAAAGGCAAACTTTTACTTAAACCGAATTTGGGAAAAATGCAAATTGCTTAACGGGTATTATACCACATCCATAGGGTATCGTACTAAAATGGTCAAAGAGCCCATACACCCAGCATGGTATCATATCCATAGCATCGGTTATAATAACCATATAAATTAGGGGAAAAAATTCAGGCAGATTTTCGAGAATGTCACAGTTGTTTTGGTATAAGAGCTTCGGCTTAAGGGTTCTGCAAAATCAACCATAGATACTCCTCCACCGATGATAGCTCCATATCGAGTACTCAAATGTCTTGTTTTATTTTTATTTAAGTGATCCATACATGAGCTATTTGTATATATGCTGGCATGTCTATTAGCATAGCAATGGAAGTTCAAAATAGGATTTAGAGTCTGCAAAGATATAACATGCTATGTAGTACTAGAGATGGAAAAATAGAACTACTAATTAATTCACGAGCATGGCATATGAAGCATAATGTGCAAGGACATAAAAGTGGTGTTTAATGATGACACCTTCTAGATTTCAAACCATCAAAATAAAGTAATGCATACGACATTGTTTTAATCAAAACACAATGAATGAGCTAAATGGATACATGTTAAAAAAAAAAGGGAGATTAAATGACTAATATTCTTCTTCTTCTTCCAAGCCCGACTCTAGCTCTTCAATTTGTTCGCTCAAGTGAGCTTGTCCCATTAAGAGCCTCTTATTTTTCTTTCAAAAGCCCGAAAGGTGATGAAGCACATTGGCTTTGAAAGCTCCATAATCAGCCATGAAGGCATCCCAATTGGCCGGAGGCACAAAAGAGCAAGGCATTTCCAGAAGGGACAACCTCATTAGCCTCAAATCTCTTACTCTTCGAGTGGTTGTTTTTCCAAACACCATCATTTAACTAATACCCCATGTGCTTAAGTGAAAGTTCACCAATGTAAGTATTTGGGTTCATGCTAACCATCGTCTCATCCATCAAATCTATGCCAAACTTAGCCAACAAATCCGTGATCAATCAAGCATAAGCAAGCCTCTTATTTTTCAAGATATAGCTATAAATAATCTCCGATGCCATTAATTTACACAAGTCAATCCTAGTACCTCGAGATTTTACATAGCAACCAAATGACCTCATTGGATAGAGTATAAAGCTTGCTCGATCAGGGCTTAATGACATGAACAAGAATTAAATGAAGTAGCCTCATATCCCTTTCCAAGGCCGTTGCTTCTCTAGAAGGTTGTTGTGAAAATAATGTAATTGCAAGTGAACAATAGCGCACACAAGTAATAAAGTGGACCTATTGAGTCTGGATTATCGTTCCCACGAAGATTATCATATTTATATACTAGTTCAATTAATCTTAATCCTAATCTATTTAAAATACTTTGGAATTGTTTATTTTAACTATAAACGTGTAAATATCAATTTAAGAAAACAATATAATAACGTATGTGAAAGCAAATATCAAGAATTTATCAAGAATGATGGTTAAATGATTTGGATTCACGAGTTCACCATAGTTGTCATCTCTAATTTCTCCTCTCAAGATTTATTCCTAAAGTTGTATTCGGTCGAATTCACGAATTTAACCTAATTTACTTCTCTTGAGTTCAAAGTAGTCCTATCTAATTAAGTCAACTTATGAAGTCAGAATGGTCCTTAATTAGATGCATTTTTTCTCCTAAGAATTTAATTCAAGACCGCGACAATAATAAAATTGTATCTCTATCTTTTATCCAATTACCAGATTTTACTACGTGGTCTAAATTAATAACTTACCTCTCGGTTTGTTAGAATCCACAAATCAATGAAAAATAATGGCCAATTATTTCAAGCATTAAGAAAAGAAGTAAAATCAAAACATAATTAATTTATAAGCAAAACTTGAGAGTCAAAAATAAAGAATTAAACTAGGTTACATCGTTAATTCAAACTTTAAATTTAGCTACTCATGATTCGGGAATAAGACAAGATGAAGAGATTTGAATACATAACCAAATCTTGAAAAAAAGATGAGAAGAAGTTGAATATCTTGTACCAATAATTCTTCGTCTTTATGTTCCAATCTTCAAGATCTTGATCGTTCTTCGTGTTTTTCACCGTTCTTTCCTCCAAAATTCCTTTTTCCTCTCTATTTTCTCCTTTTTTTTTAATTCTTTAATATGGTATATGGAATAATGGATATAGTCTTCAATCTTCCTCCTTTTATATCTCCCAAAACCCTAATACAGTATAGAGATCTTGTTCTCCCAAGAATTATCAAATTAGAGTTTCACTAAATTAAAGAAACTAAAATTCTGCACTTCAGTCCCCAGTTATTTGCACAATAAGTCCTTCAACTTTTGGATGTTTGCAAGTTGATCCCCATTTCCAAGTCTTCGTGCATTTTCAGTCATTCTTTGCTTATTTTGCTTTGTTTTTCTCCAGTTCCATTCGAACTCGGGTTTCAACCTAAAAAAAATCAAATCAACACATAATTAAGTAAATATTCACATTAAGAATATATACAATTGTCCATTTTTGATAGTTCTAATAAGTGTAAATGGACACTTATCAAAAGTGCTGCCATAGTTCTATCCTTGAAAATAGCCTTACATGCCTCCAATTTATTGAAACTGGAATCAAGGTCATACACCTCACCACCAATCAGGATACCATAATGTTTGGACAGCAAAGTTTCATCCACAATTAGAACCACCCCCTTTACCCGAGTTCAACAATTGTCTCATCCACAATTAGAACCACCCCCTTTACCCGAGTTCAAAAATTGTCCTAAACACCAGCCACAGAATCCAAAACCACGTCATTAGTGTAAAAATTTCTCACCAACTTCTTACAAAACCCTCCATCCATTGTTAAGTATTCCATCTACCCAAATGTATTAAACTGACCTAAAAATTCAAAGGGATGCGAACTCAAGAACAAAAAATTGACAATTCAACCTTAGAGAAGTTTCCTGTTTTGGAAAGAAGGATACTTGGAAAATGCAGCCTCATCGGAAAACCAAAATGGACAGAATTCCTCCTGACCTTCAGTGACCTCGTCACGCGAAGAAGGTGTGCGTATCCGTTCCTTACCCACTGGTTTTTCTTTTTCAGCAGTGGATTTAGGTAATTTACCCTTGCTAGTAGCCTTCTTATTTGAGAAATTTAGTGGTTATTGAAGTGATTTTTGATTTGGGGAAGAAGGTGGAACTAGGCATGAAGAAAGATAAAAACAAAAAAAAAGTTGAATATGAAAGAAAATTTTAGGGCCTAAAAATTTAAGTTCCTTGTCGAATATGATACCCATTAAATTTTAAAATTTTAAAATTTAAAAGAATATTCTTAATTTCAGGAGAGGTGAGTACGATATCCATCGTGGTGGGTATGATACCCATTAACATAAAAGGAAAAAAATGTTAATGATAAGAAATGTATATTTAAGAAAATCTTGAAAAACACACACACAAAAAAGGGAAGGTATGATACCCTCATACATAGGCATAATACCTTCCAGCGTGAAACTTTTGCAATTTTAGGACGAGACTTAACTGTGTACATAAGTATACTAAGAAGTAAATTAATAACGTTGTTTTCTAACTTAAAGATGGTGTGAGCATACCAGACAATTGATCGACATAGATCTCGTTTGTTGGAACAGATTATGAACCAACCTAAGCTGCAAACCCTCAACCAAGAGATGTTAGTAGTGATCGTTTTCGATGCTTAAACCCACCTACATTTTTAGATGCCAAAGATCCTATCGAAGTAGAAAATTGGTTAAGGACTTTGGAACGTATGTTTGTATATGCACATGTACCAAGAAAAGGAAAGTAAATTGTGCATTGTTCATGCTTTATGGTAGTGCTGGTTATTGGTGGGATACTCTGACTAGTATGGAAAAAAGGACTGACATGACTTGGAAAAGATTTATTGAGATGTTTAGAAATAAGTATTTCTCTACGTCCATTAAGAACCAGAAATTAATTGAATTCAATCAGTTAAGACAATGAACAATGTCAGTATCTAAGTATATTAGAAAATTTGAAGAATTGTTCCGATTTGCATCCCATATGGTTAGCACAAATGGATTAAAGATTGATCATTTTCTGCAAGGGCTTAAGCTAGAATTAAATAGAGATGTTCTAATGTTGGGAATTTAGAACTTGAGTTTTCCTAAGATCACATTTAAGACGTTACTAGTCGAACAAGTTGAGCTACCAAAATCAAAATGGACAGTCCTTTAACAAGATTTCGAACCAAAATAAGAGAAGATGGACTATCATACGACAAGGAGAAAGCTCAAAACAGAAGCAAGCTCTCTCCAAGAAAGCGACGACTGATGTTAATGTTGGAAATATGAACACTTCTCCATGCAAGAAATGCGGAAAACAACATCCAGGAGAATGTCGAGCTGGACATAGAATATGTTATTCTTGTGGAAAACTTAGTCATATAATGAGATATTGTCTGAACGAACCTAAGGAAGATTGAAGAACACAAGGTTTTCTGCTATGACTTGATCAGAAAATGAAGAAGTTACTCAAGTGGTGGCACGTACAGTCTATATCCAATCTAGACATGTTTATGCATTATCTCAAGAGCTATGCATTCATTTATTTCAATTCATATAGTGATAATGCTTGAACAACCTACCTAATATCTAAACTCTAAGATTAAAGTAGTCTTACCCTCTGGTCCGAATTGTTGTGTGAAATAGTTCATTCCCAAATCACCAATCAGAATTAAGAAAAAGTTCATATCTTGGAAACCTAATTTTATTTGATCTTAGAGACTTTGACATTATAATAGGAATTGATTGGTTATCCAAGTACCAAGTAATTATCGATTGTAAGTTGAAAACCCTGAATACGCCTAATGAAGGGCCAACAACTCTATAAGACTTCAAAATCCGTTATCTCTGTACTTAAGACGACCAAGCTAATGGCTAAAGAAAATCAAGGTCACTGGGTTTGACTTTATCAAATCCGTAATGAATCAAAGGTTTCACTAATCTCGTTACCCGTGGTTCAAGAAATTTCCAACATGTTTTCTAAAGAACTACCCATACTACCGCCAGATAGAAAAATTGAGTTCAGAATTAAACTTGCCCTAGGCACTGTACCTATTTCTAAAGCTCCCTATAGGATGGATCATTAGTGCTAAAAGAATTGAAGAGTCAAGTAGATGTATTAATCCAGAAGGGATTTATTTGACCAAGTATTTTACTGAAGGAAACTCCAATGCTATTCGTTAAGAAGAAAGACGGTCCAATGAGGTTATGTATGATTATCGAGAATTGATTATGGTAACCATCAAGAATAAAATATCATCTTCCAAGGATAGACGACTTCTTTTGATCAACTACAAAGATCAGCGATATTCTCGAAGATAGATATACGAACGAGTTACCATAAGTTGTAAGAAGATATCTCAAAAACTGTATTTAGCACCCGTTATGGACACTAGAATTTCTAGTGATGCCATTTAGATTGACAAATGCGCTAGCAGCATTCATAGATATGATGAATAGAGTATTCAAGGAATATCTCGATAAGTTTGTTATAGTTTTTATCGATGATATCTTGATATATTCTTGAACTAGAAAAGAACGCGCAACACACTTAAGAATTGTCCTCCAACTTTTGTGAGAAATGCTAACTGTACGCCAATTTCAACAAGTGCAAATTTTGGCTAGAGCAAGTGAATTTCCTAAGACACATGGTATCAAAGGAAATAATTGTGGTAGCTCCTAGAAAAGTTGAAGTAATTCTGGAATGGCCACAACTCTCAATTCTGACCTGCAAAAATTGTGGTAGATCCTTTAAATCATTTGACCTGCAAAAAAATTCCTTTTAGATGGGATGAAGAATGTGAGCGAAGCTTCCAATAGCTAAACGATAAATTTATTTCTGCTCCTACTAGTAGTAATTATACCATATACACTAATGCTTTTAAACATGGTTTGGGATGTATTTTCATACAGAAAGGTAAGTTAATTGCATATGACTCTAGGTAGTTAAAGTTTTATGAGAAGAATTACCCCACTCACGATCTAGAATTAGGAGCCATAGTGTTTGCACTAAAGATTTGGAGACACAACTTATACGGGAAAAAGTGTGAAATCTTCACCGATCACAAGAGTTTGAATTATTTATTCATTCAAAAAGAGGTGAATATGTGCCAATGCTGATGGTTGAAATTGGTAAAATATTATGACTGTACGATCAGTTATTATCCAAGAAAAGCTAATGTGGTGGCAGACACACAAAGTCAGAAAACATCGAAAAAGTCTCGTAAACCAAGTAGGAAATAGAACATTTCAACTTAGAGATACTAGTGCCAAGAAATAAAAGACTTTCCACGATGACAACTCAGTCCAATTTGCAAGATCAAATTAAAAAGGCACAAGAAACCGATGAATTTGCCTAGAAAATAAGGAGAAATATGGCTAAAGAGAAGCCAACGGATTATCGTATGTCGCTAAGTAGAATCCTTTAGTACGAGAATAGAATTTATGTGCAAAAAAATGACAAAATACAGAAAAAAATAATGCGAGAAGTGCATAACACCCCATACTTTGTACATCACAGATCTACGAAGATGTACCAAGAAATCAAAATATTGTACTAGTGGCCAGATATGAAAAGTGAAATTGCCGATTTCATAGTCAAATGCTTGATTTGTCAATAAGTTAAAATAAAACATCAAAGACCAGCAATAAATCTACCATTACCAATTCCCGAATAGAAATGGGAAAAATTACAATGGATTTTGTAGACGGATTGCCAAAGACGTCAAAAGGGTTCGACGCTATTTGGGTGATAGTAGATCATTTGACCAAATCCGTCCATTTCTTACCCGTAAAGATGACTTACAAGATAGAACAATACACAAATCTTTATGTTCAAGAGATAGTAAGATTGCATGGAATTCCAGTATCCATAGTATCAGATAGAGATCCCAAATTTTATCACATTTCTAGAAGGATTTGCACAAGTTATTGGGAACAAAATTACATTTTAGTAGTGCATTTTACCCTCAAATGGATGTTCAATCGGAAAGGACAATTCAAACTCTCAAAGATATGCTAAGAGCAAGTGTACTAGAGTTCGCCGAAAGTTGGGATCGGTATTTACCGCTAGTGGAATTTTCCTACAACAACAGTTTTCAAGCTTCAATTGGTATGCCGCTATACGAATTTTTGTATGGAGGAAAATGTCGATCGCCTTTATTTTGGGATGAAGTAGGAGAACAACATCTATTAGGACCATAAATAGTACCCGATATGGTGACGGCAGTCGAACAGATCAAGAAGAACATAAGTTTTGCCCAGGTTCGCCAACGAAGTTACGCAACTAAAAGATAGTGACCATTGTAATTTGAAGTTGGAGATAAAATGTTTATCAAAGTATCACCAATAAAAAAGATGTTTCGATTTGGCAAAAAGAGAAAGTTGACTCTAAGATACATTAGACCTTTCGAAGCAAAAGAAAGAATTGGCTCGTTAGCATACAAACTAGAATTACCCTCTTCGTTAAGCAAAGTACATAACGTGTTTTACCTCTCGACTCTTCGTAAGTATAATCTAGATGTGTCTCATGTACTTACTAAGATCCCTATCAACATCCAAGCCAATCTAACTTTTGAAGAGCTAGCCGTCAAAATTCTCACGCGTGAGATGATGCGACTTCAAAATAAGGAATCTCGTTAATTAAAGTATTTTGGAGAAGTGAAGCTACAAAAGTAAAAACGTGGGAGCAAGAAGACGAGAAGAGATAAAGTTTCTCCGAGCTCTTCTATATTATTTTGAGGACGAAATTTTCTTAAGGGGGATAGATTGTAACGCCCTGAAAATTCGTAATTATCTTTAATTAATTTTAAAAAGGAAAAATAAATTATAAGATAGAAATCAATTAATTGGCCTAAGGGAATTAAGGCATAAATAACTAATTTTAGGCCAAAGACTTTAATTGATATGAGATAAATTTTTTAAGGACTAAATTGAACTCAATTAAAAATTATAAAATATTTTAGGACTGAATTGCAAAATGGCTGAAAGTTGAGGCCATGGCTGAAACAAAAATTTTGGAATTTGGAGACCCATTTCAACTATGTGAAGCAGCCTACTTTGAGGTGATCGTGTGATCACTATGATAGTCAAAATTTTGCAATACAAAGCTCATTGTGAAGTACATGATGAGATCTTTGAATTGGTGTATGACTCAAATATTTTTAAGCTCGTATTTAGTCTCAAATTTAGGTTTAAAAGAGGAATATTAAATCTGAAAATTGAACAATAAAATAATATTTGGTTGTCCATATACAATGAGCCTATATGTCATTTTTGGAGAAGAAAACAATTTCATATTAGAGAACCTATCATTGGTGGACAAGTACAATAAAATATGGTAAAAATTGGAAGACAAAGTGGTATACACATATGTGTATATATCTTTGACTGTGGCCTATATATTGGACACACACACACATACACACACATCTTCACCCCCAACTCACACGTCCCACCATCTACCTCTCTCCAATCTTCTTCTTTTAATATAAATTTTTAGATGCATATAGATATACACATATAACTATAGAGATGAAAAGTCTAAGAGAGAGAAGAAGGAGAAAGGATGAAATATCCAAGAAGAAAAAAGTAAGAAAAGATTAGAAAATCCAAAAAGGAAGGTTATGGATTTGGGAGTTTTTCAATAATAGAAGCCCGTCATTTACATAAATTTAATACTCCCAGAACATAGGAACCAAAAATTCATTTTTGTCATTAAAAAATCTACAAATGTTGCAAAGGATTGTGTAAAAAGATAGTTATAGGAGGTACAGTACCCCAAAACTCTCTACACCCGAAAGGTATTGTACCCCTCATAGTGGGTATAATACTCTAGCAGACAGAATGTTGTTGAGGTTGTGTTTGACAAAATTTAATATGAGAAACACTTCTTTTCAGGCCTAGGAAACAAGCAAATGACAAAGAATGAGAAAAATATGTCTACATGGCTTACGTGCAAATCAATTTATGTTTGCCTACGAAAAGTTTATGTTAAATGGTTGTTCACCTTACATGCAATGGAATTTTCTATGAATGATTGAAGTATATTAGTATGTTGGACTTGATTTAGTATTACATCTTGAGTTGTAAATGAAATATGCTTATGTGTCCTTCATACAAGATAGTTTATTTATACCTACGTATACTCTTTTATTTTAATGAAATGTGATTATTTGTTCCGCTTTCAATATGAGAGAAAAATGTATATTTGTGTTCAATATCTTAAGATATAACATAAGAATATACATTGGACATTTTACCCAAGCAAATGTGGAAACTTGGACTTATATGACATACCTCTACACTCATGAGGACTTGAGGAGAATGACTTATCCCAATATGGACTAGAATCAAGCACTCGTGTATACTGAGAATTTGGGACTTGATGATATATCCTAAGGGTCGAGATCCTTATGTGAGCATGTTGCTCTCCATGACATGTTAAAGATATTTGTAACATGATTGATAATGTTTATGCATGTTAAAAGAAGCTTAACATATGTGATAATCTAATATTTTCCTTAAGCCTTTTGTATACCCAAGGTGAGTGTGGACTTGTGATTTGCAAATTGGAGATGAGAAGTATAAGAATTGGCCGAAGCCACAAGGGCCATAGGGGTTAGCATACCCAAGGGATTGTAAGTTGTCCAAAAGAATAGTGAATGGTCGATTAAGGCTAAAGAGAGTCAAGAGAATTATAGGACCATAAGTGTCCTTGTACCACAAGGATACTAGATTGATCCACCATTTGGCCATGTGCGTATAGCACAATATCTTCAATTTATGCATGGTGTACAAATATTTAAGGAAGAGGTCCTAGGACAAGATAAAATACATTAGTATGTGTCACTTCACACTAGCACCGTATTTTACTAATTGAATATCATTATTCATTGACGTTTTATGTCATAATGTAGATAGATTGAGAATATTTTGACATTATTGGCCAAAAGTGGTGCTATCGAAGGACGGAGAAGAGTATCTATGGGTCATGGAAATCGATCTTTGGTCATTCTACCCAAGGAGGCCTCGTCTATATAAGTATGAGTTCATGATTGTTCATTGGGCACGGTATTGTACATGGACTCTGGAATTCATGAGGGTTGACTTTAAGTTTATCTTAGAAGATGCCCTTTAGTTACTTATAATATGTTATGTTCAAGTTTCTTTTGATGATGTAATGAACAAGTAACAAATCCCGTCTTTTGTTTGGTAGTAGATGGTACGTAGGGTATAGATGTGGGGGTTCTATATTATATAAACTTTTGTTGATCCTTAAGATCATCTTAATCACTTGTGTCAAATGAAATCATCTTATTGTATCTTAATTATATGTGAGACGTAATGATTTTTCATGTTCACAATTGAAGAAAAGTTGAATTGTAATATCTTCAACTTATTAAGTGCCCGTTTGGTGTAGTTTATAAACTGGTTTATTTGACCAAAATAGTTTATTTGACCAAAAATAGTTTATTTGACTAAAAAATTTGCCTTCACAGCATGACATTGTTGACCGTTCTTGGTCAAATAAACTATTTTTTGTTGAAAAATAGGTTTATAATCTATATCAAACAAGACTTAAGTTAAGTGGATCTAACTTTAAATCAAATTATAGGGTTAAACACTAAGACATCTTCTTCTAATTTAAATTCCACACTTAATAGTTTCATGAGTCGTATCCACTAAAGATCCCATTATAATCTAACTCATTTAAAGGCCAAATAATGGGACACACATATATATATATACAACTTCCCCTAAATGATTGATAGAGAAAAGGATTAAAAAGGTAAACTTCTACCTAAACTGAATGTGGAGAAAATGTAAACTACCTGACAAGTATCATACTCCAGCTATAATGTATCTTACTAATACGGTCAAAGAGCACATCCACCCAACATGGTATCATACCCATAGCGTTGGGTATAATACCCATATACATTAGAAAAAAAATCCAGCAAATTTTCGAAGACGTTACAACTGTGATATAGCTTGAACGTTTGAAGATAGAATTTCAGAGGCTTTGGGTAGACCCATTGGTCTCAGGCCATGGTTTTGGGTTATTTGACATTTTCGAGTTAGGCCTAAAGAGGCGTTTTGTTGAGTGGGCCTATTTATGGGCCTCGTCGTATATCTTGTGACATTTTGGATAGTAGAATAATTTTTACCATTATAATTTGTTCCCAACATTTTAATATTGGTTCTACTCGAATTATAGAGTTGTTTGGGTATTAATAGTACCCGTTGAAAATAACAAAATTATATAAATCACAAGAACTTTGTCTGAAATAAGACAGAACCAAGGGTTGATCAGACTAGGTGTTGGTCATAGGTACAAACTGTTTAGTTCGGTGTGGCTGAGTGGTTTGTTTTGGTCATAGGTGGAGACCAATTCACCATTTAGTTTAGTGTAACCGTCCGGTGCACGAGAACGACGTTATAACAATGTTGAATAAAATAAGACATCACATAGTATATCGACCAAAGTATGATAATTTAATATTCACGGGCAAACGTGGGGCGAAAAAATTATTATGATTATTTATCAGGCCAAAATTTAGAATTTCGCATGAAATAATTTACCGTGTGACTCGACCGTGCGATGACAAAATTGAGCCGTGTGGTGAAAATCCTCTACATGGCTCGACACAGCCGTATGGTAATAGAAAAGGTACCACACATGTATGTTCAGCCGTGTGATACCATTTCCAGCCATGATAAGTTTTGTCGTGTGGCAGCAAGGTGGCTTGCATGCACTTACTTTACCACTTGGCAGCTTTGATGAAAGGTAAATTGACACAATTGTTTTAATTACCCCTCGCCAGCTTTTCGGAGAAATGAATCAACACCAAATTATTTTTTTACGAGACACCAGAAAAATTATTGATCAGGCTATCTCACTGGCCATATGGAGCAACTTTCTTAGGGTATTGGTTAGACGGTATGCATGTCTATCTAAATGGTTGATGGTTTTAAATGAATTTTGGAGCCATTTCTTTTCCTCGTTGGACGTGCCTTCGTTAGAATTAAAGACTTCATTTCTCTTCTCTCATTTGACTTCAGCAAACTTGAGGAATTTTAGTGATTTTGGCAAGTTCGGTTCTTTTCTCCAGATTTTTACTTTGATATTCGAATGCTCTTCAATATTTCTTGAATGTCATTGAATGTTCTTCGAAATCCAATGCCCATTAGTGGTTGCATGAGTTTAATTTTCAATGTTTTTGGAGTTTTGATCCATGAAAGAGTTAGGCCAATTGTGAATAGTTGTTTCTTTGATTTTTCTAGATGTCTGGTCCTATATATAATGATAAATAGAGGTTTGGGAATTAATGGTAGTGGCCTCTCTATGTACGGTCACTTAACCCGATCCAGCTGATCGTGAGATTGCATATTCAATCACATCAAGATTGATAGGATCTTCATTCGATGTTTTGGATAGAAGAACAAAAAAAGGAATTTTAAGACATGTTCTTTCACTATGGGGCTAGTTGACACTCTAGTCGCATCTAAATATTTATTGAGTCAGACAGAGCTTTCTAATGCTGCCTTCCCAGTAGTGCGAACGTAGTCGTCCAAGGCCGACATTTGGAGATGATGGTTTGATTGTGCTTACTTTTCCACATGAATCTTCCATGTTCTCTAACCCAGGTGTGGTGGCTCTAGGAAGATGTCTTTTATTTCCCGAAGACCAAACTTGTTATGAAAAACTAGGACAAGTGAAGGTAGTCAAAGCATGATTGTCCAAATCCTTTAGGTAAATTTGGTTTCGTGCAGTTTATTATGTATAATCTACATGATTGTGCCTAACTTGTCTTTGTTGATTTCAGGGATTGCATGGTGCCATTTTTCAGAAGCACGAGGCCATTAGACAGGTCAGAAAAGTGTACTCATTGCATGATGTGAATACTTTATTACGTGGAGAAGTCAAAATTTTAAAAATTGGGAAGAAGGGTGCTGATTTGGCTGCTAAAAAAGTAATAGATGAGCCAGTTGGGATGGTTAGTAAAAAGCTTACGTTGAGGGAGGAGCTTGCAAGTTTGAAAGAATCTTCGGGAGCTCAAATTTCTTCTCTGGGAGATTGTCTGAAAAATTGTTAGCTGGAGGTTGAGATAGCCACCATACTCTTCCTCATTCATGATTACATAAAAGATAAGCATACTAGTTGGGATGTGGACAAAGCAATTGTCAAGCATGCTGAGTTGTGTAAAATGTTTTGTATGTGCAATATGTTGGATGAACAGCTCGAAGATGAGGTCAAAGGTTCCGATCCCAATGGTGAAGATGGTCGTGCTTAATTTCCTTTGGTTGCACATTTTTCAAGTGTGTTGGTCGAATTTTACTTCTTTCATACTTATGTATTAGACATTTGGACTTACCTACTAAAACTTATGTAGTATGAATTTGTACTTATACAAATGTGAACTTATTGTGGTTGTATGCTAGCTTAGTAGAACAAACTCAACTGGAATTTTTTTTAATCAAACATTTGACTTGAATTTTCATGTGAAGTATTTTTAAAATATGCACAAGTTAATCAAGGCAAGAACAAGTATAAAAAGAAAACATACAAACAAAAATTGAACTTTATTCAAATACTTTACAATTTTTCTTTGAAACAAGAAGTAAACTTACAAATGTATGAAATTCGCCAAGAATTTCTTGAGTACTTTTTTTAAGTGAAAAGTATTTTTACAATTGTACAAGTGATACGATTGGTCTAGCCCATCTGGCATGATGTGCAAGGTCATTCGTTGGCTTGAAGGCTACTTTGGTATGAAAGTAACTTAGTCTTCATTTAGTGTAGCCATCTGCGATTGAACGGCTTGATGGCAACTTGATTGTTTAGAGAGGTCTGATAGAAACCACATTATTTTGAATGTGCTAATGGCAACTGTATGGTCATCTATATCCGAATGGCTTGATGATAACTGTATCATTCCTGTCAATCTAAATAAAGCCATATGTTTAGCTGATTCCTTTTGATATTTATGTTGGCTCTGCATTCTCTTAAAGTTCAATGCTTCTTGAATTTGCTCTTAATGTATGTCTTGAACTATACAATTGGCACTTTATTCTACTTGTTGAATCTCTTGAGAGCTGAGACATGTTAAGGTTGTCGATGGCATTTTTTACATTGGCTTTTTGATGCTTAAGTCAAGTATTTGGAAAAAAGATAATAAACAATAATGTATGGAAATATGAAAAGTACCATGATACTCTGATGGAGGTCTGGATTCATCCAATTTAGTACTTTTCAGGTTGTTCTAAACTTTTTTCAGCAACTCTCTTCACATTGTTTTAGGGGAGAGTGATGCCTCGGGTTTGTCCTAATAGTCTTCATGAGAACAGGGAAGGTTAGAGTCACCGATGGAAATTTTTCCATCGACTCTCTGATGCCTAAGTTAGTAATTGTCCAAGATATAATATTAAATATGAGAAAATAACGAAAAAAAGTTCAGAAGACTTAGCACTAGTATTGCAAAGGTGGATGTCATTCCAAATGTTTCTTAAGTTTTTGTCGTCTTGAGTACGTAGTTTGTGGGATCATTGCCAACCACTTTGGTGATTAAGTATGGTCCTTCTTAGTTTGCTACAAGTTTGCATGCACCAACCTCTTTTGTGTTCTGATACACTCTTCATAGTACCCACCCACCTTCTTTGAAGATTGTGGTTCTCACCATACGGTTATTGTGTCGAGTGATCTTCTGTTGATATGTTGTTGTGCGGACTAGTGGTCTTTCTATCCATTTATCTGCTAACTCTAACTCATTGCATAACTCGGCATGATTCTGCTCATCGGTTCTCCACACATACCAGAAGGTTAGTACGCTTGTTTCTATTGGTATGACATCTTCCACGCCATAGGCCAAGGAGAAAGGTGTTTCACTGGTTGGTGTTTGAGTAGTGACATTGTAGGACCAAAGAACTTCGGGTAGTTCGTCAGCCTACTTTTCCTTGGCTTTTGAAAGTCTTTTCTTAATGTCTTCATGGTAGTTTTATTTAAGGACTCAGCCTGATCATTAGCATTGGGGTACCGCATAGTGGAAAAGTTCAATTTGATGTTTCATTCCTTAAAGAAATTGATTAATCCAATGCTAATGAATTGTGATCCGTTGTCGGTCACGATTTCTTTCGAGACTCCAAACATGTAAATTATATTTTTTAGATCAATTGAATGACTTTACGGTCACAAACCTGTGATCATGCTTCGATCCATTTTGTGAAATATTCTATGATTGCGAGCACGAAGACGCGTTATCCTGGTGTAGTTGGAAGTTTTCTAACAATGTCTATCCCTAGATTCATGAATGGCTATGGTAAAAGGATATGATTGAGTCGTTCTAGTGAGAGATGAGAGACATCATCATAACTCTAGTATCTGTTACATCTTTTAACCTGGTCTCAATTGAGTATGTCTGCATTGTTGGCCATTAGTATCTGACGGTAAGTGCACGATGTGCTAAGCCTCGGGCTCTAGAATAATTACCACGCTTTTCTTTATATAATTCATCAAGGACATATTTGGACTCAGTATTGTCAATAAATAAGTGATAAGGGCCCAAAGAAAGACCTTCTCTACCATTCTCGTCTATAAAGCAGTACATAGTAGCCTTTGCCATTGATTCGTCGAGCCTTACTCCTATTTTGTGGCCAGTTCATCATTTTTCATTCATTTGATGATTGGGGTCATCCAAGAATGTTGTTCTACCGAGTGATGGAATTCTAGTTCAGGTGGTTTCCAAACTGCTGGCCATTGCAACTAAGCCACTAGAATGACTTTGCTTTGTTTTCTGTTTGTGGCTGCCCCAAGGCCGACTAGTGCATCCGTTTGGGTGTTTTTAGTATGTGGTACTTGAGTAATTTAGAATTCATCAAACTTGCTACGAAGTTATTTGACTAACTCCAAGTAATATGCCATCTTTGTGTTGTTAATAGGAAGGTGCTATGGATATGGTTTACATTGAGTTGAGAGTCACCACTAGGTTTAGTCTTACAATGAGTGCTTTATACTCTGCCTCATTGTTGGTCGCCCTAAAATCACATCTGAATACATGTTCTATCTGGTCTTCCTCTAGTGATGTCACAATAATGCCAAGGTATGTACCATTGATGTTACTTGTTCCATATACATAGAGCAACCATGTGCTAGAATTTGGTCCGATCGCCAAGCTGATAAGTTCTTTTTCGTCCAGGGGTTAAGAGTTGAGAGTGAAGCCTACAATGAAGTTTTCAAGTACCTGAGATTTTATGGCACTGTAGGGTGCAAAAAAGATGTTATATTTACTTAGTTCTACAGTCCCATTTGGTTAATCGTCTGTATAGTTTAGGTTTGTGAAGTATCTGCTTCAGTGGAAAGGTATTTAGGACAACTACCAAATGGCTCTAGAAGAAAGGCCTTAGCTTCGAGCTGCACTGATGAGTGACAAAACCAATTTCTCCAATTGGCTGTAGCGGGTCTCTACATCTATTAATGCTCTGTTGATATAGTAGACGGAGAGCTATTTTTATTCTTCCTCGTGAACCAGGACCGCTATGATAGTTGTTTCTGATACTGCCAAGTACATGTAGAGTATTTCTGTCTTTCAGTTTCGTCAAGAAAACAGGTGAATTAAGTATTGTTTGAGCTTTCACAGTGTTTCTTCACATTCTAGAGTCCATTCGAAAGCTTTGTTTTTTCTTAATATATTATAGATTTGTTGACACTTTTTAGAAGACTGAGAGATGAATCTGTTTAGAAATGCAAGTCTACTGGTAAGCTTCTAAACTTTCTTGAAGCTAATTAGAGGTGCCATATTAATGATTGAATGAATTTGATCTGGATTTGCCTCGATCCCCCGTTCAGTTACCAAGTAGCTGAGAAACATTTCCAAAGATACTCCAAATGAACACTTGGTTGGATGAGCTTCATGTTGTATCTCTTCAAAACCTCAAAAGAATGCCAGAGGTGGTCTATATGTTACCCTACAATTAGGGACTTCACTAACATGTAGTCGATATAGACTTCAATGCTCTTTCCAAGATGATCGGAGAATATTTTGTTCACGAATCGTTGTTATGTAGTCCCGGTGATCTTGAGTCTAAATGGCATTACCTTGTAACAAATTGTACGTCGCTCCAAAAGTAGTTTTTCTTAGTTACCTGGGTGCATCAGAATCTGGTTGTAATTGGAAAAGGCGTCCATGAAGCTCAAAAGTTCATGTCCAGTTGTCACGTCAACCACCATGTCGATATGTGGTAGAGGGAAGCTGTCCTTCGGGAAGGATTTTTTCAAGTTTGTAAAGTATATAGACGCTCCACTTACCATTCTTTTTCTTCACCACCACTACGTTTGCGAGCCATGCAGGATAGTGAACTTCGCGTACAGAGCCAGCCTCTATGAGCTTCTGCACCTTCTCATTGATCATGCATTTTCTCTCTGATTAAAACATTTTTCACTTTGATAGGCCAAGAATAACTAACCAAGAGGGGGGTGAATTGGTTTTTTCAAACTTTTTCATAAAATATTCTCAAAATAAGAAATTTAAGAAATAAAAATTAATCCACAAAAATATGAACACAATGTAAACAAATAAAAGGGTAGAGAGACTGCAAACGATATTTTTATGGAGGTTCGATCCAACCAATGATCTATGTCCTCTGTTACCAAGCTCTCCAACACAAGCACAGCCTTTCCACTATCTTGATTGACTTATGGTGCAATCCAAATTCTTACAATGTATCCGGTGACTTACAAACAACGAATACCGATCCTTATACAATATTGAGCTTTCAAGGGACCTCAATACAATCCAAAGATATAAAAAAATAGATTTGAGAATGTATTTTTCTCTTAATGAATGATAAATACAAGTTCAGTTCTAAGAGAGACTAACACTTTAATACATAGCAATAGATGAGAAAGATCAAGTGTTAGAAGAAAACTTTATTAATAATGATGAATCAAAAGTTTGATTTTATCAAACAAAGTTTTTCAATAAATGATATTGAAGATATAAATGCAATAAAGCTTTAAATGAATTTTCTCAATATGATTCTTTCTATAAATGCTCTTGTAAGTGTTATTGAATGATAATAAATGAAGAGGTATTTATAGAGATGAATTTTCGTCACTTTCTGTTGAAACGGATGACCATACGGTCGACCTATTGGTCATACAGTCAGAATTAGCTGTTGGAACAGTAAAAATTTCAGAACATATACTTTTTGGAAAATGACAGCCAAACAGACGACCAGTTCACTCCAAACGGTCGACCGTTTCATTCAAACGGATGACTGTTTCCACATTTTTGAAAAATTGATATTTAGCTTTGATAAAAGTATTTTATGCAAGTGATAATGACATACGTTTTGTGCGTAAAAATATTTTTGAGCTTTCATTCATTTAATTGCTAAAAATCAAAGAGTTAATTCATTTACAATTTTATCTAGAAATCTATTCTTCGATCTTCATCTTCGAATCTTGAATTTCGGATCTTGAGATACTTGAACTCTTGAATTGATTTGGCTTTGATCTTGACATTGCATAAGTGTTCGATTTGTAGCGCTTTGAATATTACTTGAAAATAGATTATAGTAAACACAAATTATTTGTTTGTTATAATCAAAACATTAAGGTTTAAAGTTAACCATATGTCAACAATTTTCTCCTTTTTGATTATGACAAACAATGTGAGAATATAGAGAGTAATAAGATAAAATAAAACATATATATTCCCACTTTCTTTTTCAAGTAAACATGGTTTGATAAATTTGTAGTATGATACCATTTTTGTATTACATACTTTGACAAATTCCGATTTCATCACATATCAAATGTCCAAGTTGTTTGTTAAACAATATCAAATTTTCATCACATCATCATCATATTCATCACATCACATATTTTTCCTCTTTTGGCATAAACAAAAAGTCAAAATCGAAACATTAAGGTAAAATTCTTCCTAAATTAAACAAAATATGCCAATCATTGATAAATTGTGAAGGATAAAGACAATCAAAGTTCAAGGAATATAGAAATGAAAACTAGAACATTTGATTGTTTCAAAAACACATGAAAATGAACATGAAAGAAAATGTGTTCGAAAAATGCATAAACTAAAAGGAAAACGAGATAAGCTAGTTCTCCGGTGGAGGATGCAGACGAAGCATGACATCAAGACAGGAATGGAGTGCTTGAAGTAGTGATATCATGCCATCTACCGATTGTTGAAGATTTCCCACGGAGTTTTGTAGACTAGCCGCCGTGTTGTGTAAGTCATGCACGGAATGTTGTAGGCCATCTACGGTGGTAGTTAGTGAGTCAATCTGGCCATTGAGAAGATTGTAATGGTCCTCGTTGAATCCAAAAGTAGAGGACGACAGCCTATGTGATCTCGGTCTCGGCAGAGAATCGTCTTCATCTTCGTCCATTTCTTCACCACCCTCAAATGGTAAAGTAGAGGGTCCTGACTCATCATCAAATCCCTTGGACTTCGCCACCCATTGCCCATCATCTTTAAAGTAGAGTAGTAGTATTGATAGTATATGTGGCTTTAGGAAGAAGGGTGACCGAATCACAGAAGGAGACTTTGAAATGTTGAAAAACTTTGGTAAGAATCATTCTGTAAAGAAGCACCTTAGTTCTAGTACCGCTAAGAACCGAGTTCATATGTTGGAGCATAATGTATGAAAAATCTAGTTTTCGCCCAATTAAGATAGAGTCGAAAATGAAGACGTTATAGTTATTGACTTCATCAAGATGACCTTTTTGAGGGACAATGATATGGGCGATGATATTGTGCAGGACACGACATGTGAGGGTTAGTTGATTTGTACTTAGTCGTGCGGGAGTCTCAAAGTGTTTCTCAGTAACACGACGACATGCCTCAACGGGATTGTACCCCTCAAGATGAAGAATTGTTTTGGTGGTATAGCGATGAATACCACCATCCTCAAGATTAAGAATGGAAGAATAAGTTCTTCAGCAATTTTAATTCGTTTATTCCTAACTAGACACGTGATACCCGTCCCCGGAGAGAAAATCATTTTCTTATAGAAGTCTTTGACGGTGGAGGGATAGACTTTATCATTTAGTGTGAGAATGGTAACCCAAACCATACCAACAAAAAGATCCTCTATGTGAAAGGAATGAGCATCAAAAGTGAAGGAGGCAAGATCAACATTCTTACCAATGAGGACAGGACAACGGTCGATCTGAGTTACTTGAGGTGCCTCTTCTTCAGAGGGTGATGAATGTGCCATTTCCCTCATTGAGCACTTAGCAGCCATTTTTACCCGGGGCATAGTGTTTGAAAACAGATTAGGAGGCTAGGGTTTGTGTTCGTCCGGTTGAAATGGATTTTGACAATTTTGGGGTCAAAATTTGAGGATTGTCCGATTTTTGGAAATATAATTATATGGGTTTTTGATTTTGAGTGGAAATTTTGACAATTGGAAGGAGTTTTGATGAACGGGGAGAGATTGAAAGAGAATGCCGTAAGTTCGCGCGAAGAAGGAATGAAGGATTTGAAGAAAAAAATAGATTAAAAAGCTGATTTCCGCTGATACGGTCGACCATTTGAAACTTGAATTTTTAAAATTAACTTTCTGTTCAAACGGATCCAAAGGTGGATCATCCGTTTGAGCTGAAGCGGACGACCGTTTCAACACGCGGTCGACCGTTAAAAGTTTTCAATTTTCAGAAAAGTCTTTGTTCAAACGGATGATGAGGCGGACGATATGATGGTCATCCGTTTGACATGAAACGGATGACCGTTTCATGACACGGGCGACTGGAAAAACTTTTCAATTTTTACATAAGTCTCTGTTCAACCGGATGATGATCTGGACGCACAGTGGGTCATCCGTTTATCTTCAAACGGACGTCCGGTTGAAGGAACAATTATCCGATTGGACAATTTGCAAAATTTTTACCGAAATCATCGATTTGGTCCTTTGTCAAATAGTTTTAAAACATGTTTGTCATATAAAATTCAATCAAATATATCATTCATAAAGAGTTAGCCACATACTTCACATTCATCAATTATGCCAAGATTTCGTCGAATATATGAAAATCTTTCAAGTGCTAATGGTTTTGTGAGAATATCGGCCAATTGTTTTTCGGTGTTTACAAACTCCAAAGTTATATCTCCCTTTTGTGCATGATCTCGTAAGAAATGATGTCTATTCTCGATGTGTTTGGTATGAGAATGCAAAACGGGATTTTTAGATTAGTTGATGGTACTAGTGTTATCACACATAATAAGAACATTTTCAAAAGATAGGTGATACTCACGAAAAGTTTACTTCATCCATAGGATTTGAGCACAACAACTAGCGGCCGATATATATTCGGCATCGACGGTTGATAAAGCAACGGAATTTTGTTTCTTACTAAACTACGAAACTAAGGCAAAGCCTAGAAAGTAGCAAGTTCCACTAGTGCTCTTACGATCAATTGTGCAACCGGCTCAATCGACATCCAAATAGCTAAGTAAGTCAAAATGAGTCTCTTTGGGATACCAAAGACCTAAGGATCTAGTTCCACTAATATAACGAAAAATGCGTTTTACGGCACTAAGATGGGAATTCTTAGGATTAGATTGATATCTAGCACATAAGCATATACTAAACATAATATTGGGCGTACTAGCGGTTAAATAAAGAAGAAATCCGATCATACCTCGATATTTTGTTATATCAACGGAAGTACCTTACTCATCTTTATCTAATTTGATTGATGAGCTCATTGGAGTATTCATTGGCTTCAATTCTTCCATTTCAAACTTTTTGAGCATATCCAAGATATACTTGGTTTGACTAATGAATATTCTATCATTAGTTTGTTTGATTTGAAGCCCAAGAAAGAACTTGAGTTCACCCATCATACTCATTTCAAATTCCCTGCTCATACACTTAGAGAATTCTTCACATAGAGAAATGTTAGTAGCACCAAAAATGATATCGTCAACATAAATTTGAACAACAATCATATCATTCTTTTTGGTTTTTATAAGTAGTGTCGTATCCACCTTACCCATTAAAAAGCCATTTGATAAGAGAAATTTGATTAATCTTTCATACCATATTCTAGGAGTTTGCTTTAATCCGTAAAGGGCTTTCTAAGTTTAAAAACGTTGTCTGGGTATTTATGATTTTAAAGCCGGGCGGTTGCTCAACAAAAACTTCTTCTTGAATGACTCCATTCAAGAATGCACTTTTGACATCCATTTGAAAAAGAGTGAAATTCTTATGACAAGCAAAAGCAAGAAGCATGCGAATTGACTCTAATCTAGCAACCGGTGCAAATGTTTCTTCAAAATCAATACATTCTTCTTGATTGTAACATTGAGCCACTAATCTAGCTTTGTTGTGCACAATTATACTATTTTCATCTCGTTTGTTTCAAAAAATCTATTTTGTACCAATTACGATTTGTGAACTTGGTCTAGCAACTAAATCCCAAACATGATTTCTTTCAAATTGATTTAGTTCATCTTGCATAGCTAAAATCCAAAATTCATCAAACTCGGCTTCTTTAAAATTCTTTGGCTCAATTTTTGAAAGGAAAGCACAATTGTTAAGAAAATTTCTAGAAGAGTTTCTAGTTTTACTCATTTTGATGGATCACCATTAATGAGATCTTTTGGGTGAGAATGGACAAACATTCATTCTTTAGGTAATGATGGGGTGTTAGGATCTTCATGAGGTTCTTCTTCATTTTGTTGAATAATTGTTTCCTCCTCATGTTTTCAACATTATTTGGATTTCCTTTGTCTTGATTTTG
This sequence comes from Forsythia viridissima, assembly GCA_030279155.1. Classification (NCBI taxonomy): domain Eukaryota; kingdom Viridiplantae; phylum Streptophyta; class Magnoliopsida; order Lamiales; family Oleaceae; genus Forsythia; species Forsythia viridissima. Next base: position 32,474,225 of record CM059045.1, read on the forward strand.
AACACTTAGTTGTTCAAATAAAATTTCCAAATCTTCATCATCAATGTCTTTTTCTTGTTCAATAGAGTTAATTTCATCAAAAACAATATGCATAGATTCTTCAACTACTAAAGTTCTTTTGTTAAAAACTCTATAAGCTTTGCTAGTAGATGAATATCCAAGAAAATTCCAACATCGGATTTTGGATCAAATTTTCTCAAATTTTCTTTTGTGTTTAATATAAAGCATTTGCACCCAAAAACTTTAAAATATCCGATATTGGGAATTCTATTTTTCCAAAGCTCATATGGAGTTTTAGTTTTCTTTCGACTAACTAAAACTCTATTTAAAATATAACATAAAGTATTAACGGCTTCGGTCCAAAAGTATTTTCGTAAATTATTTTCATTTAAGATGGTCTGAGCCATTTTTTGCAATGTTCGATTCTTCCTTTCTACTACACCATTTTGTTGAGGAGTTCTAGGAGCCGAAAAATTATGTTCATATCTATTTGATTTACAAAACTCATCAAAAGCTATATTTTCAAATTCTCCACCGTGATCACTCCTAATTGTGGTAATAGTATATTCTTTTTTTATTTTGAACTCTTTTACAAAAATGTTTAAATGCATTTAAAGCTTCATCTTTTAAATTTAAAAATATGATCCATGTAAATCTTGAAAAATCATCAACAATAACAAATATATAATGTTTTCCACTTAAACTAGCGGTTCTAGAGGGTCCAAAAAAATCCACGTAGAGAAGTTGTAAAGGTCTTGTAGTAGAGGAGTATTGTTTAAGTTTAAAAGAACTTTTTACTTGTTTTTCAAATTGACAAGCATCGCAAATTTTATCTTTTTCAAATTTTATATTTCGTAAACCTTTTATAAAGCTATTTTTGGAGATCTTTGAAAGTAAGTCCATGCAAACATGACATAATCTTCTATGCCATAACCAAGAATCATCCTTTCTACTGGAAAGATATTTTATTTCTTTTTCAATTTCAAATTCAATATTTATGATGTAAACATCCTTACTTCGGCTCTCTATGAACAATACTTTTTTAGATATAGCATTCTTAATGAGGCATTAGGAAGAATCAAATTTAATTAGATAATATTTATCACATAATTGACTTATACTAAGCAAGTTATATTTAAAATTAACAACTAATAAAATATTTTCAATAGAAGGAGAAGAATGATTACTAATATTTCCAATGTCTATGATTTTTTCTTTAGCATTGTCTCCAAAAGTTACATGACATCCATCCTTTCTTTTGAGACTGATAGTAATGATCGAACCCCGGTCATGTGTTTTGAACAACCACTATCCAAGAACCAATTGTTCTTGACCTTTCGTGGTACCTACAAAAATATTTTTTATTTTTTATTTTTGGTACCCACATAAGTTTGGGTCCTTGATAGTTAGTGTTTGTGGATTCTTTTATCCACTTATGTTTACTTTCAAAGTATAGTCTTTTTTTAGTTAAACAATTATAAGCAACATGACCAACTTTCTTACAAAAACTACATGCTTGTTGAAAAAAACTGGATGATTTCACAAATATGGTTTCAAGGGATTTTTGTTTCAAGAAAAGTTTATATCCAATTCCTCCTTTATTGAATACACATTTTTGCTCACCAAGCATTAATTTAAAATTTTTCTTTCCTTGGGTAAACTTGTGAATAATGCTTGTTAAATCAACCACTTTTTCTTTCAATGAAAAATTTTCTTTAATTAAGGATTTAAGATCATCCTTTTCCTTTTCAAAGTCCTTTTGTGCTTAAAAAGTTTCTTGACTACATTTTTCAATAAGGAGTGTTTATTGTTAAGGATAGAGTATTTTGAAACAAGTTTCTCAAATTCCTCAATAATTTCATCATAAGAAGTAGATAAGTCATTGTATGAGTCATTGTTGTTTTTACCTACCTCATCTTCAATAGCCATGAAGCACATGTTGGCGATCTCTTCTTGAATTTCATCTTCTTCGAGATCATCTTCATCACTATCATCCCATGTAACTTGAAGTGCTTTCTTTTTGGTGAACTTCTTCTTGTTTGGACATTCGGTCCTCTTGTGACCGGGTTTGTCACAATCATAGCATATGATCTTTTTGTTTTTCTCTTCATTTTTGTCTTCTTTCTTTTGAAATCACCGATTATTTCAAAACCCTCTCCACTTCTTGACAAGAAGAACTAGATCATCAAGTTCTTCATCACTCATGTTCGTGTTGGATGATCCTTCATCGTTTGTCGATTTCAATACAATTTGCCTCTTAGGAGGCTCCTTCATCTCTTCTTTGCTTTTTCTTGTTTTCTCCTTCGTTTCGACATTGTTGAACTCATACGTCATCAATGTTCTATATAGCTCCTCCAATGAATAAGTGTGGACATCTTTTGTATTCTCTATCAACATACTCAAGGAGTTCCAATCTTTCGAAAGAGACCTAAGCATTTTACTCACAAATTCACCATTAGTAAATTTTCGATCAAAGCCTTTAAGGCCATTAATAATGTCAGTAAGGCGAGTAATCATGTCCACTATAGGTTCATCTTGCTTCGTAAAGAAATTTTCAAAATCTTTTGTTAAGAGATTTATCTTAGTTTCTCTAATGCATGCCAAATATCATAAGCGAAATCACATGTGCTAATTCGATTAAATTCATTTTTATCTAATGCACAATAAAGTAAATTTTTGGCTCTAACATTTAAAGATAATTTTTTTTTATCTTCTTCATCATGTTCTTCTCTAAGTTTAGGAATAGTTTGATCTAGTTTATAATCAACCTTAATAATTTTTGTTGGCACATAAGGACCAAACTCAATGACTTCCCAAATGTTATAATTTATTAATTGTATATAAATCATCATTCTAGTTTTCTAATAGTTATAATGGGTGCCATTAAAGAATGGAGGACGATTTGTAGAGTGTCCCTCAAGACTTTGAATATTTTGATTAGCCATTACTCAAGATTGTATAATCTTTTTAAAAAAAATGAGCACCTCGCTCTAATTCAAATTGATAGCCCAAGAATAACTAACCAAGAGGGGGGTAAATTGGTTTTCTCAAACTTTTTCGTAAAATATTCTCAAAATAAGAAATTTAAGAAATAAAAATTAATCTACAAAAATATGAGCACAATATAAATAAAGGTAGAGAGAGTGCAAACAATATTTTTATGTAGGTTCAATATAACCAATGATCTACGTCCCCCGTTACCAAGCTCTCCAATACGAGCACGGCCTTTCCACTATCTTGATTGACTTATGGTGCAATCCAAACCCTTACAATGTATTTGATAGCTTATAAACAAGGAGCACCATTCCTTGTACAATATTGAACTTTCAAGGGACCTCAATACGACCCAAAGATATAAAGAAATAGATTTGAGAATGTATTTCTCTCTTGATGAATGATAAATACAAGTTTAGTTCTAAGAGAGACTAACACTTTAATGAATAGCAATAGATGAGAAAGCTCAAGTGTTAGAAGAAAACTTTGTTGATAATGATGAATCAAAAGTTTGATTTGATCAAACAAAGTTTTTCAATGAATGAAATTAAAGATATAAATACAATAAAGCTTTGAATGAATTTTTTCAATATAATTCTCTCTATAAATGCTCTTGTAAGTGTTGTTGAATGATAATAAATAAAGATGTATTTATAGAGATGAATTTCTGTCACTTTCTGTTCAAACAGATAACCATACAATCGACCTATTGGTCTGATAGTCAGAATTAGCCGTTGGAACAATAAAAATCAAAACGGATACTTTTTAGAAAATGACAGCTAAACAGACGACTGGTTCATCAAACGGTCAACTGGTTCACTCCAAACGGTCGACCGTTTTATCCAAACAGATGACCGTTTCCACAATTTTGAAAAATTGATTTTTAGCTTTGATAAAAGTATTTTATGCAAGTGATATTGACATACGTTTTGTGCATAAAAATATTTTTAAGCTTTCATTCATTTAATTGCTAAAAATCAAAGAATTGATACCTTTACAATTTTATCTAGAAATCTATTCTTCGATCATCATCTTCGAATCTTGAATTTCAGGTCTTGAGATACTTGAACTCTTGTATTGATTTGGCTTTGATCTTGACATTGCATAAAAGTTCGATTTGTAGCGCTTTGAATATTACTTGAAAATAGATTGTTAGTAAACACAATTAATTTGTTTGTTATAATCAAAACATTAAGGTTTAAAGTTAACCATATGTCAACACACTTCTACTTAACTGAAATGCACTGGAGATCAACATTTAACTTGTGCTTAATGACTTCTGGATCAACACCGATCATGTCTGTGTCAGTCCTAGTGAAACAATCATAGTGTTCAATGAGAAACTTGATGAGGCATTGTCTGAGTTTTGGTTCTAGCCTCGATACCACTCACGTTTTATTTTTTGAAAAGTCGGGGTGGATCTAGACTTCATGCAGCTCTTCTATGTTTGGATGGTCTAGGATGACGGGTTGGGGTCATTGTAGTTGCTACAATCGGCTATGGCCAGAACGAAGTGAATTCTTGTAGCAGTATTTGGAGTCCATTTGGTCACCAAGAGTCTCTCTTATCGCTTATTTGGTAAGCGAGCGAAGCACTTGATGAATTGTTAATGTTACAACCCTCATTTCATAGATCCAAGGCCACCCAAGATAGAATTATACGATGATGGGCAATCCAACACGAGGAATAGGGTGTGGAGGTTAACTCATTCTGCATAAATAGATAGCACGATCTCACTTAAACTGTTCTTTGGTTCTCCACTGAAATCGATTAGCACTGTTTTTTGTCGTGTAATGTTTTATTCTAGAATTTCCTTGGCCTTAATGGTTTTTAATAAAAGTATGTTGCCATTGTTGCCATTGTCTATCATGATGCACTTGATCATGTAATTGGCGATGTTCGGAGATGTGACTTGAGCGTCATGGTATGGATTGAGTACTGCTGATGATCTATGGTGAGTCAAGCTCGCTTATTGGTTTGCATTCTGAGATGGATGGGTTGCTCAATCAATGTGCATGCCTTTGTGCTATTGACCTTATTTTCTCGCTGACTTTTGCCATACCGGTGATGAAGTTAATAGTTCTATCATGCATTGGCAGGACTGTTGGAGTAAAACATTGCTTACCATGTGGTTGTTGCTGTCATGTGACCATGTTTTCTTTCTCTTTTTTTGGTCAGAAGGTGTGTCAGATGACCCTATTATAGTAGTTCTGCTACTTTCAACATTAGTGCAATGAAATCGTCTGTCTAGTGGCCATGTTCACTCTAAAACTCACACCACTTACTCTTGTCACATTGGCCACTAGAGCTTATAATCTTACTGGGCCAATTCACTGCATTACCTATCTCTTTGAGCTTTGCAATTAGTTGTGCTGGTATGATTGAAAGATTGTACTTGGGAATGCTAGCCTTTGTCCTCACGAAAGGAAGATCAAGTGGTCTTGGTAGTTCTCTACGGTTGAAGTGCCTTTTGTTTAGAGGAGCACTTGCAGGTTGTTTCTTTGTCCTATTTTGTCATCGTGGCTCTTCTTTAGAAGGCTGGCACCTAGTGAAATTAAAGTTGGCATCGTTTTGTTTTCATTTGATTTGGACCCAAGCCTTAACCAAGACATCCTCTAGTGCTGCACGAATACTTGGTCAATTCTTTGTACAAGTCAATATCATAGAAGAGCCCCTTTCAAAAATTAGAAATAGCAATTTGTTGGTTGCAACTAGGAATGAAAACTTTCTCACGGTTGAACCGCAAAACGAATTTGTTAAGTGGTTATAGCTTCTCCTTTGCACTATGTGATAGAGGTCGTCGGACCTCTTCTTGAGCTTTCTGCTATTCGCAAAATTTTCAACAAAAATATCAGTTAGTTGTGCAAATTGTGAAATAAAATTATTAGGAAGGTTTGTATACCACTGTAGGGACGTCTCTGAAAGACTGGAGTCGAACCTCTTACACGTGTAGGCCTCGCGAAGGTTTCTTGGTATAGCGGTGGTAAACATTCTTCTTATGTATTGAGCTATATGATTGTCCAGATCAACCGTCCCATCATAAAGTTTCATGTTAGGAAAGCTAAACCTTTTGGGCATTTCCACCAAGGCAATTTTGTCAACAAATGAGGAATTGACGAAACAACTGGCCGCACTATTCTTGATTAGTGACCAAGGCAATTTTGTCAACAAATGAGGAATTGACGAAACAACTGGCCGCACTATTCTTGATTAGTGCAGACACTCTGGGGATGTGTTGAACCATTGCTTAGAATGCAGCTAGCTTACATGCAAACTCTAGATCCTACTCGATGGTAAGTTGATGTTGGGTACCTTTTGATCCTCCGTTCAGCTGTGTAGTAAATTGGACATTTGAACTAATGGTCCTAATCCATTTTGGTCGAGTGAAGCCATCAACCTGAGATGAGTTTGGAAGCGAGAGGGGCGTGCAGTGGATGGACCGGCTGTTAATGATTCCACATTCTCTTGAAGTTCTTGATTCTCTGCTTCACCAATTTTTTTGAATTTTGCTTTGTCAATTTGATGAGTTGCGCTAGTTGTGAAGTCACCTCGCTCGGTAGAATAGTAGGTTGAGGATAGATAGAGGCCGAATGGATGGTAGTTGGCTGAACGGTGACCTACTGGACGATAGTTGGCTGAACAATAGCCGACTGGATGGTGGTGGGGCCATCCTCTTGTTGCTAGTTGGCCATCCTCTTGTGGCCTTATTGCTTCCGACTGTTGGCGAACCATTCGTTCTGCTTCTTGACAAGCCACCTCATCAAGAGTGTAGTCAACAGAGCCATCCATTTTAGAGGTTCTAGACATGGTAATATTATAGAGTGGTAGATGCTAATGCTATATGACAAGAGCTTTGTTAGTTAGAATGATTGCTACGGCCCCAAGGTGGGTGCCAAATTATAGACGGCAACTGAAAAGATCAAATCGATTATGGCACCAGCAATCATATGGAACTCAAGAAAATAGAACAAGAAAGAAGAACAGTTAATAATCTTAAGGAGACACCAATGTGGTGTCGACTGCAGACCATCCGACTGTCAAGTCAGTAAAGCTTATCAAGAGTAGCAAGAGTTCTATATAAAAATTAAGTTATTGAAGTTGAGTGTTTGAGATTTTGCTTACCTTGGACTCTGATAGATGATAGTATTTGTGTGAACAGAGTCACAATCGTCTAGACGAGATTAATGATGATGCTTCGAGATTTTTGATTAGTTGGAGATACGATTATGTTGAGGTATTCTAACTGTTTGTAGATATATGTCTATTGTCTAGACTTAGTCAAATCTATTATGATATAACCTGACCGTTTGACGATAGAGTTTCGGAGGCTTTGGATCAATCCATTGGTCGACCATGGTTTCGGGTTATTTAATAATTAATATTTTCGAGTTAGGCCAAAAGTAACGTTTTGTCAAGTGGGCCTATTTATAGAGTTCGTCGTATATCCTTGACATTTGGGCTAATGGAATAACAGTATGCATATTCAAATAATTGTGTATGCACAAAGTTCCTAAATATCAACTTATTATTAATGGGAACAAATTATATTGCTACTAATTGTAGAAAAAAAAATTATCTTTAGGTCACAAATTAAGATATTTTAAGTATATAAATCTCATTTTAGATGAGATATGGATTAAAATGTGGTGAAGGGTGAATATAATAATTCAAAACTAAAAATAGATGAGAGTATGGTAATTTTTTAAATATGATGTGGTGTCAATGATATTATAATAAAGTTAAGGAACGTCTCTGATATTATTTCTTATATATATATTTTTTTTGGTTCTATCATTACTGTTTAATTCATTGTATTACATTTTACAAAGATGTTTAGCAATTAAAATGTCACACCAAATAAATAAAAGCAAACATCTTACAAACCTGTCAAGTTGATCATTTATTAACAAGTGTTATTTTCATGTAAACCTACCTTTGTATGGAGTATAGACTACTCATTTAATTATATATATCCAGATTATATATCCAGATTGAAAGTGAAATTACCATAGAAAATCCCCCGTCACTAATCACTATAAAGCATGTTTGGCTATATTTAAAAATGTAAAAATCACTTTCAAAAATTTGAGAAAGACAATGGATAATTAAGATGGAATAGCTATTGAATGATTAAGACATTCTATTTATTTAGAGAGTTATAACCGTATTTGCATAACTTATTTTGTTTTGTTTTATTTTTGAGTAGAAAATATTACTTATTTACTTGACTGTTAAAATAAGTAACTTATTTACTTTTAATTTTGATAAATACAAAAATATATTGATATAAAACTTATTTATAAATTAACTTTTTACACGCACTAGTATCTATCTTTTTATGAATTCATTGAACGTTGTTCTTACAAGAATATGTTGTTTATACATATAGGGACCCGTGAACTTGTAAGTTTGCATGCATAGGTGACCCGTGAATGATAATACTCCAAATAAATGTCCAACTCTCCTCCGTGGGGAGGTGGTTTTCACCTCCGCCGCGCCACAACTCATTACTTTCTCCCTCCCATTGCATGCAATTTTCGCATGAAAATCTTTTTGGATATTAAACTTAAAATTTTGATTAATTTAGGTTCTTAGTCTATTTAATGACTTGGCTAAGGAAAATTATAACGTGGAAAGAAAAACCCCGTAATAAATTATTTTTATTATTCAGGGTGTATTTGATTTTAATTAAAATCAGATTGTTTATAAATGTTGATTAAATGTGTGGCTAAAATTAATTATTGACTTTGATTTTAGCTTTTTAACAAAATTTGATTAAAATTAAACAAGTCCTCAATTGGACAAAAACGTGTTTCATTGGACTACACGTGCTTTTGAGATGTACTTAGATTAAAGTAACCAAAAAAAATAAAAGAGTATGTCAAAAAAAAAAAAGTTAATCTTCTTCAACCTTGCGTAGCCTCTCTTTGCACACAACTATTACCATCATCACTATCATTAATGTCACCGTCACCTCAACATTTATGTTAATTGAATAAATGAAAATAGATAGAGTTTCTAAATTGAAACAAAAATAGAAGTTCGATAATTAAAGTAAAACAACACTATAAATTATGTGATGAAAAATTTGTAAACGTTGGTGTAATATTTTCTTTCATATTATTCATTTATTACTATGGAACGTGTTATTAAAATTTAAAAAAAAAATGTCCTTTATGGAAAATTGGGAAAGGTTCTTTTATCGATAAGGCCAATAAAATTACAAAGACATTTAGGAATGAAATCAAGTCACGGGAACATTTTCTTGCAAGCAACAAAAATGAAGGAATAAAGTGTTATTAAAATTGACTGTTTTTGCATTGATTTTTCAATCCACTCTCTACTGTACTCGCTCTCTTTTTTTGACCGATAAAATAAAAAAGAAGATCCGAATATTTGCTAGTCGGACAATATTAAATTAGAGTTCATCCAAGATCACACGTCATGTGGGACGAACAGAGGCTGGAAAAGAAAGTATTAATGATCAATAATCAATTGACCAATACTCACAAACTACTCTGGATTATTATTCTTAAGCAACTAGTCTCTATACATATAGTTTTAAAATTACTAAATTGGACTCGATTTGACCTCGACTATACATAACTATGTGTTTAAGAGAAATTCTCTAAAAGGACAGTTGAGAATTGCTGACATGGTTAATAAAAAATATGACATCTATATGATAAGTACAATTTTGTACTTATTAGAGCTCGCAAAAAAAGAATGATTATGAGTCATATTACTTATTTTCAGTTTAATTGCATGTTGTTTTCTTATTAATTTAGGAAATATTCAAATTCAAAGGTCAATCTGACGAAAAGAAAGCAACTAGAAGAAAAGGGACTCAAACTGCTAAGAAAAGATACTTCAGGGGCTCAGCATCCAAATATTAAAGGAAGAAAATCGGATCTGCAGCCAAGTTAACCATGCGATCGCATGGTCAAACACGTCTGCGATCGCAAGGTGGACCAAAAATCAGCAGAAGGCAAAACGATTGAACCATGCGATCGCAGGTAATTATATCATGCGATCGCAAGAGCATAACGGGCACCAGTTTTGGCAGTTTCCTAATAGGATTAGAATTCTACAACTCCAACTCTAATTCAACTACCTAGCACACGTATTGGAGTCTTTAGAGAGCATTATAAAAGCCAGATAATAGCCAGAACAAAAAGGAGACGAATTTTGGGAATAAGATACAAGAGAAGAATCGAAGATCGAGACACGGGATTGAAGATTCGTCAGCCGGAGTCACGAGTTGTATTTATTCTTTCTTTTTTTTTTCTTTCGCCGGATCATGATGAAGTCAATTATTGTCATAATTGACGAAATCATGTCCGGCTAATTTACTTTTTCTAGAATGAACGATGAAACCTCGCGTTTTTAATTAATTAGAAGTTTTTCCTTTTTAGTAATTGATTGCTCTTGGGTTGATTATTCTTTATTCAGTTTTTATATTATTTTAATACTTGATCACCATTAGAATATATTGTGATCTATATTGAAGTCGAGAGATTCAATATAGATTAAGCACGTGGTATTGAATAACATAGGGTCCAATAATAGATAGATATTACTATTATACTTTATGAAATTTATGTAGGTGTTCTTGAGATTTTAATGCATGTGTTTATGTTCGAAGCTTAATTAGAGATAATTAGGTTCGCATAACATATAGAATTGATTGACCATCGAGAAAGGCTTTTGATTAATTTAGGAACGTCGATTTTCAATCCAAGGTAATTAAAAGCTAAAAAGTGATTAACGGATAATTGATTATAAAACGTATAGGTGGATTTGTGAATCCTAGTGTTGGTAAAATTCGAATTCGTTCTCATTTTTGAAAGTTGCTTATTGTTATTTTCAATTTAATTAAAATAGTTAAATTAGTTTAGAGTCACACATCAAAATTAAATCTGTGTTTCATTTTATTGTTAGAATTTGAATTATAAATTACTTGGTTAAATTGGTATCTAGTCCTCGTGGGTTCGACACTTTATTTATTACTATATTATTTGTAAACGATCTGTCCACTTACGGGATTATAATCGCACAACAAGTTTTTGGCGCCGTTGCAGGAGACTAGATTTATTAATTGCTATGTTTATTTATAATTCGACTTTTAACAATTCTTTATAGTATTATTTATTTTTATTTTATTGTATTTTATTTTTATTTTCAATTTTTCGTGATACTGTTGAATGTTATCTATTTTCTAAACTTTCAGGTGTTAAGTGTGTATTCGTCGTACAAAAGATTTTGATCTATTTGATTTAGATCCAGAAATTGAACGGAGCTTTCACCGACGACAACGTGAAAAACGAGAAAAGAAAAGACAACAAAAAGACAAAATGACAGACAATCAAGTACATGATTAGATAAATAATCAAGCACCAATAGCTCGACCAGTTGAAGTTAGTGAACGAGATATTCTTATGGGTGAATATATGATGCCACTGATTGTTGAGAATCGGTCCAGCATAGTCTATCCGCCTTATGGACATGATAACTTCCAGTTGAGGCCAGATGTGATGAATTTGTTTTCGAAGAATCTGCCGTTCTATGGGATGACAGATGAAAATCCTCACTACCACATTTCTCGCTTCGATGAATACTGTGGAAATTTCAAATACCACGGTGTTAATGAAGAGGCGCTTAAAATGTGACTATTTCCACATACACTGAAGGATAAAGCTAGAGAATGGTTAGATTCTCTACCGCCTGGGAGCATTACTACTTAGGCAGATCTGATCCAGAAATTTACACTGAAATATTTTCCTCCAGTTAGAGTAAACAGACTGAAGTATGAAATTTTCAATTTCCAACAATCTGAGTTGGAAAATTTTCACGAGGCATGGGAAATATTCAAACAACTGCTCCGAAAGTGTCCAAGTCATGGTTTCCCTTTAGCAACTCAGAATCATTATTTCTACTCTAGAATAGCTACAACCAGTCGTTCTTCAGTAGATTCTGCAGCAGGTGGCTCTATCTAAAATAGATCCGCCAGTGACCTTTACGATCTATTTGAAACCATGAGTGAACTGTTTATTATGTGGCCAAAAAGAAGATTGTAGAAGAAAACAGCAGGAATACACGAAGTGAACACTAATTCACTTGTACTGGCGATAATTGATGCATTGGCAAAGCAGATGGAAGCAATGAAATATTCTCAGTCAGCCAATATGGTTCAGATGTCCTTGCCAATATGTGTAACTTGCGGGGTAAACCATCAGTCATCAGAATGTCCTTTAACCAAAGTTGATATGTCATCACTTGACCAAGCTGCATATGCTCAGAACTTTCAGCGACAGCAGAATAATCCATACTCACAGACCTACAATCCTGGATAGAGAAATCATCCAAATTTCTCATATGGTAATACACAAAACATTCAAAATCCGTCAAATCAGGGAAGACCTAGGAAAGAGAAGGAGGATTAGAGGATACAGTTGCTAAATTCTCAGAACGCATGGAGTCTGCGCTAAAAGAAATGCAAAAAAAGACAGATGTCTTGATAAAGAATATGGAGAATCAGATTGGGCAGTTGGCTAAACTGTTAACCGAGCGACAACCAAGCACATGGCCAAGCAATACAGAGGTCAACCCAAAAGAGCAAGTCAATGCAATCACTACGAGAAGCGGATTTGAATTGCCAGAGATTCGTGTGACTAGACCAGGTGTAGAAAAGGAAACTGTGTCCAACAAAGAGAGAGAAAACAAACCAGAAACAAAAGTTGCACAAGAAAACTGGAACTCTCCACCAGCTTATATTCCACCACCGGCTTACGTCCCTCCAATTCCATTTTCTCAAAGACTACGACAACATAAGCTAAACCAGCAATTCAAAAAAATCTTGGATGTATTCAAAAAGCTTCACATCGACATACTTTTCACCGATGCATTAGCTCAAATGCCTAGCTATGCTAAATTCATGAAGGACATTATTTCAAACAAAAGGAAGTTGGAGGAGCATGAAACAGTTGCGCTAACTGAGGAATGCAGTGCCATATTGCAAAACAAGCTACCATCGAAATTAAAAGATCCAGGGAGTTTTAATATTCCTTACACTATTGGTAGTTTTTTTTTTGATAAAGTTTTATGTGATTTGGGTGCAAGTGTGAATTTAATGCCTTACTCTATTTTTAAGCAGCTCAGTTTAGAAGAAGCAAAGCCAACAACAGTAACACTGCAGCTTGCAGATAGAATAATCAAACGCCCAAGGAGAATAGTTGAAGACATATTGGTGAAAGTGGACAAGTTCATATTCCCTGCTGATTTTATTATTCTGGATATGTGCGAAGAAACGAATGTACCACTCATTTTGGGTCGACCTTTCTTGGCTACTGGTCGGGCAGTAATTGACGTTCAAAAAGGAGAACTTATGCTAAAAGTAAATGACGAACACATTATATTCAATGTGTTCAAAGCAATTAAATTTCCAAGCTCTCAAGATTCCTGTTTCGAGATTGATGCCATTGACCAAAAGGCAGGGAGTTTAGATGATAAAGTTGTTACCCAACATCAAGATGCACCACTTAGAAAAGAAGAGTATATGCAGAAAGAGGAATTCCATCCGTCTTCTGTGATCAAAGCTGATGAGGAGGCTGAAATTTTCTTAGTTGAATTCGAGCATGGTGGCAAAACAAAATCGTATCAATATGATAAGGAAAAAATAAATCTCTGGAAGGTACACAAAAATTGTTCCAAAGTCGATCAAAGCAAGAAAAGTAAGTCATCCAAAGATCTATTCAAAGTGTCTTGAGCGATTATCATGACAAAGTCAAGCTAATGACTTTAGAGAAGCGCTCAATGGGAGGCAACCCATTTTTTTACCCTTTTATTTAAATTTTCGCAATTTTTTAGATTTAGGATTTCAATTTACAATTTGCACGTTTTAGGTTCTTAGGAATTTAAAGTAGGCTTTCAATTCTTAGGTTTTGAGGCTACAATCATCGTCATCTTACATAAGCACGTTTTTCAATTATTTTAAATTTATTAAAAAAAATGTGGGTTCAGAAATTTTGTACCATGCGATCCCATGGTATATTCCTCTGCGATCGCATGGCCTGGGCAGAAAATTTTTTGCCCAGATTTTGGATTCTTTGCGATCGCAGGACATTTTGTCCTTGCGATCGCATTGCATCCAAAAAAAAATTATTATTTATTTTATAATTATTAATAAGTTCTTCTTTCTTTTCTTTTTAGGTTTACAACATGCATGCTGGTTGGATGACATTCAAACAAAGATTTGCCGACCAACCTCTACAGATTTCTCCTCCAATTGATCTTATCACACCTTTTCTTCCAATACTATCTGATCTACCTTAGGGAAGTCTCTGATCTTTTAATTTTTACATTGGGGACAATGTATATTTCAAGTTTGGGGGTGATTGGCTAAAATAAAAAATTTGCTTGATTCGATAATTGATAATTGATATTTGATTTTTAATTTATTTTCGCTTAAAAAAATATATTTATACTTATTTGTTTGCATATTTATGTGAATATTTTGCTTTAATCCATGACTTGTGAACAAATTATTACTATTGGTTAAATGTGAGACTATTTGACCATGTTTGATATTGTGTTGTGTCGGCCAGTTAAAATAATTTTTAGCTATATTGGTGCACTTAAGTTGAAAATAATAGGATACACTGTTTAAATCTAAAAATCATCCGTATCTCGAACAAATAACCAATATAGTGAGAAAGTGTAGTAATTAAACTATGATAGTGGCTATCTAGGTTATGATTGATTCCATGTATGTTGAAAATTTGTGTGGAGCACTTTAAACCAGTTTGAAGAAGCTAAGTATTGATCGAATGTTAGGAGTCTAGTCCCCTAGCATGAACTTATTGCACGCAAGGAACAAAAATTATTATTATTATTGTCTAACTCTTTTCGTAGCCTAATTGACTTGAGTGAAAATGTCCATAGGGGTTTCTCAAAACCTGATGTCATAAGGTTCGAAAGACCTAGGAGTCATCGACCTCAAGTTCGTTACATGAGTCATTTAGAAAGCTTAATGGATTGAGTTTTGTACCTTATTAATATCTTATAACTCTTTTCGTAGCCTATTTGACTCGAGTGAAATGTCCTGTCGGGGTTTCTCAAAACCCGATGCCCTAAGGTTCGAAAGACCTGTGAGTCATCGACCTCAAGCTCGTTACATGAGTCATTTAGAAAGTTTAATGGATTGAGTTTTGTACATAAGATCTATAAATAAATAAATATATTAAATTAAATTAAAATTTATTTTTATTTCTGTCCAATGGAAAATCCTTTGCAAAGCAAAGATAGAGATTAGATGACTAATAGGTTTGACTTACTTAGTAGAAACTTTCTGGTCGAGAGTGCTCAGAAATTGGAGAATCTTCATAAACATAGATGTCATGATCATCAGCTTTCTCAACCAGCCTCGAGAAAGAAAATAATGTGAACCATAACCTTAGACCCAAAAATCTCGAAAATTTGAGAGAAAACAATTATTTTGGGAAAAGTGTACCCTACGAGAGGGAAAGGAAAAATTGACCAAGTGGTTGGACTATCACCACCATAGAATTTAAGTTGATCAGATTAACCGCTCTCACACACATCTCAAGTATGTCTTAAGTAGACTCACGTTTACAACTGTACAACCTGAACACTCGTCATAAATTATAAGTTTTTCTCTTTGCAAAAGCTGAAGCAAGAACGGGAAGCTATTTATATTGTGAATTTTATTATTGTTTTTTTTATTAAGTGCAAGATTATTTTTAGCAAGTTTATTCGAGGACGAATAAAAGTTCAAGTTTGGAGGTGTTTGATAAGTACAATTTTGTACTTATTGGAGCTCGCAAAAAGGGATGATTATGAGTCATATTACTTATTTTCAATTTAATTGCATGTTGTTTTCTTATTAATTTAGGAAATATTCAAATTCAAAGGTCAATCTGACGAAAAGAGAGCAACTAGAAGAAAAGGGACTCAAACTGCTAAGAAAAGATACTTCAGGGGCTCAGCATGCAAATATTAAACGAAGAAAACTGGATCTGAAGCCAAGTTAACCATGCGATCGCATGGTTAAACACGTCTGCGATCGCTAGGTGGACTAAAAATCAACAGAAGGCAAAACGATTGAACCATGCGATCGCAGGTAATTATACCATGCGATCGTAAGGGCATAACGGCACTAGTTTTGGCAGTTTCCTAATAGGATTAGAATTCTACAACTCCAACTCGAATTCAACTACCTAGCACACGTCTTGGAGTCTTTAGAGAGCATTATAAAAGCCAGATAATAGCCAGAACAAAAGGGAGACAAATTTTGGGAACAAGATACAAGAGGAGAATCGAAGATCAAGGCACGTGATTGAAGATTCGTCAGCCGGGGTCACGAGTTGTATTTATTCTTTCTTTTTTTTTTCTTTCGTCGGATCATGATGAAGTCAATTATTGTCATAATTGACGAAATCATGTCCGGCTAATTTACTTTTTCTAGGATGAACGATGAAACCTCACGTTTTTAATTAATTAGAAGTTTTTCCTTTTCAGTAATTAATTGTTCTTGGGTTGATTATTCTTTATTCAGTTTGTATATTATTTTAATGCTTGATCACCATTAGAATATATTGTGATCTATATTGAAGTCGAAAGATTCAATATAGATTAAGCACGTGGTATTGAATAATATAGGATCCAATAATAGATAGAGATTACTATTATGCTTTATGAAATCCATGTAGGTGTTTTTGAGATTTTATTGCTTGTGTTTATGTTCGAAGTTTAATTAGAGATAATTAGGTTCGCATAACATATAGAATTGATTGACCATCGAGAGAAGCTTTTGATTAATTTAGGAACGCCGATTTTCAATCCAAGGTAATTAAAAGCTAAAAAGTGATTAACACATAATTGATTATAAAACGTGTAAGTGGATTTGTGAATCCTAGTGTTGGTAAAATTCGAATTCGTTCTCATCTTTCAAAGTTGCTTATTGTTATTTTTAATTTAATTAAAATAGTTAAATTAGTTTAGAGTCACACATCAAAATTAAATCTGTGTTTCGTTTTATTGTTAGAATTTGAATTATAAATTACTTGGTTAAATTGGTATCTAGTCCTCGTGGATTCGACACTCTATTTATTACTATATTACTTGTAAACGATCCGTTTACTTGCGGGATTATAATCGCACAACACTATACACTACAAGAAAACAATAATTAACATCAACCAAATTAATTTTCAACGACAAAACGGTTTGTCATTATATTTAACAACAAAATTAAAAAAATTTGTGAAAGATTTGTCATCAAAGTGGATATATTAAGTGCATGTTTGACACTGTTGAAATTATTTTTTAAATACTTATAAGTTGTGAGTCCTATAGGATGTATGAATAATAAGTAAGTTGTAAATTGTGGATCTTACGAAATGTGCAGATAAAAAATATGTTTGACTGAGTTAAATTATACTTTAAGCTTGGCCTAGTTAAAATATTTTTTAATGATAAATAATTCATTTGTTGTAAAATAATTTTGAAATTATGGCACCTAAAGTCAAACTGAACATAGGGATGGCAATGGATCGGGGCGACCCTCACCATTCCCGTTCCGTCAATGATTTTTGGGAGGCGTGGTGGGGATTAAAATGTATCCATTTACCGACCTATTTAATTAAGTAATTATTTTTTAATTTTTAATTTTATTTTTTAAATACGATTTAAATTTTAAAATATAAAATGACAGCTGCTCATAGAGAAAGGTAGCAAGATTGATCGCAACTAGGTAAAATTATTCAACTAAGTGTAAGCCTCATAAAACTTTTTGTAGATTATAAGTAGTAAGTCATATGGAATGTGTAGATAAAAGTAGATAAAAATTGTGTGTCCTACAAAATGTGTAGATAAAAATGATATTTGGCTAGCTTATAAGTGTTTATAAATACTAACAAACATGTTCTAAGTGAATGTCACTACAACAAAAATAGCCTTTTGCAACATCTCAACGACAACATTCGTTAATAGCTTGTTGCTAAAACGGGTTTACGGCAACAGTCATCAAATGTCTGTTGCAATTGGTTAATTCAATTGACATTTGACAACGGTATTTAAATGAATGTTGCCAATATATTCTTTTGGAACGGTCATTGTCTGTTGTCAAAATAATTATACATTTTGCTATTCAACAACGGGCAGTGACCATTGTCAAATAATATAGTATTTAGCAACGTTCGCGCACGTTGCGAAAGACTTTATTTTAGGACATTTTGTAACGGTCAATGTCTGTTGCAAAAGATTTTATATAATAAATGAATTGGCAACGTTCCTTGAACACGCACGTTGCGAAAGACTCTATTTTAGGACATTTTGCAACGGTCAATGCCTGTTGCAAAAGATTTTATATAATAAATGAATTCACAACATACCTTGAACGTAGTAAAAGATTTAATGTCCAAATACTAACCCATTCAATCAACCGAACGTATTCCACTAACCTAATTTTGCCATATATGTCTGTGTGCAAACCCCCAAAATCACATCTCTTCATCATCTCTCCTCCTTCAAATCTCCTCTCAAATCTCTCATCTCTCCTCAAATCTCCAATACGTCCGCCAGTGTTTCTCTCAAATCTGTTAATTTGTTGGAAGTAAAGGCATGAACGGGAGATTTTTATATTTCTTTTTTTAAAAAAAAAATAATTGTAGTATTACCTTGGGGACGGAGGGCAAGGTCTTCGAGGCTGGAGGAGGCGATCTCGAGGCGAGCGGTGGCGGTGCGGATGTTGTGTCTTGAAAGAAATTGAATTTCAGATCGGCTTACTCTTGTAGGTCTCTAAGCTGCTCCACGCTCATGTTCTCCATCTCTAACCTTCCATTGGGTTTGAATTTTATCTAATCTAGGCTGGAGGAGGCGATCTCGAGGTGGGCGGTGGCGGTGCGGATGTTGTGTCTTGAAAAAAATTGAATTCCAGATCGGCTTGCTCTTTTAGGGCTCTAAGCTGCTCCAAACTCATGTTCTCCATCTCTAACCTTCATTCAGGTTTGAATTTTATCTAAATTTTTTTCCAATTATTTATCCAATCAATTAATATGACAATGATGATGATTAATTTTTTTCATGAATTTCCATTTCCATGGTTGTATACCAAATTGAATAGTTTTTTTTATTCTCGGTTCCCTTTTCTTTTCTTAACATAATTATAAGCTTTGATTAATATTTTTGAATAATATGTTGTTCGACTATTTCTTGAATCTTTATTCCAATTTCTTTGAGCCGTTTATGTATTGTTACGTTTCTTTGATAAGCTTTGGTTCTGCTTGTTGATATTACGTCCTGAGGAATCAACTGTTTGTTATCTAAATGTTGCTATCATGTTTCTGTAATTAAGATAATCATAAGGCCACTAAACTTTTTCCTGTTCGTCTGCTACCAGGCTGAATATGTCCGTCATTTGCTTCAACTTGTTACATAGTTTGGTTTTGAGTTTCCGTCATCCAATCAAGCTAGCAATATATAGTTTCCACCTTCTTTTGTTTAGTACTATTGAAAGTAATTAGTTTGCGGATTAAATACAGGCATTATTCTAGTATGATATCAATATTTTGATGGTACTTGCACACAATTGTAGATGATTGTGTGAAAAATAGAGAATGCAAGGCCGATACCTCTTCCTATCCTTTCATTATTCATATAAATTGTTAGAATTTTAAGAGTGTCATCTTTCAAATTTTAACACCAAGTCTGCTCTATAGTATTTGTGTAATGTCCCTAGTACATGATCAACGTGTTTACACTATGTACTAGTTACAAATAAACTATGACACTTTTTTGCATGTCTGGACATGTCCATTGCTTTGCTTACCTGCATAACATTCCTTCCAGTTTAAGTAGGAACTAGGAAGCATCAATTACATGTTGGCTCTGTGTTTTTGTACACCAGCACAACGTGACACCTGTTATTCATCATTTGTATTTAATTTTGGAGATGCCATCTAGAGTGAGATATGGAATTTGAAAGCATCATTTTGTCAATTTATATTATAAGAATGACTTCAGTTCACCTGAACCGTTGTCAAGATAAACATATAATTATGCAAAGGTGAAGATGAATTGTATGCTTGGGTGAACTATCATCTCTTTAAGAGATTAGTTTGGAAATTGATCATGAAGAACTATCCACTTTATGTGATGTAACTGATGTACCATGACAATTTAAATGATTCTGGTTGCTGTTTAAAATTGTGAATAGGCCTAGCAGCATTTCGCCCACGAGCACATGCAGCTGCTTCTTATACTCCATCAATTGAGAAGGGACGGCCAGTTTTACAAGGACTATTGGCAATATATTTGTTAGCAAAAGAGGTATTCTTGATTTCAGATCCAAGACATTTTTGGTTTTCATTATCACAAGAAGAGTAAAGTTTTTTCATTTCTAACTAGTCTTTTTCAAACTAAAACCCCTTTTGCCTAGGTACTTGGATGGGCTCAAACGATGCCTAAATTTGCTGGTGATCTCATCAACTATGTGCAAACTTTTCTTGAAAGAACATACGAAAGATGACTGAAGGAATTTCTACACCACCTCTAACCCCCATTTCACTGCCTGATATGCAACCAACAGCATCCCTTACATCACCCCCTACATCGTACATGATGTATATGCCAGTCAAAGGAGAGGTAATTGAGGAACTGTCTTTCTAGAGGCAAATGGCTCTAAAACTGTATTGCCTGCTTTATGGGGGATTTATGTGTATCTTTTACCAATTAGGGAAAATGCATATTATGCCCTTGTGATTTGAAATACCTATATATTACCTCATCTTGATTATGGAATATGCAACTCCACACTTTTGGCTTTTGTAAACCCTAGACATCTCCCTTTCATTAACTCAGCCAAGTGCTGGAAATGTTCGTAGGATGCTGTATTTAAGGATAGGGATTTTACATGAAAACAATAAGTCAACAGAAATAGGACTAGGAATTGTGCAGGGTCTGTTTCTTGGAAAGGGGGCGGGAAAATTTTTGAACCACAAGGTAATATTTTTAGGTTTACAAAACCTTGAGGGTGATTGCGAATTGCCCTTGCTCACTTGATGTCTGGTTCTTCCCTTTTTCAGTATGATACAAAAGTTATGCTTTGCTATATCCAAGTATTCATAGTATGTGTAGTTAACTTGCTCTGGGATTACATTTTGGGATGCAGGGGTGCATTGACATGCTTTGGTGCTCATTTGGAATTAATTTATTGTACATTAATATCAACCAGAGGACAACAGGCACAAAATCTGTAAAGTGTAAACATGTGCTAGTTATTCTCGATTCTTGTTAGTTATATATTTAGTCTTCAGTGTGTTAAATTTGTTAATTGACAGTTTTGTTTTGTTTGGAACAACATTTTCTTAGTATTTTTCTCAAGATCTCATGTCCTAAACATATGGTCTTTTAAGTTTTAATCATTAAGTACATGCTTTACATGCGGGATTCTATAGAACTGTACAGTATTATAATTAAAAATTCTAGAGCCAGATACAAATAGTCTTATTTTTGTTTTGCAGCAATCCCTGTTTGGACGGTGATCAGTCAGGAGCCGTGAAATCTTCGAACAATAAATGTTTGATGTTACGAATTTTTTGATTCGAGATGTTAGTTATCAAGTTTGTTTTGCTAGATTTTGGTATATTAAATGTACAACTTTGTAAGAAACTTCCAGGACATGTGTGTTTTGTTAGGTTTGGTTCAAACTTTGTATGTTTGAAAAAACTTGTGGTCCATATTTTGTATGAAAATTTTCATTAATATTATATAAATTTCAATTTAGGGTTGATGTGGTGTATAGATTGAGTTTTATTAAATGAGAACGTAAATGTACAAGAATATATATAAAATATATTTCAAAATAATAGATAAAAAAACAAAACATGCAAAAGAATGTTGACAAAGGTAACGACAACGTGCAGATGAACGTTGTTAAATATGTTGTCAAAGGTAAAAACAACGTGCATATAAATGTTGCTAAAACTAAATGACAACGCGAAAATGAACGTTGCTAAAACTAAAATGACAACGTGCATATGAACGTTGCCAAAGATAAATGACAACGCGCAAGTGAACGTTGCTAAATATAAATGACAACGACCACTGAACATTGTTAAAAATATAAATGACAGCATTTAATCTAACGTTGCTAAACGATTATTATAGACAACGTGTAATGATTGTTGTTAAAAGTGTTATGTACATTGCTAAATAATTAATGGCAACGCACTTATTTTTTTTTTTGGCAACGGGCATTGCTTGTTGCCGTAGATAGAGACTTTTCGACAACATCAAAGGCCGCAACGTACAGGTGGACATTGCGAAAGGGATTTAGCAACGTATTTCGCCCGTTGCAAAAGGCTCTTTTTCTTGTAGTGTGTTACATATAGATTGTATCCTCCGTTAAGACAATCTTTTGTAGGAAGAGGTCTTTTTCTTAGCTTCCCTTCTTCTTCGCATCTCATAATAATTTTTTTATTTTTGTGGATAGAAAATAATTGATAAAAAGTTCAATTGATTGTCAAAACTTTTAATGCACGAAAGATAAACAACAAAGAAGAGACATTTAACTCTCCGAAGGGTCAAAGTCTTATTTGGTACATGCAAACAAAGGCAAGTTAAAAGTGTTGTATTGGTCCATGATTTGCACTCATATGCGGGTGCGCACAAGAGAGAGCATCTATGTTACACAAGATTACACCTTTGTAAAATGTGGCTATTTAAATAACAGTCAAATTTTTTGTCATTTTCCAATGTGAGATAACTCACATATTTTTCTTCTTCAACCATTTTTTTTCAACTCCACTTTGAGGTTCAATTTCTTATTCACCCGAGCATCAATTTTGCCAAATAAATACATGATTTTAGTTTTCAAGCAGAGAAAAACACGAATCTACTTTTATCTTCCACAATAAAAAAATGGGTCCCAAACATAATATAACACTACTAATTTTCCAACATTTAGTACATCAACTTGTATGCATTCTTTGATGTAACAAGATTCGTGATTTTGAAGTAGAACTGACTGTCATTAAACATGTTACTTCCATCTTACTTTTCAATCATAGACACTTGGGGATATCATTATAATTTGTAATTGTTAATTGTATTTTTACTTTATTATTGTAACATTTTGGAGTATTAATTTGTGCTTGACTATGTTACTTTGTAAAATTTAATTATGTTGGTGTTATTGATGTCTCAAGAATTTCAATTTTATTGATACAAATCCTTTTTGTATTGAATCATCACACATTCAAAAAGTGCATCAATTGGATGAATAAAAGTCAAATTTTCGTAACATTTTTAAATCAATTGTAAGTTTAATTGTCAAAAGCGTCTTTAATGACAAGGTACGTATTTGTAATGACAACAGAAAAGAAATTCAATGACAAAATTTCATATCTTAGCGATCACAAAATATTTCTTTGACGTCACTTTATTATAATATTTGTTGTTGTTAATGATATTTTTAACAACAAAAATTGCGTTACTAAAAATACCACAACCACATTTTAGACATGTAAATGTAATTTAACAACAAAATTTGAAGAATATCAACAAAATCTCCATCTTAAAATGACTATACTCAACGACAAACATAATTTCCATCGTTAAAGACATTTCTTGATTAGCCTTATTTAACGAGACGACATCTAACTCTCACTACAAAAAACGGGAGTTACAACGACGACTATATTAGCGACGACACTGCTAGTGGATGCAAATGCCAACAACATAAAAACGTCATCGCTATATGGTATAACTACATAGAGGCAACATATGTCGTTGCAATAGTACAAATTAGAGTCATCGCTAATTTCCATAATATATAGCGATGACATATGATGTCGTTTCTATATAGTTCGTAGATGGCGAAAATTATTCGCGCTATTTTTGTCTACGTGTAGAGACGACACTTGTCGCCGCAATAAGTTTGAAGCTGTAGTAATTAGTCAAAAGCTACAATGTCGACTTGTTATGTCGTCCCAATATTTTTAAACGAAGTATTGAGATGACATATATCGTCTCTTCAGAGTTGGCAGATGGCAAAAAATATTGGCTTCTTTTCGATATCTGTATGGACGACTTACTAACACTATTGCGACGACATTGTCACCGCTATAGACATCTCCTACTTCAGTCTTTCATCTTCATTCTTCGTATGTATTTCTGCAAATTCGGTAAGCTACACTAAAAAACAATCATTTTCAGCGGCCAAACTATAAAAAAATTATTTTTGGACATTTGGTGAGCCACTATTACCCATTTTCAGTATTGTCTTCATTGCATCTTATTATAATATGTTTTTGATATGTATTGTTGGATTTTTGTTGATGGGTTTGATTATGTGTATTGCGAGAATTTTATAATTTGAGATACCAAATTGTATACAATACAGTACACTTTCATAAACCTTAGAAAATCATTTGAAGATTAGTTTGTAAATAAAAAAATTGTACACATAGGCAGTTTGTGATTTACAAATTAGTATTTGAATTCTCCTACTTTGGAGAGCATGTTATTGATATGTGAATGCTGAAATGTGTTGCTAACAATTTTTTCTGTTAAGCCTATATTTTTTGCATGTAGATTTCGTTGGTATATCCTTGTTGTTCTTCGGGTGTGTGACTATATTTAATATAGATTACACACATAGGAGAATATTGAGGAGATGATGTAGAAATTTACACTTGAAAATAGTGGCGATAACAGAAAAAATTAACACATTACTCTATTCACGTAGCAATGATGAATGGTTAGGACATGTTCACTCTCCAGAACTTTTCACTTATTATTTTTCTATGTTCTTGCAGCAAATCAGATGTGGATATTGATAAGAGTTGGATAAAAATTAGAAATCGCACAAAATAAAAAGAATTTTGGAACGGTTTGACAGTATTTACGAAGTCATTCGTATACGAGAGGGGAAGGACTAGATGTCTGTGCACAAGATGTTTAAATGGTCTCACCATTAAAAAATGTTGAGGCTCACATATTTCGTAATGGTTTTGCAGAGAGTTATGTAACGAGAATTTACCATGGCGAGACCAAGGTTTAGAATGCGAATGTACATACACAGAATGAGGAGGGAGGTTTGGGAAATGAGATGATGGATGTCATGGACAATATAGTTGGTGATGAGCATGCTGGTATATGTTCTGTTGGAGTTTCATCGTTCTCGTCCTTAAACGTTTTAGTGAAGTTGATGTATATGAAAGTCATGAATAATTGGACAAACAAGTCTGTGGGTGGTCTTTTGAAGCTACTGAAGCTAGAATTTTTAAAAATAAAGCTCGTGGACTCTCACTACAAATCTAAAAAAATGATGACGAGGCTTGGTTTGGGTTACAAATCTATTGATGCCTATAAAATTGGCTATGCATTGTTCTAGGACGAGCATGCTGATAGAAAAACTTGTCGGTCTGTCAGGAAAGTCGTTGATTGCACACATCTGGAGTGGGTCCTGGAAGAATGTTCCACATAAGGTATTGTGATATCTTTCCTTGGCCCCCAAACTTAAACGTCTGTCTGCCACAAAGGATGCTGCAAAACTCATGAGGTGGCACAGTACAGGTCGGTCGAGTGATGAAGATGAGATGCAGCATCCAGTAGACGAAAAGCCAGGGCGAAAATTTGACATATGGCATCCGTAGTTTGTCAGTGAGATCTGAAATGTCCGAGTTGGTTTGGCCGCAGACGAATTCAATCAATTTGGCAACATGAGTCTAGCTTACAGGATGTGGCCAGTTGTTGTGACAGCTTACAACCTATGACAGCCTGCTCGGCACAATTTTAGATGATCCTCACAATTCGAAGGACACGGTGAATACCAGGCACGATCTGATGCAATTAGGGATGAAAAGAGAGTTGCACTTGTATAGAATGAGAACAGGTATATAAAGCTAAATGGAGGTTATACGTTGTCTATTGCAAACCATCAAAGGTTTTGCAACTTCATCAGATTGTTTAAATTTCTTGATAGCTTTGCTTCAAATTTGAGAAAATATATTACACCCAATGACAATTGCATGATTGGGTTGAAGTCACACGATTGCCACATTATCATGTAGAGGTTGTTGTCAGTTGGGTGTCGTGCGTACTTGAACAATACTATTTGTACTACAATTATTGAATTGTCCACGTTCTTCAAGTAACTGTTAAAGGTTAGCAACATGATGGCTGCTCGTGAGCACCTGATACTCATCTTCTGCAAGTTGGAACGAATCTTTCTTCCATCCTTCTTCGACATCATAATTCACCTCGTAATATATCTGCCCAAAGAAATAATACTTGGTGGTCTGGAGCACATGAGATGGATGTATCCCTTCAAGCAATACCTAAAGAAACGTAAGAACTACATCAAAAATCAAGTTCAGTCAGATGGTTCAATAGCTGAAGGGTATGTGGTTGATGAGGAGTTGACCTTTTGTTCATGGTATTTCGAGGACATAGAAACAAGGTTCAACTGAGTGGAGAGGAGGATGTAAGTGTTCCAAGAAAACAACTTTCTGTTTTTTAGTTGCAGTGTTGCCCATTTGGAAAAAAAGACACAATGACGCTTTCTACCAATGTTCGAAATTAGGCAATGTTCTATGTCCTCAACAACTGTCCAGAAATTGAGACACGCGTGAAGTAAGACCACGTTGTTACATATATTCAATTCTCTTTATCAATTGTTCTTTGAACTACTTAGTTGATCTTATTTTCATTTTACAGCGACCATAAGCAGGAGCTCTTACGCAATGACTGCTGAAACATCGAGCATGTGCATATAAGAGACTTTTACGGTTGGTTTTACATGAAAGTAAACAACCAACATTCAATCCCATTTCAAATATATGCTAACATTTACTAAAACCAAGTTTCACCTCATCCACGTATATGATCTGCTTTAAAGAAACGTCTCTCAAGTTTCCTATGAGTTGTTTTCTTTGGCTACTGGATGTTACATGCATATTCTAACTTACGCAGCTTGTGTCGTAAATGGAGTTCGCTTCTTAACTTATGATTGTGACGTTTGAAGAAAAACTTAGAACAGTGGTGTGTCCGTTCCAGGGATTGGGGGTGAAACTTACTACAGGTAGCTGCAGGAGATAGTGGAACTGTAGTTTCGGCTGGACCTTTCACTTGTTCCACGATTGTGTTCCCTGATGAATTGGTCAATTATTTTTTTTCGTGGATGTGCTGCTGGACTACTACTTCCCTTTCAGCTGTTGAACCATCAAAGCTTTGTATCAAGGCTATTTGGATTTGTCCAAATATTATAGAAGTTTCAGTATTCTTGTTGCTAGGGTCTTGATAGGTTATGATTATTTTTTAAATTGTTCTTAATTATAATTTTGCATTTCTGGACATTTCTTATTTGGTTGTTTTGCATTGCTGTATAATGAATTTCCATCTGCTTTGTTCTCATAAGTGTGACTGAACTAACCCATTTGTTCAATGAGTCTGCAAAAATATCAATTACTTCAAACAATAAGTCGAAGTTGCTTGGAACCCAACGCTTCAAAATTTTTGATTTTTCAGTTAAATGGTCAATTGAGTTGGGTTAGGAAATTTTAATTGGAACATAGATCTCTACCTTAACGGGGCACTTAGAAGTTCTGAAGAAAGGCATTATTTTTGGGATTGTATTGCTTGCAATATATGTCTATTGGTTGTATTAATGAACACGAGTTGTACTAATTTTATTTATAATTTCCTTAAATTCTATTTAAGCAGGTATCAAAGTTTCTCAATTTTCTAAATATTGCATTTTTGGAATTTTATATGGAGAAGAAGATTCTCATTTAATATTTTCCCTGTTTGCTATAAAATATTTTTACTTCAATTATTGTTCAATTTTTTTGGATGGATATATGTTGAATAATTATTGGGATATAATAATGCATATAAATGTTGTGCTTCTTGAATGCAAAAGCTAATTATCAAAGAGTGAAAATGATATGAATCTGCATACCCAATTTTTTTTATCCTTTTCCCTTTTAGCTTTATGACTTTCACTCTACTAGGCACTAACTCACTAAAGGAAGGTCACGTTTGGCTTAGCTTAAATAACTCACTTATAATTAGTTTTAGTTGGAATAAACAGTATTTGTTAGTATATTTATCTGGAAATATATTGCCAAATGATACAAACGACTTTATTATGTTTTTACATTATAAAAAATTGAGTATATTAATGTCTTTAAATAATATATTTAAATAATTACGAAATTTTTGAAGTATAATTACATTATGTATAACGATACTAGTTCACAGTACATGTATTGTACTTTTATATATATGATATTAATATTAATATTTTATGTCTTTTATATATTGGAGTTGATTGAAAAGTCAAAATTATCTCATTTTATTTCATTTGTGATACACTTTTTTTTTGTTAGTTGCTACATGGCTGCCGTGGTGTCTCACGGAGGTGATGGTACGGGCAATCCTCCTGAGCCACCACCCCATAGGTTGCAAAGTTCCTACGAATTCTATAAGAATTTTTGTTTCGACATTCTTTAGTTTGCTATTTTTTTATCGTAACTTAATTATCATTGCATTTCTCATTAACGGTAGCATTTTTTTCTTTCAGCGCCGTCGTCGAAACGACGGGGTATCTCTCGAGGCATTATCTTCAAGAAGGTTTGACAGACGAACAGAAAGAGACCACTTTATATCACATTCGACAATGTCTAACAGATGATGCAACTAATCAAGAATAATACCAAGTACTTCACGCGCTTGATTGAGAACCATGTGAGGTTCACCGTACTCCTTTGCTACCCTATTAGAAAGAGGTCCCAGAGGAGCTGCGGACACGATTACGTAGCATCGTCGAAGTAAGTAAATATAATTTTTTTCATTATGAGTTTTGTAAACATATTATTCCTATATAATATGCATTAACTAATATTTTTCCGATGTTATAGAGCTACTTCGATCCTCAGGACGATCGATCGCCTGACAAGTACTTGACATTTTGTGCCGCTGTAGATCGTCTAGCGGCTGATTGCTATCGGGATTACTAACTCAAGGCACATAATCACTTCAAGGAACATGGTCCGAACTATCTGTATGACGAGTTGTCTGCTGAAGACCGACAGAAGTGCATGGACTTCTTCAAAAATCCTACTTTCATGGTACATACTATCATTGTTTTTTAGATTTTATATTAATATTTGTATAAATTTCATAGTTACGTAATACTAATTTTTGGTGTCTACAGGCATGATCGACAAAGAACTAGGCAAATCGGGTTAAGGCCAAATACCCGAGTTTGTAGAGGTCGAATAGCTTCTCTGCCTTGCGTTATGATCAGGTACGATTAAATTTTTATTTTCCTATTACATGATCTTTAATGCATAACATATACATATTTTAACTAAATTTTATCCTGAAATTATTACAGAGGGACTCCGAGACCCAGTGGCCGGGTGTATTGAGTCCTTTAGAACCTTCCATACCTTTCGGTCTAGCAACTGGGTGAATCCGGAAGCGACTGTTGACTACATGGGAAAAACTTACATTGTAATGTTGTAATTGTATTCTCACCTTTGAGTATTGTTTATTATTTGTTTTTTTTCCCACGTCATAGGATAAACTTGTTGTAGTGGGGAGACTCAGCAAACCAGGCCGCCCAGTTAATGAGCGTGCTATTGCAAGAGAGGTCTAGAGGAACGACGATGACATGTCCGTGCGGTCAGACAAGTTCCAAAGGATAGATCTCTCTCCCTAGATTCTACTGATGCATTGAACGCCTCACGAGGAGCTATCCAGTTTTCTGATTCAGTCTGCTCTAATGATACTCGGTTTGCGATGTATGAAACCTAGTTATGCTAAATAGAGATGACTATTACATGTCTTACGGCTAATCTATAGTAGAGATTATCGAAAATTGTGCTAAAAGTGGATGACGAAGATGACAAGGACGAGAACGACGGTGGGGGATTTGGGAGACCTGCATGATTTATGTATTAATTTAATTGTTATTGTTTTAAAAACTTACAATACGTTATAGCAGCAACAAAGTTGTCGCTATAAATTATACGTGCAAACACGAATAGTGACAGCATTATCGTTGCCATATATCTTAACAAAACTGCGGCGATAATGTCGTCATTATTACAAAAAAACTGCCAAAGTTATGGAGACGACATTGCCATCGCTGAAAAATTTATCTTATACCAACGACTTTTAGTGACAAGGTGTTATATCAAATAGTCTATAGATGAAAGTCCTTTAGAAGCGACATATTGTAGTCGCTATATACCAAGAGGCACTAATCTATTGAGACGACTTATAGCGACGACAATGTCGTCAATATAAAAGAAAAATGACGATTAATCAGCTCATAACGACAACATTTGTCATCACTATAAAAAAGCGATGTATGATACACCTCCACCTAATGGATAGGACTATTGCATGTCTTACGGCTAATCTGCAGTAGAGATTACTGGATGTCGTGCCAGAGGATGATGACGAGGACGAGGACGACGATGGGGGTTTGGAAGACCTGTACAATTTATCTACTATTTTAATTATTCATGTCTTTAAAAAAAATTACAATACGTTAAAGCAGCGACAACGTCATCGCTATAAATTATACGTGCAAACACGAATAGCGACTATATTATCGTCGCCATATATCTTAACAATATTGCGATGATAATGTTGTTGCTGTTAAAAAAAAATTGTCAATGTAATGGAGACAATAGTGTCGCGCTGAAAATTTTGTCTTATACCAACAACTTTTAGCAACGAGGTGTCGTATCAAATAGCATAATTCAAAGAAATTGAGAACGACAATGTTATCGGTATAGATAAAATTATCTATAGAAACGACATATTGTCATCGCTAAATTTCAAGAGGCACTAATCTATTGAGACGACTTATAGCGACGACATTGTCATTACTATAAAAAAAAAAAAAAAAAGCGACGATTAATCGTCTTACAATGACAACATTTGTCGCGCTATAGACCTCCTAATTTGTAGTGTCTTTCTTGTCATTAATTATACTCACAAACATTTGATCTTTTACAAAGAAATTTGTTGTTGTTAATAACAATTTTTCTTGTAGTGTTAGTATATTAATTTTATCTTTCAACTGGACAAAAAAGATTTCGTTAGCCTATTCATGCCTTTTTATAGTAACCAAAATTACAAATTAAAAAAAAAAAAAAAATCTTATTCTCCTTCTCCATCTCTTGTAGCTTGTTTCTCCCATTTTTATATATTGGCAGAGGTGGCAAAATCGGCCCGGCCCGCAGGCCGACCCATATAACCCGGATTTTTGGGTTGGGCTAGCCCTGGCCCAAATAAAACAGAGCCAATATGGCCCAGCCCATCTAGTCCGCGGATTAGTTGAGCCGACCCGATTTTGAAATTGTTTTTATTTTTATTTTTTTGTTTTTGCTCCTTAACACTAATCACTAATTTTGTAAATAGCCCCAATACATAATCCAAATAATATCAATTTAAAATTATCTAAGCCCAAGTCACCAATAAACATTAGTCTAAAAATCCCAAGATCCAACATAAAATTGTTTAGATTTAATTAAAATTTAGTTTAATTTAAGTTTCAATCTAAAATATATTTGGTGTGACAAGTAAATTATTTATTTTAAATTTACTTATAAGTGATCTTTTTAATTTAAGTCAAACATGCTTATATCTCAAAGCAATAAGAGTAGTATGTTTTTAATATTTGTATTTTTTTTTAAAAAAAAAAAAAGTGTCAACAAATAGTTGACAATTAACAAAAGAAATTATTATTTTGAAAAAAAAAATTGACGCTTATCTATTGACTAATACATGAGAGCTCCAATTTTATAAATTAATTTCTTTAAAAATCTCAAAATATATAGTCTAAATTTATCTAAGATTGTATTTGATTTAATGGATTAGATTGTAAAGAGAAAAAAAGGAAAATTAAGACCAAGTTGGACTAATGGATTGGAGTGGGCTAGCATATTTCTGGTCCATACAAAATTGGGTTGGGCCAGCCCAGTCCAATTTCATGTGTACCCTATCTAATCCAGTTTCATGTGTACCAGCTCTATATATTGCCATCGTTACCATTGACATATCAGCATTTATGCTAATTTAACAAAGATGAAGTGTCTAAATTGAAACAAAAATCTATTAAAAGTTAATTAATAAATTTAAAACAAAATAAAGTTCGATAACTAAAGTGAAAGAAACACTATAAATTGTGTGACTAACAGTATTTTAAATGCTCACGTGGTTTTTTTTTTAAGATATACATATTTATGATTGGGTTTCTTCTCATTGATAAAAATTGGCCTTTACAAACAACTTGGAAAAGGAGATCTATCTATCAAGCCAATAAAATTAATTATAAAGTGAATTACGAAATAGAAATGACAAAGCATTGGCAACAAGTCACGGGGACCATTTTCTTGCAAGCATACAAAATGAAGAAATAAAATGTGATTTAAATTAATTGACTAATTTTGGTGTTAAAGTGGAAACTTGTGGCACTGATTCTTCAATAGGGATAACTATGGAGAGGGACGGTCCTTCCCGTCACTCGTCCTACCGGGGACCATTTTCTCGCAAGCATACAAAATGAAGGATAAAGTGTGATTTAAATTAATTGACTAATTTTGGTGTTAAAGTAGACACTTGTGGCACTGATTCTTCAATAGGGATAACTACTGAGAGGGACGGTCCTTTCCGTTGCTGTCTTTGTAAGGAATTGATGTATATATATGTAGGAGCGGAGTCAAGAATTTTTTCCAGTGCGAATGAAAATTAATAAAATTAATACTCCTTTCGTCCCACAAAGATAGATCCATTTTCCTTATTTATTTGTCCCAAATTATAGGCTACTACTTTATACAAAATATATTAAATTTTTATTTTTCCTAATATACCCTTATTTAATTTACATTGTTATCAACAAAAATATCTCTCTCTCTAAACTTTCATTTATTTTTTTATTTTTCTCAATGTAATTCTCTCTCTATCTATATAACTCTCTCTCTCTAAACTATCATTTATGTTTTTTTTTCCCGTGTAACTCTCTCTCTCTCTCTCTCTCTCCCTCTTTATATATATATACATATCTATCTTTTTGAATTCTATTTAACTTAAATATGGGTATAATTGGAAAATTGTATGAAATTTTTATAATTTCAACATTAAATGAGTTTTCTTAATCTGTGTGAAAAAAAAAAGTGGGTCTATTTTTGTGGGACGGAGGGAGTAATATAAAACAATGTAATAACACAACAATACAAAAAATTACATACATTACAATTATTTTTTACGAGTTTTTATATTTTAATATCATTATACAATGATTTCATTATCAATCTTCAAAAAGCAATTATAAGTAAACTTGGTAAAAGTCATAAAATCCCATTTACCCCTTTTATAACACAGTATACAAGACCTTTCCAATTGATTCACTATGTTGTATGGTCCTCTTGACACATTTGTTAAGTTCAAAACACAGGTTGAATCCCAATTCCAAAATTGATGCCTTGGTGCTGTAAACTTTTAACATTAAATTTAAACCACTGTAAATTTCAAGAATTATTGTGCAATTTCACCAAATTATCCACATAATTCTACTAAACACACGTATTATATAATATAAAAACAGTTCAATATGAAAACCACAATATGAAACCCATCAAAGAGTTATTCTATTTCATAAGTAATTAAACTGCATATTAAGAAAATGAACAGGAAACAAAATTAAGGAAACTGCAGAATTAAAATTGAAGAGGAATGCAAACCGAAACCTGTACAAGTACAGTTTCCTTAAAACACATCGATCCCCTAACGTAGGTTATGAATGACTGTTTCCCAGGATACAACTGTAGAACTGGCTGTACCAGAGAACCGACTTACTGCCAGAACAATATCACCGCTAGAGGAAGAGAAAACTTGGAGGAAGAAATGATAAGATTTTTGGATGTTTTGAATGAGGAAAAAATGACATAATTATATAGACCATCGAGTGACCTTCCAATTCTAATTCCACCAATAACATGAGAGTTACAACAATTAACCCACCACTAACTATCCATTAACAATACATGAATGGGTTGAGAAGTCGGAAGGTGGGCTTTAATTTTCATTTACCAATTACTTATTTTTCAGTAATCACCCACATGAATGGAAATTAACAAAGACACGGAAGACTTGGTGATAAAGTTCAACATCCGAAACCTGCGTAGGATAGATAGGTGTTTTCCTTTGAACCTTTCCTCGTGAAAGTATATTTACTTTATTAGCTGACCAGTAGACATGAAGTCCTTCAACTGTTCTGCCATTTGTATAAACGATGATATACTTCACACAGAATTCTTCTTGACATAGTTCAATTCTCATTGTTATGTTCATTTATGGCTGTGAACATATACATGGTTCTGCGAGAGTTTTTAAGAATTGCGCCTCACACAATTCTCTTAGAAGCGGCCCCACTTCTCTCTCACATTGGTGATTTCTTAATTAAGAGTAGCACGCTCTACTCCACTCGTAAGAATCATTAAAAGTCTATTGCTTATCCTTTTCTCTACGGGTATCACTATTTCATCTTAGGAATGAACAGGAGAGAACCCCCACATTGATCTAATTAAGTATTTACAATTAGATTGTCCCTTTGAACCTAGATCTTGGGATCTCCAGTCAACTAGGTTGGGTTTCCATTGTATTAACTTATTTTTTCAAAGGCTTAAGTCACATTCCTTTCGAAGACTTTCCAACTAACTCTCTATTCAAACCTTTAGTTTGCGGATCTGCAATATTATCCTTTGACTTCACATAGTCAATAGAGATAACTCTAGTTGAGAGTAGTTGACTTATGGTATTATGTATATGACGTATGTGTCTAGACTTACCATTATAGATGTTACTCTGTGTTCTACCAATTGTAGATTGACTATCATAATGTATGCAAATTACTAGCACAGACTTTGACCATCTAGAAATATCCTCTAGGAAGTGACGTAACCACTCAGCCTCTTCACCACACTTGTCCAAAGCTATAAACTTAGATTCCATAGTGGACCAGGCTATAACCGTCTGTTTAGAGGATTTTCATGATATAGTTGCACCTCTCAGTGTGAACACAAATCCACTTGTAGACTTTGAACTTTTATATCAGATATCCAATTTGCATCATTGTATCCTTCAATAACTGCCGGGTATCTAGTATAGTACAGTCCATAATCACGAGTATATCTCAAATACCTTAGTATTCTTATTATTCTTTTCTAGTGGTCAGTTCCTGGATTACTCGTATATCTACTCAGTTTGCTAACTGTGTAGGCTATGTCTGGTCTTGTACAACTCATCAAGTACATCAGACTTTCGATAATTCTAAAGTATTCTACTTAAGAGATACTCTCGCATCTGTTCTTTGATAGGTGCTGACTGGTATCTATCGGTATTCTAGCCATGCCAGAATCATCTTTGTTAAATTTGTCAAGAATTTTGTCCACATAGTGTGATTGACTTAGGACAATTCCCTCTAATGTTCTTGAAATTTTAATTCCAAGTATCATATCCGCTAAGTCTATATCCTTCTTGTCAAATCTTGAATTTAACATATCTTTAGTAGATTTAATCATCTTATCGTTGCTTCCAACTATAAGCATGTCATAAAGTAAAGACATAAAATGACATAGCCATTTTTAGTGTTTTTTATATAAACGCATTTGTCGCATTCGTTGATTTTAAATCCACATTCCATCATGACATGATCAAACTTTTCATGCCATTGTTTTGGAGCTTGTTTCAAGCCATACAATGACTTCACCAATTTATAGACTTTGTTTTTTTCCCCCAGAGCAGAAAAACCCTCAGGTTGTTCTATGTAGATTTCTTCATCTAAATCTCCATTTAGAAAGGCAGTTTTCATATCCATTTAATGTACTTCAAGATTTCACAAAGCTATCATCCTGATGGATGTTATTCTCGTTACTGAAGAATATGTATCAAAGTAATCAATGCCTTCTTATTGTCTGTACCCTTTTATAACAAGTATGGCTTTATACTTTTCGATTGTTCCATCTGCTTTCATTTTCTTCTTGAAAATCCATTTGTAGCCTAGTGGTTTGCATCCCGAAGGAAGATCCACTAGCTCCCATGCAGGTTTTGCAGAATAGAATCTATCTCACTTTTAATTGCCTCTTTCCATTGAGGTCCTTCTGAAGAGTTCATAGCTTGTTTAAAGCTTTGAGGTTCACTTTCTAGCATATAAGTTAGAAAATCTGGACCAAAAGATTTTTCAGTTCTAGCTCTTTTGCTACGTCTTTGTTCAACCTCATTTTCTTCTTATTCTTCTTTTTTGGTCCGTTGCTTCATATGTCCGTTTAGAGGAGCTTGCTTCCTCTTTGGATCTGTACGGAAATACATGTTCAAAAAATGAAGCATTTCTTGATTTCATTATCGTATTTTTGTGTATGTCTGAAATTTTAGATTCATACACAAGAAATCGATAAGCACTACTGTTATGTGCATAGCCAATAAAAATGCATTCAACTATTTTTGGACCTATTTTTACCTTTTTAGGCATAGGTACAGCTAGTTTCGCTAGACACTCCCACACTCACAAGTATTTATAGGAATGTTTCCTTCCTTTCCATAACTCATGGGTCTTCTCTTCTTTCTTTCGGGGCACCTTATTTAAAAGGTAATTAGCTAATAAAAAAGCTTCTCCCCACATGTTCTGAGGTAACCCAGAACTTAATAGCATTGTGTTCATCATTTCTTTTAAAGTACGATTTTTCCATTCAGCAACACCATTTTGTTGAGGTGAATAAAGTGCTGTGGTTTCATGTGTAATTCTGTTTTGAGCACATAATTCAGCAAATGGTGATTCATATTCACCACCTCGGTCACTTCTCAACACTTTAATTTTATTGTTGAGTTGATTCTCAACTTCATTCTTATAAAGAACAAATTTCTCTATAGCTTCGTCCTTACTTTTAAGTAGATAGACATAACAATATTTTGTGCTATCACCAACAAAAGTAATGAAGTACTTGTTGCCACCCCTTGTTTGTACAGATTTTAAATCACAAACGTCAATGTGAATTAGATCAAGTGGTTCAGTTTTCTTTTCAATAGTTTGAAATGATGACCTTGTCAATTTTGCATCAACACACGTTTCACACTTGTGTTTATAATTAATATGGAATGCAGGTATGGAATTCAAGTTAATTAATATACGCAAAGTATCATAACTAACATGTCTTAGTCTACCATGCCACAAATTGGAAGACTCAATCAAGTTAGCAGAAGAATTATTCACTTTATTAATTTTCGGCTTAACCGTCATTATATTTGTTGACGTCTGAACCTGCACCAGTCCATGTGCCAACAGATCTCCAGTCACTCCTCTGCCAGCTCGTATGTTATCTGCACACTAGGACGACCGTTAGGCACCAAGATCTCCAGAAAAAAAGGGTCCGGCGATCGTTGGCACTCCGACGATCAAGTCAACTACCGGTATATGGGAGATACACGGGGGCGGGAACAAAGAGGGGTGTGGGAGAGACAAACAGGCAGAGATTTGAGCAGAGTTTAGGGTGAAATTCTTAAGCATAAAAAGTGCGTAATGAAAATTGAGTACTAAAGAATGCGTCTCAAAAGTGCGTACCTTGGAATAATCGGAGTCTGATATTTATAGGGGGAGAATCCTAATTGATCTAGGGAAGCAATCAATTAGAATTCTGTTGGAATTCTCTTTCCTTATCAGATAAGGTAGGTTCCAATCTCACCGTGATCTTCCGAGATTGCATCCCAATCTCTCTCAATCTCTAAGATTGTGTTGCTGATTTTATTAGATTGGGATATGGTTTCCTTGTGACAATCAGATACAATCTTCCCTGAGATATCCTCTTAGCTGTGCGGACCATAACAAATACGAAGCCCGGCGAGGCTCTCTGGATCGGCCATGAATGTTGAGGCCCTTCATGGGCCTCGCAATACTCTGATTCAGGAATGCTAAGAAGTTCGATGGGCCTCCGAGGTATTCGCCGGGCCAATGGAACCTTTATGAATCTGGAAGGCCTTCGCTGGGCCTATAAGGATTTGGCGAGGCCTAGATGAGAGTTTTATTAGGACTTTGCTGACGTGGAGGCTTTACCAAAATCGGGTGGTAACAATAGTCTCCCAAGTCCAAGCCTATTATTTATATCAGGCGTAGGACTTCAAGAGGGATCATTAAATGAGGACGAAGGCCTTTAGAAAGTGAACCTCCAATGGAATCCGTGAGATCACATCTCCAGTCATATTTCTCCATAGGAGGCATTTTGAACCCTGCGGAGATTTCTCTAGCCTTCAACTATTTGGAGAATGGGATATCGTCGTCGTCATTAAGGTAGCACAACCATTCTGGTCTTTCATCCGCAGTCCTAGAGTCCCTTCTCTTCTCTCAGTGGTCATCGCTGGGCTCGCTACGCTGGCTTCTCAACGATTGAGGTCGAGCCACAGACGACCCAGACTCCAACCTGTCGAATACGCTGGCGGAGGCGACCAGCTTCCCCACTCCCGAGGCACGAGGTTTCTCTTGGTCCTGGGATTTTCCCCATTGAGGATTGGCGAATCATCTTGAGACCGACAGCTTTCGATAGAGCCGGACCTCGAAGGGCTTCCCCGGGCACAGCTACGCTCGGGTCCATGTTGAAGAGATTGATTCTCCAACAGTTCAAGCGCCACCTTCATCCGGTCGTTGTCCAACTTCGGACGTCTCTATCGTTGTCTTCTTCTCTAGCAGTGGGTTGCATTCTGAAAGTCTTGACCGCTTTTTTGCCACAAGTCAATATGATGGGACTTTACTTTTTCCTCCGTGGAATGTTTGGTTGCCATGCTCTTTCGGGTAGAAAAACACGTTTTTACCACAAGCACTTGGTTGTGTAAGGTTTTTCGTTTCCCACAGACGGCGCCAATCTGTTGACGTCTGAACCTGCACCAGTCCACGTGCCAACAGATCTCCAGTCACTCCTCTGCTAGCTCGTATGTTACCTGCACACTAAGACGACCGTTAGGCACCAAGATCTCCGGAGAAAAAGGGTCCGGCGATCGTTGGCACTCCGACGATCAAGTAAACTGCCGGTATATGAGAGATACACGGGGGTGGGAACAAAAAGGGGTATGGGAGAGACAAGCAGGCAGAGATTTGAGCATAGTTTAGGGTGCGATTCTTAAGCATAAAAAGTGCGTAATGAAAATTGAGTACTAAAGAATGCGTCTCAAAAGTGCGTACCTTGGAATAATCGGAGTCTGATATTTATAGGGGGAGAATCCTAATTGATCTAGGGAAGCAATCAATTAGAATTCTGTTGGAATTCTCTTTCCTTATCAGATAAGGTAGGTTCCAATCTCACCGTGATCTTCCGAGATTGCATCCCAATCTCTCTCAATCTCTAAGATTGTGTTGCTGATTTTATTAGATTGGGATATGGTTTCCTTGTGACAATCAGATGCAATCTTCCCTGAGATATCCTCTTAGCTGTGCGAACCATAACAAATACGAAGCCCGGCGAGGCTCTCTGGATCGGCCATGAATGTCGAGGCCCTTCATGGGCCTCGCAATACTCTGATTCAGGAATGCTAAGATGTTCGATGGGCCTCCGAGGCATTCGCCGGGCCAATGGAACCTTTATGAATCTGGAAGGCCTTCGCTGGGCCTATAAGGATTTGGCGAGGCCTAGATGAGACTTTTACTAGGACTTTGCTGACGTAGAGGCTTTACCAAAATCAGGTGGTAACAATATTGAGCTTAAAAAAAAGCCCATCAGACACATAACCTTTTCCAACAAACATTCCACTCGTAGACAAAATAACTTAATCTAAATCAAATAACATACGGAAACCATGCTTGTTCAGCAGTGACCCGGACACCAAGTTCTTGTGGATTTCTGGCACAAAAAGCACATTGTTCAGAGTCAGCTCTTTCCCAGACGTCATCTTCAAAACACTTTGCCTTGGCCCTTTATTTCAGATGTAGTTGAATTTTCCATAAACATCTTTTCTCCATTCTCAGTTGCTTCAAAAGATCTGAACATCTCTTTATCCGAGCAGACATGTCGGGTAGCACCGGTGTCAATCCACCATTCTCTTGGATTTGATCCCACCAGATTCACTTCAGAAATGACTGCAGCGAGGTTCATTTCAGACACATCATGTGTGATGTCATCAAACACATTGGCTTCTTTCTTGTTGTTCTTCTTCGGCAATCTGCACTCCGAGGATCTGTGACCTACTTTGTCACAATTGTAGCATTTTCCAAGAAATTTCTTCTTGGACACACCTCCTTTCGGTCCCATCTTAGGTCCTTTGACAAACTTATTTTTGTTCCCCTTAGAGTTTTGATCGTGCTCTACCATATTTGTTTTGGCCACAGCAGAATTAATCATCTTCCTTTTCAGAACCCTTGTTGTCTTCTTCGATGCGAAGTCTAACAATTAATTCTTCAATGTTCATCTCCTTTCTCTTGTGTTTGAGATAATTTTTGAAATCTTTCCAGGCCGGAGGTAGCTTTTCAATAATAGCTGCCAGTTGGAAAGTTTCACTCAAACTTATTCCATCGGCATGAATCTCACATGATGTGTCTGAAATGAGTTTGACTAATCACAGGTTTTGAGTCTACCATTTTATAATCGAGGAAGCGGCCAACAATGACTTTCTTAACCCCGGCATCCTCAGTTTTATATTTGTGGTCTAGAGACTCCCACAATTTCTTTGTCGTTTTCATTGAACTATATACATTGTATAGTGAATCCGCCAAACCATTCATGACATAGTTATGGCATAGGAAATCAGAATGCTTCCAAGCTTCAACGGCACTGACAGTTTGAATATCTTCGTCACCCTCATTGGGTTTTGGAGCATCCTCAGTCAAAAATCTCACAAAATTTAAGGTGGTCAGATAAAACAGCATTTTTTGCTGCCACCTTTTGAAATTTAACCTATTGAATTTCTCTAACTTATTTCCATGATTAACCAGAACATTAACAGTCGGGACAGTGGTTCGAGTCACAGTTTGGGTCATAGCAAAACTTGGCACTCGTGCCACAGTCTGGTTTTCAGTAGCCATAAATTCAGTAATCGGATCATTTGCCATTTTCTAAAACAATAAGAAAATTTCAGTTCCACTTTTAAATTAAATAGAATAAACAAATATGTTTTTCAGCTAAAATTACACTTGCAATTACAAGTAATTGCATAAAAAAAAAAATCAGTAAACACTACACTTTCAGATATTAATTAAATAGCAAGAAACTTGAATTCATATGTATTAAAACTGAAGCTAAGCGGTCAATTAAAAAAAACATAAACATGAATTGAGATTTAGGCTTGAAAAGTTGGAGCAAAAACACTCTAAGATTAAACCTTTTCAGTGTTTCACCTTAAGCTTGAAAAAATGGAGCATAAAAAAATTTTTTGGTCAAAATAATCTTTACTAAAACAGAGACTTGGAAGATAAAGATCTAACCACATAGATTAATCTTTTTATACCGAACATGAAAATATCCAACAGAGACTTGGAATAGAATCTAAAACCAGAAAACAATTGTTTACCCATCTCTAAAATAACATTCTGCCAATTAAATTAACTATACCACTAGAATATGCCAATTACATGTAATCAAACTTTTGGTCACTGAAATCACCGAAATAAATCAGTGAATTAAGCACTGCAAATGAAATTAAGGTTGATAATTGTATTCCAAACAATTGTTAGCGTAATGACAAATCTGCCGATTAAAATATTCCACTGTTGGAATGTAACGAACAATTGGAATTGTAATTGAATCACTGAAATAATCTACTGATTTTATCACTGAAAACAAAACAATTAAAAACTAATTATGAAACAATTGTTTCTATTTTCTGCCAATAAAATTATTCACCAGAAATTGCTAATTATAAATCTGTTTCACTGTTTTTAATTCAATATGAGTTTAGAATCTATTTTAATATTGTTATTCTATTTCATAAGTAATTAAACTGCATATTAAGAAAATGAACAGGAAACAAAGTTAAGGAAACTGCAAAATTAAAATTGAAGAAGAATTCAACTGTAGGTTATGAACGATTATTTCCCATGATACAACAGTAGAACTGGCTGTACCAGCGAACCGACCTACTGTCAGAACAATATCACCGGTAGAGGAA
This sequence comes from Forsythia viridissima, assembly GCA_030279155.1. Classification (NCBI taxonomy): domain Eukaryota; kingdom Viridiplantae; phylum Streptophyta; class Magnoliopsida; order Lamiales; family Oleaceae; genus Forsythia; species Forsythia viridissima. The sequence continues at coordinate 32,516,399 of CM059045.1, forward strand.
GAGAAAACTTGGAGGAAGAAATGATGAGATTTTTGGATATTTTGAATGAGGAAAAAATGACATGCTTATATAGGTCTTCGAGTGACCTTCCAATTCTAAATCCACCATTAACATGAAAGTTACAAGAGTTACAACAATTAATCCACCACTAACTATCCATTAACAATACATGAATGGGTTGAAAAGTTGAAAGATGAGCTTTAATTTTCATTCATCAATTACTTATTTTCCAACACAAAGTTAACTGTGCTTTTCAAAATTCAAAGAGCCCATTCAGTTAATATTACAAACATGTTGCAGGCTTATCACATATGCATAATGTCCATGTATGCTTTTCGAATTTTCTATACAAGACAATAAATAAGCAGAACATATAGATTGAAAAATTAGTTTTGGTACCAAAAACAATCACAGAGACAGCGGAAGATAGTCTCAATTCAATAAACTATAAACCCCTATGATTATGAAATTTATAAATTAATAAAATGTTTAATACCTTACTTCAATATGCGAGTCTTTTTTTCGAAATGGAGATTAATTCATTTTGTAGAATTATTTCTTGGACATTGAGGAGATCGTGATTCAGGAACGAACCAAAAGGATGGTTTTTTGTTTTTGTTTTTGTTCTTTTTTTTTTTTTTTTTGCAATTGAAAAGAGTAGAGGTCCAATTTATGTTGTTGGAAAGAAGCCAAGGAAATATGGTTCATGTTGGGCTTGGGCCTAATTAAAGGAGTATAACTTTTTTTTTTAAATTTGGCCTGCAGGCAATTGAATGGACTGGCCCAAAGTCCAGTGCAGGCATCTGCCTGCAAGATACATGCATTGGACTACATTGGGCTCCGTCCCTGTTTATATGCACAGTGAAAATTAAAATTGCAATTCCTATAAGCCAGATCAACCTTTTGCTTAGACAGAATTCGTGATAGAGATATACCTTGATGAACACTGTAGAATCTGATTATCTAATTAGCTGGAGGAACGGTCTTCAATACCAAAGCTATCCAATTGTCCAGTCTCTAATGGTAATCCACACAGCAAGAACATATATGAACTTCCACAATCAAGAACAGATGAAAGTGGAACTTTTGGGAGTAATTGTATTGGGTTGTCTTTTGCTTGTGCTAGCAAGTAATAAAAACTAACTTATCAACTTAATCTGTTGTGCCTTTTTATTTATAGGCGGTGATAATCCTAAGTTAGCCAACAACAAACGGGCCTGATTAATTCATCTAATTAATTAATTTAGTCCAATAAGCAATTAAGTCTGACTCAACTAATTGACATTGGACATTAATTCTAACAATCTCCTACTTAGATAAGGTCCAACTCCATATGCTCAATTTTCGCTTTTTGTGTGTGACCCATTAGGTTCCCATTCATGATGGCAAATGCAATAATATTCTCATCGATTCACTTAGATCGATCAATTCACGTCGCCGTCCAAGATTGATATCTAACAATGTGTCAAGGTAATCCATGTGAAGGGAAATGTCATGTAGTATAACAGAACCAATATATGTGCGGTTACCATAGAAATATAATCCCTTCATTAATATAACTCAATTGGTTAAGAGATATGGATCAGTGTCAATCTCATTTTAACCAATTATATTATTCACATCAACTCTTCGTTGATCTATTCTAGTTATGATTCAAACATTTTCAACTCATAACTCCATCCCCTTTGAAGAAATTTATATCAACTTAAGTGGACAAAATTCTGGTTATAATGTCATACTTCCAGGAGTGACGAATCCTTATATTGGACATTCACAACCTTTATATGATTCTCACTATATTCTTACGACGTCTTCCTAGTGACTCATAATTTTCGAGTCCCATCAAACGCTCGCCAAAGTATGGCAGTCCTCTCATAAGATTCTATGATGTCCTCAAGTCAAATGACCAAATTCACTACCGCGCATTAGAGATTTACCACTGACGCTTGGATAGATATCTATGTGGAATCTCTAGGCGGATCATCCAATGTCATGTTCTCATAACAATGTATTCATGTGCTCATTCATATGTTCCTTTACATCTTAGCTCGTGATATCAGCTACTTTCTTTAAAAGAAATACAATACATGCTAGTCTATCTACAATAATAATATTCATATCTCATTATTATTATGAATTGGGATATTTCAAGAAGAAGTTATTTATAACTTGTATCTCACAATCACAACACCTTGTGATTAACAAGTTACTATTAAATTTTCTTCGGACTCTATTATTTTAAATAATAAAGTTTAAATTAAAAGATCTTCCATTAAAATGTAGACAAGTATTTAATTAATCAATTTGTTCATGTACATCTATGCCTAACAAAGAGTATATCACAAAATGTCACATACAAACTAGATCCAATCACTTAGGTATCTTAATACCATCAGATTTAGCATGATCATCATACTTGTACTAGGACAACAACTTTGTCAAATGATTTGTTACATTATCATATGTTAGGACCCGTTCTATCTTTATGTCATTTCTTAAGATTATCTCCTTGATAAGATGATATGTTATATGGATCATTGATGAGACATAGGTTACTTCGCTTGTACGGTGACTCCATTGTTATCACAATACAAGTTATTTGGATCAACAATGCTAAGAACTACTACAAGTTCAGTAATGAACTTCTTGATCCAGACCGATTCCTTTGCTGTTTCTAAAGCATCTATATATTCAACTTTTGTAGTTGAATCAGCGATCGTTTCTTGTTTGGAACTTTTCCAACTGACCGCACCACCATTTAGAGTAAATTCATATCCGAATTGGGATTTGCTATCGTCTTTATTAGACTGAAAGTTAGCATCGGCATAATCTTGAACTCTAAGTTTATTTCCTCCATACACCAAGAACATGTCTTTAGTTTTTTTTAAGTACTTATGGATGTTCTTGACTGCGATCCAATGTTTCTCGTCAGGGTTCGCTTGGAACTTGCTTGTGACACTCAAAGCATATGAAACATCCAATCGAATACATAGCATGTCATACATGATATATCCTATTAAATCTATCTATATAGATTTTTCTACTGAGAATGTACGCTGCCTCTCTCATATCCATCATAGAGAAATTTTTAGATAACTACAATTTTACTGATTTTAGCATCGAGACATCGTTTCCTAATAATAGTATGTCATTTACATACAAAATTGGAAACACGACTTTATTCTAACTAACCTTTTTATACATACATAGTTCATTTTCATTCTTGATAAAATCAAATATTTTGATTGTCTCATCAAAACGAAGATTCCAACTCTGAGAGACTTGCTTTAATCCATATATAGATTTCAGTAGCTTGCATACCTTGTTTGGCTTTGTGGATTCAAAACCTTCGGATTGTGTCATATACACATCCTCACTAAGATTCTTGTTAAGGAATACAACTTTGACATCCATTTGTCATATCTCATAGTCATGGTATGCTGCTATCGCAAGTAGAATCCGAATTGATTTAGACATGGCTACTGGTGAGAAAGTTTCGTCAAAGTCAATTCATTGTCTTTGTTTGTAACCCTTCGCAACCAATCTTGCCTTGTAAGTATGAACATTTCCATCCATGTCGATCTTTTTCTTATAAACTAATTTACAGCCTATAGGTTTTAACCCTTTAGGCGGGTCAACCAAGGTTCAAACCTTGTTTTCGTACATGGAGTTCATCTCAGATTCCATGGCTTCCTGCTATTTCTTTGAGTCAACAATTGACTTCAATTCTGCATAAGTAGTGGATTCATCTTCCTTGATTAGTAATACATTACTAGTAATCAGGTGATCGTATCTCTGAAGAGAACGAATGACCCTGCTCAACTTACGCGGAGCTGGTGTGTCCTTTGGAACAGGCGGTTCCCCTTTCCCAATCTGTGCCTCTTCAGATGCAAGCTCAACCATTAGATCATCTAATTGGTCAATTTTATTTGTAGTTTCTTGAACCTCTTCAAGAACTACTTTGCTCCCACTGTCTTCTTCGAGAATATAGTTGTTTCAATACGATGACCTTCATCTCGATAGGATTGTAGAAATGGTATCTAGCAGTTTCCTCTAGATGCTCCAGAAATAAACATTTATCAGATTTAGCTCTTAGCTTGTCCGATTCAACGCGCTTCACATAAGCGTCACAGTCCCAAACCTTCATGTATGAAAGATCGGGTCTTTTTCCCTTTCATAACTAGTATGGAGTTTTATTGACTGATTTAGATAGGACACGGTTTAGTGTGTAACAGCAGTGCTAAATGCATATTTTCAAAACGATTTTGGAAGAACTGCGTAGCTCATCATTAATCACACCATATTAAGTAAAATGCGGTTTCTCTTTTCAGATACACCATTTTGTTGTGGTGTATATGGTGGAGTCCACTGCGAGAGAATCTCACTCTCTCTTAGATAGTGAAACACCCTCTTAAATATTCGTCACCTCGATCATATCCAAGTATCAGAATATTTTTCTTGCATTTCTACTTTTTGCTTGAATTTCTTGAATTTTTCAAGGGTTTCACGCTTGAATTTCATCAAGTAAATGAAACCATATCTAGAATGGTCATCTATAAATGTGATGAAATAAGAAAAACCATCTCTAGCACATGTAGACATTTGTCTATATACATCAGTATCTATAAGACTCAAAATATCTACAACTCTGACTCCCTTTCCAAAAAAGGGGGTTCTAGATCATTTTGCCCAACGGGCATGATTCACACTTATCAAATGATTCATAGTAATTTGAATCCAAGTATTCAACTTTATGTAACTTGGTTGTGCGTTTTCATTTATATGACCGAGTATGCATTAACAAAGATATAAGTTCTTAGTTTAATATCTTTTATGCATTGCAGTTGCTCTTCTAATGCCATTTGTTTCCACATTAAAAACATGGATCATCAAACTTAGATTTTCTTTGTCTACTTTAACTATTTTTCAGTACATTTGGCATTGGATCCTTTCTGAAATGTCCTTTTATATTTTCTCTTAGTGCCTTTAGAGGTATCAATGGCCAAAGTTTGCCCATTCTCTTGGGCTCAACAGTTTTCAGCATGTTTAGCAGCTCGAGTAGGATACACTGAATCTTATTCATATTGAAGTTCATAATAAACTGTGAAAAGCTATTAGGTATAGACTGAATAGCTAAGTTAACACTCAGCTCGTGGTCCATGGTGAAACTCGATTGGTTTAATTTTTCATTATAACCAATTATCTTTAGTACAAGAGCACTGACTGAAGATACTTTACCATCATACCTTTATATAACCTGTTTGGATGTCTCATACTATTCAGTCTGTGACTGTTTATCATTCATCTACTTGAAATGATATATATTGGTATAGGCATCCATACCCTCATGCAGCTTTTCTAACTCATATGACATACTACAAGCATCACATGTTGCAGTGTTATTGTAATCACTGTGTTTATTGTAAGCCTGCACGTTCTCCAGTGTAGCCTCCTTAGAGGAGCTTCTGACATTGACTGCTCAATAATATATCAAATTTTTCCTTTTCATGCTTAAGAACAATTCTCTTATTGCGGTGCCAGTGCAGAAAATTTGGTCTGGTACGTTTATTGGCATCCAATATGCCTCTCAAACTCATATGATTACTCATTATTCAACAATTAAATAACAAGATAAAACAATTAATTAAATACAGAAAATTAATTTAACATGGATTTATATTAAATTAATTATACTCCTACTATTTAAATTGAATTAATGATCCTCAAACATTAATCAATAGAATCAATTAGAATATCAATGGACTAGGATCCCTTTTGTTTTACTAGAACCTTGAGTGACTCAACAAATCATAATAAAACATCCAGGTAGATATTTTTATCAATCACATCTCTATGTGACTCATAAGTCTTCAAGTAGACAACTTATTGCCGCACACATATTATATGTTTACTTGATAGTGCTCCTAAAATTTTATTTCCTTGAGTGACTCAACAAAACATAAAATTTTAATTAAATTCGATCAATTGTTCAGAAACATCAAATGTTTCATAGTGATAAACATATTTATGAGTGAGCAGTCTTGAGTGACTTAACAAACTGACATCGATAATAGACTCTGATTTTTTACTATAATAATAGAAGACACGTTGTATTAACTATTTAATACGAATTTAATATTTTGATAAAGAGGGGTTTGTCTCATCACATTATGTATATTAACTAACATCAAACATGCAATCAATCATACATAATAATAAATGTAGACAAATATGGACTTTATCTATCTAGTTTTTCTGAACCAAAAAGAAAACTAGTTGGTCAATTCCTATGAGACGTTGCATTCAATCATCGAATGGTAGAGGCAATCATCTCCATCTCCTGTTGCAACCTGTATCATACACTAGTTTAATCCTTATGGCCCAACTACAACCTGTATCATATACTAGTTGGCACGCATACCCGAATAAATGAACACACAGGTCCATATTAAATAAAGAACGCGAAAACTTAATTAAATAAATAATAGGCTCGCATGCCCATTTAATTATATAATAGGCTTGTAGGCCCAACTAACAATCAATATGAATAATTAACCATACAATCAATCACATGGGTCGAGTCTATAATCATCCATTAAATATCTATTTTAATATCTGATGTTAAAAAGATATTATTTTCTAATTTTTTAGCTTTAACAGTGTGAGTCTAAATATTTTAGACATTTCAGAATGGACTAGACGAAATTAAATAATTAATCTAATTAATTAATTAATTTTTTAACAATAAAATTAAGTAATTAATCTAATTAATTAAGTAATTTTATTCATAAATAGGATTTTCAAAATTTATTTTATCTCTCAATTTAAAGTCAAACCTTAAATTGAAGACAAAATTAGTATATGGTCAAAATTACAATTTTATAAAGTAATAAGTTAAAGTTTAATCTGGTCAAAAATTCAAAATATGGTTTAAAAATGATTTTAATTTAATTTTGAATATTTGACCAACATTAAAAAAATACTCACTCCGTCCCACAAAGATAGACTCGTTTTCCTTATTTATCTGTCCCAAATTATAGGCCACTTACTTTATAGAGGGTGTATTAAATTTTTTATTTTCCTAATACACCCTTATTTAATTTACATTGTTATCAACCCAAAACAAGTATTTAAATTTATTAAATTCATGAATGACTAATATTAAATGAGGGTATAATAGGAAAAGTTTGTGAAAAATTTATAATTTCAATTACATTAAATATGTTTTCTTAATTTGTGTGAAAAAAGAAATGAGTCTATCTTTGTGGGACGGAGGGAGTAATTAATAATTACAATTTTCTAAAAAATTAAAATTGCATTTAAGACCTTTTTTTTTAAAGTTTAAGAACTTAATGTGCAATTTTTGAAATTGTACAGTCAGTCCTTACAATTTAAATCAGTAGGTCTTTTATGAAATTTCAGATGCAAAGACCCTTTTTTTAATTTTAAAACAGTGGGGCTTTCTTATGCAATTTTCGAAATTGCATAGGAAGCCCATTTATTAATTTTGAAATTAAGAGGGCTTCCAATGAAATTTCCAAAATTGCATGGAGCCCCCGTCCCAAAAAAGAAGGCCAGATTGCAGAAGAAAAGAAAAAAAAAATTCTTGACCATTTTCTTCAAGGTGGCGCAGGTAGCAAAAAAAAAAAAAAAAAGTATGGGAAGGAGTGGTGGCCTGCCGGTGTCAAACATCAGCGGCCGCCCTTTTGGAATCACGAACAACAGCAGTCGCTGCTGTTCGTGAAGTGAGCAGCGGCACTCCGTTGTCGCAGTGGAGATCCGCGCCGCTGATCTTCGGGCAAGCCTCTGGTTGCATTCTACGGCATCGGCGACTTCCAAAGCGCCACAGTCGATAGCCAATGTCTCCTTTTTTTTTCGACCATTCGATTAAATCCAAAACCAATTTCAGATTTTTTGTTTCATAAACTCATAGCTTTATTTTAATGTTAAAACTCAAATCAAATTAATATACCAATAAAAATTATTGTTCAATTTATCAAAGTAGTCTAATGAACTCTAACAAGTAACAAAATATGCTCTGATACCACTTGAAGGAATTAACGTATACAAAGTATGCTCTGATGCCACTGCAATTCCTATAAGTTGGATCAACCTTGTACTTAGATAGAATTCGTGATAGAAGTATACATTGATGAACACCGTGGAATCTGATTAGTTTGAAGAACGATCTTTAATACCAAAACTGTCTAATTGTCCAACCTCCAATGGTAATTCACATAGCAAGAACAGATATGGACTTCCGTGATCAAGAACAGATGAAAGTTTGAACTTTTGGGAGTAGTTGTATTGGGTTGTCTTTTACTTGTGTTAGCAAGTAATGAAAACCAACTTATCAACTTAATTTGTTGTGCCTTTTATAGGCGGCGCTAACCCTAAGTTAGCCAAAAACAAACAAGTCCGATTAATTAATCTAATTAATTAATTTGGCCCAATAAGTAATTAAGTCCAACCCAACTAATTGACATTGGACATTAATGCTTACAGTCCTACCAAGAATTTTAATGCTTTATCCTCGTCTCAATCCCTACTTACGGGAACGTAGATCAGTTTTCCGTCCTCTTTCTTAATTAATTAATTATTTATTTATTTATTATAAAATTAAAAATATATTATTTTACGTGTATATAAAATAATTAAAAAATTTAGGTACATAAATAACTACTGGAATTGGTTCGAGGTGGGTCCATGTTTCTCGAAACTGACGTCAACAAGGGTTTTGGCTCGCTCCCGCCCTCGCTGGGAATCCCACCTCATTAGCGGTAGGGCATCGCATAAATTGGGGTGGGCAGATAGTATAACATCCCTATTCTTCAATCCATTTTGTATTGTGAGTCGCCAATTTTTTGACTGGAAAAATAAAAACGAAGATTCGGATTTTGGTCATATAGATATAACTATAAATTCAAGTGAATCTCACACGTCATGTACACAAGGAGATGACGACCAACAGAGATTGGATTACTGAACACCCACAACTGAAGAAAATGATGATGGATTGACAATTCTCGATCGAGAATCATGCATGAATTGTTTGTATTACTCTTAAACAACTATATTTGACATAAACACATCGATTATATTTGACATAAACACATCGACGCAAATAAATTTCGATTGGACAACCTGAATTAGAATTACTAAATTGGACTCTATTAACCACGATTATACGTACAAGTAACTTTGTGTTATTGAAAAATAACAATTGCCTTAACCAACCTCTGCAAGGCTGCATGTGTGCTTTATTAAATTTATTAGCTTACAATGGAATAACATTAATTGTTTGACGTGGAACTTAGCGAGAAAGATAAGGTTTCCCATGCACGCCTCTCTCAAACCCCTCAAATAAATATTAATAATGTGTACATGTATGCGAATTTTGACAAGACCTTCACCCCACTTGAATTTTGACATTAAAATTTAATACTTGCATTTGGATAAAATTAATTTTTTTTTTTTAATATTGTGAAAGTGTAATACAATATCGGATCTCACGAGTGAACTAATGTTGTTATACAAACAAATGCAGACATCACGTGTCCCATCTTACATTTCATGAAATAATTGACAATGGTTCCAAAAAATAAAAAATATATATATTTTTTACAATTTTTATTCAATAAAATAACTAAAAATCATAATCTGTTGAAGATTCTAGATTTGGACATATTCTACAAGAATCATCATGCACAAGAATTTTGTTTACTTGATTTGAATCCAAATGCCATAACTCGGAATATCTTCATGTACCACAAATAAAAGATAGTATCCTCGTGGTGCAAGGTTGCTCGAACCCGGTGTCAAAACCCGAACTTGGTACGTTGATTTTCCCAAGACTGTCACGTTCTGAGAGAGCACAAGTAGCCTTTGATTCATTGAAAATGAGTGTGTGGTAAATGACGGTGCAACAATAGTTACCATAACCAAATCTTTATTTAGCATGCTCGGAACAGTGAATTGAACAACGAGTAGCTGTCCGTACCCAATTGTGGGCTGTGAAACTGGTGAAACTATCCGTGGGCGCATATTCGCGTAGTTTGGATTCAAATATGATGGCAAAAATGCTTCCAACGTTAAATCTGTAGGAAAAGAGACTCTCGTAAAATTGTAATAAGTATGGGGATTGCTGCCACCAACAAGGACTCGACCATCATAAAGCAAAATCGCGGCCGAGTGGTACATCCTAGGTGTTGTGCTCGGGTTTTGAACCTCAAATCTTGACCCAAATCCATTATCAGGTCGATAAATAACAGGTGACAAGATCGGATCTCGACCGAATTCCCAGCCTGCTGTACCCTTAGATGCCCCATTAATGATCAAGACGTTACCGTTAGGAAGTATAACCATGTCACCCATGACCCTAGCTAGAGGCATCGTTTCCATTACCCAAGCAGGATTAGAGTCGGTTATATGAATTCTTCCACACGTGTTGAGGGCCCCAACAAAATTACCATTTTGGGCATTAATATATGCTCCCTTTGGCGCACCACCACACACCAACACTTCAGCACCAATAGCTCCTCCGTGCACATTCTTCAACGGAAGCAAAACTGCAGAACCTGTACTAGGGTAACTCCTGGGATCGCCGCCGGGCATGGCAGGGTAAGTTCTCACCACCACCCCCTTCATGTAATCGAACAATATAGCTCTATTATTCGCGAAAATAAACAAATTTCCATCCACATTCAGAAACACAAATGGATACAAATTGTTTTCAATCCTTGGATCATTCGTCTGCACGAGGAATGGCAAATTATAGGCTTTCTCCGCCGACGATTTTTTAGGGTAAAATTCATAATTGAACTGTCTCCGGCCGCCGATTACAATTTGCCGTCCGTCCGGCAAAAGATGATTAGTGGCGTACCATCTTCTCTGCGCGAGGCCATTTTTAATTTCCTGCCAGTCACAGGAATTATCAATACAAGGTTTGTATGTTCTAACAGCATGCTCGCCATCGTTGAAGCCACCGGTTTGTACCAAAACGCCGTCGGACATGACGGCGCCGGAGGAGCACCAGACGTCTGTGAGGACCATCAGAGGGCGGATTGTGTTCAAAGCGATGTCGTATTCAACAGAATGAGCGGTGCAGTCAATTGGCAAAGCTGTGTCGTTTGGATCGTTCCTGCACTTTCCATTGGGCAATGATATGTTTGAGGGCCCAAAATCTGTCCGATCGAATATGATTACTTTGCCGTTGTTGAGGAGTTGCATGTGCATGGCAGATATGCCAATGTTGGATTGAAGTAATTCCCACTTTCCCACGGCCGCGCGTGTATAAATTTTCCATCGACATGGAAGCAACAGGATTATAAGGAGCTGCCGGAGAAGAAAGGAAAGATTAACAGTAGGATTCATGGGATGCGTTTTGCTTTGGATGAAGCCGTGAAGGAGGTGGGCTTTGGTCGGGACTTTAAATCCTTCTGCAAGTGGATTTGAAAAGCAAAAACCACACGCAACCAAAGCGCGTGTAATTAATATTTATCAAAGGTGTTTATTTTATTTTTTTTAGTGCCCGTTCGGTAGAGATTATAAACTAGTTTATTTGACTAAAACAATTTATTTGACCAAGAATGGTAAAAAATGACGGCTACTAAAGAAATTTTTTTTGTCAAATAAACTATTTTTAGTCAAATAAACCATTTTAATCAAATAAACTGGTTTATAAACTCTACCAAACGGGCTCTTAGTGTGGGTGGAGTGGAGTAGAGTGGAGTAGAGTGGGATGATGTAGGTTATGTGACAGAGTTCAAGGTTGGCTATGTTAAAAAAAGATCGATTGGTAAAGAAAACCTTGGTTGATCAAAATTGTCAAAAAACAGTTACTTATTTTAAAAAGTAATATCTACTTTATTTTTCCAAATATGCTCAACATATATACAAAAGGGTTATATGTAGGGATGACAAAAAAGCTCGTGGGCTCGCCGGCTCGGCTCGTAAAAGCTCGGCCCAGCTCGTACTCGGGCTCGTCGAGAGACGAGCACGAGCTAGGGCTGAGCTCAAAAAAAAAAAGAGGGCCGAGCTAGCTCGGCTCGGCCAAAAAACGTGCCGGCTCGTGGGAACGAGCCCACGAGCTCGGCTCGTTTGGGCTCGTGGACACGAGCCCACGAGCCCAAAATCACGGGCCACGAGCCGGCTCGCCTCGTGGCTCATGCATTACACCATTTTTTTTATTTTTTTTTTAATTTCAATATTTTTCTATAAATACTCTTATTCTAAGGAGAAGGGTTTTCAATCTTTAATTTTCAACATGGAAGATGCCCGATATTGTATTTTTCTCTCATTTTCAAAATTTTTAAAAAAAAAACAAAAAAAAAAATTTGAGGGCCAAGCCGAGCTCTTGGGTAGCTCGGCTCAGCTCTTTCGGCCCATGAGCTCGTGGGCCGAGCCGAGCTTGCTTTTTGGAGACGAGCCGAACCGAGCTCGTATTTTATGGGCCGAGCCGAGCATTGCCATGCCTAGTTATATGTATGTATGTATGTATGTGTGTAGGGTTGTGTAGGTGTCTGTGTGTTAGGGCTGAACAACAAAATCGTCAAACTGTAAAACTGAATCGAAAATGTTTTTTCAAAACCGTTGGTTTGGGTCCACGTAGATCCGTCAACGTTTTGGTTTTGAACTGAACTGAACCAAACCGCTTCAAAAGTTTGGTTTAGGTTTTAATTTTTTCAAACCGTTTCAAACCGCCAAACTGTTTAAAATTAAAAAAATCAAAAATAAAAAATAAATTAATTTCAATTTTATTCAACTCAATTAAAACTAAATCCATCCATTATCCATATTAGACCCAACCCAATTAAACCAAATACCCAACTCAATTAAAATCTATCAATTATTTATATTATCGTTTCTCTCTCTATAGTTTTTTCTCGATCTGTAATTTAGGCAACTTCTCTATTTTCTTTGTAGCGATTTATTTTATTTTCTGTCAGATTTGTAGATGTTATAAGGAAATGGTGACTTCATCATTAGCTCCATCAAAAGATGCTACTTAATATGGTAGCCTCAAGTCCTTTACAAACTCTTTTGGGTATTTTCAAACTCATTCTATCAATTTTAAATCTAGACTTGTTCGAGAAGCTCAAGCTGAAAATAATGATTTGGTGAATTATTTAAATGATCATTGTGAAGATTTGACCAACGAGCCTTTCGACATATTACTTTAGTGGAAATTGAATGCAATTAAGTACAAGATTGTCTCCTAAATTGTCAAAAATGTGTTAGCCATTCAAATACCAACAATTTCTTCTCCTCTACTAGTGGTCAAATTCTTGATTCCTTTATGAGTTCGTTGAGTGCAAAGATGGTTGAGGTGATTTGCACTAAGAATTGGTTGCATAGTAACAAGAAATCTATAGTGATTCTTCAATGTTTGAAGAAGTAGAGACATTAGATGATTCAGAGAAAGCTATAGTATGTATTATCGTATTTGATATTTCTATTCATTTTCTTTTATTACAAGCATTATATCATTTAATTATAATTAATGAATACATTTGCTATATTCTTGTCTTTATGTTAATACTTTTTTGTCTTTTATTAATAATAATATTTATGTTTTATTATGATATTGTAGACTAATATTTATGATTTAACTTGTTCGATATTTTTTTATTTGTTTGCTAAACCGTGGTTTTAAACCGAACCAAACCGCAAAAAGTGGTTTGGTTTGGTTTCGAAAGTGAAGTGGTTTGGTTTGGTTTGGAAAATTTTTAAACCGCTTTAAGTGGTTTGGTTTCAAAATTTACCACAAATCGTCCAAACCGAACCGTGTTCACCCCTAGTGTGTGTATATATAAGAAAATTGGTGCAAATGGTCATTAACCTTTGTGTTCAGTGTGAAAATTGTCTATAAGATTTGTTTTTATCACATAAATCTCTGATCTATGTATTGTAATGCGTAATTGGTCCTTATTTGATGAAAAAACTAATATACTTTTAATTTTAATAAGAAAAATTGTAATTTGGTTGTTAACTTTTGCAAAAAATACAAATGAGTCTCATACTTTTATTTTTATAAAAAATTAAAAGAAACTAAAGATTTTTTTTAATTAACACTTTATTGATTAAATTGATAATATATTAAATTATTTTGTATATTTTACGAACTATTATAAAATAACTAAAATTTAAGCTTATAATTATTAGATAAAAATATTTTTTATATTATTAAGTAATAACAATATTTAAAATTTAAACTTTTATTTTATCGTTATAACATAAATAAAAAAATAACTTTGTTATAAATTTGAAACTCAAATACTTTTATTTAATTGAGTTATTCGTTTATTAATTACAAAAATTAGAGCTACACCTGTATTCTTCATGTTTTAACTTATCTTTTTTTTTTAATCGTTCAAAAATAAAGAACATATATTTCAAAAAAACATAATAAGATTGTTCAATGTAATAAAATTATATATGACATTTTGTCATTTATTTAACTTAATTTCTATTCAAGTTTTTCACATCACATAGTAATTACATACAATTAAAGTACAATAATTTTATATTTTTTCTTATGAAAAATTTAATTGACACGACTACAGTGATATATTTAATAAGCTAAATTAAATATTTTTTAATAAATGTACTGAACCTGTTTGCATATTTTGCAAATATTAGAAATTTAATTACAATTTTTTTTCTAATTAAAACAAATAGCATCTTTGTCTTTTTCATCAAATAAGGATCAATTGCGCACCAAAAATACATAGATTGAAGACTTCTGTGCCAAAAAATAAATACTAGGGACCATTTTCATACTAGAAGCAAAAATTATGGACATTTTTGCCAATCTCTCTCTCTCTCTCTCTCTCTCTCTCACACTCACACACACACATATATAGTCTGCCCTTTGATTCTGACAAAGGCATGCAAATTAATGTTATGTTTGACTATATATATTCATGCTGTAAATAGAGTGTTACCTATAACATACTAGGGTTTCACGTGTATATGGACCAACCATGTGAAGTTTATGTGATAAATAACAAACAAACAAATAGTACATCTTTAAATGCTGCGTTGGTAATTTAGTAATTGGTGTGGTCATAAATTACATTAAAGTTTAAAAGAAAGAAAATAGGTGGGCATGGTACAAGTCGATCATATTCTTGCCAGTAGTTGATGGAATCTATCAAGATTGATTTTCTTATATAAAGAATTGATTGACTGTTAGTAAAGCGTAAAAATGACAAGTTTAATCTTGCTTAAAAATTAAATTTTTTTCACATTTTTGGACAGTAAAAAATACGTATTGTTCAAAATAGTCAAAAACAGTAGAAAAAAAAAACATTGTGAATTAATAAAATGTGACTATTCTAAACATCACTTCACTTCGTTCAAAAAATTATGAACAAAAAAAAAAAAATGTGATTAAGGGAGAGAATATGTAGGCTCACCCCTCCCCCGTTTCTCTCCGGCCCTCTTCTCCGTGTTTTCTTGGTTTCCTAACATGCATTAGAGAGATGCAAATTAAACTCCTTTTTATTCTTTATTTATCTTTATAATAAATGGACATGCAGCTATGATAGATCGAATATAATGATTCTCATTTTAAGAAAATCAAATTTTACTTTGATCTTATTAGACTACACCCGACCTTAACCAAACTACAATTTATAAGATGGACGATTTTATGTTTCTTGCGCCCAAACATATTTATGACACTTTACAAGTACTAGCACGTACGATAATATGAGATATTTATGTGAAGTAAACACAATATTTATCTTGTAGTTATTAGTTCAAATATTTATAATTACAAAAAAGAAGAAATTTAGAAGAAACATAAACACAGAATATATTTTTGAAAAAAAATAAAAAATAAAATACCAAACATTTATAACAGCATTTTGATACTTTAAATAGTCAAATTCAGTTTGAAAAATAAGGTGGGGACTAGACACTAAATGCTCTGAGATTAACCTACCCCAAACAGCCTAGATTAAATTTTCATGAATTCTCAATATAAATATGTTTTTACATAAATGTTTCATGTAATAAAATTACATATAAGGTAGAGGTTTGATTTCGCTTTTAAGCGACATGTTAGCTGCTCTTTTTGAAAGTTTCAAGAGCAGCCAAACACGCTGATAGCCAAATTAAATTAATATCGAGTAGTTATTTTAATAATTCATAGCTACCTTTTTCTTTTTTCTTTTTTTATAAAAGTTAAATAATGTTGGACAATACTTCGTTTTTTTGTACATTAGTCGAAACAGAGTAAAATTGTACAATACTACAGACAATTTTTTTTTTTTTTTTGGTTACATTTAGATCTAGAACCAAACTTTAAAGGGTTTAAATAGGTCGCACGTTCAATACTTATTTTGAGAGATTTTTACACATATGCTACCTTTTTGAAAATAATTACAAGTCACATATAATTTAAAAAATACAGCTTCTCAATAATAATAATAATTATTATAAATGTTAATATATAGTTACCTGAAAATAGTGTAACTGATTCTTTAAAATCTACAGCTGATTATAATCAATATATTATGAAATCTTTTGTTGTAATCTGTTGGCAAAAAAATGCAGCTGATTGATTCATAGCTTATTGGCCAAAACACAAAAAACAAATCCTCTCTCCTCGAAACAAGATTGCAGTGGCGATGCATGAAGAACTACTTTTTGTAGATTAGTAACATAAGTTAGGTTGGCTTCAATTTAACAATTCAACCCATGATAAGAACATTTATCAGTTGATATGTTTATGGTGTATTTGATGATTCTAATATGTTACATTTTACTGTGTTAAAAATTAAGTAATGCGTTATATGATATGAAGTCGTTGCCTTACTCAGTATGTAACATTTGATGTTATCTATTAAAAGAATTCAAGTTTGAATAATTATGTTACAAAATATATCATACTTGTTATCTATTGTCTATTGATTTTTAGATGAACATATTACATTAATAACGACTGGTTATGTTACATTCAATGTGTTGGATGAAAATGTTACAGTACTTACGACTGCTTATGTTACATTAAATTTGTAACACAATCTTTTAGTTGTTAGTTACGATTAAGTTGCATTGGCTACTCATTCCGTCGAAAATTTTTATCGTACGAGTAATACAACATTTGTTGTTACATATCTATCAATTGTTAGATGTGATAATGTTTATTTACATTAATTGCATTGGATGTTATGTTTCAATATCTTTTGCGCTATTATTGTTGAATATTACAGATCTTTTGCATTAGATGTTACAGATTCCTTTTAAGTGGTAATGTGAAATGTTAAATATTCCGATTGTCTTTTACGTGTTAATTTCAAATTCCTTTTACCGGAATGTGTAACTTATGTAACATTTGATGTTATATGTTAAAAGAAATCAAATTTGGATGATTATGTTACAAAAATGTATCATTACTTGTTATATGTTGTCCATTGATGTTTGGATGAACATGTTACATTAATAACGACTGAGTATGTATTGTTGCATGAAAATATTACAGTACTTATGACTGCTTATGTCACATTGAATTTGTAGCATAATCTTTTAGTTGTTGTTACATATGTGCCAATTGTTAGATGTGATAATGTTTATTTACGTTAGTTGTATTGGATGTTACGTTTTAACATCTTATGCGGTAGCATTGTTAAATGTTACATATCTTTTGCATTGAATGTTACAGATTCATTTTAACTACTAATGCAAAATGTTAAGTATTCTGAAAAATTGTTGTGTGTTAATTTCAAATTCTTTTTACTAGAATCTAACATTTAGTAGATGTTACTGTCCGTTCCATGTCCATAGCTGAAATTATATAAAAAATTAACTTATTTTATTTTCATGATATCATTCCTTAACGTTATGTGTCGATTTCAGAAATTACAATATGTTAATCCATAGGAATGTTAGGTTGATTTGTTAAATGATTATTTGCAATTCATAATTATTTGTAGGTATAGAGACTATAAACGTTTTCATTCATCACAATGGAGACACATTAGGGATTTTGGTACCACATGATTATAGCTATGTTCAGCTAGTTGACATGGTAATGACTGTATTGAATATTGACCGAAGTAAATTAGTAATAGCATTACAATATGATGTGGGTGACAGATTGGCTCTCGTTAGGATAATGAACGATAATACGGTCTTATTCTATTTGCGGCTAAAAAATAAGGATCAACTAGTAACAAGTTACCAACTGTGAGTTACCATATTAGCTTAATTGAAAGTTTGGTTAATTCGTACGATACTATTGGGGATAGACTCCAGGTGTAACATATTGCAACTAGTAGCATGTGCAATGATGATACATTTGCTTGTAGTGCTTATCAAACTATCCCAGATATGGCAGTAGTTGAAATTAACGTTAACAATAGTGTGATTGAGCATCCGAACTTTGACAGTATTGATAGCGAAATGATTTTCTAGGATAAGAAAGTATTGAAGAAAACAATTTCCTTATACGCCATACATAACAATTTTAGTACATTGTGTATAGATTCGACAAACAAGAATATCAATACAAGTGCAAAGATGATAACTGCATCTGGTAATTTAGAGCTTCTAGAATGGGTGACACAGAAATGTTTAAGATAAGGTACATAAGATACGATCATACTTGCTCGATGGATGTAAACACAAGTTCGCTTTCGAGAGATTGCTTTAAACACAAGTGCATTAATTCTAAACTATATACAATCTGAGAGCTATTATAAATGACGTGTTATAAAATATACGGTGTAACATTGAGTTATGGAAAGGCTTGTAGGGCATGGGAGTATGAATTGGAAAAGATATTTGGTCTCCAAATGAATCATATAGTATGATGTCGGTGTATTTGTACATGTTAAATGACGTATTCGTTCTTGCTTTTGAAATCGGTGACAGTGAAAATGACAATTCATGGAAATGGTTCTTATCAAAGTTTAGGGAGGCATACAGAGAAATGGAGGAGATGTGTATTATCTCTGACAGGCATGGAAACATACAGAAGGCAATTGAACGGGTATATCAAACATAACTTCATATAATTTGTTATAGAATTTGAAGAGTAGATTTGGGAAAGTTGTGAAATACATTACAAAGCCATTTAACGCAACCGCTATGTCAAACAAAGCTATTTAACGCACCCACTATCAAGCTTTGCATTAAACAAAATACGGGAATTACACCCACTACTTGTACTTTTTAAAATAATTTTATTGTTACAAACTTAATCCTTTTATTTTAAAAATACTATCCATAATTTATTTTTTTAATAAATAAAATAAAAACAAAATACATATTTTTACACAACCCTTGATAGTGTGTGTATTTTGTTTGATGCAAAGCTTGATAGTTTATGGACGAGTTAAGGGAGAAACTATTGTCGAAGTCAGAATCCGATGTCCATGGAAGGCAACTAGTTGTTTCAATGATCGTGTAAAATTTTCAACAGAGGTGTGTTAGCAATATAAAAAAAAATATAAACTCGTTGCCATGTTATTATATTATTAGACTTGTTTCATTTTATACTCACATGTGCTACCGTTAATCGTTCAGGAAGATTTTGGAGAGAGTAGTCCGGCTAATTCAATAAGAGATATCCGTGACGTGGTGCACGACGTTGAGCTACCCAATAAAGATAGGGACACATACCAATGCGATAATGAAATTTTTTGCGACCCTCTTGATGATACATTTTACATAGATGTTGTGATGAAACAAGTTAAAGATATAATCAGGAGTGTAAAAAATTAGGATCACCGATACGATTAAGGTATATCCAAAGAATGTAGACAATCAATTTGAATAAGAAAATTCGTCACATGTGATATTTCCAATATTTGCATACAGGTTGATTGCGAAGATACCAATGACGTGCATGACGAAATAACAACTGGAATGCCGATGAAACATCAACAAAGACATGACATTTTAACCAAATCACCATATATTGCTAAACCCCAGAACGCATGTGGGATTATCATTAAGTTTTCAGTTTGATGCATGTGCATTCAAGTGTGGGTTGGTTCCACCTATTATTGAGGATGTTTGATCATTTGACGACTGATTTTCACGATGGATATAAACCCGACAATGTGTAAGAAATCATTCTCTTTATATATTATGCAACCCACAAATAAATGTCTTTTAATATGTATTTATCTTATATAGGAAAAGAAAGTTTTTGGTAAAAAAATAAAAATAAACATTTATCCTTTTTTTGATTTTGGCCTCACTGAGGTGAGCGACAAGACTTGGTGGTACGAGCTTCTAGATATTGATGGATCTTTAAGAGACTCGATAATGTATTTTTATAAATGTTCTATGTGTGCATTTCACGGATTGTTACAGATGTTATAATTTGATGGTTATTGTGTATCATGAGTTTTATGCGTGAAATTTTGTGAAATATGTTACATCATTGATTCTAGCACTTAGATTGATGTTACCCTTAAATTTAGATTATTTTATCCTAATTGTTATTCTGTATCACTGATGGCTATATATGTTACAATTGATTATATCACAAGTTTTATGTGTGAAAATTGGTATTAATTGTTACATATTTAATTCAAGCACTCAGATTGATGTTACTTGTTAATGTAGATCATGTTACCCCAATTGATATTATGTATCACTGATTGCTACACATATTACAATTGATTATATCATGAGTTTTATGTGTAAAAATTGGTTTTATGTGTTACATTTAATATTCACAGAATCACAGCCATGTCAGATTGACGTTACATGTTAACGCAGTTTTGCTAATGCATATTATATATGTGCGTGCATATTATATTTCATATCCCAATTCATCGTATAAATCTATTAAATTAATTACTTAATTGATTCCACAGTACATAGATGTATATTTTTACTATATGAGAAAGATGACCACTTTTATCCGAGAAATGACATTGAAGGCTACCATGATGGACACCTTTTTTAGCAGCATGGTCAGTGGCGTATTCCCAGCTTTTGTGAAGGAAGTCAATGCAATTGCCAAACATGAGTCCCTAATCGAATATCTACTGGGTGAATATTTACATTGTAACACACCATGGAAAGAGGTTTATCACATATTGATGCCCATTATGATGGGTGAACATGCACATTGGATACTTGGACACTTCAACATAAAATCAAGATCGTTAAATATTTTCAACTCATATTGGTCAACTATAAGACACAGAGAAGTTATGGCAGACGTGCAACCATTTTCATATGTCATCCTTCACTCTTTGGTATCCATCAATTGTTGAAGGAGAACAGCGATCGAACCTCTAGCCGTCAATCTTGTACACGACATCACTCAACAAGATAATGTATATTCTTTTCTAAGGACCGATTGCAGAGTTTTTGTCATCAAGTTTGCTGAACACATAATGAACGGGGATATACAAGAAATGTCAAGTCCATTTAATGCTTCACTCAAAAGGACGCATTTGGCAACCTTGTTATACATACATGGAATGGAAAAGTATAGAGAGGGATATGAATCAAATCCCGATTTCACTTCAATGAAGGAAAGAAAAGCAAGGAAGGCGGCTAAAAATAAAAATGCAAAATATGAGTAGTACATCTGATGATTTTATTAATGATATTTTGTTATTTTAAGTATCGTCATGACAATTTTACCTCAGTTAGGCCATGAGAAATCTTTGCTACGTTGCATATGATAATATGTAAATGCTTTTTGAAATTGCAATTGTTGTTGCATAACACATGTCAATATGTACGTATATTTCATGATCTCAATTAAAAGGATATTGGTCGAAGTATAGTATTGGTTTTGCAAATGTAACAGCTTCCGTTACTGATTGACTAATGAACACTTTTATTATACGCAAACTCAATAAACACAAACAATCCTTCCAATTCTTCAGATTCTTTTGAATTACAGTACATTATTGTCCATCTGTTTGAGGATGACAAGTAGTTGAAAACAACAACTTAGTCCCCAACTTATCCCACAAGACTTTTCAAAAGTATTTAAGAAATTTAATATCACGATCAGACACAATACTCCTTGGAACACCATGGAGCCGTACTATTTTTCTAAAGAACAATTCAGCTATGTTGGTTGCATCATCAGTTTTATTATAAGATATAAAATGTGCCATTTTAGAAAACCCATCAACAACTACAAAGATTGAATCCTTACATTTCTTTGACCTAGGCAATCCTAAAACAAAGTCCTTGGAAATATCTACCCAAGGCTCACTAGGTACGGGTAGAGAAGTATACAAACCATGAGGTAAGACTCTAGATTTGGCCTGCTTACATGTGACACATCTCGCACACAATCTCTTCACACCACATTTTATTTTAGGCCAAAAGAAATGTTTATGCAACACCTCTAAGGTCTTTCTCATACCAAAATGTCCTATCAAGCGTACCTTGTGTGCCTCATGCACAAACAACTCACGCATAGAATTATTAGGCACATAAACTTATTCGACCATAGGTAATGTTGCCAAGTCTCCAATGCTCTCACCAATATGTATAGTTCATTGTCATTTATTGGATAATTCAAGCCCCATTTCATTTTTCACTAAAATAGGCTATTGGTTTTTTCTCCTGCATCAACATAGCTCCAATACCTATTCCTGTAGCATCACATTCAATCTCAAAATTTTTGTTAAAGTTAGGTAGTGCTAAAATAGGTATAGAACACAACATATCCTTAATAAGTTTTTTCTTGTTCAATGTCTCAATTAAATCCTACACTTTTCTTTACAATTTCTATAAGTGGTGTAGCAAGAGTGCTAAAATCTTTAACAAAACGCCTATAAAAGCTAGCTAAACCATGGAAGCTTCTCATCTCAGTGACAATTTTAGGCGTTCGCCACTAGTGGCTTTAATCTTTTCTTCATCTACCTCAATACCGTTTGCACTAACAACATAGTTAAGAAAAACAAGTTTTTTCATTCAAAAGTTACACTTTTTAAGATTAGCATATATTTTTTCATTCCTTAAAACATCAAGCACAAATGCAATTGATCAATATGTTCATCCAAGTTCTTACTATACATTAAGATATCATCAAAGTAGACTACTACAAAATTGTATTTGAATGCACGTAAAACATGGTTCATTAATCTCATAAATGTGCTCGGGGCATTAGTTAGACCAAAAAGCATTATCAACCACTCATACAATGCATACTTAGTCTTAAAAGAAGTTTTCCATTCATCTTCTTCTTTCATTCTTATTTTGTGATATCCGCTTTTAAGATCTATTTTACTAAAGATACATGATCCATGTAACTCATCAAGCATATCGTCTAATCTAGGTATGAGATGGCGATACTTTATCGTTATATTGTTGACTGCCTTGCAATCAATGCACATTCTCTATGAGAACCCTCTTAATCCCACTTCCTTTTGTAAAGAAACTCACATTTTCCTCTCGTGATTCTACTTTATTTTCAGTTCCACTCACATTTTTTTCTTTCCTTTTTTTTTTCTAGTACTTCTACCTCACTTTTTCTTTTCTGCTTTGCCTCATCTTTTAATTTCATCTAGTCCTCATAGACTTATTTCACTGTTAAAGGAACAAGAATAACAACATTTTCATCTTTGACAAAGTTGTACCTGTTCTTAAAACCATTATGCATCACCTTCTTATCATACTGTCATGGCCTCTCCAACAAAAGATGTCCAGCATGCATAGGAACCACATCATACACTACCTCATCACTATACCTCCCAATAATAAAGCTCATTAGGACTTGCTTGTTAACATTGACCTCCCCACATTCATTCAACAAGTGCAACTTATAAGGTCTAGGGTGCTTTAGTAAAGACAAGCCCAATTTCTCAACAAGGGTGATACTAGCTACATTAGTGCAATCTCCCCATCAATGATCATACTACACACGTTGTTACCAACATAGCATCTAGTATGGAAGATATTCTCTCTATGCTGCTATATATCATCCATCTTAATTTGTGCATTAAGAGCACTCCTAGCAACTAAAGCTTTACCTTTTATAGGACACTCTACATCACCACCCTCCAATTTAGACATCACATCACTATCATACTCACCCTCAATCTCCTATCCTTATTATCACGCAAAACATTTCCCTTTTATTTGGGTATTATGATGCAATATGCTTAGAACCCAAACATTTAAAACATTTGATATTCCTATTCCTAGAAGGTTGAAAATCTGACTTGGGTTTATTTTTGCTAACTACCTCCTCTTTTTCTTTCGGTGGTTCGATCTTCCTTTTTGAAATAGCCTTATCACTCATATCATTACTATCCCACTTCGATTTCCAAGGAAAGTTAGATCCTAAAGAATACATTGCTGCCTCTTTTCTTTTGAATTGTCTCTCCAACTTCATAGCCATGTGCACCATGTCCTCCAACTCCATATAGTGCTGTACTTCAACTATATTGTCTATATCCCTATTTAATCTATTAAAAAACCTAGCCAATGTGGCCTCTGTATCCTCCTCAACATTAGCCATAATCACAGCCACCTCCATCTCCTTATGGTAATCCTCCACACTCTTTGAACCTTGAGTAAGGCTCTACAATCTTTTATAGATGTCCTTATAGTAATGACTAGGTATAAACATCCTCCACATGAAAGCTTTTAAATCACCCCGGGTTTCTATAGGCCTCTCATAATTTCTCATCCTATTTGTCATCAATTGATCCTACCATATTATAGCATAGTCAGTGAATTCAATTACTGTTAATTTCACATTCTTCTCCTCCGAGTAGCTATTGCAACCAAATATTAATTCAACATCTTTTCCCACTCTAAATAGGCTTCAGAGTTATTCCTACCTTGAAAGGAATGTATTTTTATTTTTATATTCCCAAGGTTTCTATCTACTCCATCTTGGCCTCTATTGTTTACTCATCTGGTGTCCTTTCACGCCTATATCATCTACTCTTCATCCTATCCATCTCAGCCACATAATTATAGTCATCATCATCCTCACAACCCACTATATTCTCATCATTTCAGTCATAAGATTATGATAATGCCTATCTTGTCTCCTATCATTAGGGGTCCCTTGTTGTTGTTCTCTTTTGTAAGGTTGCAATTATCATATCATGCATATCCATCATATCCCTTATCGCGTTATTGTTTTCCCTCATCTCACAATACAAGAACCATAAAAAAATTAGATTTGGTATCTTAATGGATCGTGTCTAAACAATTCTTGAATGCTCTTGGTGTAGGATAAGATTTTTTTCCTTTTTTGAATGACTCTAAGATGTGATTAATCCAAACAAGAAAATAAAAAAACTACGAAATATGATGAATAAGGAAATTTTTATTTTTATTTTGGATATGACTCAAGATAAAAGAAACAAAGAAAAGAATCAAGATGGAATTTGATAGAAACAAAAAGAAAAGATAGAACCTGATTTTAGAACCAAGGCTTTAATATGAACTGATGCGAACCCACGAAGATTCAATCTCAGAACCCACAACAAAGTTTGATAATGAACTCCAAGAAAGCTAAAATCAAGCTATAAGACTTTGACTCGTGATTTTTTCAATCAAATAACCAAGTTAGAATGAACGACATAAAGATTTACGAAGTCTTTGATAAGTTCGATTAGTTCAATTAAGAACAAAGAAGAAAAGTGGATCTCACTTTAATGTATTCTCTCAATAATCAATGTTCTTTTGTTTACAATGGAAAGTGTTTTATATGGGCAAAACCAATGAAACTTTAGTCTAATTCAAAAAATAACTAGAAATTTAACAAAATAAAGTTCTAAACGAAAAATGAAACAAATCTCAAAAATCTGCCATAATTGGCCTGGTGATCGCTTAGTAAAAATCTGGGCAATAACCCCACATTTTACCCTAGGTTATCTAATTTGCATCTTACGCCCGTTGATCTCCAAACTTTGAATTATGCTCACTTTGATACTCCAATCTTCCACTAGCCTCCAATATGTATTTAATATGGTCCTTAACTTGAATCAAATGTACTAAAGTTGGTTCTTTCTCTGTCATACTCATTTTGAAGATTGGTGTCTTGCTTGTTGCAATTTGGGTGTCGGTTTTGGCCTATGTTTGGACAAGACCTTGTATGGCGTCTTTGATCTTCTTAAATCTTGATCTTATTATTGGCCCCACCGAAATATGTAATAGGTCCTTGCTAGCTAGTATGTGGTTTCATCATACTACGATTTGAAGGCCCAACTTTTAAAGTTCGACTAATGTCTGAAAAATCTAAAGTCTGGCCCTGATTATTATCAATGCATTTGTTGATTATTTATTGATCTCTCTTATTTATTTATTGCTTTAATTGATTAAATAATAGAGTCTAAAAAATAAGTACTTGTGACATATTAATCACAATAAGTCGTGATGGTGATATATATGTCGTGTTGTTTTATTCTTGAACTATCCCTAGCCGTATGCACTAATGAGATATATATCATTAGTGCGGATAGAGTGACACATTGCACTCATTTCTTTTGAAGAAAATAGTTGATCTCACAAACTAAAGTATGTGACACTTGAAGTGAATATGTTGATGCTTGTTGTCTAAACAAGTTAATCAGATGACTCGAAAGATTTTAATTAGATAACTATCTTAGTGTCAGTGAACTCTCTCGCAATGGAGGTAGTGAAAATGATCATTCGACTTGAGATCATCATTGAACCCTATGTGTGTATCATCACACTTTGATGGTGTTAAATGTGACTCTATTCAAGGGTTAATAATATGACATTAATTGGGTGTAACGTAAATCACATGAAGATTGATGGATGATCAAGAATGATTTATCACTCTACAATAGTAAGAGATTACCCTACCATTCGTGGTCTTAAAGTATCGATACACCAATGTAGAGTTGTGATTTGAAAATGAGTTTTCAAATATGTAATAAATCGGTTACTTGAAGTGATGAATAATATCATTGGTGAAATGAGATTGGCACGTTCTATTTCTTGTAACCACTTGAGATATAGATGATAAAGAGATTTTATTTTACTCTAACCTAGGGATGGATCCCTAGAAAGTTAATGCTCAAGTCGGCTTGTGTCCATGAACGTGGCTTGGTTCGGCCCTTGGGCTCGTGGGCTGAGCTAAGCCCTCCACAAGCCCATGTGCCAGACTCATTTTTTTTATTTAAAAAAGTAAATTAAAAAAAAATTTAAAATTCAAAAATAAATATGGTACAAGAAATTTGAAACCCTTCTTGTTTTTCCGAGCTTGGGGTTGACTATTTTTAAGTTTGAACGTAGGCAAAGTTAAAATCTTATATGAACAAGACATTACGTGTACAATTGTTTCTAAAAATGTAACTGTAAGAAAAATTAAAGAAAATAAACGTAAACAATACTTACAAATTATGCCATAAGATTTTGGAAATCTTTAGCTATCATTGTGCCTACTTTTTCTTAGATCTGGTACCCTGCGTTTTTTCACATTAAACTACGTAATATTTCTTCTTTAAGTCTTGATTTGTAATAAGATAAAATCCTACCATCTGTACTAAAATTAGACTCCGATGCTACAATAAATACAAGAGGTGTTAGTGGATCACATGCTAGAATTTATACAATTGCATATTGTTGCTTGTTCATTCTTCACCACCTAAGTATGTCCAATTTTTTTTTTTATCTTTCTCATCTAAAATACTAAAGCATGTCATGATCAAAATATCTAGGTAACTTTAACGGTAATTCATTTGTACCTATATTTGTAGCATTTACAAGGAAAGGAGAATGACTAGATTGTTGACTACCTTTACAAGAGCTTAAGTAGCTTCATAAATCGTTGTCATCTTGTGACAACGAACTAGCCCTTGCTACAGGGGATCATTGAATGTCCCTATCACTTTTTTAGTACAGTGCTCGTAAATCTTATGTAAAGTTTATCTAGATTACCCCGTGTAACTGAAGATTCATAAGTTAATTTATTCAAAATGGTGGATACAATATTTTTTTTACCCTTTAAATTAAGCCTAAGGTCCATTACCGAAGATAAAAGGAACAACATAGACAATTCCTTCTATTATTTTCTAAACTTAGCCTCCATCAATACTATTATATCAGCAAAAATGGGTAATACTTTATACTTAGTAAAATTGTTAACAATATAATAAAATTGAGTAAGAACGAGGGGACTAGTAGGATAATATACACCTGCACATGTGTTGGTAGCATTGAAAAAAACTTTCAATTTTTTTTCCACATGAAATGAAATAACCCAATCATGGTCTTTTAAATCAAATTCGTAATTGTGTAAGTGTCGATCATTGTAATAAGCATTAATATATTTTTCATTACCTTCACAAAATTGTAACATAAGATAAGTAGAGTTCCATATATGACCTATATCTGTGACAAATGTTATCTTATTTAGTCTATTTTTTGCAAATAAACTATTGAATACTTGTTTTCGAGCAAAGAAGGCCGTGATAAAGCTTATTATAGCGTACCTAATTTTTTTTTTAATTTTCTAGTCCATGTTTTACAATTAAATTAAAAATATGACAAATACAACATAAATGAAGTAGTATACTACCAAAATCAGAGTTAAGTTTTAAAGTTAAATTTCCTATGACTACCATGTTGACTAGGGCATTATCAAAAGTAAATTATGGACTTTATTTTTGAGAATAAATTCTCTAATAATGTTTATTAAAATATTAAAAATATTTAATCTATTATGGGGATATTCAATTACTTTAAATGCAATAATATTTTTTTATGCATAATCCATTGTTTATCTATATAGTATGCCGTAGTAGATATGTAACCTTTATTGTTATTATCGATCCACTAGTCAGACGTAAAAGATAAAATACCAGTATATTTATTTATATAACTTATTATACATATTTTTTTTAATTGTATAAATTAATAGCATCTAAACAAAAAGAGCTTCTAGTACGCTAAGTAGAAACTCACCACTAGCTACGAACATCATCATACCTGTGCATATGTTCTTTTGTGAATTAGACCCAGTTGGTTATACCAGTACTAGAACAACCTGTACCAAGAGAACCGAATCGGAGTTGCGACTGATTATTTTCCAAACTTCTCTGTTTGATTGTACATCTTCGGTTGTGTTCGTTAGATGAGTCGTGCCAATACTCATTTGCATTAATTACACATTGCTTTGTACTCTTGTTATCCATTTACCACACTACCAGTCTTCAATAATTTGAAGTGTTCCTAACATTTAGACTTTTGTTTCGTAGTTCGTCATTTTCTACTTGACCATTCATTGTTTCTTCTTCTTCTTCGTCGAGATTATCATCCAAATCAATTGGAGGATTCGTACTGCCATCACTCAAATCATCAACAATTGGAAAATCATTTATACCACTCAAAATCATGATCTAATGATGGACTACTTTTTGGACTGTTGGAAATCAGTTGAACTCACCAGTTTTCAAGAATCTATTGTAATCCATTGGAAATAATGTATGAAAGAAAGATGTAGAATAAGAGAGTTTATACTAGAATTAGACAGGAATAAGCTAATTTAGAGATTTTTTTTTTAGATTGCACAATAAAAGAGCTAATGGTGAGATTATACCTATTTTAGATTGAGAATATAGAGATTTGTGGAAAAAAAATTAAAGTGAAATTGGAGTTTATATAAAAAAAGATAATTTTTTATTTTAATTAAAAATAAAAGGGTAAATTACAGTCCCATTCTTAAATTTTTGCAAAAATCTTCATTCAAATTTAATTACATGTATCATCCCCAACCTTTCAGTAATTCATGCAAATGGTCTATTTTGACGATTTTGCCCCAAACTTAAATAAACTTAAACAAAGAAGGAAAATAAAAATGAAAAAATTACAGTAGGATCCTTAATATTTTTAAAAGTGCAAATAAATCCTGAAAATTTCGTCGAAAGGTCCGTTGGTTGAAAGGACCTTTAGAGTCAGGACAGATTTCGTCAAAAGGTCCGTTAGTTGACCAAAAGTCAAGCTCGTGACCTAAATTTCACTAATTTAACAAGAAAAAAATCGTCTATTCACATTCAATTATTTCAAACAATTTTTTTTTTTAAAAATGCGATACAAAAAATTTTTTAAAAAAAAAGAAAAAGATTTTCTTCTTTCCTAGCCCACTCTGTCCCAGTCCACCTGTCACCAACCGATGGGAAGAAATTTCCTCCAATTTGCTTGGTTTTGTGAAAAAAAAAATTTCTCGCAAAACCAGAGAGATCTTCAATCTCTCCCCGATGTCAGTGGGTCCGTAATCGGAAGCATGGAAGAAATTTCCTTCAATTGGTGACTGATCCAGTTTGGAGTGGGTTTGGAGAAGAAGAAGATGCTTTTCTTCACATTTTTAATTTTTAAATAATTAAATGTTAATAGACTATTTTGTCCTTGTTAAATTTGTCAAATTTAGATCATAAACTTGACTTTTGGTCAACTAAGAGACCTTTGAACGAAAAATATCTAGACTTCAGAGGTCATTTCAGAAGGACGTAGGTGCTAGGATTAGAAGGTTTGGGATCTAACCGCAAATTTTTTTTTTTATTATTTTAAGTCAAGAACTATAAAAAATAAAATGTTAAGAATTTATTTGCACTTTCATAAGGTTATGAACCCCAACTGCAATTTTTCCATTCTATTTTCCTTTTTTTTTTTTGTCTAATTTAGTTTATTTAAGTTGGGGACAAAATTGTCAAAAGGGACAATATGTGGAAATTATTGAAAAGTTGGGGATGATATGTGCGAATAAAATTGAATGGTGACGAAATTTGTTACAAATTTGAAAGGATAGAACAGTGAGTCTAATTTATCTAAAATAAAAACAAAAAAAACAAAAACAATTCGACCAATTTCAAATCGTCAATTTAATTGAACAAACGATCACATTTGAAAATGTAATCATTGGCCCACGAGCCTACAAGGACCTAGCTCGTGGGCCCTAGCACACGAGCCATTTGTATATTCACTAGTCGATGGGCTCGGTTTGTTTTTCAAGATTGGAGTCCGACCTAGCTCGTGGTCCATCTTAAAACGCCCATGGGCAAAGCCTAAACGAGCCGAGCCCACAGGCGACTTAGCTCATTTGCCACCCCTACGCTAACTGGACATGAAACGTTTTGTCATACCACATAAATTATCCCATCAAAAGGGTTGCCTTAACACATTACTAGACGTCAACACCTCAAATTTAATATGAATTAATTAATAATTTAAAATGATTTTTAGTTTATCCTTATCTTGATTGATTCAAGATAATAGTTATATTATTTATCATCTTGGACGGAAACCTTGTTGACGACAAAATCCAACTAGACTTTGAAGCCAACATGGGTAATCCACGTCTCGACGTAGTATTAACCTCCACACTTGAGCACAAGTTGGACTACCGGCAGCCAATTATATGGAGTGGTGCAGTGGTCGTAGGCACTCAGACGATGAAGTCAAGCATTGAAATTATTTAAAAATGAATATTCAAATATTAATATTGAATTGGCAAGAGTTTTGATATATGTAATTTCATGTGTATGCAATTTTCACATATTTTGTGTACCTCGAATGAAGAAAAAGTCGATAATTTATTAGTAAATGCTCAGGGGTATTTATGTCATTTTTTAGGATTTTTTAATCATTTGGTCCAAGAATAATCTTTCATTCCTTCTCGAATTCTGGAGAACAGATTTAACGTGTAAGTAGGAATGTTCTTTGTTATGCACAAAAAGATATGGCACATTAAAAGTAGAATTAATTGTCTGAATTTGTACTATGGAGTCTCGCCCAGATCCGAGACTGGGATGAGGCTGCATAGGTTCCATTCTTTTTCTCCAATTATTCTCAAGTGTTGGATTCATCCTCTTCTGGATGAGGCTGTCTAATATACTTTAGCTGTCGATGCTGAAGTATTAGGCTAAAACGGGGTTTCTGCTGATACTTAGGCATCTGACATGGTCCTTCAGTAGGCCTCTAACCTCGTGCCATGTGTACTTTTAGCCTTGCATGGAATCTATGCAAGATGGTGATATTTTTACGTACATCATCAGTCTCCTAAGTCCAAACATTAAATTTATTTAAGGTGGAGGATTTCCTGAAGTAGTAAGCCTATCGTGAAGCTATAGGTAACATGGGTTTTGCTTTCATTTTACCAACTTCCCTTGCTTTTCCATTCTGAAATTTTTTGAAAACTTATTGTTGTTTCAAGGCTTTATGTCTATCAGAAGCTAAAGTTTTGAAAAGTTGGTAAACCTAGCTTCTGTTTAATCTATATCTTTTGTGTAGAGTAAATTCAAAGCTTACTTGTTGAGCGTCATTTGATCTGTAGCTTCTATGAGAAGCAGATCCAAGGTTAAGATGTTGGCTTCTATTTCTCTCTAAGGCATATCATGTCAAACGAAGTTAGAAGTTTTTTTAATTAGCGGCAATTTGTTTCAGTAGAACCGAATTTGAAAATTTCATGCGTATATACGCATTTCTGTAGAGTAAATTCGCGTCATTTGATCTGTAGCTTCTATGAGAAACAGATCCAAGGTTAAGATGTTGGCTTCTATTTCTCTCTAAGGCATATCATGTCAAACGAAGTTCGAAGTTTTTTTAATTAGCGGCAATTTGCTTCCTTCTCTGAAGCTAAAGCATCATCAATCTCCCAAGTCGGAGCCCCATATTTATATTAGATGAAAGACATAGAGTATCTCCAATGCAACTGTGGATTGCGCTAAAAAGTGCACCATGTCACCCCAAATTGCTTATATGACAAAAAAGAGGATGTCTAGTACACCATCCACATTTGGACGGTGTGCTAGACACCCTCTATTTATTTAATGTCTATCGAAATGTGTGATAAGCCTCTTTTATTCAATTTTATATAATTTAACTTTATTGAAGTGCGTGTTAATAATTCTTTATTTAATTTTTTTTTATTTATCTACTAATATCTCTTGTACATGTAGACTATAATTTTTCCATTTCACAACCCCATTGGAGATGCTCTTTTCTCCATTTCTATTTTATTTGCCACATATACAACAATCCACATTGTTGCATTGGAGATGCTCTTAGATGTGGAGAAATTACCACTGTGACACTTGTCTTGTATGAATTTGAGCACACGTTAGTGGAAACGTAGGCATTTTCCTTACTTGTCACAGTGATTGGAGTTATGTATCCGATAAGGAACATTTCCTGAAGCAATTACAGTTGTATTTTAAAACATGCAACCTTTGGGATGACGTGCTCATGAGGAGGGGGGAGCATCTACACCGCTGGTTCAAACTTTAATCTAGTGCTCTTTTGAATTCTAGGGCCCAGATTTGAGATTTAAATTAATAGTTGAGATAATACCCAATTGATCCAATGGATGAGATTTTGATCTCGAAATCTATAAAAGGGAGTCTAAGCTACCATTATCTCTCTTTACCTTTGCATTCAATCCTTCAAGAGCTTTCTACCATTGCCATTTGAGTGAAAGAGAAATTCAGTGACAGTAATTTTTAGGTACGACGTTTCTCATACTTTTTTAAAAATTTCGTCATCTTCCCTTGTTCCTTCACTTGTAAAAATAAAAAAAATGTCGCCTCATAATACCCATATCCGAGAAGTGATGGGTTTATGGTCATTGGGTCCCCAATACTTGTTCAACCTAAGCAAGCCATCATGCCTTGTGGATTGATCTTAGACAATGAGGGCATATATGTCGTGGTTAGAGAGTCCTGGCATTTAGGATTTGTGCTAATGATCGGGAAGCGAATGGGGATGAATTCAAAGATGAAAAAGCCTCAGCTGAAGGTATGGCTGACCCTCAGGATGATGTTGACGGTAGAGGTGAGGCTGGTTGGAGAGGCCACATGCATGGGTTATATCAAGAGTATCCTCGATCATAACCATTGAGGTGTTATTGAAGTTGATGAAAACCTTTAGGATTCTCCCAAATTGCATGGCCTTCAGCATGGCAGTACTTGGGTCAGGCTTAAGGCTTCTGCTGCATCCATTTATATGTGAGGCCTTAAGTAGCTTTAGATCGGTCCATACCTAGTTTCTGCTAAATGGATGGGCCTGCTTCTTATGGGCTTTCTTGGTATGGAAAATGGCGGAGAATGAGGACGACTTTGGCTAGTACTACATGTCGCCAAATACTGGAGAACCATCTTCGGTTACTGACCTTGCCGACTTGAGGTCTTCAACTAAAGGCTGGAAGACTTCATTCTTCATTGCCAGAGGTGATTAAGATTTTCTCCCTAATGATCTTCGACGACATAGGTCCTGAGAGAATATGACCTTCTTAGTGAGTGAAGCTAACTAGACTAACATTTAATACTTGTTTTTATTGTTGCAAATTTTTTTCACTAACTATTTTTTCCTTTTCTTGTATAGAGTCCAACAAAATATCAAGCCTTACAAAGGTTGAAAATGAGCAAGTTAGCAGGCTATTTGAAGTGCCTAAGAAAAGGAGGAATTTCTTGAACTTGATAAAAAAAACGCTACTTATCCAAGTTCGGACTTACTTTGAGCTGGGAGTCGCGGTTGATAGTGAGTGCTTTCACCTTCATAAGCATTATTATTTCTCCTCTCAAAGACTTGAAATGGTCCATCCCCCATAGGGAGTAGCTTAGACCGTATACGGACAGGATTTCTCATATGCACCCAAACCCAATCACCAGGTTCAAATATGACTTGTCTACGGTCTTTGTTGGCTTTGGCTTGTTGGCTTTGGCTCCATATTGTTTATTCTTGTTTTCAAATTGTTGTCGTACACTCTCGTAAAGCTGATTTACTATCTCCGCCTTCATTTGTCCATCCAAACTATTCCTTTCATCAATAGGTAAATGAATCAAATCTAAAGGAGTTATTGGATTAAACCCATACACAATTTCAAATGGTGAAAGATTCGTAGTAGAATGAACACTTCTATTATACGTAAATTCAATAAATGGCAAACAATCCTCTCAATTCTTTAGATTTTTTTGAATTACAGTATGTAACAAAGTAGATAAAGCTCTATCAACTGCCTTGTTTTGTCCATCCGTTTGAGGGTGACAAGTAGTTGAAAACAACAACTTAGTTCCCAACTTACCACACAAGACTTTCTAGAAGTAGCTAAGAAATTTAACATCATGATCAGACATGATACTCTTTGGAACACCATGGAGTCGGACTATTTTTCGAAAGAACAATTTAGCTATGTGAGTTGCATCATCAGTTTTATTACAAGATATGAAATGTGCCATTTTTGAAAACCTATCAACAACCACAAAGATTGAATTCTTACTTTGCTTTGACATAGGCAAGCCTAATACAAAGTTCATGGAAATATCTACCCAAGGCTCACTAGGTAGGGGTAGAGGAGTATACAAACCATGAGGTAAGACTCTAAATTTGGCTTGCCTACATGTGACATATCTTGCGCACACTCTCTTCACTTCACGTTTCATTTTAAGCCAAAAGAAATTTTCATGCAATACATCCAAGATTTTTCTCACACCAAAATGTCCCATCAAGCCTCCCACATGTACCTCACGCACAAGCAACTCGCGCATAGAACTATTAGGTACACAATTTATTTTCTCTAAACAAGTAGCCATCTAGTCTATAAATTTTTCCAAAAGTTGTCTTCTCACAAGCCCTATAAACACAAGCAAAATCATTATCATTAGCATACAAGTCCTTAATATACTCAAATCCCAATAACCTGGCATTTAAAGTAGAAACGATGGTGTACCTTCTAGACAACGCATCAGCCACAACATTTTCCTTACCTTGTTTGTAGTGAATTACGTATGGAAAAGTGTCATTGAATTCTACCAACATGGCATGCCTCCTATTCAACTAACCTTGTCCCTTCAGGTGCTTTAAGGACGCATTGTCGGTATGGATAACAAACTCCTTCGGCCATATGTATTGATGCCAAGTCTCGAATGCTCTCACTAATGCATATAGTTATTTGTCATATATTGGATAATTCAAAGTTGTCCCACTTAATTTTTTCCTAAAATAGGCTATTGGTCTTTTCTCATGCATCAACACAGCTCCAATACCTATTCCTCGGGCATCACATTCAATCTCAAAAGTTTTGTTAAAGTTAGATAGTGCTAAAACAGGTACAAAACAAAATCTATCTTTAATAACATTAAAAGCATTTTCTTGATCAAAGCCCCAATTAAACCCAATACTTTTTTTTTTATAATTTCAGTAAGTGGCGTAGCAAGTGTGCTAAAATCCTTAACAAAACACCTACAAAAGCTAGCTAAAGTGTAATTAGCACATTTTGTCCCTATCATTTGAGTCTATTGTGCAAATCGTCTCTATCGTTTAAATTTGACATTTGGGTCATTAAATCTGCCATTCTTTGCGTAAAAGGTTCCTACCGTCTAAATCTGTCAACTTTTGCTATTAAATTAACACGTACAGTGCATTCTCTCAATGTTTGAAGGGCAATTTCGTTAAATCACAAATTCTAATGTTTTGGCTAAAGTCAAACCGCCTATGAGATCCAGGAACCCTTTAAAACTTTGGTTGTCTCTAACCCTAACCCTAACACTGTTCCGGCCATAGTCAATCACCAGAAAAGGCAATCTGCTAATAGCAGGAAATCATCCAATTTGCCCTCAAAGACCGACAACAAGAATATGATTTTAGGAAAAGTCAAGCTTTTGAAACGTGGAGAAGCTTTCACTGATGAAACGAAGTCTTTGGTACTTAAGAAAGAGGAGAACTCAAAAATCGTGGCAGCCGCCGCTAAGGATTTGGTGGTTCCTACTCTTCTATATCTCACTTTACAAGATTTTGGTTCCTCTACAGCAATATAAAACTGTGCTTCCTCTGCTGAAGTCTCAAAACCCAATCACCAATCACCAATCACCAATCACCAATCACCACTAGAATATTTCTCTACTCTTCAATTAAAAGATGGAATACACTTCTCCCAAATCAAATGGTAGGCTTCCACCTAAGAGAGGTCAAATCATGAAGACAATACTCAACTCATTAGTGAAATCGGTTGTTGGATTTGTATCGAGAACAAAGAAAGAAGAGGCATTGAGTTCGAATTCCACAACCCCACATCAAACTCGATGATGCTTTTACAATTTACTGAATTTTGCTATCTGAGTTGTATTATATACTGTACTGTACAGAAATGGGACTATGTTCTCTGCTCCATAATGAATTCGATTTTGCAATTATTCTACTTTATTAGGTTGTTTGCGTATTGCTGAGGGTAGAGAGCATTTTTCAAGCACTCTTTTTGTGGATCATCTATATCCGCTGCAGGAACAGTGCTAGGGTCAGAGTCAGAGACAACCAAAGTTTTAAAGGGTTTCCTAGATGTCATAGGTGGTTTGACTTTGGCCCTGAACAGTAGAATTTGTGATTTGATGAAATTGTCCCTTCAAAAATTGAGAGAGTGCACTGTATGCGTTAATTTAATGGTAAAAGTTGACAGATTTGGACGATATGAACCTTTTGTGCAAAGAATAGTAGATTGAAGAACCCAAATGCCAAAATTCAAATGATAGGGACGATTTACACAATAGACTCAAATGATAGGGACGAAATGTGCTAATTACCCCTAGCTAAACCATGAAAGCTTCTCACCTCAGTGACACTTATAGGCATTGGCCATTCCTTAATGGCTTTAATCTTTTCTTCATCTACCTCAATACCGTTTGCACTAACAACATAGCCAAGAAAAACAACTTGTTGTATGCAAAAGGTATACTTTTTAAGATTAGCATATAGTTTTTCATTCCTTAAAGCATCAAGAACACAACGCAATCGATCAATATGCTCATCTAAGTTCTTACTATACACTAAAATATCATCAAAGTAGACTACCACAAATCTGCCTATGAATGCGCGTAAAACATGGTTCATTAATCTCGTAAAGATGCTAGGGGCATTAGTTAAACCAAAAGGCATTACTAACCACTCATACAATCCATACTTAGTCTTAAAAGCAGTTTTCCATTCTTCTCCATCTTTCATTCCTATTTGGTGCTATCTACTTTTAAGATCGATTTTACTAAAGATGCATGACCCATGCAACTCATCAAGCATATCATCTAATCTAGGTATGGGGATGATGATACTTTACCGTTATATTGTTGACTGCCCTACAATCAATACACATTCTCCATGTCCTATTCTTTTTTGGCACAAGTAGCACTGGCACTACACATGGACTCATGTTTTCTCTCATGTACCCTTTGCCCATCAACTCCTCAACTTGCCTTTGAAGCTCTTTTGTCTCTTCTAGATTACTTCTATAGGTTGGTTGGTTTGGAATAACTGCGCCACGTACAAAGTCAATTTGATGTTTGATGCCTCCAATGGGTGGTAATATACTAGGCATCTTTTCAGGAAACACGTCATCAAATTCCTGCAACAAAGAAATAGCTAAACTGGGAAGTAATTGGTTAGTTCCGCTAAGTACAAGGTTGGATTCGTTGTATACTAGCAAAATCATTTGTTGATTTTCCATGAGAGTCCTCTTAATCTCACTTTCTTTTGCAAAGAAACTCACTTTTGTTTTCTCTCTCTATAGGCTCTCTATCTTTTTTCTCACATGATTCCACTTTATTTTCAGCATCATTCTCATTTTTTTCTTCCATCATCTTCTATTCTTGTGCTTCTAACTCATATTTTTTCTTCTGATCTGCCTCACTTTTTAATTTCATTTGGTAATCATAGACTTGTTTTGGTGTTAAAGGAACAAAAGTAACCAATTTTCCATCTTTGACAAAGCTGTACATGTTCCTAAATCCATCATGCATCACTTTCCTATCGTATTGCCATGGCCTCCCCAACAAAAGATGGCCAGCATGCATAAGAACCTCATCACACATCACACATCACACATCACATCATCACTATACTTCCTAATAATAAAGTTCACTAAGACTTGCTTGTTAACCTTGACCTCCCCACATTCATTCAACCATTACAACTTATAAGGTCTAGGGTGTTTTAACATAGACAAGCCCAATTTCTCAACAATGGTGGTACTAGCTACATTGGTGCAACTCTCCCCATCTATGATCATACTACACACTTTGTTATTAATATAGCATCTAGTATGGAATATGTTCTCTCTCTGCTGCTCCATAACATTTACCTTAATTTGTACATTAAGAGCATGCCTCGCAACTAGAGCCTCACATTCTACAAGAAATTCTACACCATCATCCTCCAACTTAGACATCTCATCACTATCACTCTCATCCTTAGTCTCCACATCTTCATTGTCAGGAAAAATCATCGCCCTTCTGTTTAGGCATTGGGAATGTTCCTGGCACCCAAACATTTAAAATATTTGATATCCCTATTTCTAGAAGGTTGAAAATTTGACTTAGATTTATTGTTGTTGGTACTTCAACTTTTCTCTTAGGTGGTTCGGTCCTTCTATTTGAAACAGTCCTATCACCCTTATCATTACTATCTCACTTCAGTTTTCAAGGAGGGTTAGACTCCGAAGAAAACCTAGCTGCCACTTTTCGTTTCAATTATCTCTCCACTTTCATACCCATGTGCACTATGTCTTCCAACTCTACATAGTGTTTCCACTACATTAGCTATATCTCTATTTAACCTATTCAAAAACCTGGCCAATGCGGCCTTCTTACCCTTCTCAACATTAGTCCTAATCATAGCCACTTCCATCTCCTTATGGTAATTCTCTATACACTTTGAACCTTGAGTAAGGCTCTGCAATTTTTGATAGAGGTACAAGTCTATAGTAATGATTAGGTACAAATCTCCCCCTCATGAGAGCTTTTAAATCATCCCAAGTTTTTACATGCCTCTCATGAATTCTCCTCCTATTTGTCACCAATTCATCCCACCACATTATAGCATAGTCAGTGAACTCAATTACTATTAATTTCATCTTATTCTCTTCTGAATAAATATGGCAATCAAATATTAATTCTAACCTCATTTTCCACTCTAAATAGGCTTTAGGGTTATTATTACATTGGAATGAAGATATTTTTATTTTTATATTTCCAAGGTTTCTATCTATCCCATAGTGGTCTCTAAAGTCTCCTCTTCTAGGTGTCCTTTCACGCATATCCCATCTACGCCTCATCCAACCCATCTCAGCCATATAATTATAGTCATCCTCACTACCCACTACATTCTCATCCTCAAAATCAACCATATGATTATACTTACGCATATCTTGTCTCCTATCATTAGGGATCTGGAGTTGTTGTCCCATCATTAAAGTTGTAATCACCGTATCATGACTATCCATCCTATCCCTCAATGCATTATTGCTTTCTCTCATCTCATCAAACACTGTGTTCATTCGATCAAATTGTTGTTGCATGGCTTTTAACAAGAAGAATTGGTTGTTCTCTTCTCCATGTGTGGTTGCTTCATTATTAGATATTTTAGGATTAAAAAAATAGAAATCTGTAAAAATAAAATAATAAAAAAATTAACCTAACATGTTTAGACTCTTGTTTCACTCTATTTGGCTTTTTCTTGATAATATTCTCACCACTCTGGCCTTTTACCTCTCTTTGTTTTTCTTGCCAAGTTCTCTAAGGAACTAACTAAACTCAATCAAGAATTCGGTCTCTGCAACATTCAAGAATAAGAAAATAAGGACATAAAAGACAACGAGAATGACTCAAGAAGAAAAATCACAACAAGAATAAGATTTGAATATTAAGCACCGGATGACAATATGGAGTGTGGATTTCTTGCCAAATATAACACAAGAAATTCAAAGGAATGCGTTTCTTGATTTTTTCTTGAATTTTCGTTTTTTTTAATTTTGACCTAATGCAAGAAACTAAAAAAATAAATATCACAAGGCAAGAATTAGAAAAGAATTAGCTTGGGTGCCTTAATATATCGTCCACAAACAATTCTTGAATGTTCTTTTGCAAGAAAATAATTTTTTTGAATGATTATCACGACGTGATGAATCTGAACAAGAAAATTGAAAAGGCTTTTATGATGAATAACTAAAGATATTTTTTTATATGACTCAAGATGAAATTGATGAAAACAAAAAAAATAGAACCTGATTTTAGAGCCAAAGCTCTAATACCAAACGATGTGAACCAGTAAAGAATTGAATCTCGGAACCCACAAGAAAGATTGATATGAACTCCAAGAAAGCTATAATCAAGCCGCAAGACCTTGACCCGATGATTTCTTGAATCAAAGAACCAAGTTTGAACGCCACAAAGATTTGAAAATCTTTGATAAGTTTTAGTTAGTTCAATTAAGAACAACAAAGAAAAGTGAATCTCACTTTTCATTAATCTCTCAATGAGAGTTGTTTATATATGCAAAATTCAATCAAAAACCTAATCTAATTCGAAAATAACTAAAACTTCACAAAATAGAGTTCTAATTAGAATAAGAAACAAAACTGAACAAAATTCTAGATTTTCCTGAAATATACCTGGGTGATCGCCCAGTGTCAGGCTTAGCACTTTGAATCAGCCTCTAACCCTTTTGGTCTCCAAACTTGAATTATGCTCATTTTGGCCCTCCAATCTCCCATTAGCCTTCAATATGCTTTGAATATGATCCTTAGTTTGAATCACATGTACTAAGGTTGGCTCTTCCTTGGTCATACTTAGTTTGAAGGTTTGTCTCTTGCATGTTGCACTTTAGTTGTCGGTTTCAGTCCACATTGCTTGGATAAGACCTTGTATGGCGTCCTTGATCTTCTTGGTTCTAGATCTCGTTATTGGCCCTATTGGAATATGTAACGAGTCATTGCTAGTCGGTTCATGGCTCGCATAAAAAACGATAGAAATTATGTTCCAATAGCTAAGGCAGCAACTCTTGCTCTATTCCTAACACGTAGGTCTACTTCTTCCTTCTTCTGCAATAATCTACTATTCTTTAGCCCCTGCATATTTGTGCAAATATATATATATATATATCAATTAAAAATTAACTGAAATGGAAGCCTCGGTAGACTTCTTTCTGTTCAAGGTAGCGGGGTATTCCTTGCAGTTCCTCGTCCAATGCCATTAGTTTCCACAGTGAAAATATGGATCATCAAACTTAGATTTATCCTTGTATGCTTTAACTATTTTTCAGTAGATTTGGCATTTTTGGATTCTTCCAGGAATGTCCTTTTATAGTTCTTCTTTTAGTGCCATTTGAGGTGTCAGTGACCAAGATTTGTCCCTTTCCTTTGTTAATATTGGGCTGAATGTTTAGTAGTTCAGGTAGGGTACACTGAATCTTATTCATGTTGAAGTTCATAATGAACTGCAAAAACCTATAAGGTAGGGACTGCAAAACCAAGTAAACACTCAGCTTGTGGTGCATAGTATAATCCAATTGGTTCAATTTTTCAATATAACTAATCTTCTTCAGCACATGAGTACTGACAGAAGATCCATCTACCATTATACATTTGAATAACATTTTGGATGTCTCATATTGTTCAGTGCATGATTGTTCATCATATAACTTCTTGAGGTGATATTTAATGGTATAAGCATCTATACCCTCGTGCTGCTTTTGTAACTCAGGTGAGATAGCTACAAGCATCACACATGTTGCAGTATTATCATCATCACTGTGTTTGTTGAAGGTTGTATGTTCTTCAGCGTAGTGTACTCCGTAGGAACTTTTGACATTAGCTGTTTAATGACATATCAAAAAATTTCATGCTTTAGAATAATTCTCAAATTGTGATGCCAATCTAGAAAATTTGGTCTGGTAAGTTTGTTGACATCCAGTATGCCTCCCAAACTCATATGATTACTCATGATTCAAAACAGAAATAACAAATAGAATAATTAATTAAAATAAAAAAATAATTTAACATGGATTTTAATTAAATTAATTGTACTCCAGTATTTAAATTGAATTAATGACTCTTAAATATTAATTAATAGAAATGGTTAGACTCTCAGTTGGCTAGGATCTATCTTGTTTTATTAGAACCTTGAGAAACTTAACAAGTACAAATAAAACATCCAGGTAGATACTTTTGTCAATCACATCTTTATATGACTCATAGATCATAAAGTAGACAAGTTCTTGTGTACACATTTTTTGTGTTTACTTGATTTTGCCCCTAAAATTTTATTTCCTTAAGCGATTCAAAAAAAAATTCTAGTTAAATTCGACCAATTGTTCACAAATCAAATGTTTTATAGTGATAAACATATCCATGATCGAGCAGTCTTGAACGACTCAACGAACTGACATCGATAATGGACTTTGATTTTTCACTATAACAATAGAATGCACGTTGTATTAACTTTTTAATATGAATTTAGTATTTCAATTAGAGAAATTTGTCTCGTCTTACATATGCATATTAATTGACATCCAACATGCAATCGATCATACATAATAGTAATTGAGGAAGATTATGGACTCTATATATCTAGGCCAATATTTACAAAATACTGCTCGCATGCCAAAATAAATAAAGTAGGGGTGGACAAAAAACTCGCAAAACTGACTTGGGTCTGTTTGGGTTGGCTTGAAAACACTGAGTCAGGTCGGGTCGGTTTAAATAAAAAGCATAGGTCATGTGGGATGGGTTGGATTGTGGGTTAACAATCCAACCTCCTAAATCGACCTGGTAAAAAAAAAAAGGTAATTTTTACAAAATATCATTTTATTTACACTCTTGTATATATATCAAGATTTTCGGTTATTCATCATGGGGTATTGGTTTATTAATGTAGTTTAATGGGAAAATAAGTTGCAGAAATTTTGATTTGGGGTATTTTAATTTTCCTTCCTTGTTTTTAATGAATTTGGGGAAAAAGAATTTGAACAGTAAATTTTGTGTATACTCGTAGTTTTACTGGAATTGAATTCTAAATGAATTATTTTGTCACTTCGTCACAAGTAAAAACTAGGCGAATTTTTTTTTTTTAAAGAGGCATAAAAAAAGGGGGTCAAAGTCCAAACCAACTTAATAACTGAACGGACTCAATCCAATTCAGTTTGGGTCAGTTCGGTTTCAACTAGCCGAATGAGTCGATTTGGGTTGGAAACCATCCAAACCAACCAAGTCGGTTTAGGTTTTGGATTTGGTCCAAAACCAACCCAACCCGACCCATGCCCATCCCTAAAATAAAGGGGTACAAAATCCCAAAGAAATAATAGGCTAGTAAACCCAACCAACAATCAACAAAAATAAAGTAACCACACAACCAATCACATGGGTCGAGTCTATAATCATCCACTAAATGTTCATTTATTTAATTTCTAATATTAAATATAAAGTATATTAATTTCTGAATTTGTAGCATTGATGCAACAATCTAAACCTTTTAGACATTTCAAAATGGACTAAATAGAATTAAATAATTAATCGAATCTAATTAATTAATTTATAACAATAAAATTAAGAAACTAACATAA
Source organism: Forsythia viridissima (assembly GCA_030279155.1). Lineage (NCBI taxonomy): Eukaryota > Viridiplantae > Streptophyta > Magnoliopsida > Lamiales > Oleaceae > Forsythia > Forsythia viridissima. The sequence goes on from CM059045.1 coordinate 32,560,694, forward strand.
ATAATCAATTAATTTTATTAATAAATGTGATTTTTCAAAAATAATAATTTTATTTGATCTCTCGATTTTATAAATTACAATTTTATAAAGTAAGAGTTAAATTTAATCCAGTTAAAAAATTAAAAATATTATTTAAAAAGAATTTCGATCAATGTTGAATATTTGACCAGCATTAAACTTTTTAATAATTACAATCAGGGACGGACCAATGAAGGGACCAGTGGGTGCAATTGTACTCACTGGACCTTAAGTTGTGCCAAATTGTACTGGGCTGCTGGACATTGAAAAAAAAAAATTGTTTCATCCCACAATTTGGCCTATTTTTACACAACATATCATATTCCAATTCCTATTTCTCCCAATTCTTAAACCAAACATTGAAGCCCTACACGGCTTCACCCCTTGACTCCACACCATGTCGCCACCACGGGACTACCAATCATTCGACCACCACGGCCCATGGGACCACCACTCCAATCGGAAATCCCTAGACTCCAAAATTGAGCATCATTACATCAGAGATGAGCAAAAGTAAGCTTTTTTTAATTTGTATTAATTGGGTTTTTCTTCGATGTCCAAATTGGACTTTGACTCTTTAAATGACACTTTTCTCTCTTTCTAGAATCAATTTTTGTTGCATATCAATTATCAAGAAAAATGTTATTGTATTAATATTATGTGATGTTCAATTGTTCAAAAATGGAAAAACATAACACAACCAAAAAAATGTGTGTAACTTTCAGCTCGGGTGTCGGATTTAGACGAACTAGTACATTTCAGAAACGTCTTTCAATTCTCAGGTGATAATAATGGCCTTCGGCCAACATTGTAGGAAGAAATGTTTAGGGGTCCAATTCCATCATTTAGGGATCCGTTTTAGTAATTTTCATCATTTTAGCAATTTTTGAGTTTTAATCAGATTGTAATTTGTTTGATAACTCGATTTATAGGAAGAAATGGAGAGATATTTTAAATGAACATCTCAAATTGCTATTGAACAAAATGTGGAGGCAAACATAGCACGTATTGATGAAGAAAACGAAGCAAGTGTTGAGAAAATTACTACTAGAGAAAATGATGAAGAAAATGAAGCAAGTGCTGAAGAAATTAATACTGGGGACAGAAAATAATGAAGGAAAAGAACCAAGTGTTGAGGAATTTGATGTTCAAGAAAATGATGAGTCAAAGAAAACAGTATTGAGGAAATTGATGTTGCACAACTTCGTACGGATCTCAGATTAAGAACTCCAATAATGAATTATAATGTTAATTTTTGAGAACAAATTCGAAGAGCATACTTGCAAAGAGGTCCATGCCAGCCTCGATGTCATGCTTTTCTACGTGAAAAAAGGAAGAATATTCATATCTGCTTGGTTCAATGAATATGGTGACTCGTTGGTATATTGTATAACTAAAAATGCCGCTTTTTGCTTATACTATTATCTTTTCAAACCGGACAATAGAGAACAATGAGGCGGTGATGCTTTTGTGAAAGATGGGGTCGTAATTTTGGAAAGAATGGTAGACTACAAATTCATGTTGGAAAAGTCGATAGTGTGTCAATGAAGCCCGATGTTGTGTAAAGCATTGATGAATCAAGAGCAACATATTGAGATAGTTTTGTTTAAGCAGTCAAAAAAGTCATGGAGTGCATATCGAATTCGTTTGAATGCATTAATTGATTGTTCTCGAATTCTTTTATAACAAGGACTTTCCTTTTGTGGTCATGATGAGTGTGAAGACCCTAATAATCAAGGTAACTTTCGTGAACAATTGCGCTTTCTAGCAAAACATAATGAGGAGAGATTAAAGATGTCACTTTAAAAAATGCTCCAAAAAATCACCAACAGTACCGAAAATTCATAAGGATATTGTCAGTGCTGCATCTTTTGAAACAATCGATGTTATTATCAAATATATTGGTGATACATTCTTTTCAATTCTAGTTGATGAATCTTAGGATGTCTCAGTGCATTAGCAAATGTCCATTATTTTGCGTTATGTAAATAAGACGGGATATATAGTTGAACGTTTTTTTGGAATTGAACATGTTCCAAATACTACAGCTCTATCACTTAGGGCTACTATAGATAAAGTATTTTTAAGATATGGGTTGAGTATATCTAGATTACGAGGACAAGGTTATGATGGGGCTAGTAATATGCAAGGTGAGTTTACAGGAGATCAAAGAACTTAGTTTGAAAGAGAATCCATATGCTTTTTATGTTCATTGTTTTGCCCACCAACTTCAATTGGCTCTTGTCGCTGTAGCAAAGAAGCACAAGAAAATTCAGACACTCTTTAATCTAGTTTTTAGTATGGTGAATATTGTTGGTTATTCGTCTAAGTGTTGTGATATTCTTCTAGAGAAACATAAAGCCATAATTTCTACATCACTCATTACTGGTGAGATTGCAAGTGGACGGGGTCTTAATCAACAAAGTACTATTGCACGTTTTAGTGATACACGTTGGAGATCACACTATCTTACTTTGATGAGTTTGATTTCAATGTTCTCACGTATAACTGACTTCGTTGAAATGATTGTTGTTGATGGATCAACTCGTGAACAAAGGTGTGAGGTAGATAATTTATTGGACTCGATTCAAACATTTGAATTTGTATTTAATCTACATCTCATGAGAAGTATCCTAGGAATTTCAAATGAATTGTCGAATGCATTACAAATAAAAGATCAGGATATTATAAATGCTATGACTTTAGTGACAATACGTAAACAAAGACTTCAAGAGATGAGGGACAATGAATGGGATTCTTTTTTGGGTGAAGTTGTTTCTTTTTGTCAAAAGAATGTTGATCTTCCTAATATGGATGGTATGTTTATCTGCCCAGGTCGTTCACGATGTAACACTGAAGAAATGACAAACTTGCATCGCTTTTGTGTGGATTCATTCTATGTGGTCATTGATATGCAACTTCAAGAGTTGGAATGATCGGTTTTCGAAGATAAGTAGTGAGTTACTTCTTTGTTTAGCATGTTTATGTCCTGATGATTCATTTTCTGCTTTGGACAAAGATAAATTAATTCGTCTTACTAAGTATTATCCTGAAGATTTTTCAAGAGTAGATATCATGGCACTTGATGATCAGCTTCGAACTTATATTGTTGATATGCGTTCTAGCAAAGAGTTCGGTGAATGACGGGAACTTGGTGAACTTACACAGAAGTTGGTTGTGATGAAAAAAATAAAATAAAGTGTACCCGTTAGTTTACATGCTTGTGACTTTGGCATTAATTCTTCCGATTGCTACATACACAGTTGAAAGAGTATTTTCTGCTATGACCATTTTGAAGAATCAACTGTGTAATCGAATTAGAGATCAATAGATGAATGATAGCTTAGTTGTGTATGTTGAAAAAATATATATTTAATAGAATTGACAATGAGACCATTATACGGCGTTATGAAAGTATGAGAAGCCGTAGGAAACAATTGTAAATAAAAAAAGTATTACATTTTCAATATTATCGTATCATTATTGTCTTATTTGAAATTATTTTTTTCCAAGATTCTATTTCACACCCACTGAAACAAAATGCTAGGTCCGCCTCTGATTACAATTTTACCAAAAATTCAAAATTACAAGACCCAAGTTATTCTTTTAAAAAAAAAATTAGCCCTTTGAATTTTAAAACGAGTGGACCTTCTTATGTGATTTCTGAAATTGCATATAAGGCCATTTTAACCTTTTTAAAATTAGGGGAGTTTCCATGCAATTTCAAAATTTACATAAGGACCCCTGTCTCCCAAAAACTTTCAGAGGCTCCATCAGTCGAGCAATGGACAGTGGCATCACTAGTGTCCAACACCAATAGCCAGTGCCCTTATGGCCATCAAACAGAAGCTTTCACTGCAATTCAACAAGGGTTGGTGCCACTGCTATTTCTATAAGTGGCACGAGACAGGTTACTGCTGTGAAAATCAGCAACCTCGTCAGCTACCTTCCAAAGGCAGAGAACCCACCCCTCCTATCAAAGTGTAGTTTGCACTTCAACAGCTGCCATCCTTTGGTAGTGGTGGCTTCCAAAGAACCTCCATGAGTCACATACTCGTCTTCTAACCAGTTTGACCCGTTCTAAACAAACTCAAATCCAATTTAGTTTTTTCTTTCAAAATTCACAATTTCTACTATCAAAACTCAAATTAAATTAATATTCCTATAACAATCATTGTCCATCCATCAAAGAAGTCTAACAAACTCTAACAAGTAACAAGGTAGGCTCTGATACTAATGTAAAGAATTGAAGCATATATTCACAAGATAAATTATATATACAATTCCTATAAGCCAGATCAATCTTGTACTTAGATAGAATTCATGATATAATTATAATTTCGATGAACACCATGGAATCTAATAATCTAATCAACTGGAGGTACAAGCTCCAATACAACAACTTTCCAATTATCAAGCCTTCAATGGTTATATTCACAGAAAGAATGGATGTCAGTCAAGAACTTATGAAAGGGGATTTTGGAAGTAATTGATTTGTCTCTATTCTTGTGCTAGCAAGTTCGGAAGACTGATTGTAATTCTCTAATCAATATCCTAGTATTTATTAGATAAGCTAACCCTAATTCTAGTATTAGTAGAACTTTTCTAGCCCACAACTAATGGGCACAATTAATTTATCCAATTAATTAAGTTCATTCAATTAACTTAGCCCATATGTAATTAAGTCTAACCTAATAATTTGGATATTGGACATTAATTCTTACACATTCATTGATTGCCCTCTGATATATAGGGGCCTCCAAAGATAGTCTAAATTTCTCTGACTAAACATCATGATTTCGAGGCTGTTGTGGCCTTTGCTGTGAGAGTCTGCCTCTGGATGTGTAAGGTTGATACGTTCATTTGCTTGATTGCCTAGCACTGGAAATTCGGTTCCTTTCTGCAACAAGATCTTCCATTGCCTCTTTCATGTTTACATATTCGGTAATATCATGAGCATGCACGTGGTAATATCTGCAGTACTTTCCTAGAGATGGAATTATTCTATCTTTGGTTGTACATCATTCCAGGATCAACATCATTCACCTCTGAAGTCTGATAGTTATACCTTGGACAAGGTAGGTGCAACTCCTAGTAACTGGGCATCGGGGCCGTTCTCTTATCCATGGAGTGGTGGAGCCTTTGCTGCACATCAATTGGTCGTACCATTTCTTTATCATGGATTTTTTCTTTAATCATATCCACCAACTCATCATATGAAATGGACTTTCGACTGCAAACATCCCTCTAAAACAGAATCGATCGTTTGAGCGTAGACTTCAATGCTTGAAAAGTAGTTGCTAGTGGGATGTTTTCTAGTTCAAACATTTCTTGTTTAAAGCGGCTGAGATAGCAATTCAAAGATTTTCCTGGCTCCTACCTCATGTCATGAATGCATCTAGTCAGGGTTGAGTATAAATATGTGAATAATTTGATTCTTCAAATTGGCCAATTGTGAATGTTGACTGACACGAGTTTATTATATCATTTATTGGCCCATACGGAAAGAATAATGTAGAAACCTCAGAATTTGTGAGCAGGGCTTGCTCCCAAGAAATTCATGTGAGTATTGTACTCATTAAGATGGTCAATGAGATTACCTTTCCCATAGTATTTCTACTTTTTTGACATGGTAAATTTGCTTGGCTCTCCCAATGTCTTTATTGCATCGGAGAATGAGCGAACTCATCATTTTTATCTATTTCTACTAGATGAGGTCCCAGCCTACTAAATACATTGGTGAACCTAGAAGGTCTCTATTCTCGCTCACGCAAGGGTAATTGTTATCCCCCATGCCATGGGCCAGTAGGTCAGTTAGCGATCTACTAACAATTGTATGACTCATTGTGTTTTTGCACCGATTCATCTACTTGACCTATTATATTTCTTCTCATAGGGATGGAATGGCATGACCTTGCTACATGAAAAACTGTCTCATGGTAGCATTCTTTTATACAAAGTGTTCTCCCAATATCTTTATTGCATCGGAGAATGGAAAAAATCATCATTTTCATCTATTTCTTCTGGATGAGGTCCCAACCTACTAAATACATTGGCGAACCTAGAAGGTCTCTGTTCTCACTCAGGCGAGGACAATTGTTATCCCCCATGCCATAGGCTAGTAGGTGAGTCAACAATCCACTAAGATTGCGTGGCTCATTGTGTCTTTGCACTGATTCATCTAACTGGTTTATTCCTTTTTGTGCTCATAAGGGTGGAATGGCATGTCCTTGTTACATGAAAAATTGTCTCATGGTAGCACTATTTTCTGCAAAGCGTTGCATGTTTGCAGCCATATTTTCAACCACTTGTGCCAATTGTAATTCTGTTCTTAATCTTTTCTCACTATCTTGGATTCTCATCGCTGTTTGATATGCTTCCACTCATTTTCTTGACTTTTCTCTTTTTCTCACTTAATTTTATCTCTTGGCTTTTTGTACGATTTTCCATAGACGGCGTCAATCTGTTAATGGAAAAATCCGACAAGACTTTGAAGCCAACTTGGGTGATTCACATCTCTATCCACGTAGTATTAAAACTAGAATTAATTGTCAAAATTCGAACTCTGAAGTATTACCCAGATTCGAGGCTCAGATGAGGCTATATAGGTTCTATTCATTGTCTCCAATTATTTCCAAGTGTTGGATTCATCCTCTTTTGGACGAGGTAGTCTAATATACTTCAATTGTTGCGGTTGAAATATTAGGCCAATGTAGGGTTTCTACTGATTCGTAGTCATCAATTAGTGTCGTCTAGCAAGCTTCTAACTCGTGCATGTTACATCCAAAAATCACCAATCTACCTCGATACAACGTCAGCCTTATGGAACACATGGCACGATAGACTAACCTTATTGATAAGCCTAGTGAGATATCTAAGTGCAAAGGAGTGAAGATGTAAGCCTCGGTAACATAGGCTATATGGAATAGAGACCTCCAACTTGAGCCTTGGATTCAGACTTAAGCCTTAGACTTTGTGCATAATTATGAAATATTGGACTTAACATTAATATACATCACGTGTTATACAAGACATCTAGGACAATTGTCAATTTACCTTGAAAGCCAAATCATAAAAGGAAATGTCCAATAATAAAAGTGAATGTCCAATCATAAAAAAGATATGACTTAATTAGCTTTAACACCCCCTTATACATAGGTGATTAAATCTCAAATGAAGGGATTACAAAATTTACAAGGAGAATCATATTCAAAGGTTGCACGTATAAACAAATATTATACATTATAGCAAAAATGTCGCTCGTTTGTACTGAGAGAAAAAGAGTCCCATCTTCTATTTTGACATATAGCATTGAGAAATATCATTTGTTTTTTGAGGTCAACATACCGTCTGTGAGAATCCATACCAAAACCAAGAGAAAAAAAATGTATGGGGAAGAACATCACCAGAAAATGCTGTCTAGAAGGTGAAATAGACCATAGATAGAATCGTTGTGGCGTAGTCTATGGCCATCGCCATTGAAGCAGCTTAGCATTGGAAACATATAGCACTACAACCCATGGGTCCTCGAAATCAAAACTTTGCATCTCTACGTATCACAAGAGAGGATAAAAAAAAAGAAATTTGTTAGTGAAAGATGATAACATCCAGGATACTGGATGCAATCTTGAAGTGGTTTCCTGGTGCCTTTCACTTAGAGGAGACTGGGAAAGAGAAAAATAATCATTCTGCATTCCTATAAAGTTATCAAGTTTCTAATGATCTAAGCTTCGGCCTTGAAGGATGAATTTTGAGTTTAAACCTTCATACTAGTGTACTATTATCTGATGCAAGCTATGGACCTAGCTCATCCAAGAGGCAAGTTCATAAGACCTCTAATTGTTGAAGGTGAGCCATCACTAATATTTTTCTTATAGTAGAGGCAAGTTATAAGTCCTCGCTCATTTGAGACAAGTTCGTAAGGACTCTAATTGTTGAAGGTAAGCCTTCAATAGTACTTTTTTTTAATGTTGAAACAAGCTATGGTCTTTATTCGTTCCAAGCAAGTTTGTAAGGCCCCCAATTGTTGAAGGCAAGCCATTGCTCATACTTTTCTTATTGTTGAGGCAAGCTATAAGTCATTTCTTGTACGAGAGAAGTTCGTAAGGCTTTCAATTCTTGAAAGAGAGCCCTCACTCGTAGCTTTATTATTGTTGAGGCGAGCTATAAGTCTCGATCGTCCATGGCAAGTTCTTAAAGCCTCCAATTGTTTAAGGTGAGCCCTCATTCGTAGTTTTCTTATTGTTGAGGCAAGTTATTAGTCCTCGACTGTCTGACGCAGGTTTGTAAGGCCTCTAATGGTTGAAGCCGAGCCCTCGCTCGTAGTTTTTCTGATTATTGAGGAAAGCAATAAGTCATCGCCCTTCCAAGGCAAGTTCGTAAGGTATCTAATTGTAGGATGAGAGCCATCGCTCGTAGTTTTCTTATTGTTGAGGCCACCTATAAGTCCTTGCTCCTCCGAGGCAAGTTCATAAGGTCTCTAATTGTCGCATGTTAGCCCTCGCTCATAGTTTTCTTATTGTTAAAGCAAGCTATACGTCCTTGCTTATCCGAGGCAAGTTCGTAAGTCCTTTAATTGTTGAATGCCGGCCCTCGCTCTTAGTTTTTGTATTAGTTAGGCATGCTATAAGTCCTCCCTCGCTCGAGGTAAGTTCATAAAACCTCCAACTTTTGAAAATGATCCATCACTCGAAGTTTTATTATTGTTGACGCAAGCTATACGACATCGTCATCTGAGATAAGTTCCAAAGGCCTTCAATTGTCAAAGTCAAGCCATTGATCGAAGCTTTCTTATTATTGAGGCAAGTTATAAGTTCACACTCCTCCGAGGCAAGTTCATAAAGCCTCCAAATGTTGTAGGTGAGCCCTCGCTCCTAGTTTTTTTTTATTGTTGACGCAAGCTATAAGTTCTCGCTCGTTAGAGACAAGTTCGTAAGGTCTCCAATTGTTAATAGTGAGCCCTCACTCATAGTTTTCTTACTGTTATGGCAACATATAAGTCATCGCTTCTCTGAGGCAAGTTTGTAAGGCCTCCAATTGTCAAATGTTAACCCTCACTCATAGTTTTCTTATTGTTGAGACAAGCTATACGTCATTGCTCGTCCAAGAAAAGTTCATAAGGCCTCCAATTGTTGAAGGCAAGCCCGCACTCGGTAGTTTTCTTTTGTTGTGACAAGATATAAGTCCTCACTTGCTTGAGGCAAGTTTGTAAGGCCTCCAATTTTTGAAAACGAGCCCTCATACGTAGTTTTGTTATTGTTCAGGCAAAATATAAGACCTTGCTCATCCAATGCGAGTTCGAAAAAGCCTCCAATTGTTAAAGGCAAGCCATCGCTCGTAGTTTTCTTATTGTTGAGGCTAGCTATAAGCCCTCGCCTATTTGAAGTAAGTTCGCAAGGCCTCCGATTTTGAAGGTGAACACACGCTCCCAATTTTCTTATTGTTGAGGTAAGTTCTTAAGGCCTCCAATTCTTGAAGGCGAGCCCTCATTCGTAGTTTTCTTATTGTTATTCAAGCTATAAGTCATCGATTGTCTAAGGCAAGTGCCTAAGGTCTTCAAGTGTTGAAGGCTAGCCCTAGCTCGTAATTTTCTTATTGTTGGTATAACACTTTGCTCGTATGAGGTATGTTTATAAGGCCAAAAATTGTCAAATGTGAACGCCCGCTCGTAGTTTTCTTATTGTTGTAGCAAGTAGCAAGTTGTAAGTCATCTCTTGTCCGAGGTAAGTTTGTATGGACTCCAATTATTTAAGGCGAGCCCTTGCTTGTAGTTTCCTAATTGTTGAGGCAAGTTATAAGTTATCGCTCATCTGAGGCAACTTCATAAGGCCTCCAATTCTTGATGATATACCCTCGCTCTAAGTTTGCTTATTGTCGAGGCAAGCTGCAAGTCCACATTCGTCCTAGGAAAGTTTGTACGGCCTCCAAATGTTGAAGGCGAGCCCTCGCTCGTAGGTTTTTTATTGTTGAGGAAAGCTATAAGTGCTCGATTGTCCAACACAAGTTTGTAAGGCCTCCAATTATTGAAAGTGAGCCCTCGCTCGTTGTTTTCTTATTGTTGAGGTAAGTTATAAGTCCTCACTTTTCTGAGGCAAGTTCTAAGACCTCCAATTAGTGAATACAAGCCATCGCTCGTAGTTTTCTTATTTTTGAGGCAACCTATAAGTCCTCACTCCTCCTAGGCAAGTACGTAAGGCCTCCAATTGTCCAATGTTAGCCCTCGCTCATAGTTTTCTTATTGTTGAGGCAAGCTATACGTTATCGCTAGTCCGAGGCAAATTGTTAAGGTCCCCATTGTTGAAGGCGAGCCATCGCTCGTACTTTTCTTATTGTTGAGACATGCTATAAGTCTTCGCTCAATCGAGGTAAGTTCGTAATGCCTCCAAATTTTGAAAACGAACCCTTACTCATAGTTTTGTTAATGTTGAGGCAAGCAATACATCATTGCTCGTTCGAGGCAAATTCGTAAAGCTGAGATTTGTCAAAGACAAACCATCTATCGTAGATTCTTAATACTAAGGCAAGCTATAAGTCCACGCTCTTCCAAAGCAAGTTCTTAAGGCCATCAAATATTGAAGATGAGCCATCGCTTGTATTTTTATTATTGTTGAGGCAAGCTATATGTTCTTGCTCGTCTGAGGTAAGTTTGTACGTCCTCCAATTGTTGAAGGCCAGCCCTCGTATTTAGTTTTCTTATTGTTAAGACAAGCTATAAGTCCTCGCTCATCCAAATCAAGTTCGCAAGGCCTCTAATTATCGAAGGTGAGCCCACACTCGTAATTGTTTGATTGTTGAGGCAAGCTATAAGTCATTGCTCTTTGGAGACAAGTTTGCAAGGCCTCCAATTGTTCAAAGTGAGACTTTGCTCGTAATTTTCTTATTGTTGTGGAAAGCTATAATTCTTCAATTGTTCCAGACAAGTCATAAGGCCTCCAATTGTTCAAAGCGAGCCTTCACTCATAGTATTCTTGTTGAGACAAGCTATAAGTTCTCACTTGTCCGAGGTAAGTTCGTAAGGCCTCCAATTGTTGAAGGTCTGCCATCGCTCGTAGTTTTCTTACTGTTGAGGCAACTTATAACTCCTTGCTCATCTGAGATAAGTTCGAAAGGCCACCAATTGTTGAAGGCGATCCATCTTTCCTAATTTTCCTGTTGTTAAGGCAAGTTATATGTCTTTGCTCACCTGAGGTAAGTTCATGAGGCCTCAATATTGTCGAATGTAAGCCCACGCTCATAGTTTTCTTATTGTTGAGATAAGCTACAAGTCGTCGCTCTTCCAACGCAAGTTCATAAGGCCACCAATTGTTGATGGTGAGCCCTCATTCGTTGATTTCTTACTTTAGAGGCTAGCTATAAGTCATCGTTCGTCCAAGGCAAGTTCGTAAGGCCTCCAATTGTTGAAACCAAGCCCTTGATCGTATTTTTCTTATTGTTTAGGCAAAATATATGCCATCGCTCCTCCGAAGAAAGTTTGTACGGCCACCAATTGTCGAATGTTATCCCTCATACGTAGTTTTCTTATTGTTGAGGCAAGCTATAGGTCCTTCCTCATTTGAGAAAAGTTTGTAAGGCCTTCAAGTCATGAAGGCATGCCCTCGTTCGAAGTTTTCTTATTGTTGAGGCAATCTATAAGTCCTCTTAGGCAAGATTGTATGGCCTCCAAATGTTGAAGGCGAGCCCTCACTCGTTGTTTTCTTGTTGAGAGAAGCTATAAGTCCTCGATTGTATGAGGCAAGTTCGTAAGGCCTCCAATTTTTTAAAGCGAGCCATCACTCGTGGTTTTTTATTGTTGAAGAAAGCTATAAGTCATCACTCGTCGAAGGCAAATTCGTAAGAAACCTAATTGTTGAAAACGAACCCTCGCTCGTAATTTTCTTATTGTTGAGGCTACCTATATGTCATTGCTCCTCCGAGGCAAATTTGTATGCTCCTCAATTGTCGAATGCTAGCCTTCGCTCATAGTTTGCTTGTTGTCGAAGCAAGCTATATGCCATCGCTCGTCCGAGACAAGTTCGTAAGGCCCCCATTTGTTGAAGGCGAGCCATCGCTTGTACTTTTCTTTTTGTTGAGGAAAGTTATAAGTCCTCCCTCGCTCGAGGCAAGTTCGTAAAGTTTCCATTTTTTAAAACTACCCATCACTCTTAGTTTTGTTATTGTTTAGGCAAGATATAAGTCCTAGCTCGTCCAATGCATGTTCGTAAGGCCGCCAATTGTTAAAGGTGAGCCATCTCTCATAGTTTTTTTATTGTTGAGGCGAGTCATAAGTCCTTGCTCTTCCAAGGAAATTTCTTAAAGGCTCCAAATGTTGAAGACGAGCATTCGCTTGTAGTTTTCTTATTGTTGAGTTAAGCTAAAAGTTCTCGCTCGTCCAAGGTAAGTTCATAAGGCCTTCAATTTTGAAGGTTATCCTTTGCTAGTAGTTTTCTTTTTGTTGAGGCAAGCTATAAGTCCTCGCTCATCTAAAGCAAGTTTATAAGGCCTTTAATTGTCGAATGTGAGTCCATGCTTGCAATTTTCTTATTGTTGAGGCAAGTTCATAAGGCATTCAATTCCTAAAGGCGAGCCATCGCTCGTAGTTATCTTATTGTTGTGGCAAGCTATAAGTCCTCGATTTTCTGAGTTAAGTTGATAAGGCCTCCAATTGTTGAAGGCAAGTCCTCACTCATAGTTTTCTTATTATTGAGACAAGCTATAAGTCATCTCTTGTCCGATGCAAGTTCATAAGGACTCTAATTCTTATAGGTGCCAACACTCGTAGTTTTCTTATTGTCGAGGCAAGCTAAAAGTCCTCAATCTTATGTGGTAAGTTGACAAGGCCTCTAATTGTTGGACACGAGCCCGCACTCGTAATTTTCTTATCGTTAAGGCATGCTATAACTCTTCACTCACCTAAGGTAAGTTCATAAGACCTCAAATTGTCAAATAAGAGCCCTCGCTCGTAGATTTCTTATTGTTGAGCAAAACTATAAGCCCTCACTCGTCCGATAAAATTTTGTAAGGCCTCCAATTGTTGAGGGTGGACCCTAGCTCGTAGTTTTCTTATTGTCGAGGCAAGCTATAAGCCCTTGCTCATTCGAGGCAAGTTCGTAATTTTTTCAATCTTTGAAGGTGAACATCACTCATAGTTTTATTTTTGTTGAGGCAAGCTATAAGTCCTCATTCGTCCGAAATAAGTTCATAATGCCTCAAATTGTCGCTCGTAGTTTTCTTATTGTTGAAGCAAGGAATAAATCCTCACTCATCCGAGGCAAGTTCTGAAGGCCTCCAATTGTTGAAGGCAAACCCTCGCTAATAATTTTCTTATTTTTTAGGCAAGCTATGTGGCACGTTTGTAAGGCCTCCAATTGTTTAAAATAAACCATCACTCGTAGTTTTCTTATTGTTGAGCCAAGCTATAAGTCATCACTCGTCCGATGCAAGTCCGTAAGGCCTCCAATTGTTCAAGGTTAGAAATTGCTCATAGTTTTCTTATTGTTTAGGCAAACTATAAGTCCTTGCTCATCTAAGGCAAGTTCGTAAGTCTTCTATTTGTTGAAGACGAGCCCTCCCTTGTAGTTTACTTACTGTTGAGGAAAGCAATAAGTATTCGCTCCTTCAAGGCATGTTCATAAGGCCACCAATTATTGAAGGCGAGCCTTCGCTATTAGTTTTCTTGTTTTTTAGGCAAGGTATAAGCTCTCGTTCATCCGATGCAAGTTCATAAAAGCCTCCCATTGTTGAAGGTGAGACATTTCTTGTAATTTTCTTATTTTTCAAGCAAGCTATCCAAGTTAAGTTTGTAAGGCCTCCAATTGTTGAAGGTATTCCCTAGCTCATAGTTTTCTTATGGTTGAGGTACACTATAAGTTCTCACTCGCCCGAGGCAAGTTCGTAAGTCCTTCAATATTGTCGAATGTGAGCCCTCGCTCAAAGTTATCTTATTGTTGAGGTAAACTATAAGTCATTGCTCATCTGAGAAAAGTTCCTAAGGCCTCAAACTGTCAAAGGTGAGCCATCACTTGTAGTTTATGATAGTTGAGGCTAGCTATAAGTCATCGCTCATCCGAGGCAAGTTCGTAAGGCTTCCAATTGTTGAAGGCAAGCCTTCGCTCGTAGTTTTCTTATTTTTGAACAAAGCTATAAGTCTTCATTCGTTGGTGGCATGTTCGTAAGGCTTCCAATTGTTTAAGGCAAGCCATCGCCTGTAGTTTTCTTATTGTGAAGGCAAGTTATAAGTACTCACTCGTCCAAGGTAAGTTCCTAACTCATCCAATTGTCGAAGGCAAGTCCTCACTCGTTGTCTTCTTATCATTGAGCCAAGCTATAAGTCATCGCACGTTCGAACGAAGTTCATAATGCCTCGAGGAAAGTTCGTAATGCCTCCAATTGTTGAAGGTAAGCCCTCGCTCATAAATTTCTTATTTTTTAGGCAAACTATACCTTCTCGCTCATCCGATTCAAGTTCATAAGGCCTCCAATTGTTGAAGGAGAGCCATCCCTCGTAATTTTATTGTTCAAGTAAGCTATAAGTCCTCTTTCGTCCTAGGTAATTACATAATTCGAGGAAAGTTCATAAGGCCTCCAATTGTTGAAAACGAGACCTAGATCTTAGTTTTCTTGTGATTGAGGTATGCTATAAGTCCTTTCTCATTTGAGACAATTTCGTAAGGCTTCCAATTGTCGAATGTTAGCCCTCACTCGTAGTTTGCTTATTGTCGAGGCAAGCTACAAGTTCGCGCTTGTCCGGTGCAATGCTTGTAATTGTTGAAGGCTAGCCAACACTCATAGTTTTCTTATTGTTGATTCAAACTATATGTCCTCGCTCATAAGGCAGCCAATTATTAAATGTGAGCCACCACTAAAAGTTTTCTTGTTGTTGAGACAAGCTATAAGTTATCACTCGTCCGATGCAAGTTCACAAGACCTCCAATTGTCGAAAGCGAGACCTCAATTGTAGTTTTCTTATTGTTGAGAAAAGCTATAAGTCAATGCTCATCCGAGACAAGTTTGTAAAGCCGCCAATTGTTGAAGACAAGACCCCGCTCGTAGTTCTCTTATTGTTGAGGCAAGCTATAAGTCCTCGCTCGTCTGAGGCAAGTTCGTTAGGTCATCCAATTGTTGAAGGCAATTCCTCACTTACAATTTTCTTGTTTTTGAGGCAAGCTATAAGTATTTGCTCATCCTATGCAAGTTCATGAAGCCTCCAATTGTTGAAGATAAGCTATAAGTCCTTTTTCATCAAAGGCAAGTTCGCAAGGCCTTCAATTGTTGAAGGCGAGTCTTCATTCGATCGGAGAAAGTTTGTAAGCTTCCAAGTGTTGAAGGTGAACCCTAGCTCGTAGTTTTCTTATGGTTGAGACAAACTATAAGTTCTCGCTCGTCCGAGGTAATTTTGTAAGGCCTCCAATTGTCAAATGTGAGCCCTTACTCATAATTTTTTATTGTTGAGGCAAGCTATAAGTCCTCCCTCGTTTGATGCAAGTTCGTAACACCCCCAATTGTTGAAGGTGAGCCCTTGCTTGTATATTTCTTCTTGTTGAGACAAGCTATAAGTCATTGCTCATCCGTTGCAAGTTTTTAAGGTCTCCAATTGTTGAAGGCCATCCATCGCTGTTAGTTTTCTTGTTTTTAAGGCAAGCTATAAGTCATCATTCATCCAAAGCAAGTTCAAAAGACCTCTAACTTTCAAAAGCGAGCCCTCGCTCGTAGTTTTCTTATTGTAGAGGATAGCTATAACTCTTTGCTCTTCCTAGGCAAGTTCGTAAGACCTCTAAATGTTCCAGGCAAGACCTCGTCCGTAGTTTTCTTATTGTTGAGACAAGCTATAAGTCCTCACTCATCGAAGCAAGTTCGTAAAGTCTCCAATTGTTGAAGGCGAGCCATCGCTCATAGTTTTCCTATTGTTGAGGCAAGCCATAAATCCTTGCTCATCTAATATAAGTTACTAAGGCCTCCATTTGTTGAAGGTGAGCCATCGCTCTTAGTTTTTTTTATTGTTGAGGCAAGATATAAGTTCTAGCTCATCCGAGACATGTTCCTAAGGCATCCAACTGTCACAGGCGAGCCATCTTTTGTAGTTTTCTTATTGTTGAGGCAAGCAACAAGTCATCCCTCATCTGATGTCAGTCCGAAAGGCCTCCAAATGTTGAAGACGAGCCATTACTCGTAGTTTTTTATTATTGAGGCAAGCCATAAGTACTCACTCATTCGAGACAAGTTCGTAACATCCTCAATTGTTGGAGGTGACCAAGTTTGTAACATTCCTAATTTTTGAAGACAACCCTCACACGTAGTTTTCTTATTGTTGATAAAATCAATAAGTCCTCGCTCATCTAAGGCAAGTTCGCAATGCTTCCAATAGTTGAAGGTAAGACATTGCTCATATTTTTCTTAATGTTGACGCAAGCTATAAGTCATCGCTCATCCGAGGCAAGTTCGTAAGGCCTCCAATTATTAAAGGTGAGCCGTAGCTCGTAGTTTTCTTATTGTTGATGAAAGATATAACTCATTGCTCATCCGAGGTAAGTTCTTTCCGTGTCCAATTGTCAAAGGAAAGCTCTCGTTCGTAGTTTTCTTATTGTTGAGGCAAGCTATAAGTCATCGCTCATCTAAGGCGACGTAATTATTGAAGGCGAGCCCTCACTCATAATTTTCTTATTGTTGATTCAAGCTATAAGTGCTAGCTAGTTTGAGGCAAGTTCATAAGGCCTCCAACTGTTGAAGGCGAGCCCTCACTTGTATTTTTCTTACTGATGAAGAGAGATATAAGTTCTCACTTGTCCAAGGTAAGCTCATAAGGCCTCCAATTGTTGAAAGAGAGCCCTCACTCGTGATTTTCTTATTGTTGAGAAAAATACTATGTCCTCTCTCATTCGAGGCAAGTTCTTAAAGCCTCTAATTGTTGAAAGCTAGCCTTCGCTTGCAGTTTTTCCATTGTTGAGATCAACAATAAGTCGTCGCTCATTCGAGACAATTTAGAAAGGCCTCCAATTGTGGAAAGGAAGCCCTATCTCGTAATGTTCTTATTGTTGAGGCAATCTATAACTCATCTCTCGTCTGAGGTAAGTTCGTTGCGCCTTCAATTATCAAAGGTGAGCTCTCACTTGTTGTTTTTATATTGTTGAGGCAAGCTATAAGTCCTTGCTGGTCCGAGAAAAGTTTGTATGGCCTCCGATTGTTGAAGGCGAGCCCCCGCTCATAGTTTTCTTATTGTTGATATAAGCTATAAGTCATCTTTCGTATAATGCAAGTTTATAAGGCCTCCAGTTGATGTAGGCGAGCCCTTACTCTTAGTTTTCTTTATGTTGAGGAAAGCTATAAGTCCTCCCTGGTCCGAGAAAAGTTTGTATGGCCTCCAATTGTTGAAGGTGAGCCCTCGCTCGTAGTTTTCTTATTGTTGATATAAGTTATAAGTCATCTTTCGTATAATGCAAGTTTATAAGGCCTCCAGTTGATGTAGGCGAGCCATTGCTCTTAGTTTTCTTTATGTTGAGGAAAGGTATAAGTTCTCGCTCGTACGAGGTAAGTTCATAATACCTCCAATTGTTGAAGGTGAGCCCTCAATCGTAGTTTTCTTATTTTTGAGGCAAGCTATAAGTCCTCACTTGTCTGAGAAAGGTTCGTAGGGTCTCCAATCGTTGAAAGCAAGCTTTCGCTAGTAGTTTTCTTATTTTTGAGGAAAGTTATAAGTCATCGCTCATCTGAGGAAAGTTCATAAGACTTCCAATTGTCGAAGGCGAGCCCTCGCTCATAGTTTTCTTATTTTTTAGGCAAGCTGTATGTTCTCGCTCGTCCGAGGCAGATTCACAGGCCTCCAATTGTTGAATGTGTGCCATCCATCGTAGTTTTCTTTTTGTTTTGGCAAGCTATAAGTCCTCGCTCGTTCGAAGCAAGTTCATAAAGGCTCCAATTATTGAAGGTGAGCCCTAGCTCGTAGTTTTCTTATTGTTGAGGCAAGTTATAAGTCCTTGCTCGTCCAAGGAAATTTCATAAGGCCTCCAATTGTCGAATATGAGCCTCGATTGTAGTTTTCTTATGGTTGAGGCTTGCTATAAGTCATTGCTCGTCTAAGACAACTTCGTAATGCCCCTAGTTGTTTAAGGTGAGCTCTCACTCGTAATGTTTTTATTGTTTGAGGCAAGCTATCATTCCTCGCTCTTTCAAGGCAAGTTCCTAAGGCCTCTAATTGTTGAAGGCGAGCCCTCGCTGGTAGTTTTCTTATTATTCAGGTAAGCTATAATTCTTCGCTTGTCCGAGACAAGTTCATATGGCCTCATTGTCAAAAGCGAGCCCTTGCTCATAGTTTTCTTATTGTTGAGAATAGTCATTGCTCATCTGAGCAAAGTCGTAAGTCCTCCAATCGGTAAAGGCAAGCCCTCGCTTGCAGTTATCTTATTGTTAAGACAAGCTATAAGTCATCGCTCGTTGAGAAAAAGTTCGTAAGGCCTCCAATTATTGAAGGTGGGCCCTTGCTCACAATTTTCTCATTGTTGAGCAAGCTATAAGTCCTCACTTGTCCAAGAAAAGTTTGTAATGCCTCTAATTGTTGAAGGCGAGCCCTTACTCGTATTTTTCTTACTGTTGAGAATAGTCATCGCTCATCTGAGCAAGGTCGTAAGTCTTCCAATTGGTAAAGGCAAGCCCTCGCTCTTAGTTTTCTTATTGTTGAGGCAAGCTATAAGTCATCGCTCATCTGAGGCAAGTTCATAAGGCCACCAATTGTTGAAAGAAAGCCATCGCTTGCAATTATCTTATTGTTAAGACAAGCTATAAGTCATCGCTCGTTGAGGGCAAGTTCGTAAGGCGTCCAATTATTGAAGGTGGGCCCTTGCTAACAATTTTCTCATTGTTGAACAAGTTATAAGTCCTCACTTGTCCAAGAAAAGTTTGTAATGCCTCTAATTGTTGAAGGCGAGCCCTCACTCGTAGTTTTCTTATTGTTAAGGGGAAGCCAAGGGTTGCAATATCATGCTTCAGCATGATACCTCTGAGTATAGAGAAGCCTTGAACTCTCAAGTTGGCTATCAGGCTTTAGATTTTGCTTTAGCAACATGACTCAGAACATAGAGAAGTTAAAAACATGCATCACCAAGCTTCGATCTCTGCTTCGGCATACTGACTCAAAATGTATAGCAAAGTCAAGGGTTACAGTATCAAGCTTCGGTCTCTACTTCGACATGATGCTTGGGAGCATAGAGAATCTATGAAATCTCTAACCATCTTTCAAGCTTCAGTTTCTACTTTTGCAAGATGCCTCTGAACAAATAGAAGCCTTGATTTTTAAGTTTCAGTCTTCACTTTGGTATGATGCCTTTAAACTCATTCAAGGTCTGACACATTTGCAGTGTTGGGTCGGAAATAGATCCTGAAAAGGTTGCAATTCATCTGAAAAGAACATTGGAAATTATCCACCTCACATAAATTTGAGGCTTGAACTTGGAGAACTAATGTTACGTCCAAAATCACCAATCCACTAGGACGCCTCGTCAACCTCAAGGAACACATGGCACGATAGACTGGCCTCATTGATAAGCCTAGTCAGACACCTAAGTGCAAAGGACCGAATATGCAATCCTTGGCAATAGAGGCTATATACTTGCAATAGAATGGAGACCTTAAACTTGAGAGCCTCAGATTTAAGCATCGGACTCAACCCCCAGATTTTTTGCATAATTTTGACAATTTGGACTTAACATTAATATACTTCATATACCAGAAAAACCATTTTAGACAATTGTCGACTTATCTTGAAACCTGGATCATAAAGGAGAACGACCAATCGTAAAAGAGGATGTCCATTCATAAAAGAAATATGACTTACTTACCCCTAACAATCCTCTATAAATAGACGATCAAATCTCAGAGGAAATTGTCATCGATTTTGTATCTTTAATAATTCCGCAAGTGCACGGGTCGCTCAAGTAATAAAGTGGATGTTGAGTCCAAGTATCGTTCCCACGAAGATTTAGATAATTCAGTTCAATTATACTAACCTTAACCGAATCTAATGAACTTTTGAAGATTTTGTGATTGAAAACTAATTAAACTATAAACTAAAATTAATTAACTAATTAAAATTCAAACAAATAAGAGATTAAAATAGAGAAGAATTACTTTAAAATTGGAAAAGAAAAGAAAAGTAAAGCGTACTAGGATCCCGAATCCATTTATACTAATTTTCTTTAACCCGAACAGTTGAATTTGATAACATGATTTAATTATGAAAATCAATATTCCTAATTTGTTTAACAATCTCTCTCGAGTAGAATTAAACATATTCCTATATATGACCCGACTATATCTCTATGATAGATGCGAACATATAAGAATGCATTAGAATTTGTGAATACTTAAAGATCACGTAAAGCATAGCGGTGTATCTCTATCCCCTATCGGACTCTACGATAATTGTTATATGTATAACCTATTTTCCATCTTTCGATGGTAAAACAAGCCACAAGAATTATACAACTATTGCGCATATAATTGTAGATGAAGAGAAATCAATATCAATTATTCAAAATTAAAAACATGCTTAAACATCAAAAACTAGGTTCGAAGAATTAAAGATTCATGATACTTCATCACGATCCTAGTACTAAAATAAATCTAGCCTAACATACTAAGAAGAAGAAAAGAAAAAGAAAATTAAAATATGGAAGCCATCACCCGGATATGAAGAAAATAATTGGGAGGTAAAATCTAGAACTTGATCTTCGTTTTAATCTTGAAATGATGAATCTTGATCTTCGTTCTTGATTTGTCTCAAGTTCTTCTCTCTAAATCGGCTCCCAAATCGGCCTAAAACGACTCCCAAAACGGCACAAATGTTATGAGTTAATAACTCATATTTATAGTATCCTTGTTGTGCCCCAAAAGATGCCAAAAAATCATTAAAATCGCGTCCCAAAAAGTTTCCTAATTGGAATCGAACTCAAAAAGGAAACAAAAATACATGTCTGCCAAAATTACACTAAGTGATCGCCCAATACAAACCCGAGTGATCGCCCAGGCCAACCAAAATGCATTTTGCTGACGAAAATAGGTTCTGGGCGATCGCGCAGTTCAACTTTTTTCTGCTCCGCGGATATTTTTCAAATGGCCATAACTTTTTGTAGGAAACTCAAAATTGAGATCCGTAAAAAGTGTTGGACTCATAATTAAATTATATTTCTAATGGTGTATTATTTGCCTAGTGAATATTTTAATATCAAAAGTTATACTCAAGTTTCTCCACATGCTTCAGTAGGTAGTTTCTTAATTCGGTTCTTTGGCTTTTCGGTGTTTGATCAATTGATTCAACTCTTCATTGTCACTCCAACACACCTTAAACTTATTGATTTTATATTCTTTCTCATTTTCCAAAGTTTGGCTCTTGATATTCACTTCAACAACTCAACTTACTCGTCGATTTTACCAAGTTGTTGCTCTTTCCGTCCATTCTTCTCCAATTACTTATAAATGGGTCCAAAGCTGAAATAAGAAGAATAATATACTAAACTAAGTAAAAAAATCAATAAAATAACGGAATAAAAGCTTAGTTTAAAGGCCCGAATAAGTGCACAAAATGCACTTATCAGAAACGATTACGAATTTTACAGAGAAATCATATACAAAGAAGATGCTAGTATAAGTAGAGATTATACATTATAGCAAAAATACTGTTAAACGACAATGTAGGACTTGTAGATTATACATTAAATGTCTACATAGATTGTATAGTTAATTAGATAATAGGCCCAATTAATTAATAAGATTACTTAACACAAAATTTACATTAATAAGCCTATAAAACAGAAGAATCCCAAAAAAAAAATTGTTCAATGTTTTTTTCCTAAACATACTGTATATTATTTTTATTAACAAAAATGTTAGTTTCAATTTAACCTTATGTTTGAAAAAAACTTCCTAAAAGAATAGCAACAAATACCGAAAACAATTGATTTCGAACCCATAAAAACCGCAAAATTAAAAATCAATTTCATCGGAAATTACAGCAAATGAAAAATTCCATCGCCTGGTGGAAGAGAAGATATTGTCCAAGTCTCCATTTCATAAATTTTAAAGAAATATTTCAGTCTTGCTATTCTCGATTTCATTGGAAACTTGTTTAGTTGAATGTGGAAACAAATGAGAAATTGCATAGAAAGTCTTGTTATGATATTTTTCCCAAAGTTGCAATTGAATCTGTTCTCCGTGCTTTTGACCTTCTTTCATTATTGTAAACTTGTAGCGTTTGAATTTTGTATGATTGTATGATTAAATATGTCGACAATTCCAAATATCAAACCTAGACCATGTTCTCAAGTCTCAATTTAATATATAACATGATATGTTGTATTGTTGTATGGGATTAGTTATAGATATTTTATATAGAAAATCAAGACTATCTTTATATGTTATCTGCTACGTTACGTTGCATCATCTATATTACAACATATGTCAACTTATACGACTCTTTTGCATCATCTATATATATAGCTGTTGAAATAATTTAAAAAGTTGCAAGTCATCCTATTGGATGTGGAATCACAATATGGCTATGATATTTGGATATTCTTATTGAATAACACCATTCGTAATATTTCTTTCATTTTTATCTTGTTAATCGTGCTTTTGCAATTAGATATAATGTGTAACTCAGCATTCACAATAATGAAACAAGTGTCGTGACGCAAACAAAATCAATATATGGGATACAAGAGTGCAGAAATAATTGAAGTGGTTGTAACATTAATCTCTATCTATTATTGGATCTTATGTTATTTATTACCACGTGCTCATCTAAATTGAATCTCTTAAAAGTAATATAAACCACAAAAACATTTAAATGGAGATCAAACATCAAAACAGAAATAATGAACAATAAATAATCAACACAAAATCAATAATTTACGAAAACGAATAACTTCTAATTAATCAAAAACGTGAGGTTTCATCGTTCATCTTAGATATAAAAGATTTAGGCGGACATGATTCATATGAATAGAATGATAATAATGAAAGAATTCATGATCTGGAAGAAAAAGAAAAAGAATAGATGCAACCTTAATTAATATTGAATTAATCCAAAATCTCCGATTGCACATTTCTTTTCATTGCTCTTGATCTCTATATCACTTCAATTGTGTAACCCTTTCAAAAGACATAGAAGAGGTCTCTTTGTAGTCCTTGGGAAGTCTTCAAAGTTGTGTCTTAAAAGAGTCTTAATCCCACTTAACTTTAGAAAATCACACTTATGACATTCATTCAGCATAGGTCGCACCTACGTCGCATAACGCATTCTGCTACCTAGGTGTGACCTCTAGTAAGTTTGCAAAACTGCACCTAGGTCGCACAATGAGTTTACACAACCGCACCTAGGTCGCATAATGCTTTGTACTACCTAGGTGTGACTTTTTTCCAAAATTTATAATTTGGTCTCCGATTTGGCTTTTGATGTACGGTTTTGGTCATTTCTTCCTTAAATCTTCTCGATTCAATCCAAAAGCTTCCAAACGCATTCTAATTGGTCCTCGCCCTTCTAAAGTTTTCCAAAGTGATCTTCCCAAGTCCCCAGACTTTTCAAAATCTGATTCTTGCTCCCGAAACTTTTAAATTCACAACAGTTGCTTTCTAATGGCTTCAACTTATGTCTGTGCCATCCGATTAAGCGTCAATTAAGCCTCAAACTCTTGTTTTCGCACCTAACTCATCCAAATGGGTTTTGTACCTATATACACAATAATTGAACTCATTTAAATAGAAATATACTCATATATTGAATATATAATAAGTTTATAAGTATAAATAAGCATATAAAATACACTTACCTGTCTTATCGGAGGATGAACAATATCACTCTCATCATCATGATTAGGAGCAGCAAAATCTATTTGAAAAAATCCAACACAATATGGAGCCTATTTCTCCTCTACACTTAGCTCTACGGCCTTCACTTGAATCTGTACAATTGCATATGTCAATAATAATTATTAAAAACACAGCAACACAAAATGAACGATTAATAATTATAAGATACAAATAAACAACGTAGATAACAAAGTGGTGTACATTGGGTGGGTAAAATGATTTATGCTCTAGTTGAGATGAGGTTACACACGTGTTCAAGTTTCTACACAATTTCTCATCTAATGATGGGACAGCATCAACTTGTGTTATCAAGCACACTCATTGAAATATAGCATAATCAATTACATTCAATAAGAATCAAGAATTTTTTAAAATTTAAATGTATCACAACATATCACGTATTACTACTGATGCTTGGCATGTTTTTACTCAAGCCGATCGAGTTATTTGTAATCGTTTGATTTTAGAGATAGTCGGTTTACTCGAAATATACTGTCTCGGTCGAGTTATGTCACTTTACTCGAAATGTAATGACTATATGGAGTTAGATCTGTAATCTTGGTCTATAAATAGATGGACATCCGTCAATTAATACAGAGAATTTTTTTTGAACTCAAAACTTTCTTTTCTATATAATCGTTTTTCATATACAGAGCGATCAATTGGCGCCATCTGTGGGAAAGACTATTCTTTTCCTAACAAAAAGAACAAAAAGTCATGTCCGGCAGAACAAGAAGAATGCCTAGAATAGATCATCCAGATGCTCCATTGCAAGAAATTGTAGAAGAGCAACAACCTCCGTTGCAATTTGCTACTCTCCAGCAATTCATAGTTTTTCAAGATCAAATGTCAACCATCATGGATATGCTATAGAGAATGACCGCTCCGCCGCCAACAACGGAGATTCCACCAACATCGAGAATTTTCCCGACAGCAGAAGTTCCACTAGCAGCAGATATTCCACCAGCGGTTGAGATTCCACCATCCGAAACTACACAGACACATGAAATGACGTCTACTAGCTGTTGCTCAATACGAGCCAATTGGGAAAGCATCTTGAATGAAAAAGTTGATGAGGCAATTGTGCAGAGGAAGAATAGAGGGTGACCGATCTCTACAAAGGAGGATCCATTTACTGAAGATGTAATGAATGTACCTTTGCCGCGGAAATTTAAAGAGCCAACAAGAGATTTTGATGGCACAACAGATCCTATTGATCACATCCGAACTTTTCAAGATTGAGTGAGATTACATGGTTGGCCAAACACTATAGCATGTAGGGCGTTTCCAATTACATTGCAGAAAGACGCAAGAGAATGGTTCGACATGTTACCTCCACAGTCGATCTCTTCATTTTCAAATTTTGCAAACAAATTCGCAATTTTTTCTCTAGTAGTGTTCGAAAAAAGAAGACATCGATGGAGCTTATGTAAGTAACACAGGAGAAATGAGAGTCTTTGCATGAATATATGTCACAGTTCAATCGTGCAACGTTAGGCATAAAAAATTTGCAAATGCCATCGGTTGTTACCGCTCTACTTAGTGGGTTGAGAAACCACATCTTCAGGGCCAGTCTCTTGAAGAAACCACCCGAGTCTATGACAGAACTCCTTAGACAAGGAGATGAGTATATCGATTAGGAAGAAGTGATCGAGACATATATGACAAATGGAGTAAGAAAATGTGACGTGAAGAACCTTCGCTGAACAAACAAAACATCTGTAGCACAGTCGATTACAGATATTGACCGAGAGTAAAAGTAGTTAATACAATATCCCAGACTCAGTTAACTGCCCCACTGTCTGCTATACTCCGCAAGATAAGTACAATGAAAGAGGTACAATGGCCAGAAAAATTGAGATCCGATCCATCTATTCGAGATCCTAACTACATATTCAAATTTCACAAAGATCATAGCCGTACTACCGATTAATGTCAGACACTTCGAAATGAAGTCGAGAGGTTGATTTCTGCAGGACTAATAAAACATTTCGTGAAGACAAATGATGAAAACCGAAAACGAACAGTAGAAGAAAAGGGAATGAAGTGGAGAGCATGAGTGATAAATATAATTGTTGGAGGATTAGCTAGGTGAGTGATAAGTGTTGTTTTATACTTATCTGGACCATTAAAAGTGGACAATTGTAAGTACTCTTAAGTGATTTTCTATTTAATTATGTATCTATTTAATTGTTTTAGGTCAAAACCCCGAGATCGGATGGAATTAGAGAAAAACAAAGCAAAATAGGTAAAAAGAGACTAAAAGCGTACGAAAACTTGGATATGGGGATCAACTTGCAAATATTCAAAATTTGAAGGACTTGGATTGCAAATAAAAGAGGACTAAATTGAAATAAAATAAGAAATTAGAGGACTAAAGAGGACAAAATATAAAGTTGAAGGATTTGGACAGCAAATAAGATAACTAAAAGAGGAAAAGGACAAAAATATGACTAAGGACCAAATAATATATACATCAAACTACAGAGGACCAAGTGTGCAATATATGGATTGAAACCATTTTTGGTAGTTTCTTTCACTATTTGCCGCGGTCAAACCGCCGTTGACCGCGGCCATGCGCGGCAGACGCATCTAGATGGTTTTTGGCTTATTTTTAATTTCAACCAGGGTCTTTTTCATCTTTTCATGTACATGAGTTGTAAAATTAGTAAAACACTATATAAAGACCTATCCTAGGTCAAAATAAGGAGGTTAATTCTTTGGAGAACACAAGTGAAGACGGAGAAAAGAACGGCGAAGAAAACGAAGAACCACTCAGATCAAGAAGATTGGAACGTGAAGATCAAAATATCTTGGTGCAAGATAATCAACATACTTTTATCTTTTCTTCAGAACCCGGTTATGTATTCAAATCTTCTAATGTTTTCTTCTTCCCGAATCATGAGTAGCTAAATTCATAGTTTGGATGAACGATGTAGCCTAGTTTTAATTCTTTAATTTCAAATCTCAAGTTTTGACTTATAAATTATTTAACTATTTGATTTTACTTCTTCTCTTCATGCTTGGAATAACTGGCTATTATTTTATTGATTTTGTAGATTGAAATGAACTGAGAAGTAAATTATTAATCTAGACCACGTTGTAAAATTCGACAATTAGATAAAAGGTAGAGATACACTTTTATTATTGTTGCGATCTGAATTGAATTCTTATGAGAATTAATGCATCTAATTAAGGACCATTCTGACTGCCTAAGTTGACTTAATTAGATATGACTAATTTGAACTCGAGAGGGATAAATTAGGTTAAATTCTTGAATTCGACCGAATACAATTTTAGGAATAAATCTTGAGATGAGGAATTAAAGATGATAACTAGGTGAATTCGTTTGTCCAAGCTCTTTAATAATCATTCTTTTCTAAATTCTTGCTGTTTGCTTTTTACATACATTCATATATTATTTCCTTACATTCATAATTCTAGTTTAAATATTTCAAATCAACTCAATTCAAATTATTTTAAATAAATTAGCATTGAGATTAATTTAACTAATACATAAATAAGACAGTCTTTGTGGGAACGAATCCGGACTCAATAGGTCCACTTTATTACTTGTTTGCGATATTGTACACTTGCAATCACATTATTTTCACAACAAGTTTTTGACACCGTTGCTGGGAACTATTCTTATTTAATATCAGTTTAGATTAATCGTTAATGTTAGTTTTAATTAATTAATTAATTTATTATTATTTATTATTGATTTCTTTTATTATTGTTGTTATTACTATTTTCTTTCTTCTTTGTTTATTTCTTTTAAATGGCAGATGCTATTAATACACAATTTGCTGCATTAACAAAGCAGTTGGAGCTCTTGATCAGAACACAGATGCAATGAGTGAATGTCATCCAAGCAACCATCATGTGCGAAAACTGTGGAACTAACCACTCGACATCAGATTGTATGTTATTGGCCTATTCAGAATAGGTCAATTTTGTGTTGAATAATACACATTAGCAGTATAATCCATATTCACAAGCATACAATCTGAGTTGGAAGCAACTCCCAAAATTTAAGTGGTTTGAGAATCAACACAGTAGTAATCCCAACAATGCTTAGCAAAAGAAAAGACCAAGTTTGGGGAGATGTTCCAACAGTATATGCAAAAGACTGATAAACTAATTAGAGAGGCAGAAAACAAATTATCATAATCAACAGGCTTCCATCAGAAAACTGAAAACTCAGATTGGCCAATTAGCCTTACAACTATCAGATAGAACTCCATGGACCCTACCTAACAATACTGTAACAAATCCAAAAGAGCAAGTACAATCAATCACTATTAGGAGCGGGGTACAACTGCCAGAAATTCACGTGAAAAGGCTAGAGAAAAAAGATAAACAGTTGGCAATTGAAGAAGAAGAAGCTGGGAAGCAAGATGCAAAATCAAAAGAAGAAAAGTATGTGAAAAAAGATAAGTTGATCATAAATGAGCAAAATAAAAAATTGACATCCAATGATATTGCACTTATCAAGCAATTCTTCGACTCCCGTATTTATTCTAAAATTGATTTTGTGATCAAGGCCGATGAGTAAGTTGAAGTTTTCGTAGTGGTGTTCGAGCAAGGTGCTAAACTACAATTATATTTATCTGAGAAGCGTAAGTTAAATTTTTGGAAGATAAATAAAAAATGGTGCAAAGTCAATAGATAAAAGCAAAGCAAGTCCTCCAAAGTACTATTTAAAGTGCCGTAAAGCAACCAGACAATAAGTCGAGCTCTAGACTATAAATCGAGAGCTTAATAGGAGGCAACTTATTTTTCTATCCTTTATATGTTTATTGCATTGCATGTAGAATTTTAGGACTGCATTAGGAAGTAGAGCACGTTTCCCGATTTTTAGTAAATGAGTACATTTAATTATTTTTATTTATTTCAGGCTACACATCGTCATTCCAATGCCAATGCTTACTGATCAGCTGAAAGTCCGACGTTGTCTCTACGCCTTTTGATTCAGGTTAACTCTCTCCTTTTTTATTTATTTTGCTTTCTTTAGTCACATTGAGGACAATGTGAACTTTAAGCTTGGGGGTGACTTTAATTATTTTGGTTATTGTTGTGTGTGCTATGAATTTAAAAAAAAAAAAAATTATTTGTGTGCTTGTATGTTGGATAGCCTTGCCGGCTAATGATGATATATATTTGAAACTGTTATCGATTCATGACTTATGACTAGGTGATGCTACTTATGCCTGTTATTTATAGACTATACTTATCCATGTGAGATATGATTAAGTGTGAGCACAATAGTCATGAATATCACTATCTTGGGTTGGTATATTAAGTAGAATACAATTGTGAACCTAAGTTGTGAAACCAAGACCAACAGTTGACAATTCAATTACCTAACTATTTGAAAGGATAGTTTGGGGGTGGTTAAACCAATATACAAGGTATTTAGATAGGTGTTTATTCCGTGCTTGAGTAATAATTGTGTGGAGTGTATTTGGCTACCAGGTGGAATCTAGGTATTGACTGGATGCTAGGAATCTAATCCCCGCTTATTTAACTTGCAAAAAAAAGGGCATTGCACTTGCATTATCTTATACCTCTCTTCGTAGCCTAGTTGACTCGAGTGATAAAATCTGTTGGGGTTCTCAAAACTCGGTGCCCTAAAGTCTATCAGACCTGGGAGCCATTGGCCTAAAGCTCGCTACAAGGGTCATCTAGAAAGCTTAAGGGAGTGAGGTATTACACATAAGATATATATCTATATATGATTATATATAAAAAAAGAAGCAAAAGCAAGATTGAGCCTTTGTGCGTATAACTTGGAGATTTAGATGACTAGTGGGTTTGACTTACCTAGTGGAAGCTTGATGGCCAAAGCATTCAATAAAAAGAGAATCATCAGATCTAGTTAGCAACTGTATTGGCTAGACCTAACCAAATTTTGAGCGGTATTTGAATAAGTATTTTGAAAGCAACTTTAGAGTTAACACCCAGGGTGAGAGAATGAATATCAATATGGGAGTGTGTATTCTTACGAGAGAAAAAAGAAATATTTGACCATTGGGAGCAGAATATTACCAACCTAAAGGTTTATGTTGATTGGATTAACTATGCGCACACACATATATCAATCGAGCATCGGATAAGTAAAAAATTAATTTTGGTAGCATAATTTAGAAGTTTTTTATGAATTGATTGAGTTGTTTCAAAAACATGAGGCAAATACGGCAAGCTATCTATTATAGTATATTTTAATATTATTTGTTTGATTGTTTAAGTAAATAATCATGTTCGAAAACGAACAAATGTTCAAGTTTGGACGTATTTGATAAGTGCTATTTTACACTTATCTGGACCATCAAGAGTGGACAATTGTAAGTACTCTTAAGTGATTTTCTACTTAATTATGTGTCTATTTAATTGTTTTAAGTCAAAACTCCGAGATCGGATATAATTGGAGAAAAACAAAGCAAAATAGGCAAAAATAGACTGAAAGCGTACGAAAACTTGGATATGGAGATCAACTTGTAAACATCCAAAAGTTGAAAGACTTGGGTTACAAATAAAAGATGACTAAATTGAAATGAAAGAAGAAATTAGAGGACTAAAGAGAACAAAATATAAAATTGAAGGACTTGGACAGCAAATAAGATAACTAAAAGAGGAAAAAGACAAAAATATGACCAAGGACCAAATTGGAGGACCACGTGTGCAATATATGGATTGGAACTATTTTTGGTAATTTCTTTCACTGTTTGCCGTGGTCAATCCGCGGTTGACTGCGGCCATGCGCGGCAGACGCGTCTAGATGATTTTTGGCTTATTTTTAATGTTTGACCGCGACCATGTGCGACAGACGCATCTGAATGATTTTTGGCTTATTTTTAATTCCAGTCAGGGTCTTTTTCGTCTTTTCATGTACATGAGTTGTAAAATTAATAAAATACTATATAAAGACCTAACCTAGGTCAAAATAAGGAGGTTAATTCTTTGGAGAATACAAGAGAAGACGAAGAAAATAATGGCGAAGAAAACGAAGAACCATCCAGATCAAGAAGATTGGAACGTGAAGATCAAGATATCTTGGTGCAGGATAGTCAACATATTTTCATCTTTTCTTCAGAACCCGGTTATATATTCAAATCTTCTAATGTTTTTTTCTTCCCGAATCATGAGTAGCTAAATTCATAGTTTGAATGAACGATGTAGCCTAGTTTTAATTCTTTAATTTCGAATCTCAAGTTTTGACTTATAAATTATTTAAGTATTTGATTTTACTTCTTCTCTTAATGCTTGGAATAACTGGCCATTATTTCATTGATTTTGTGGATTGTAATGAACTGAGAAGTAAATTATTAATCTAGACCACGTAGTAAAATCCGGCAATTAGATATACACTTTTATTATTGATGCGGTCTAAATTGAATTCTTAGGAGAATTAATGCATCTAATTAAGGATCATTCTGACTGCCTAAGTTGACTTAATTAGATAGGACTAATTTGAACTCGAGATGGATAAATTAGGTTAAATTCGTGAATTCGACCGAATACAACTTTAAGAACAAATCTTGAGAGGAGGAATTAAAGATGATAACTAGGTGAATTCGTTTGTCCAAGCTCTTTAATAATCATTTTTTTTCTAAATTCTTGTTGTTTGCTTTTACATACATTCATATATTATTTCCTTTCATTCATAGTTCTAGTTTAAATATTTCAAATCAACTCAATTCAAATTGTTTTAAATAAATTAGCATTGAGATTAATTTAACTAATACATAAATAAGACAGTCTTCGTGAGAACAATAATTCAGACTCAATATGTCCACTTTATTACTTGTTTACGATATTGTACACTTGCAATCATATTATTTTCACAACAGGGAGGAGACTCAAGATTATGTACAGTTTCTGTAGATAAACTCGATTGGTGTGTCAAGCAGGTTTGGCCAATCCATCACCTTCAATGATGGAGATCTAGAGGGAGTGTCTTTCCCACACAATAATGCACTAGTAATTATGGGTGATATAGCAGACTTTGATGTAAAACGAATGCTTGTGGATACGGGCAATGCTACAAACATATTGAGCTGGGAGGCTTTCGTAGCTTTGAAAATACTGACCGACCGCCTAAAATCTATAAACACTCATTTACAGGGATTTGGAGGAAGAAGTGTATTACCTGAATGCCTATGGCCTATAATGATAGTTAGGAAAATACCCCTATTGTGTAACAATGATAACACCTTTTCTGATAGTCTGAACGCTTATGGCCTATAATTCCATCTACAGATGCCCATTTATCAACTCGGCCAGGGCAGTCATATCCATTCAACATCAAGCTATGAAATTTTCCACAAGTCGGGAAATTGGGATAATCAGATGAGATTAACTAATTTCCAGAAGATGTTACGTGGTCAGTATTCGAGCTGAAGCTAACCTAATGGTGTTGACAATTGAAAAAGATAACTACCAGCAAACACACCGTTTTAAACCAACGGAAGAGGTAGAGGTGGTAGAATTACAAGAAAACAAAAGAGTAACAATCGATCGGTCCCTAAGTGAAGAAAACACGAAAAAGATTCTGAATATGCTGCGAGGAAGCAAAGACATGTTCGCTTGGAGTACTGACGATCTACTAGGTATTGACCGATCAATTGCCCAACATCGATTGAACAACATAGCTGGTCACAAACCCATGAAGCATAGGAAAAGATAGTTCGCTCCCGAAAGACAACAAGCCATAAAAGAAAAATTAGAAAAGCTATTCAAAGCAGGTTTTATAAGAGATGTAGAATATCCAGAGTGGTTGGCCAATGTGGTTCTGGTAAAAAAGTTGACTGGGAAATGGAGAATGTGTATCAACTTTACTGATTTAAACAAAGCTTTCCCCAAGGATTGTTTTCTCCTACTGACGATAGACGCACTAATAGATGTTATTGTCGGTAAAAAAAATTCAGTTTTCTAGACGCATTTTCAGGGTATCACCAAATCTCATTAGCGCTTGAAGACGCTGAGAAAATAGCGTTTATAACAGACTTTGGGACTTTTTGTTACACGACCATGCCGTTTGGTCTAAATAACGTTGGGGCCACATACCAACGCATGGACAACAAGGTGTTCAGGGATTTAATTGGTCGAAAGATAAAGGCATATGTTGATGACATGGTTGTTTATAGTGACCACGAAGAAGATCAAGATCATGTAGAAGATTTGAGGAAAATTTTTGAGTGGAGTGGCAAAGTCGTCTAAAATTCAATCCCAAAAAGTGTACTTTCGGCACAATTGGAGGTAAATTCTTAGGCTTCATGGTAACTCAAAGAGGAATAGAGGCCAACCCTAATAAAATTCGAACAATTATTGATATGACAAGTCCAAGGAATAAAAAATGAAGTACACAGGCTCACGAGTAGTGTGGCAGCTTTAAATCGATTTATGTCTCTAGCGGTTAACAGATGTCACCCATTCTTCAAAGCCATCAAGAAGAGTAATTATTTTGAATGGACAGTTGAATGTGAAGAGTCATTAGCAGAATTGAAGGCATTACTCCAGTACCCGTCCATCTTGAGCAGACCAGTACCCGAAAAATACTGAGGTTGTACCTAGCTGTGTCTCTGCATGCAGTCAATTCAGTCCTCATAAGGTTATAAGAAAAAGTAGAACGACCGGTCTACTATGTAAGTCATGTTCTGAAAGACGCTGAATCTCAATACAATCTAGTAGAGCAGCTAGTCCTAGCCCTGATCATAACTGCAAAAAAATTAAGACTGTATTTTCAAGCAAATCCAATTGAAGTCTTGACAAATCAACCTTTGAAGCAGATTCTCCATCGCCCCGAGACATCCAGTCGGTTGATGAAGTGGGTAGTGGAGTTAGGAGAATACGACTTAGAGTTTAGATTGCGATCTTCCATCAAAGGACGGGCCCTAGCTGACTTTATCGCCAAATTATCACCCAGGGTCATCTCCAGAGAAAACCCTCTTTATGTATTGTTTGTAGACGGATATTTCAATAAAGAGGGGTCAGGTGCCGGAATCATATTCGTAAAACCAAACGGAGAAGAAATGAGGTATTCATTAAGATTCGAATTCAAGGCTACTAATAATGATGCTGAATACGAAGCAGTCATACTTGAGTTACAATATGCCCTAAGAATATGAGTGCGGTCGATTAAAGTGCATAGTGACTCCCAATTAGTAGTCGGACAAATTCGAGTAGAATTTGAGGCAAAAGAAGATTGGATGGCTACGTATTTAATGAGAACCAGAACGTTTCCAAGAATTTGAAATTGTGATGATAGCTCGGATCGACAATAAACAAGCAGATGCCTTGTCTCAGCTGGGTTCTACCTATCCTAGAAATCGATCATGTACATCACCTTTACAGACACTATCCCAGCCTAGTTTTATAACTGTAATTGAAGTAGGCGAAATTGGAGAGCTTTTCACTTGGATGGATCCTTTGAAGTCCAATTTATCTGAGAGAATCCAGCCTAATGATCCAATCGAGGAAAGAAGGGTAAGGATAAGGGCAGCAGGGTTTGTAATCATCAACAATCACTTTTTCAAGAAAAGAATCTCGATGTCGTATCTAAAATGTATTGACACTGATAGAGGATTTGTCATACTCATAGAAATACATTTTGGGATGTGCGGGAACCACCAAGGGATGAACATGCTGGCCTTTAAGGCCATCCGACAAGGATATTATTGGCCGACTATGAAGGCAGACGCGAAGGAACTTGTCCAAAAATGTGACACATGTCAGAGACACGCTAGCTTATCCATGTACCGGTCGAATATCAAACTACAGTATTTGGTATTTGTCCTTTCTTTTAGTGTAGAATCGACCTCCTTGGTCCATTTCCGATAGCCAGCCAACAAAGGAAATTTCTAGTAGTTGCAATCGACTATTTCACAAAATAGGTAGAAGCAGAACCTCTTGCGACCATAACAACCAAGAAAATACTAAGTTTCATATGGAAGAGTATTATTTGCAGGTTTGAAATACCACGAATAATAATACCTGACAATGGAAAAAAATTTCATAATCGGGAGTTTGAAGAATTTTGCACGAGTTACAAGATAGATTTGAGAAATACATCGGTTGCCCACCC
Organism: Forsythia viridissima; assembly: GCA_030279155.1. NCBI lineage: Eukaryota > Viridiplantae > Streptophyta > Magnoliopsida > Lamiales > Oleaceae > Forsythia > Forsythia viridissima. Next base: position 32,595,627 of record CM059045.1, read on the forward strand.
TTGAGCAAACGATCAAGTGGAGGTTACTAATCAAACAATCTTATGGGATATACAAACTAGGCTAGAAGAATGTAAAGGACGATGGGCAGAAGAAATTCCGAACATGCTATGGGCATATCACACCACGTCTAAAGAATCGACTGAAGAGACACCATACAGATTGTGTTTCAGATTGGAAGCAGTAGTGCCGGCCGAAGTGATCGAGCCAACACCACACATAATGGTCCAGCAAGCCGATATTGAGCTATATAAATTTGAACTCGACTTGCTAGAGGGGATAAGGCATAAGGCATTTGCAAAGATGGTTAATTACAAGCGTAAGACAGCTGCATATTTCGATCGGAGAGTGAAACCTCGAAAGTTTGAGAAATGAGACCTAGTCCTCAGGAATTCTTCAGCGGCAAGACATCAACCAAGCAAGTTAGACCCCAAGTGGGAAGGACTGTTTGAAGTCATCAGAGAAGTGAAAAAGGGATCATACAGTCTAAAATATCAACATGGAAAGTACCTTGGCCGACCATGGAATGTAGAACACTTAAAAAAATATTATTAGTAAACCAAAATTAGTTTCTACATCTTTTCATTTTTCTTTTGTATCTTCATTTTTTCTTTTCAGAACAAATAGATGGGGATGAGGACAGATGATGAGGACGCTAAGGATATGGTTCATTATTGGACCAAGTGGGGTACGACCCCTGATTCCTCTCAACCACAATTTTCCTTTGTTCAGCATGCTGGTGCAACAAAATATCCTATACCGCCAAAGCCATGAACAGGAAAAGGTGAAAAGAAACCTATTTCGGCTACAGGCTGATAAATTATGATGAATTTCCCAACATCAATAAAAATAGTCGCACGTGCGATACTCAATGATGATCGAATAAAATATATATATTTTGACTATGGTCATATAAACCAAGCGATTATGATCGACTAATCATAGACTACGGTCTTACTTAAGCCAAGACACTCGACCACGGTCGTGGGTGTCCCTGCAAATCAAAATCGACCAAAACACTCGACCACGGTCACGAGCATCTGGAAAAATCAAGCTCGACTTATCCGAGGCAAAAATAACAACATCTATTTCAAAAAGGAGATGATATGTTTCTTGACAAAAAGATTCAGAAAAGGAAATAGTCATGGAAGAGCCAAGCGAGGATAAACCACCTCTCCACCCAAAGAACAAAAAATTACAAAAGTATTGTTTAATCCATGATTGTAACTAAAGTATGTTCAAGATTTTTAAGGAAAAGGAAACATTAGTCGTCTTCATCATCTACCGACGACATGAATGGGGCACCCTCAAAGTCAGTATTGGGAAATCGTTCTAGAAGCCATTCTCGGCTTTTCCTGTGTGCCATGTCTCGACTGTGAACTCCCACCATGCCTACGGTCGTCATGTATTCTTCACTCCCTTTGAACTTTTCTATAGCGGTTTTTCCCTTCGTGATTATCTCTTGAGAAAGGCGGTCAATAGATTCTTCTAGCGTATGAACTTTATTGCTCGTCTGCTGCAAAAGGCTTTCTTGATCTTGTAAAGACCTCTCCAGCTCAGCCACCCAAGCGTCATGATCAACAATCAAGTCTGTCTTTTCATTTAATGTTCTACGACAGTCATGCAGATGTTTACTTTTCTCTTCAAGAGTACGACTAATCTGTTCGATCTTTTCAGATTGATCGTGTATTTTGCAAAAAGCGGTGTAGTGAAGAGAGAGTTTCTGTCATGGGAAACATAATCAAAATGATTATAATGGTAATCACGAGAATGTGGTAATAACGATCAGTTGGATGTTTACCCGACGTTCTTCCACCATAATGGATCGCTCTAAGCTTTCGGGCGATTTGTCTTTGTTAGCATCGATCACTTCCCAATCTAAGCAAGAAGACACAATCTGACAATCTTCTGTCACTTTCTCGATCAGTCGATGCAGGTTACAAGTTGGCCTATTCTTGGTAGCCTATCGAGTAGGACAAGGTTAGGTGACTTCTGGGGTATTTGGTGGGAAAGTTCCAGTATGAAGAAGTGGAAAAGAATCAACAGGGATGGCTTCTTGATGATCGATCAGTGGAACTGCATCAGAAGATTGAAGTTCAATAGAAGATCTATCTCTACGTCATTTTTTCTGACCTCGAGCATTCTTCCTAACCAACTCTTCTAAGAAATATTCACTGAACTTATTTGCAAACATATCTGGTAAAACAAGATGATCAGCCGGATAAAATGAATGTCAATAATTCAAGACTACTCAAAAGAAAATTTCTCCTACCATAAGGACGGCCGATGCCAGCAGAAACCAAGGCATCATCTGTCAATACGTCGTTCATTGAACGACCGAGTGGTGCAATCGCCCGTAAGATAATCATGGAGTCAATTTTAGGTTCAATGAGAATAGGTGTAGAATTAAAATTTTCAAGTGGGAGAATACTCCAGTTACCAGGAAAGGCAAACATGCCATCGACTGGTTTGACAAAGAAATACCTATTCTTCCACCCACTATTGGAAGTAGGGCAATTTGGTATCCTAAAGTGCTCATGAGTAGGAAGTCCTAGATCATGATGGGAAAAAACTACGTAACAATCATAATGATCCAACAGTTTCATTTCAAAAAGCACGCAGAAAATATCGATCGATGGCTCTAAACCATGGCGTAGACAGACAAGGAAATAATAATTTAGCATCCTCAAGGCATTTAGCACTAGTTGGCAGGGTGAAAGACTAAAGGTACAGAAAAATTCTAGTAAAAAAAGGTGAAGCAAAAATCTAAGGCCGGCCTTGAGGCTATCTTGGTAAATTGCTACTTAACCGGCTGGCCAACAGGCAGATACTCGTTCGGTCTAGGAGCCCTATAAATATGATTGTGACTAAGGAATGAATGGTTAATTGTACGTTTGAGAGTTGTTTCAGTATATGTACATGAGTGTTTAGGGATGTTCTGAAGGGTATTACTCAAACGACCATCTATTAGGGTTTGATTCGACTGATTGTTTGTGGGGGTTTGATTTGATTGACCAACTTTATTGATCCTATGACGCCTTATCACCATTTTCACCAACACAAGACAACAGAAACAACACCAAAGGCAAAGAACAGAATAACAATAAAATTATAAGATAAATGGAGATGGATGAAACAATGTAGGTAAAGTTAAAGACCTATCGGGTGTTATTAGTCCGGAGGTCTGGTCAGCGGTCAAAAGAAAGCTACTCACTTCCGGTGCTGAACAATGAGGAAGTCCAAGGAACTCAATAGATTCCAAAGAATCAAAAGAAAATTCTACTTCAGAAAGGGTGACAGATTCTTGTTCGTTTGAAGAACTCTCTAAATTGATAACGTTCATGAAATATCAGGGTGATATGTGAAGAAGTTTTGCAAGAAGAAGAAGAGATACAACACAAATTTCAAATAAAATGACTATATGTATTTTTTGAAACTGAAAAGGCAGCATAATGAGGACATGCTCTCCCAGAACTCCAATGCAGCTTTTTTTACAGTTGTCAATCTAGGGAATACGCAAGTTATTAATGAAGCCAGCCGGGGAAATTCATTACGAGGTGACAAGCAGTCTACAAAGTCGAAAAGACCCCACCACGCTAGACCAATGCGTAGCTGATAAAATCCCTTATATAAGATAACTCTCAAGATATAAGATTTTATAAACTTGAGAGTGGGGGTCTATTGATGCTTGGCGTGTTTTTACTCAAGCCGGTCGAGTTATTTGTAATCTTTTGATTTTAGAGATAGTTGGTTTACCCGAAATATACTGTCATGGTCGAGTTATGTCACTTTACTCGAAATGTAATGACTCCACCGAGTTAGATCTGTAATCTTCGTCTATAAATAAATAGACATCCCTCAATTAATACATAGATTTTTTTTGGACTTAAAACTTTCTTTTCTAAATAATCATTTTTCATATACAAAGCGATCAACTACGATGTATAAAAAGTATGAACTTGATGTTACCAAACATAAAATGGACACACTATGTACATTATGACGACTACAAAATACACATTCAAGAAATACATGACAATAATAAATTAATGACAAATTCCAAACTCAAGTGTAACATAATATGTAACGCCCCAAATTTTCTCAACCCGGAAGGTTACTAAAAATCATAAAATAGTACTTGACAACTCTAAATTAAATTTCATGTGCGCCCGTGATTGGTTTTGAATTGTATCTTTAGCGAAAACATATTACATGCGTAAGGTAATTTAAAAGAGACATAAAAAAATTATGATTTTACCAGCAACATTTTGAGTCATCAGTACAAGTGCTGCCTGAGAAATTAGTCATAATAAATTCAAAGCCTCAGGTACAATTAGTTTTGCTTGGGAAAACATATAATTGGTTGAAGTGGACTGAAAAACATATAAGGAACAACGTATAAAAATTTATAATTTTATCAAGTAATTTGATATGTGAAATAAATGGATGAAGTAGACTAAAAACAAAGCCTCAAGTACAACTAGTGCTGCCTCAAAAATAGCCATAATAAATTTATCCGACGTGATTTTAATGTAATTTCAAATTCTACTGACAAAACTTAACAATCTACCCAACGCCACTGATTTTACTCAAAAATTCGCAATATGCAGAAAGTTGTGCTATTTTGAAAACAGGGCACTTAACAAAAAAAATTCATCTTAAACTTTCATTCGACAAAGCTAATAAAGTTATTGTCACCTTTCAAAGTTACACCATTAAAAGATAGTCAAAGGATAATAATTGAATTTACATATAAAAATACTCGATTACATCGATACCAAAATCATATTAAACATAAAATGTTTTCCGACTCGCTATTTTTCTGCCGTCGTGCTGCCGCTAAGCCTTACAATCTGGAAAGTAAATTTATTTTTAGGGGGGCGTGAGAATTTCATAGAAATACTCTATAGTAGTTATACATATAATTGAGAAAATTATATTCATAGAAAATTATAGAAAACATAAATTCTTGATAACCAATTCCACATTTCTTTCAAGTGATTACATTCAACCACTAATCATACTAGGTGATTACCTTCAATCACCAACATAATGTTTCCAACATAAACGTGCCAAAACATGCTAAAACAATTCAAAATATTCATTTAGGCATTGCAACGTCAAAGTAAGAACATGTCACATATGTTAGCACAGAACTTTCTCATTTAAAAATTATTATTAATTTGCATAATTTACAGTATAACACTGCCTCAAAATTAAGTTCATCATCGAGTTGATGTGGTGGAAATAATATTGCTACCCTTTCTCAAAATAATTCCGCACGCTTGCCTTCATGTTTGTAACAATTGTCTGTTATAGGAAGATTTAAGTGAATATATTAGAGAGGAGTAGAGGCCGATTTTTAGAGGGAAAAATGGGAAAAAATTTGGAATTTTTGGGGCTAGTTTATGGTGTGTTACATGGACCGAAATTGGGGAGAATGGAGACTTTTTGTTGGCCGAAAATTTGAAGGGAAAAGAAGCGGGTTTTGCTGGAATTTTGAGGCTAAATTTTAGAGGAAAATAAGGGTGAATGTTGCTGAAAATGAAGAGAAGAAAATATAGAATTGCTGGAAAGTTTAAGGTCAAGTTCTAAATATGAAAGTGGGGGACAAATAAGTTGGTTATTGACTGAAAATAAGAAGAAGAAACAAAGACTAATCAACCTACTGCTGGGGGCCAAAATTTGGAGTGAAAAAGAGCAAGTATATGTTGAATAGTTTGGCTAAAAAATGTAAAGAAGAAGCAATGTTAATATACCTAGTGTTGGGGCCAAAATCTGGGTAACAAATAGAAGGGAACTGTGACTTCTAACTTGGTTGAAATGAGAGGAATTTAGAGAGATTTAGGAGAAGAAAATCTGGGAATTAACAACTGGGGAAAAAAAAAAAAAAAAAAGAGGGGGAGGGGGAGGGGGGGGGGGGGGGGGCAATGGGGCTTCCTGGCTGAGTTTGACGAGAGGAAAATGGGGAAAATGACTGTAATTTTGGGGCTAAATTAATGAGGGAAGTTGGGGTTTGGAAGGGACCGAATTACGGGATAAATTGGGGGAGGGGGGAGTTAGATTTGAGAACTGAAATGTGAGGGAATATGGGGAGGAAATGGATTCATGGAAGATAGTTAAAGTGGTAGAAACATGGGATCTTTTCATAAATAAACCACTTTTTAAAAATAATTCTAATTTTATCAACTTAACAAATTTATTCCAAAAATACTACATTCTTAAAATTATATTAATTAATAAAATAATAAATTAAAATTAAATCTATACTACAAAATATATATTTCCACGTGAACTTACTTAAATTTGCATTTGAGTCCTTAATTATTTGCACAATAAGTCCTTCATCTTTATAAAATTTTCACTTTAGTCCCTATATTTTATCTTTCATTTCAATTTCGTCCTTTTTTATTTGCAACTCAAGTCCTTCAACTTTTAAATTTGTACAAGTTGGTCCTCATATTTATACTTTTATATCAATTTAGTCCTTTATAGTATCACTATTTGATACATATGTTACAAATGATATTGTGTATCAATGTTTGATACAAATATTACAAATGATATTTTGTAACAATCTGTGTTACAAATTGAAATATAAAATATTAGTGATACAAAATATTAATTCATGTAGCATGTATTGTGTAAAATAACATAATATAATCTGTAACATATTCAGTGATACAAAATATTATTTGTAACATTTGTATCAAACAATGATACACAATAAGATTTGTAACATTTGTAACAGATTGCGATACTAAACAGAAATTGTTACAACTGCAAAATCAACTCTAAACTTCAATAAGTTCGTTATAGTATGATATAGATATGAAACACAATGTTAAATTTAACAAATAAAACTATTGATTTCATCATTTGTAACATACGTAACATCAGTGATACAAAATACCAATTCATGTAACATGTGATATATAAAATAACATAATATAATATGTAACATATTCAATGATACAAAATATCATTTGTAACATCTGTATCAAATAGTGATACAAAGGACTAAATTGATATAAAAGTATAAATATGGGGACCAACTTGTACAAATTTAAAAGTTGAAGGACTTGAGTTGCAAATAAAAAAACAAAATTGAAATGAAAGACGAAGTATAGGGACTAAAGTGAAAATTTTATAAAGATGAAGGACTTATTGTGCAAATAATCAAGGACTCAAAAACAAATTTGAGTGAATTCACGTGGAAATAGTTATTTAATTTTAATTCATTATTTTATTATTTAATATAATATTAATTATGTAGTATTTTTGAAATAAATAAGTTAAGTTGTTAGATTTAAAATTATTTTAATATTTGTAAGTAGTGGGTGTAAATATCCCTAGAAACATGGGTAGTTGGCTGAACATAGGAGGCCGTTTTCTGGAGTGGGCAATTTGGCTGAAGTTGAGGTCAGTTTTCTGGGGCAGATTGGACCGGTTTTAGGGGCCAGTTTGGGTTGGGCTGTATTTTGGGCTAAGACAGTTGGGATTTTATTGCCGAGTCTGGGTATGAGAAAATGAAAATAACAGTCGGGTTTGGTACTAAAAGGGGTCGGTTTTTATGGAGCTAAATGGGTCGGATTTTGGACCTTGAATTAGCAGGTCAAATTTTAGAGTTCAAAAATCATACGAACCAATTTTTTTATGACATGAGATTTTAAAATTTATCAAGTAAAAAATTATAACTAAGCTTGTCGATAAAATAATGTTTCACCTTGTCAAAATAGAATTAAAGTAAACGCGCACAAAATTTAACGTGGCCAAAATAATTTAATTTGAAATAGAAATCTCGTGGCGACACAAATAATTAAAAGACATAAAAGACAAATTTCAAGCTGAATTGTAACATATTGTATTACACAACATATTCATATCAATCTAACATATTACATTACATCATGCATAATGAAATGTAACATTCCAAAATCCAGTGTAACTACATCTGCATTTCTACTTCAAATGTCACATATTACCTTAAGCATCATGTTATGGGCCATTTATAAATCAAATGACAACATGACATGTTACACAATGTTACTCATCACAGTCATTCAACAACATGATACATGTATACTGTAAAAAAATAGCAACAACACGCAAATTATTCACCTAGAAACACTAATTCATAAATGAAAATTGCATAAATGTATGTGTAAAAGAAAACATTAATTCATTCGAACATTTATTTTTATTTTTTTGTAAAATACACAACATATATCAAATTAAAGAATACTTTGACATATGGTTCATGGAGCTGAACAACTTGTTTCTTCTTTGAACTTGATGTTTGGGTTAAGTTTTCTATACTCCTCTTAGCACTTTCTGCTCTCGTGGGCAATTTTTCAAAAATGTAGTAGTACGGAGATGTCGAGGAGTATTAGAAACTTTATTGTAAAGTCCCAAAATTTTATTTCATAGTTTGGTATGTTCAGTCGTCAAGAGACGAGCATTAGAGGCTTGGCCCACGTAAGGAATCTAGAAGCCCAAATCATAAGTTCGAATTAATCCCAAAAATAAGTTGTTTTAAGTTTAATATGATTCAATTTAAATTTTTGACAAGTAATTAAGTTGTTAGTATAATGGTCATTTGCATGGTTTATCATAGAAACAACCAATGTTTGAATCACCACGCAGATGTTTTATCATTTTGAGAGTTTAAACCTCTTCAACTTCCAACTTAAATCCTATTAAATATGAAAAAATTCCCGCAATAGCCTCCCAATTAACTAAATCAAATAAGAGCTGAAGTTACAAGAAAATAAGTAAATTTCTCTTCATTTTCTCTCAAGCAAAAACCAATATTTTCTCTCTTCTCTCTAAATTTCTCTAGTGTAGTTGATTTCTAGAAGGAAAAGATCAAGCTTGTTAAAAAAAATTGGTTGAGGGAAATCTGGTTTTGGAGAAGGATTTTTCATTTTCTATATCAAGAACATAGAACAAGGAAGGAATACATATGCAGTTAATTATTTTATCTATTTTCAGTAATTATTATATTCTATGTCTGGCTAATTCTGTATAATGAAACTCCCATGGAGAAATGTTTATATGTTGGCCAAACTAGTAAGAAATGGATTCTTCAAGATCAATGATATAATCTTCGAAATGTAGTCTTTGCTGGCAGTCCTTGAATATTTCCTATAAAGGTACGAATTTGGTTAAATGTTAAGTATTTTATTTGATGATTTTGAGTGCGCTATGTGTAGTTCCTACGGAGCATGTTTATACTTACTCCTCCTAATAATTTTCACATATTAATCTTCAATGGTGGATGGTGATGACGTGGTGAGGACGTTGGAACCGAAAGATTTACCATATGGTTTTCGAAAATTTTAATCAATTTAAAGATAAGTTTAAGTAGATTAATGAATTATAGTTTTTTCTTCTCTTTTTAAGATCATGTTATGGTATCGAAGAATCTTTTATGTTGTTTTGGTGGATTGAAATATATTTTGTTATGATAATATGACCTAATGTTAGCCCCTTGATGGCTGAAATGACTTAGGCATGGGCAGTGCCTTGCTCCCATGCCAAGTCTTAGGCTTAAATACACTAAGAAATGTGCATTTCTTGGATATTCGGTGCAAGGCAGTAGCATAAGTAATCGTGTGGGCATGAATTGGTTTGGTGGAGCATGGACAAAGGCATGGCATGGGTGGAGCCCAGCATGCAAAGTAGAGTTAGCGGAATTGTCTTTCGGCATAACAATGCCTTAGCGAAATTGTGGCATGTAGACCCAAAACCTACTTAAGGAAGCAAGTAGACGAGATTTCAAGCTAGCTGACTTAATATACTATGGCGGTTACTTATTTCGGTTGCATGAGAAGGCTATTGGCATGTACTGACAGTTTTGAGCTTGCTAGGCAGTTATTGGCATGTCTGGGTAGTTTTCACATAGTTTATTTGGGAGAAAACTTTGAATTCTTGGACCCAATAGTTGGGGATGTCAACTGCATGAATTTTGTATAAAGTTCAAAGCTTTGAGACACAAAGGTAGAGAGTGTGTTGTTGTAATCCTTAGCCAATTTTGTGAGAGTTCTTTTATTGAGGCAATAAAAGTTGGGAGTATTCTCGTATATGCTTGTGTTTGTTTCTGTTTTTCTTTCTTTTCATAAATTATTGTTGTTCTTCGTTACTTAGCAAAATCTAAGTGTTCGGGTCGCTAACTAAGTGGAGAACTTAGTGTCAACAGGCAAAGATTCATGCAAAAATAATTCTTGAAATTGGACCTTGTAACAATTGGTATCAATGCCAGGTTTGTGAAGAATGGCAGATTTGATAGAATGGGCTGTAAGGCTAGAAGATTTCATCGTTGACCTTATGTTCGATGATGCAGTAAAGCACATAATCAACATGTCTTGCATGCTGAATTAAGTGCCCAGTTCAAAGCTTTTATGAAGGATATAAACAAGAAACAGACATCTATGATGCATGATCTAATGACATTGGCTGATAGTGTGAAACTCATTTGAACAACCTTGAAGGTGATCTCTTACTGGTTAAACAGCTAGTCCTGCTACTGCAAGAGATTCGTTGTCTTCTAAAATTTGGGTTCCTCAACCGAAGGCATGCAATGGTGCTTGAAATGCTAAGGAATTGGAAAACTTTCCGTGGGATATTGAGCAGTACTTCACTGATGCATATTCTAATAGAAGAGAGGATAAATATGGGTAGCATGTATTTGGCCGGAGATGCAAAGCTGTGGTGGCATACTCGATTGCAAGATGATGAAAGTGTGGGATGACTATGAATCACTACGTGGGAAACGTTAATGAAGAAATTGAAGGATCAGTTCATTCCTTGCAACAAATCTTGGATGGCAAAGGAAGCACTTAAAATGTTGAAACAAATGGTAATTATTTGTGATTATGCAAAAGATTTCACTTTGTTACTGCTAGATATTGGAAACATATCCAACAAATTTAAGTTGTTTAACTTTATTTCAGGTTTGCAGGTCTGGGAACATGTTGAGTTGATATGGCAAGGGGTTAAAGAATTGGTGTCGACTATAGCTGCGTCAGATTGCTTGGTTGATTTCAAGCACAATTTTTCTTATGCGAAGGACAAAAAGAATGAACAATGTGGGAAAAAAGCTGATGCTAGAGATGGTAAAAAGTCCGATAAGAAATGCAAGAACAATGATTATATTATTCCAAATGAAAAGATGGGGGTTCATCCCAAAACAAAGGAAAAAGCAATAACAATGGCTCTTTCATTTGCAATACATGCTCGGGAGTGTACAAAACGTGAGAAACTCAGTGCCTAGATGTTGGAAGATTAATTTGTTAGTCTTTATTGATGATATTCTGATCTATTCCCAAGAAAAGAATTAGCATGATGAGCATATCAGAATTTGTGTTAAAAACTTACTGTAAAGAAAAATTGTATGCCAAATTCCAAATGTCTGAATTTTGGCTTGATCGAGTAGGGTTTCTTGATCATGTAATTACTGTCTAGAAATAAAGTTGACCAACCAAAGTGGAAGCGGTAACTAAATGGAACAAGCCTGCTAACGTGGGTGACATTAACAATTTTTGGGGTTAGATGGCTATTATCGAAAATTCATTGAAAGTTTCTCTAAGATAGCTAGATTGATTAATCAGTTGACTCATAAAGAGATAAAGTTCCACTTGTTAGATAAGTGTGAGTAGAGATTTCAAGAGCTAAAACAGTGGTTAGTCATGACTCTAGTGCTGACTATACCATACGGTTTAGGTGGATTTGTTATTTAGAGTGACGCATCCAAGAGTGTATATGGAAGAAAGTGTAAGATATATATAGATCATAAGAGTTTCAAATATTTCTTCACCAATAAGAAATTAAATATGAGACAAATGAGATGGTTGGAGTTGGTAAATGACTACGATTGCACTATCAATTACCATACGGGTAAGACTAATGTGCTTGTTGATGCTTTGAGTAGAAAAATAGTGAGTCGCTTGACATCCATTATCTCGAAACAAGTTAAAGATTTTGAGAAAATTTGTATTGAGGTTTTTTCTTCCTCAAACTATTTTTTCCCTCAGATAGCGACCATAATGGTTCAACCTACCCTTAAGAATTGAATCATGGAGTCGCAAGACAACGATCTGTTCCTTCAAAAGATTAAGAATGAGATTGGCTCGGATAGAAGAAAATATTTTTATGTATTTGCAGATAATACATTAAAGTTCAAAGGAAGACTTTGTGTACCAAAAGATGAAGAATTAAGAAAAGAAATCTTGGAAGGAGCTCATTCCATCTTGTATGCCCCTTATATCGGTGGTACAAAAATGTAACGGGGTCTTTGAGATACATTTTGGTGAAAAAAATATGAAAAGTAGTATAAGTTCTTTCGTTAGTAAATGCATTGCTTGACATCAAGTAAAAGTTGAATACCAAAGGCTAACTGGTTTGCTGAATCATTTAGAGATGCCAGAATGTAAACGGGATCACATCTCTATGGATTTTGTGGCCAGTTTTCCAAAGTCAAAAAAGGTTAATGATGCTAATTGGGTAATTTTTAATTGGTTGACCAAGACGGCTCATTTTCTACCAGTGAAAATGACTTTCAGTTTGGATCACTTAGCAAAGTAGTACATAAGAGAGATTGTCATATTATATTGAGTTCACGTCTCTATTGTTCAAATAGAGATCTGAAGTTTACATCTAAGTTTTGGAAAATCTTACATGGAGCTTTGGGAATGAAAATAAATTTCAATACGGGTTATCATCCTCACTCGGAGAGAACTATTCAGATTATGGATGATATGTTGCGAGCTTGTGTTTTGGATTTAGGAGCCGGGTGGGAATCATACTTATCTTTGGTAGAATTTGCTTAAACAATAATTTCCAATCTAACATTGGCATGGCATGGTAGGAAGTGTAGATGACCGGTTCATTGGGACAAGGTCAGTGATAAAAAGACTTTAGGTTTGAAAATTGTTGAGCAGACATTTTAGGTCATAGATAAGATCAAAAATCGAATAAAAAAAGGCACAAGATCGGTAAAAAAGCTATATAGATAATTGAAGGAAAGATCTGGTTTCCAAGTAGGTGAAAAAGTGTTTTTAAAAGTGCACTGATGAAAGGTGTACTGAGGTTCGGTAAGAAGGTCAAGCCCAGACCAATTTATATTTTGACCTTTTGAAATTCTTGATAATGGTGGTAATGTGGCGTATCGGTTGGTCTTGCCACCCGAAATTTCAGTGGTACATAATATTTTTCATGTGTTGTAATTACAAAGTATGTGCACGATCTAAGTCATGTGGTGAATTATCAGATTTTGGATATACAGAAAGCTTTGATTTCTATTTTGGATAGAAAAATCCATAAGTTGAGAAGTAAGGAAATTTCATTGGTAAAAGTTCAGTGGCATCATCACGAAATGGAATATGTTACCTAAAAACAGAAGTAGAAATTAAAAACCAAGTATCCGACATTGTTTGTCTAGTTGAATGACGAAATTCTTAAAGATGTAAAGGATGTAAGGCCTCGAAATTTTATTTCATATTTTGATATGCTTATTCTAGTCAAAAGACAAGCTTTGAAGGCTCAGCCCACGTAAGGAATGGAATCCCAAAATCGTAGGTTTAGTTTAAGTCCAAAGATTAAGTTGTTTTAAGTTCAAAAAGAATTTATTTCAATTCTTTAAGAGCATCTACAACAACTTAGTTATATTTAAAGAGAGCATCTTTAACATTTTAAAGAGCATCTATAAATTTAAAAAACACTTTTTTTAAACATTCCAACAACATCTTTATCTATGCTCTTCATTTTACTTATTCCAAGAAATATTTAATATCTTTTCACCTCTTTTATTTTTTTATATCCTAATTTGTATATATTATTTAATTAAAGTCAATATATCAAGCATTGAAAATTGAAATTGTTTCAATGTATTTAATAATAGAGAGTGAGTTTGGCTCTCCAAATCTACTCTGTAAATTAAAATATTAAATTAAAGAGTCCATTGGAGCAGAAATTTAAGAGTAGACTTTTTAAATTAAAGAGGATCATATGTTTAAAGAGCTTGTTGGAGATGCTCTAAGTAATTAGGTTGTTTTGCATGGTTTATCATAGAAACATCTCAAGTTCAAATCACCATCTAGCTATTTTTAAAAATGATTTTTATTATAGTATTTTGAGAGTTTTGTAAATCTTTAACTTCCAACTTAAAGCCTATTAAACATATAAAAAATCCCTACAATAACTCTCCAATTAAGTGAATTAAATGAGAGGTGTAGTTACAAGACAATAAGTAAATTTCCCTTCATTTTCTCTCAAGAAAAAACCACCATTATCTTTATCTTTTGTCTCTAAATTTCATATGTTTAGTAATTAGTTGATTTCATGGAGAAGAAGATCAAGCTTGTTGCAGTTTTTGTTTTGGTTGAGGGAAATCTGGTTTTTGAGCTTCAAAGAAAAATAAATTTTCATTTTCTATATCAAGAATAAAGAATAAGGTAGTAAAACATATGCAATGAATTATTTTACCCATTTTCAGTTAATTATTATGTTCTATGTGTGGCTAATTTTGTATAATGAAATTTCCATAAGAAAATATTTATATGTTGGCCAAACCTGTAAGAAATGGATTCTTCGAGATCAATGGCGTGTTCTTCAAAATGTGGACTTTGTCGGCAGTCCTTGAATATTTCAATGTAATTATACGGATTTGGTTAAATGTTCTTGAATATTTCAATGTAATTGTACAGATTTGGCTAAACATTGAACATTTTATTTAATGATTTCAAGTGCACTATGTGTACGTAGTTCCTATGGAATATGTTTATAGTCACTCCTTTTAATCATTTTCACATATTAATCTTGGATAGTAGATGGTGATAATGCAGTGAGAACATGGTGATGACAATGGTACCAAAAGATTTAGTAGTTGGTTTCCAAGAATGTTAATAAATTTAATGATAATTTTAAATAGATTAATAATTTAGAACTTTTTATTCTATATTTAATTTCGTGTTAAGATTTTGAAGAATTTTTTATGTTGTTTTGGTAGATTGTAAATAAAATTTGTCATGATGTTATGACCTAACATGTTTAAGATGAAAGAATGCGAATTCAATTTCATGTTAAGTTCATTAAATTGTGATTAAGGTTTAATCTAGAACTTGTTGATGGAATACTTGGATAAAATGTATTCTTGGTACTTTCTAACACTATCATGTCAAGTTAAGGAAATAAGTTCCCCATTGTATGATCTTGTTGTTTTGATGTCCGCTATTTTGCGGAAACTTTATGATAATAATAGAAGTTAATATTAGATTTGTACCTTAAAATGTGTTTTTATGTATTAAATATTTAGATGGAAAATATTCCATGAAATCTTAAAAAGACTCGATCAAGTGATATTTAAAATGAAAGTGGATGTTAAGTAACATTTCAAGTATTTATAAGATTCGGAGCGTTCCATTCATTCCTACTGTGCTCCATCGACGACTCAATTTATGTCGCGGGACAAGTCAATCGACAATTGGGGGTGTTCAATTCTCAGCTGCAAAATTAGTATGTCATAGTTTCTATTGTAAGTTATGAGACTTGTCCCACATCGAAAGTATGAACTTTAGATGTGAGATTTATAACTTCTTGGGCACTCTTCCTTTAATAGCTAGCTTTTGAGGTTGAGTTCTACCCAAGTGGTTGTAACATATGGTTGTCAACCAGTGATTCATTTGCGTGATAGAGCATATTAATCGACAGTTGGGGGTGTCCATTTAGACAATCATTGTCTGATTAATTTGCTGTGTGCAAAGATTCAATTTCTGGGATAATTATTTATTCTTGTAGGTAACAATTCTCTAGACGAGCCATGTTAAACATTAAAATTAATCTGACGAATGAAAATTAATTTTTAAATTTTCAGTGTACATGTATAGTTAATTCCCATCAAAATAAATGAGTATAAAAACAAATGAAAATGTGTGCTTCAATATTTATTTGATGTGCTGGCAATCTGAATTTTGCATTTTGGATTATTGTTGTGACAATTTGTAGACAATCATAAAACAATAACAGATTGCTAAATTTCATTTATTGTAGTTTGAATTTGAGTTTCAATTTTTAACTCCCCAATTTGATTTATTTTAAAATTGGAGAATCTTTAGAGCCCAATCTATCTTTGTATAAAATTGTAATTGGAAAATTAGCTTCACCAAACAAGTAGTAAATATTTAATCATATTCTTCATTAAGTACCATTTACTTATAGACACTTTTTCCTGCAAATCTCGAATCTCCTGGCCTGATTTGTTTTAAGATTTTCCATTCTGCCATTAATGTTGACACCAATTTCAAGTTTGTTATTACTACAAAAATGATATATATGCATACGTTTTGGTTTCAAGTTTAAATTTGATCTCTAATATATTCTATAATTATTAATTACTATTTAAGTAGATTTTATTTTATTAAAATAACAAATTGATTACCTTTAAATATGTATAAAAAAATTTAAATTTTACTGAGTTAGCATCTTAACAGAGCTCTTGAATTTAGACTTTAGATAGAGCTCTAGACATTATCTATTTTTTTCAGTCATGTTAGCTTAATACAGTTCTTGACAACTTGCATTAGAGAAATTTTTTTTATAGACATTGTCTATTTCTACTTATATGACAATATTTTTTTTTTTTTTTTTTTTTGGTGATCTACAATTACATTGAAGATGCTCTAACACGTCTTAAACAAGTAATCATTAGAGACCTTTGGAGAATAAATTCTAATCTTAATGATTCAAAAAGGAAAATAACGAGTCTATATAAAGGATAATTACTTTCGCATTGGTGTTTTATCTGGAAAGGTATTACAAAAGGTAATGGTTTACTTTAAATTTTTGTATACCACGTACTCAGAAGTCAGAACTTAGACCGATTCTTAGTTTTGCCTATAGATGTTTGTTCAAAGAAAAATAGTAAATAAAAATATATATAAAAAAATGAAAAATTTAAGGACTGTTTCACTGTATAAAAAATTGAAACGGGCCCATTTATTCCCCTTAGAATGTTAATTGTTTTGTTTGTTGGGTAATTTACATAATTGCTTGAAATATTTCGATGAATTACAATTTACTTGATGAATTACAATTTTAAATTGATTGAAAATAAGAAATAGTATAATATTAAATTGTAATTCAAATATAAAATTTACTGAATAATAAATGCAAGCTAACATTTTTCACCCTTTTATTTTGGTTCAACGGTTACTTCTGTTTGAAATGAATGTTTATTATTTCATAATAATCTCCAAATTTGAATTCCAAATATCAAATTCTCATTCGTCTTCCACAAGAGAAGGTTCCAGTATTGAGTTTTTGTCTACTTTGTCATTGTTTTTGAAGATTGTTGCAAGTAAGATAATCACAATATCATTTATACTTACATTGGAAAATTTTCCACGTATTTATAGTGAATTCTCAACTAGAATATAATCGATCCCTTACAAATGAACGTACGATGTAATTCACTGTGTTACTGAATTTTGGTGAAAATCCTTACTGTTGTTGATAACTCTCACTTGTTACTGGATTTTGGTGAAGAAACATATGACACTGTTATTGATAAGTCACTGTGTTACTAGATTGGATTTTGGTAGAAATTCTTACGTTGTTGATAACTTTCTATGTTACTGGATTTTGGTAAAGAAATAAATAGTACTAAATAAAATTGCACACTTTACCCTTCCTTCACTGGTACGATAATCTTCTTTACTACAGAACAGTGCCATTCTTAATTTCCTGGATAATCTAGCAGAAAATTGAATATATAAAAAGTGGAAAGAATGTATTATGTAGTTGAAAGAACTAAAAAAATATAGAGTGCTACAAATCAGTAATGGAAGTCACGAAGTGTTATATACTCATATTAATAGAATCGGTGTGATCTCTTAATTGATTTGACTGGAAAAAACTATTTATTGAATTTTGGTGGAGATTGATTGTGTGATGAACAAAAAGATGGAGCATTGGTTTTGATTTTCACGTAGAAAAGAAACCAAGAACAGTACGGGTTAGGTTGAAAATGGAATGACTTCAGGAATATTTTTGAGTTCTTTTAAATAATAATCCCATTAATTAAGGATAATATGATTTAGTGCCGGAAAATAGCAAATTGGTTATTATTTGCATTTGAATTTCAAGATTTATAAATTAATGATTTTAATTTTAAATACAGTAAATATACATGATAATTAATAATGTTAAAAAATTAAAAACAATCTAGTATATTTCAAAATTATGAAAAAAATAAAGTTGGTAGGATTCCTAATTATCACTTGTTTTGTGAGATATCAAACTCGTCCACTTATAGTTCATTACAACAAAACAAATTAGTGGGCCATATTTTTTGGACCTAAAATTTACGTCTGTTGGGCCTAAATTTACACAATTATTGAATGCAGAATTGACATAAATGGCACAAATTTGAGCTACAATAGTGGTAGTCTTTGATAGATCTGTTTTCTATTTGAACAATTCCTACTTGTTACGAGTACTCCTACTCATAATAGAGATCTAGAATCTCTGTAGACCTTATAATATCAAAAATAGATTATGGCTTAGTTTGATAATGTTGCAGATTTTATGACGATGAACTTTAGACGTGAATAAAAAATAATATGTGTGCACATTTCTATTTGAACATGCAATTTCTCATATATAAAATAGTATTCTAAAAAGCATAAATTGTACCTAGGTATAAATGTCGAGTTTCAAATTGTTCAGGCCTAGACAAAATCTAAACGAGGGCGAGAATAAGACGTGAGGCGTGGTTAGATATAGAGGCTACGCCTCAAACATAGGCGGAG
This sequence comes from Forsythia viridissima, assembly GCA_030279155.1. NCBI lineage: Eukaryota > Viridiplantae > Streptophyta > Magnoliopsida > Lamiales > Oleaceae > Forsythia > Forsythia viridissima. Next base: position 32,614,431 of record CM059045.1, read on the forward strand.
CCTAGACACCTCCTAAACAAATTTTTTAGAACAATGATATAAAAATAAAAAATAAAATATTCACTTAAAATTTGTCAAATTAGGTACATTGGTTTGAAATTAATTATGTAATTAAAATTAGTGAGTGGTTTGAAAATTAACTATGTAACTAAAATTAGGGAATATTATAGTACTGGTCCTCAACCTATTGATTTCATAGCAACTTGCTCCTAATGTACATCTCTTTAGAGCTAGACCCCTAACCTATTAGTTTTCATGTGGTATTGGTTGTCAGGATGATTTTGTCAAGATGACCATTAAAAGGTGTGTGGCTTTATTGAGACTGTAATTTTTTTTTTTTTTTGATCGAAGACTGTAATTTTTTATAACTACACAACTATATTTTAATTGTAGCACTTACGATCTTAACCTTTTTTCGTCAAATTCTTATTTTCAACTTCCATTAATAAACACACTTGATCTCTAATGTTGGTTTTTGTCAACATCTGTTTGCGTACTTTGAAATGAATAAAAAATATTTTGTCGCACTTTTGTATTTATTATTTTATAAGTTATTTTACAGCCTCTTATGAAGTGTTAAAGAACTCTCTTACCTAAAATGGTGGAGAAATAATTAAAACGAGAAAAAAAAAACAACTTACAAGAAGTAAAAATGCTAGAAAAATGGTTTATGCTAATGTTGGATTTTCGAAAACGTTGGGAGATTTCTCTCAATGGTTTCTAACCCAGTTCGGTGCCACTGACGTAGGTGGCTTTGGATTGGTGGGGTGGGCCGGGAAGGGAATTGGGGAATATTAGTATCTTTTTTAAAAAAAATAAAAAAATAAAAATCTTTTTCTTATTTATTTTTATTTTCTTTTTTATTTTCTTTTTGTGAGACTTAGGTGTCAAGATTGAAAGTTTAAGTTCTTACGACATATTTTTGAAAGGTTTAAGACCTCTGCTGCAAAATTTCATTTCATTTATCATTTTTGCTATTTTAGTTTATTTAAGTTGGAGGGTAAAATTGTCAGAAATGATCATATGCGCGAACTACTGAAATTTTGAGAATGATAGGTACGAATAAAATTAAATTTGGACGAAATTGAGACAACTTTTAAAGGTTGGGGGGACCAAAAGTATAATTTACACTTATTTTAAATAAATATAAACTCTATTAAGGATGACAATGAGGTCATAGAGCTTCTCCAATACACTCTATCTATTGAAGTTTAAGTGACAGGTAAAATAGACGGATTTCTAGTACATGTGGCACTACGTCTATTTAAGATGGTCAAATTAAAAATTCATTTCCAATGGATTCCATCTAAAACTAATATTACTACTTATATGGCATTATTTTTTTACAAAAAATTGGCAGGTCTCAATTTCTATTTCCCTCGTCCGACTTTGTTTTTTTCAATAAAATGATAAGTTGGATTTAAATTTACTGTAGTACTGTCTAAATTTAAACGGAGTCTATTTTTGTGTGTGTCACATCAGCGAGATGGAGTCCTCATCAGCATGTATTGGAGATTATTTTTTTATAACTCTGTCTATATGTGTTTATATAGTACATCTTAAAAATAATAGATAGAATACATTGGGGATACTCTTACGTAGTCAGGATGGCTCCCCGTCCCCTACATTCTCAGAAATTAAAATATCTCTAGTTCTGTTTACTATTTTATTTATTTATATTTTGAAATAAATTTAAATATAAAAACCTAAAAATAGACTAAAATGAAAAAAGATATAATGGTTGAAACAGATTCTAGGAAGGAACCATGTTTTCGGTCACTGCCATTGTTCTCCCAACAGAGAAGAAAATCTATGTCCCAAAACTATTGAGGACAATCTGAAACGTTACATTTTGCCAGTTGTAATTTCTATTTGTGTATTTAATTGGGATTTTTAAAGATTTTTAAAAATTTTAAAAGTGTAGGAATATTTAATGTAGATATTAGTCCTTACTCTTTTGAGTAAGCAAGCGCTACACTCTTTTGAAGATGGCCCGTATGAGGTTCTTACTTAGTCCACTGCAACTCTTATTCCACTGCTTAATCCCTTGAGAAAGAGGTCTAAAAGAAGCAAAAGACACAACTTCTCTTTATATATGAAAAATGTCTGCCGAGTCCTACTCGCGTGTAGGACTTTCTCCGCTCTAACTTAGCTTAACTTCATGTAGCCTTATGATGTGGATCTGTTCTTATTTTATTGTAGAGGCTTTTCGATCCACGATTTAAGACTCTGTAAAAGTATTAGTGTATTCAATACAAATTTTTATCTCTATATATTAAAGAGGGAATTGGGTGTGGGCACTGTTCTTAAGAATGAGTGCCCAGCCACTATTTATTTATTTTTTTAAATTTTTTCCATTTCCTATCTTTCTTTTTCATTTTTTCTAATTGTAGGGCACTGTTTCTAGGAATGAGAGCCCAACTCCTATTTATTTATTTATAAATTTTTCCCAGTTTTCCTATCTTTACTTTCATTTCCTTTTTTTTTTTTTTTTCAAATTGTAGATTTTTTCAGTCCCAATTTTTTCTAACGCATCGTTATTTTTATCGTCTTCCTTTGATCGTCTTGTTTCCTTTCGACTTTAGTCTTGTCTTTTGAAAAATCGTCCAAATTTTTGTACATATGTTGATTATTTTAGATACCCAATCAAATATTATTTTTGTTCAGAGCCGGCCCTAGCCCTAGACGGCTAGGCAACCGCCTAGGGCCCCCCGCCATGCAGAGTCCAATTTCGCGCCCCCCCCCCCCCCTTTTTTTTGTTTAAGTAAAGACCAACTTACTTAAATGTGAAATGAGTCTAAATAGAAAATAAATTTAAATCTAACATACATTATCTATTTTAATCTAATCTTTAAATTGTAGACCGTGCAATTTTCTCTTTAAACTTCATTTTAGAAATTTTTATCTTGAAACAAAACGATTTTTTAAATTGTTAGGATTAGAGTAATAAATATAAGGGCAAATAATAAAAAACACAAAGATTTATATAGTCCTATAAGATGTGATGATTTTTGTTTACAAGATGTTAATCATATATAAATAACAACACAATGAAAATTTTCTAATTATAATGAAACTCTAAAGCAAAATTTTGAAAAACACAATTACTTAAGAAATACAAATACTGTATATTAAGGCTCTACATCTTAATAATGTCGATCCATGCTCAGCTCCGCGTAGCGCAACATATTATGCTCCACATCTTAACACAAATTTCAATCATTTTTTAATTGTCTCTCAAAAATTTATATTTTAAAGACATCTCAATATATTAAAGATCCCATTTAAATTTTCGTCTACGGCCCCCCAAATCTCAGGGCCGACCCTGTTTTTGTTTTTATCTAAATAGATACTATCGAAATGCCTAATAACTTAAACCATTGAAACAAAATTCAGCTCCACACACACATATTAGGCTCCAAGTCTAACCTCTTAGGTCGAGCAATAGTAATATATATCAAACAACCCACTTTGAATTTCAAAACCGAAACAATTTTCCTTCAATTAATTACTTATATTAAATTGGCAACAAAATTATTAAGATTACAAAAAATATATAGTTTTAAGTCATTTTTTCTTGCGATTACTGAATCAAATTACAATTAAGTCCAAGAAGATTTACTTACAAGCTCAAAATCTTGTACTATGCAAAAAAAAAGGAGAAAGAAAGTACCACTCTAAATGTAGAAAGTTACATTCGTAGAGAAGAAAAATATATCCATGAGTACAGCCATATCCAATATACCAAGAAAATAAAATCATTAATTAATAACTTTAACTAATCTATAATAAGCATTTTTACTACTTATTACCGCAAGTTCACAAGAAATCTTATGCATATTTCACGACACTCGTGTGCTTTAAACTTTTTTGAATGTCTGTTACATTAGAATGAATAAAATTAAATTGAAAAATTGAAATAATTTACAAAGTCGGGTTATAATGAGGAAAAATATGGAATAAGTTTAATAATTAAAGCAACAGAATAATCTTGTGAGATTATAATTGAATTATTCAGTTCTAAGATTTGTATTAATCAATTCTAATAGTGAACTACACATCATTCATTACATTATCTAAAAAAGAAGAATGTTCTTGTTAAAGATCAATTGAAGCTATACCACCCACTTTTAAATAATATGTATTTTTCTCAATAAATTTTAATACATATTTTACTTAGTTTTTTACAAGTGAGAAAATAATTAAGAAACTCACTTACAATGTTCACACTATTAAATACTTAATTAAAATGCAACACGTGCCTTGCACATGCATTTCACTAATAGACTCTAAAAAAGTTATTAAAAGTCACCGATTATTTGTATAAAAAATTTTAGAAGTCCCTATAAACCTTAGGGTATTCGAATTCAAATTTCTGGAGACTTTTTTAAAAAATATATAAATAGCAAATTGAATTCTTTTTCCACGTGGAATTTGTAAAGACTCCAGAATTCTAAAACGATGAACCAAAAATAAACAACACGTCTTTTCAATAATAATATTACATTAGGTAAAGTGAAAAGCCTATTTTAAATCTATCCATTTCCTCTTTTTACTAATGTTTCATTAATTAATCATTTAATTAATTAATAATTTTAATATGTTTGAATGTGATTATACTTTAATTCCAATTGCGTTGTCAAAAGTCACCAGTAATCTAATGTTTGGTGATACTAAAATTATTTTTTAAGTATTTATAAGTTGTAGATCATATGAAATATATGGATGATAAAGAGATAGTAAGATTTGGATCATATGAAATATGTGAATAAAAAATATATTTGACTAATTTGACCATCTTAAATTATAATTTAAACAAATACAAACAAACACTTGAGCATTTGCTTCTTGTGTGGATTTTCCATAAACTTAATCAATTTTATTTATTGGATTGTTTAACTTTTCTGCATTCGAATACAAGCATGAAAAAAGTAAAAATAAAACATACATTTTTTTGAGTTTAGTATTTCATTATTAGAGCTCTATTCTTGACTTTTACCTCAATTCAGTTCCCATTACATTTCCAATTGAATAAAAGATTTGTAAAGTTAAAAATTCTTAAGGGTAAATTTTTGTAAAAGACAATTTTGAAAGACAATGAAAGTAAAAGATTATGAATTTTTTATTTTCTAATTAAAGACAAAGAATGACAGAAAATACAATAAAACATATACTCTAAGAGGGTTGACAATAATTTGATCGATTGTAGTTGGTCGTTAAAGATATATTTTACATGTTGTAGGTAGGTAAGAAGGAAACCATTTTAATTAAAATTCTAAAACATTTTGTTTTTGCATTTCAATTTTTGAAAATGTCTTTAGATAATATTGCTCCCGTAAAATGATAAAGTAGCATTAAAGTGATATTTTCCCACAAAATCATTATTCCTAATTTGAAATCTCTATAAGATAGCGTATCGATCTTGAAAAGTAGATTAATTTACTACTTCATGTAACTCATCAAATTTAGCATCGATCTTGTCCAGTAAATGCAAGGATGACAATTTGACCATTCCCACGCTCTACCCCGCCTCGGGTAATAGGGATAGGTCCGGAGCGGCCCTCCAATAATTTATTTATTTTTTTAAAAAACATTATATCAAATTTGTATTGTTGGAAATGCGATTCGAACCCGGGTATAAAGTATGAAATTACATAGCTTAACCACTATACGACAAACATAATTTTTTTTTGTTTGCTCATTGGTTTAATTTATGATAAAAAAATTATAAAATAAATTAAAATAAAACAATAATCGAAGCAGTTATCGAGTTATTGATGCGACCCGTCCTGCAAATTGACGGGTCTAGGGCAGGGCTGGGTGAGGTTGACCTACTCCATTACTATTCCTAAATAAATGTCTCGAACATAATCAAATCTTACAAGGTGTTTATATATGTTTGGTAAAGTTTTTGTAGCCATGTGCATTACGGATTGTTAATAAAAAAATAAATAAAAATTATGTATCTTACGAAATGTGTGGATAAAAATGATATTTGACCATTATGTTAGTTAAATTTATAATTCAAAATAATATTACATTATATAGACATTTAACTTAATATTTCTTTTTTCAAAAATAAAAATATTAAAAATCGTTAATAAAAATCTAAAAAAAAAATTCAATTCTTAACAAATTCATATAACATGCTTGAAAATTTACAAATTCCACAAAATCACCCACCCTACAAAATCAATAAAATCATTAAATTTTCAATTATACTACATCTGCCCTACAAAGATAGGCTCGTTTGTTTTTCCTACACAAATTAAGAAATCTCATTTAATGTGATTGAAATTATAAATTTTTTACACATTATTCCTATTATACCCCATTTAATATCAATCATTCATAAATCTAATAAATTTAAATACTTATTAAATTACAATTGGAATGCAAATAAAATTGAATTGCATTACATTGAAATAATAATGAAATCAATTGTTGACTTTATTATTAAGGAATGAGTGTTTTTTAGGCAAGGTGAAATTTATTGAATGTCTATTGAGTAAATGTGTGGATAAATCTATTTAATTTTTTATTATAATTGGTTGATAACAGTGTAAATTAAATAAAGGTATGTTAGGAAAAAGAAAAAATTAATACACATTCTATAAAGTAAGTGGCCTATAATTTATGATACGTAAATAAAACAAGTCTATTTTTTTGGGACGGAAGGAGTAGTATTTTCTCAACCTACTTTTATTCATTAGAGCGCACTTTCTATTTAATCAATAAAGCGACGTTCCCAGAACATAGCTCAGTGGTTGAAAGGATGAGAGTGAGGTAATCTCAGCTTCGCTGACAGCTATAGTGCGGGGTTCGAATTCTACATTTGGTATAAATTTGGCCTTTTATAAGTGTAGTTAAAAACAATTCTTAATCCTGATCCACTGAGACACATCATGCGATTTACATTCTCCACCGCGAGCGATGGTTTCAACCTTTTTTATCAATAAAGCCTCGACACAGTAACGAATTTTCATACTACAAGCGGCTTAATTAAACGGCTCAACTCTCTGTCACCCCCAGGCAAAATATCATTTAGATCCGATCTCTGCTGATCCGACCCGGGAAGATGTCATCAACGTTCAGCGGCGATGAAACGGCACCGTTCTTCGGCTTCCTCGGCGCCGCAGCCGCCCTAGTCTTCTCCTGTAACCTCACCGATCCATTGTTTCCCCTTCCAGATCTAAGGTTGTAATAGTAATTTCACGCAATTTTATTCGTTTTTTTATTTTTTGTAGGTATGGGGGCGGCTTATGGCACGGCGAAGAGCGGTGTCGGAGTGGCGTCGATGGGAGTGATGCGGCCGGAGCTGGTGATGAAGTCCATAGTGCCGGTTGTTATGGCTGGTGTTTTGGGTATTTATGGATTGATTATTGCTGTGATCATTAGTACCGGAATTAACCCTAAAGCCAAGTCTTATTACTTGTTTGATGGCTATGCTCACCTTTCGTCCGGTCTCTCTTGTGGCCTCGCTGGCCTGTCCGCCGGTATGGCAATTGGAATCGTAGGGGATGCTGGTGTTAGGTAAGCTTCTCTGTTGTTCTCAATATGTTCATATACTCTTTTTCCGCCACGGCCAATGATTGTAGACTGTTTAAGCTGGGGTAGAGAGGAGCTCCATGTATTCATTTAAATTTTGTCAATTGGATTTATTTTTTGATTAAAGGTCAAACACCACGTGCATAATTTTTCAATTTTCATAAATGGGTGGCGGCCAGAATGTCGCGAAGCTCTGATGTTAACCATTTTATCTAAAAAGTTAAGCGAATGGAGGGGGCAATGTTTATTCAGTTAAATCTGCTTTCAACACAGATGTATGTCGTCTAAATCTAAGAATTAGACCAGCAAAGACGCTAGAATTGATGCTTGCGATTATAGATGAAACATAATTAGTTTTGATTTATGAGATTGATACTTGTTGATTTGATTGTTCTGAAGTATTTTTTGAGTGGTTTTTCTTGTTAGTGAGATAATTAATAGAATTTAACCGTGTGTCTTCATTTTGATTAAGTGAATTTCGAATCGCTGTAAATCAGTTTAGTTGTTAAGATATTTAATTCCATTTTCTGTGTGTATGGATACATTGTCTTAATTAGGCATCTCTGATAACATTAGTTCTTCAAGATACAACATACATTGTTTGGGTTTCTGCTGGTTTTCAAGTCATGCATTTTGCCATCTGCAAAATACTTATTACTATTTGCATACTTGCTCGAATGTTTAGTTTGGTTCCTTCAGCCCCTTGTTGTTGGATAAAGTTTGGATCGTTTCGTCCCTTGTTGTTGGATGATTATTATTTCTCTTAGTCTTTATAAGGCCATAAATGTTGGTTATCCATGCAACTTTCAAATGGACGCGATCATCAGAGTGGCAAGTAGTGAAAGATCATTTGGAGTCTTTTTACTTCTTTCATGGAGGCATAAGATTTGATGCGCTTTATGCCTCATCTGTTCAAGATAAATCAATCTAATTCGAGAAAATACACCAAAAACATTTTACTCATAATAATTAATAAACCATAAACCATAAAAATAAAAATAAAAAAACCATAACCATTTTGGATGTCCATAATAAACATTTCTACAAAATTAAAAGTCTAATTTACAGCTAGTAATGTAAAATGGATTAAAAAGAAGCAGACAACTGATTAAAAAAATTATTAATCACGTGACAAGGACACTAATCCATGGTGAGAACTGTAAGTATATGACATGAGAAAGAACTCACAAGCTATTTAAGAATTTTGCTTGCTTGACTTGAGAGGAAAAAATAAAAAAAATCTGTGAAAACACCAACAAGATTGATAAAAAAGAAAGAGAACAAGAGTAAAGTTCACAGCATTCTCTAGTCATAGTTGTATGTCTCAATTTCATCTCGGAGGGAACGACTTTTTAGTTGTAGGAGTAGAGGGCTAGAGTATGCACGAGCTCTTCACTTGTTCTCTCTCTAATATCCAAATATTTTCTTTTAGTTTTAGAGTTGGGTTGTGATTAAAACAATCCAATCAACTCTTAAAATGTCATGAGAAAACCACAAAAGTTGAGGTTATTAAGACACAATGGAGAAGCAGCAAGATGAAGGAGGCTTAGCCGCCTTCAGGATTATGCCTTGAGGCTTGCGCAATAATTCGAGGTTTAAGGCTTCACAGAGGACAATCAACATATGAAGCTCTAAATGAACTCCTGGCATGATGTGTGCTGCAAGGCACAAGTCATTTTTTGTATGTTTTTGTTCATGAGGGAACTTGGAAGAAAATTGACCATTTAATTGAATGAAAGTGGTAGTTAGAACTTAGAACTTACCAGTAGCTTATTGGACGAAAGTAGAAGTTAAATGTTATTTCAACAAATCCATGTTTTTTGTTTTTCTACTGAAGGTGTTTTCCACAACTATTCTGTTAAAAGGAAAAATGCAACCAATTCTCTCATACTCTTTTTGTCATCTAAATGATACTTACATATTGAGAGATGCATTGCTTCTCCATCATCTGGATCATGGGATCCCTTTTTCTGTTCACTGTCTCTGTTGCGTGATTCCAGTTTAGTACCTGTCATTTTTCCATTCTGATTTCCGGATGTTTCCATTAGTTGGGGTTTATTGGGGTTCCTTCTGAGCTTAAGCTATAATTTATTGATGCATTATCTGCTTATTCAAGAAATTATTGGCTTCATTCTTTCTGTGTTGCGTGAGCATTTCTTCTGCAGACATCATGTTAGTTTCTTACGTTATTCCTCTCTATTACAGGGCCAATGCACAACAGCCAAAGCTCTTTGTTGGAATGATTCTTATTCTCATTTTTGCTGAAGCTTTGGCTCTTTATGGCCTTATTGTTGGCATTATTCTCTCCTCTCGTGCTGGTCAGTCGAGAGCAGACTAGACGAGGGCATTTAGCTCGAGACTACGGTTTGTTTCTATGAATTAAGAATTATGATTGGTAAGAAATGGTCAATCGGTTGTGGCAGGGTTCCTTAGTTTCGAGCTTTATATGTGTGTGGCAATTGGCAGACCATAAGTTAGCAGTTGATATGTACTGATGGTAGATGTAGATCAGGAGTCTGGTTCTCCCCCAATAAAGTTCGTTTTTGAGTGCTATATATGATGTGGTACCTTGCTAGAACCAACCAGATTTTGTGTAGAACCATTGTTTATACTGTCATCATTTTGTTTGTTATTGTTTCCTGCAAGTACAAGGTGAGTACTTAAAAGTAAGTCAAATTAATTTGCTAATATGATTTTTCAAGCTACTGTTTTTACAACAAAACTTACTTTTCTAGAAAGTAATAAGCATTCTAAGAAGGCCAAGTTTTTGTACATTTTTCTTAACTATGTAGGGTCATATCCAGGCCAGTGTATCGGACACGTCGCAGGCATTTCGTGATTGGGATCTCTTTTGTTCTTTGTATTATGTGTTGAGGATTAGTTGGTATTATGTCATCTAACTACACAAAACACAAAAGATAAGATTGATCAATCAAATAGAGAGTCAAGGAAAAAAGAGCTTGTTTTTTCTTCATTCCAAGGAGAGTACTTTTTCATGGCATTGGCAGCCTTTGGTGCCCAAAAATACTCGGGGTTGGAAGATGAATAGACTATTGAATGCTTTATAAACTTTTAAGTTGGATTAGTGCATAAGAAAATCTAAGATGCCTATGCGGTATCGGTTCACAAGAACAGCCATATGGTTTGTTTGGTAGTGCGAACGGTACTGGATACAAGAAAAAATGTAAAATTTTTCTATCTAATCTAGTTGAATATTGTGTAAAACATGTCAATAATAATTAATAAATCAGTGACATAATTCAATTGAAATAATTTTATAAAATCTTATTTATAAAATGAAAAAATATAAAGTATAATTTCTATAAATTAATAGTCTTGGCTTGGTTTGATATTGCTGTGGTTTTAAGAGAATCAGTTTTTGCTGTGCTGTAGAAAGAATCAGCTGTGGGAAGAATCTGATAAGTGTTTGGCAAACTCTTGTTTCAAAATTGCTGTATGTTTCAAAAGCAGTAGTTGAACGTTTGGTAAACAAAAGTGATTTATTGCTGTAACGGTATTAAATTACTAAAAAAGACATTGATTATAATAATGTTATTTTGTATTATTATTATTATCACGAGTGGTAAATTTCTTTTTTTGTTTTGCCTAGTCAAATATTTTTTAACAAGATAATGCATTTATTATTATTGTTTTAAAATAAAAATTAAACACCTAATAAATTTCAAATTTTATAAAAATTACAAAATAAAAGTATAGTCGTGCAAAAATTAATTAAATTTATATTATTTTTCATGCATCCAACTTGCATCAATTCTATTTCTCAAATGAGTATTAAAAGAATTATTTTAATTAATTAGGGGTAAAATAGATATTTTAATAATATATATATATGAAAAGCTAAAAGCAGAATCTGAAAAGCTATCCTTTTGCTGCTTCTCAAAATCTGCTGCCAGGTGAGTCAGATTATTTTATAATCACTTTTAAAAATTTTACCAAACGCCTAAATCAACTTCTGATTGTTTGAGAATCAGAAGTTGGACTCCAAAATCAATTCCAAACGGGCCTTTAGGACTATAGAAATTTTGTTAATTAATCGATAATTTTGTTACCACCTGAAAGACCTAGCAAAAGCTCTATAGACATGGCGTAGGTCTCAGAGGTCCAGCAAGGGCCTCGTAAATTCTCAAAAGGTATCGGAGGCTTATCGAATATCATAGCACTCATCACAGCGGAGCCATAAAGGGCTTCGATATTCTTGGCCAATTTGGAGCGCTTCGCTGGTCTTCGCATTTTCGTAATATGATATTTTGGGATTACCAGAAAAGTAATTAAAGAAAGATTATGTTTGATTGACATAAGGATTCTCACAAGCAAAACGAGTACCAATCTCTCAATAATTAAGCAACACAATATTGGAAATCCAATCAGATAAGGACTGAAATCAAAGAGATTGTATCCATGTGTAATTACCCTTTATCCTAAAAAGAAGGAGAATCCAATCAGAGTTCTAATTGATTGCTTACACAGAATAATTAGGATTCTGCAGCTATAAATACAAGGACTCCGATTACTCCAAGGTACGCATTATTCTCACTTTTAAACTCTGTTCAAATCTTTGCCTGCTTGTCTCTTCTACACCCAATTGTTTTTATTCCCCGTATATATATACCAGCAGTTGATTTGATCGTCGGAGTACCAACGATCGCCGAACCCTTTTTCTTCGGTGATATTGGTGTCAAACGGTCGTCCTAGTGTGCAGGTAACATACAGGTTGACAGATGATTGACTGGAGATCTGTTGACACATGGATAGTGCAGATTTTGACGACAACAGATTGACGCAGTCCATGGAAAACGAAAAATGTTACACAACCTAAAACTTATGGTAAAAACATGTTTTCTACCCGAAAGAGCATGGCAACAGATGCTGCTTAGAAGAAGAAGTACAGTCCCATCATACTGACTTGCGGCAGGAAAGCGTTAAAGACCTTCAGAACGTAACCCGCAGCAAGAGAAGAAGACAACGACAGAAGCAGACGGTCTAGCAAGAAAACCAGGACCTAAAGTTAGACAATGCCCGAATGAAGGCGTCGCTTGAACAGTTGGAGAATCAATCTTTTCAACATGGACCCAAACGTAGCTATGCCCGGCGAAGCCCTACGAGGTCCGGCTCGATCGAAAGTCGTTGGTCTCAGGGTGATTCGCCAATCCATAATGGGCGAAATCCCAGGATCCATGAGAGACCTCGTGCCTCGCGAGTGGAAAATCTGGTTGTCTCTGCTAGCGTATTCGACATGTTGGGGGCCGGGTTGTCTGTGGCTCGACCTCAATCATTGAGTAGTCGGCGTAGTGAGCCCAGCGATGACCACCAGGAAAAGAAAAGGGACTCTAGGGCTGCGGATGTGAAGCTCGAAGATGAAAGACCAGAACGGTCGTGCGACCTTGACGACGACGACCATGAGGACTTCCCATTCTCCAAAGAGTTGAAGGCTAGAGAACTCTTCACAAGGTTCAAAATGCCTCATATGGATAAATATAACGGGAGAGGTGATCCCACGAATTCCATGGAGATTCGCCTTCTAAAGGCCTTCGTCCTCATTTAATACTTTTTCTTAAAGTCTTACGCCTGATATAAATAATAGGCTTCCACTTGGGAGACTATTGTTACCACCCGATTTTGGTAAGGCCTCCATGTCATCAAAGGCCCAGCAAAAGCTCCATAGACACAGCGTAGGCCTCGGGGGCCCAGCAAGGGCCTTGTAAATTCTCAAAAGGCTTCAGAGGCCCATTGAACATCTTAGCACTCTTGAATCCATCATAGCAAAGCCGATGAAGGGCCTCAATATTCCTGGCCAATCTGGAGCGCTTTGCTGGTCTTCGCATTCTCGTAATCTGATATTTGGGGATAACCAGAGAAGTAATTAAAGAATGATTGTATTTAATTACCATAAGGATTCTCACAAGCAAAACGAGTACCAATCTCCTAATAATTAGGCAACACAATATTGGAAATCCAATCAGATAAGAACCGAAATCTGAGAGATTGTGTCCATGTCCAATTACCATTTATCATATAAGGAGGGAGAATCCAATCATAGTTGTAATTGATTGCTTACACAGAATAATTAGGACTCTGCAACTATAAATACAAGGACTCCGGTTATTTCAAAGTACGCATTATTCTCACTCTTAAACTCTGCTCAAATCTCTGTCTGCTTGTCTCTCCCACACCCAAATATTTTTATTCTCCGTATATTATCCTTTATATTGACAGTTGACTTGATTGTCGGAGTACGAACGATCACCGGACCCTTTTTTACCCGGTGATCTTGGTACCTAACGGTCGTCCTAGTGTGCAGGTAACATACGAGTTGACAGTTGATTGACTGAAGATCTGTTGACACATGGATAGTACAGATTCCGACGTCAACATATTTAATAATTTATTAATTTGTAGAGTGTATTTACAATTCAACTAACATACATCAATTAAAAATTTATTGTATTTTATCAATCTAATCAATTGAATATGAATTAATTCACTAAATATGTATTAAATCAGTCACAAAAATAAATTCAATGTAGTTATGTACTTAATTAATAAATAACATTCATCATAATTGCATTAATATATAATCTATTCATATAATATATTTGATGTCACATAACTTGAGAATTATTTTAGGGATAATTTTATCCAAAGTATATATAGAATATTTCAATAATACCTTTCCATAAATACGAAGAAGTCAAAGAGACTTTTTAACTATTGGATTAAAGTCAAGGAGATTTTCATAATATTTGTTGGAACATAAACTGAATTTAATTATATGTTCATGTAATTGAGAATTTTAGTAATCATTTATGTATTTAATAATTATAATTTAGACACTTAAAATTAAATGGATCTGTGTATTAACTGCATATATGAATTAGAATGATCTAAGGAAATGAATGTAATTGATAGATACGTGTTCTTAGGATATGGAGAGGGTGTAAATGTAAAAACATATGTAATTTTATAGATTTTGTAACAAGTCAATCTAAGAAATAAAGTAAAGTTTTGTTTTGAATTGATCTTGCCTAAGCAAATTTCCATTTTCTTTCAAAGTGATATTAAGCTCGCTTTCTTCCAATAATATCAAATATTAATTAAAGAAAATGAAAAAAAATGAAAAGATTGAAAAGTAAAGTTTTGTTTTGAATTGATCTTGCCTAAGTAAATTTCCATTTTCTTTCAAAGTGATGTTAAGCTCGCTTTCGCTTCCAATAATATCAAATATTAATTAAAGAAAATGAAAAAAAATGACAAGATAAAGATGTGTAAAATACAATATCCGTCAAAATTTCCTTCACTCACTCTGTCTCTTTCTTTAAGATACGTACAATATACCATAAAATTATATATAATAATTAATGACAAGAAAAGAAGAAAAAAGTAAAATTTCATATAATTATAATGAACTCAAAAGTCTTACTTTGTAGTACTAATATATAATATAAATTATGTATAGTAATTCACAATATATATATAAAAAATAAATATAAAAGATCCAATTCACATCTGGCGGTTGCAAATCATGTTTAATGAGTTATACATCTATTATCAATATTATGAAAAGAAGAAAAAACTAAAATTTTATATAACGAATTCAAATGACAATGAGACATTTTATAATGGACAATTATACATTATACTTTCAAAAGAAAATTTGGTGCAAATGAAAAACATAAGAAAGCTTTAGTTAAAACTAGATATTCTTATAATGGAAAACATTGTAGACATAGTGATTCTTAATAATAATAAAAAATCATTTTCCATAAAAAAATGATATAATAAACATAATTATCAATTAGAATTAACTAAAATCTAAAAATAGTATTTGCACAAGACTTTAAAAAAAAAAAATCAGAATAACGTGTAATGCACGTTCAGCACAACTAGTGTATTCAATGAATTAGATTGAAAACAATCTTTTATATAAACAAATGCAAAGACTTTTTATATTTCATACTTACAATAACTTCTTATCTAAAATGTATTCAAAAATCAACCATGACAGATGAGATGCATTAATTTATATGCATTTTACAATATAACTTCTTATAATTACAGATGAAGTCCAACTAGATTTAAAATTTCAAGCTTTATAATTTTAAAAAATTATTAATTTATGATATTATTGGGATTATGTAAGGATTTTTAAAAAATATTATCTAATCAATTTATCGAAATTTCATGAATAGAAACAACATTGTGGGAGTTGTACAATTTATGTGTGTATTGAAGTTTTGGACCAAGTTATTAGTGGTTAATTGCTCTGTCTCCTCTGCAGTAGTCCTTTTGTTTGTGCACAAGTCTCCTACGAAATGAGCTGTTTCTATAAGCAAATACATGCAAGAATCATGATCAAGTCATCCACCATGCATGAAACAAAGAACCAATTTTCTTCAAATATTTATATTATTATATATATTTTATCAATTGGTTTTAAAAAGCTCATCTCTCTCAAAATACAATCATGCCAAAGTTAGAAATGAGGTCAATCATGCACATCTCATGCATGATAATGATAATTCTATTAATATCCATGTTTTCTGTTGTTGGAGGGTCATTATCCATGGGAGAACTTCCATCGACATCATCGTCCCCAGTGTCATTTCCGTTTCGCCAGGAGGATGAGGTTCGACTGGATCCGCATCTAGACGATAACGAGGGTCGATTGGACGAGAGAAAAGCAATGTCTCTACCTCAAATAGAGGAAGATTATTATGGCATTTGGAATCCTGCACCATACTTTGATGGAGGTGGTGCAGCTCCCATACCTCATGCATAGGGTGGGTGCCTGATGAGATTTATACCTCAATACAAATTTTATAGTGTATTTTCTTAATTAATTTAATAATGTATGATGCTGCTTAAGAGTATTTTAGTAATATTTATGTCTACATTTTTGTATTTAAGGTTGATTAATACAATTAAAAGCATCTTGTATTTAAGGTTGATTAATACTATATTGCTATATATCCAGCGGGCATTTTCTTATATTCTGTTCCTTTTCTGATTTCCTTAATCTCTTCATAGGTCTTATTATAGTGTTTAACATCTCTTGAACTATTGTACATTAAAAAGACCAAAGCACTCCCGACTAATGCAATCAAAAAGTTATAAAAATTTGCTCGGCCAGGCCGAAGTCGCGGCAAACAGTTGCTCTAGGATTTGCCGTGGTCTAGCCGCAGTTTGCATATCATGGATGGACCGTCAAACAGCTTCTTTAGTTTGTCAATTTTCTTCATTTTATAGTTTCCCTCGTCTTTCAAAATCGTGGGATTTGGTCCTACTTTCAAGTTTTTTTTTTGTAGGTTTGGTTATTTTTTCTCCAAATCCTTCAGCATTGATCCTGCAACTTCTAATGGCTTCAATGTTGATCCGAAAATCTCTATAATCATGCAACATTGGTCCTTTGTACAAATCAGTCTTCAAACTTTTCGTGGGTTAAATTCTGCTTCTGAAACTTGTGACTTCCTACCGTGGCTCTCTTAATGGTTCTTAGCATTTCGGTCATGTTTGTCTTCAATTGCTTCAGATCAACTCTAATTAAGCTTGAATCCTCTATTTTTGCTCCATTTATCTCCAAATTTAGATTTTACCTACAATGACAATATTTACACTAAATTAAATAGAAATTGCTCAATTTGCATTTATATCTATCAAATTTATAAGTTAGGATATTCGTGTAAACCACACCTTAGAGAGCACCAAGTTTTGACTAAATTAGTTCCCTTCAAAGCTTTGGTTCAAGAAACGTAGGCTTCGACCATGAATTGAAATAAATACTCTTCCTCTAAATCAGGCAATTGGCCTCTTAAACAAAATATATTTTTCTCCGTAAATACCATATGAAGGAAATGTTTCTGTGAAATTATCAACTATTTTTTAAGAGAATGTATCTCTTAGAACTATCAACATTGATAAAGTGTTGTACGGGTATTTTTGAGCTGCTCCAAAGCAACTGAAACATGGTACAACTTGTGGTGACATTGATAAAGAACACCATACGTGTTACTCATCATTTTGGTATGGATTAGCCAGATAGTGATTTACTGAAGTAGAAAACTAGTCTCGCTACTCTTGTTTGGGAGCAGGGTGTTAAGTAAGCAACTAAGCAAGAACAATGCTGGTTGTTTCAGAACAATGGAGCTAAAATCTTACTTGAATACTATCTTCCCTTGATGGTTATTGATGCGATCCATGGACTTGCTAATGAAAGATTAAAGGACCAAATTAAGCATGAAATAAAGTTGGAGATCAAAACGGAGAATATTGCAAACAAGTGGGCCATCGCCCAAGCCATTAAAACCAAAGTAGAATAAAAAAATGTTGAACTGGGCGATCACCTAGAAATACACTAGGCGATCGCCCAGGCCAATGTTCGGGACATGTCTAGAATTTTAGAATTTGTTTCCTTCTGCAATTAGCACTCTTATTTTATTCAGTTTTTAATTATATTTATCGAATTAGATTAGGTTTTAATTAATTTTACTAAATAAGCACTTCGTATTGTAAATAATTCATACTTTAACTTTGATTTATTAAGAGATTCAAATTAAGTGAGATCCATTTATTTTTTCCGTGTTCTTAATTGAACTAACCTAAAACTTATCAAAGACTTCGCAAATCTTTGTGGCGTTTATATCTTCGGTTCTTTGATTCAAGAAATCATCGGGTCGAGTTCTTGCGATCATATTTTAGCTTTATTGGGGTTCAGATCAATCTTTTTGTGGGTTCTGGGATTCAATTCTTCGCGAGTTCGTATCAGTTGGTATAAGAGCTTTGGCTCTAAAATCAGGTTCTATTTTTTATTTTATTTTTTATTTCCATCATATTCATTTTGAATCATATGAAAAAAAAACGAAAATTCAAGAAAATCCAAGAAACACAGTTCTTTGAGATTCTTGTGTTATAATTCTAATTCTTTTATATTTCTTGCCTTGTGATAATTTTTTTTTAGTTTCTTGCGTTGGGTCGCAAAAGTAAAAAATAAAAACAAAAATTCAAGAATTGTAGTTCTTGGAGATTTTGTGTTATAATTGGCAAGAAACACACATTCCATATTATCATCCGGTGTTTAAGTATTCAAATCTTATTATTTTTGTAATTTTCTTCTTGATCATTGTCTTTTATTTTCTTATTTTTGTTCTTGAACTGTGCAGAGACCGAATTCTTGATTGAGTTCAGTTAATTACTTAAAGAACTTGGTAAGAAATACAAAGAGAAGTAAAAAGCAAGAGTTGTGAGATTATTATTGGGAAAAAACCAAATAGAGTACAATACAAGTATAAACACGAAAGGTTAAATTTTTCTTTCAATCCTAATTTCTATTTTTTTTTTTATCCCAAAATGTCTAATAATGAATAAACAACATCTAGGGAAGAGAACAACATACAAGTATAAACACGAAAGGTTAAAATTTTCTTTCAATCCTAATTTCTATTTTTTTTATCCCAAAATGTCTAATAATGAATAAACAACATCTAGGGAAGAGAACAACCAATTCTTTTTGTTAAAAAACATGCAACAACTATTTGAGTGGATGAACATGGTGTTTGACGAGATGAGGGATAGTAATAAAGAGATGATGGGTACGATGGATAGACATGATACGATGATTACAAAATTACTAAGGGAGCAACAAAATGGGATCCCTTATATTAGGAGACAGGTTAAGCGTGATCAAAACCCTATGGCTAAATTTGAGGATGAAGATGATTATAATTATATGGCTGAGATGGGTAAGATGAGGCGTATAGGAGATAGGCGTGAAAGGGCGCCTAGAGAAGGAGACTTTTGAGGCCACTATAGGGAAAATAGAAACCTTGGGAATATAAAAATAAAAATACATTTCTTCCAAGGTAGGAATAACCTTGAAGCCTATTTAGAGTGAGAAATGGGGTTAGAATTGATATTTGATTGCCATAAATATTCGAAAGAGAAGAAGGTAAAATTAGCAGTAATTGAGTTTACTGACTATGCTATAATGTGGTGGGATCAATTGGTGACAAATAGGAGGAGAAATCATGAGAGGCCTGTAGAAACTTGGGATGATTTAAAAGCTCCCATGATGAGGAGATTTGTACCTAGTCATTATTATAGGGACCTCTATAAAAAATTGCAGAGCCCTACTCAAGGTTCAAATAGTGTAGAAGATCACCACAAAGAGATGAAGATGGCTTTGATTAGGGGTAATGTTGAGGAGGATAGGAATGTCACTTTAGCCAGATTTTTGAATGGGTTAAATAGGAATATAGCTAATATAGTTGAATTACAGTATTATGTGGAGTTGGAGGACATGGTGCACATGACTATGAAGGTAGAGATGCAATTGAAAAGAAACAGGACAGCTAGGTTTTCTTCAGAATTTAACCCTCCTTGGAAACCAAAGTGGGATAGTAAGAATGTGAGTAATAGGGCTATTTCAAAGGGAGAGGCCGAACCACCTAAGGAAACAGAGGATGTCACTAGCAACAATAAACTCAAGTTAGATTTCCAACCTTCAAAGAATAGGGATATCAAATGTTTTAAATTTCTGGGTTCCGGGCACATTGCATCACAATGCCCAAACAAAAGGATAATGATTTTGCGTGATAATAGGAAAGTGGAGATTGGGGATGAGAGTGATAGTGATGAGATGCATGAGTTGGCGGATGATGGTGTAGAGTACCATGTAGATGGTGAAGTCCTATTTACGAGGCACACTTTTCATGCCCAAATTAAAGTAGGAGATTTAGAGTAGCAGTTTGATTTAGATATACATGAAACGACAATGAGGGAGGAAAAAAAATCAACAAATGCTTTTACTAGTACACAAAGAATCCCACCTTGTAGTACGAAAAACTAACCAATTCTTCTCCAATTTGACTATTTCTTTACTGCAGAAATTGGATGATGTATCTTCAGAGGAGATGTCTAGTAGGTTATCACCTATTCGAGACATTGCACATCAACTTCACTTTGTACCTGAAGCTGTCCTTCCAAAATGACCAACCTATAGAAGCAATCCGGATGAAACGAATGAGCGTCAAAGACATCAAATTAAAGCCAACAAAGGTTGCAGATTCATCTTTGAGAATGTTGATTGGGTTTGGGTGCATGTGAAGACAGAAAGTTTTCTTTCTCCATTTGATGCAGATGATGATTTGAGGTTGAATCCTTTTGAGGAAAGAGGGGATGATGCGATCCATGGACCTGCTAATGGAAGATTAAAGGACCAAATTAAGTATGAAAAAAAAGTTAGAGGTCAAAACAGAGTATAGCAAAATAATTTCCTGGGCGATCACCCAAGCCATTAAAACCAAAGCAGAATCGATAAACGTTGAACTGGGCAATCGCCCAGGCCAATTTTTGGGACACGTCCGAAATTTTAGAATTTGTTTCCTTTTGCAATTAGAACTCTTATTTTATTTAGTTTTTAGTTATATTTTCGAATTAGACTAGGTTTTAATTGATTTTACTATACAAGCACTTCGTATTGTAAACAATTCATAACTTTAACTTTGATTTATTGAGAGATTAAGATTAAGTGAGATTCATTTATTTCTTCCGTGTTCTTAATTGAACTAACATAAAACTTATCAAAGACTTCGCAAATCTTTGTGGTATTCATAACTTTGGTTCTTTGATTCAAGAAATTATCGTGTCAAGTTCTTGCGACCAAATTTTAGCTTTCTTGGGTTCAGATCAATCCTTTTATGGGTTCTGGGATTCAATTCTTCGTGGGTTTGCATCAGTTATGATCTTACAAATTACTACATATGGCTAATATGCTCCTTACTTGAGAAAGTTCTTGGTTTAAATGTGCTCCACCTATGGCTGAGTTTGGAGGAAGTTCTTACAAAATTCGTTATTTTTTGAATTTTCCATCAAGATATTTATAGATTTGAGGGGTTCCTGGTGGCACTTGTCGGAATAAGAGCTTGTTCAAATTCCATTTTCTTCTAAAAAAGAGTTATTTGTGGCATGCTAAAGTCGACTTTTCAAAGATTTAAAGGTGAAATGACTATATTGCCCTTACTACGTTAAAATAGAATTGTGTTGATTAAGGGTAAAATAGTCATTTGACCTTCAAATCTTTGAAAAGTCAAATTTATCAAGCCACAAAAACTCTTTTTTTGGAAGAAATTAGTAACCGAACAAGCTCTAAGTTTGGAAAATGGATTTGAGGCCTGCTTAACCGATTTATTATTATTTTCTAAACTAATTCTGACAAGTGCCATGTAGCTTGCAGTGTGACCTTATTATGTAATTTTCACTCAACACTTGACATTGATTAGAGAATCTTGAGGTTAAGCTATGTGATTTGTTTACATTGTGCAAATGAATACAAAAGTATCCTGTTGTTAGAGAACATTTATGTTGGTTTCCTTGTCGAATTGTTTGTAGTCAAAATTTCCAAATTAAGGTTCTATTATTAAGGGTTTGATTATTGACAATATTCTTAATCAGTAATTGTCTTTATTTTCTCCCTTAATTAGATGATATTTCTTATTATTTTATATATTTTCTTTTTCTTATAAATACTCATGTATGTACTCTATATATTGTAGAATTACAATGAGTGAAAATCATAAACAAAATTATTCCACAATTGTGCTCTTTGACATGGTATTAGAGCATCCTTCAAATCTCATATTCTTTACCTAGGAATTGAAGTTTGGTTCTGTGTTCACAATTGTGGTTGCTGTTCATATCATTCAGCTGAGAAGTTCTCTTTTTGTATCTTTATCAACATGATTGATTTAAAAGATAGTGGTGATAATTCTCTAAACAAGAACGAATCTACATTTTATTGGTTGGATTCCATATACAGGAAAATTCTTCTCTAATCACTCTAGACTGGCTTGATGGTACCAATTATGTTGAATGGTCTTGAATGCCCAAATAAGAGCCATGGGAAAAATGTCGGTCCTTTAATTTAGGCATTAAGGCTGCGCAAAAAGATGTTAATTCGGAGGAATATGAAGCATGGGAAGATGAAAGCTGTTTGGTTAAATTTTGGCTTCTTAATGCAACAATAATAAAGGACATCAAGTCTGTATTTATTTGATCAACTGCGAGGTACTTTTTGTCCGTCAATATGGAGAATCTGTTATTTCTTATTTTGGCTAACTATAGAAAATATGGCAGGAAGTTGATGATAATGATGACTGTAATATGGAATGTGCCAACGACACTACAAATATTAATTTCCAATTTGTGTATATGTTTTTAATTGGTTATGATCCTCAACTAGACGGGGTTTGAGATTGCATACTAGACCACATCCGAATGTACAAACTATTTAAGATATGGTTTATGCGGAAACTAATAAGTAAGGTGCTATGCTTGGAGGATCAAACGGGGAAAAGATTGTGATGGCTTTTCGGAAAATGCCTACCTCAAAGAAAGATCGAAAGTGTACTCACTGATCATACGTTGAATACATGTTTTCAACTCCATGGATATTCGGATTGGCATCTAAAGGGCAAGAAGACATCACACGTGTCTTTCATTGATAAGGAAGATAACACTAATCTAAAAAGGAATCTAGCCACAACTCTTGGATTTACTTCAAAGTTAGGTATGTCTTTTACTAGAAATAGTGATTGGATAATTGATTTTGGTGCAACAGATCATATGACTTGTGATCGTTATTGGTTTAACCACTTATCCTTTAAATGTTCCAAACTTTCTATTATCAATGACAATGGTGTATCATCCCCAGTTATTGGAGTTGGTACAATCATGTTATCACTACCTTAACTATTAAAGATGTCTTACTTATGCCATCATTAAATTGCAACCTTTTTTCTATTAAACAATTAACAAAATCTCATAATTGTGTTGCTCTAATTTTTCCTATTCACTGTGTTTTTTAGGACATCCATACCAAGGAGAAGATTGGTAGTGGTAAATAAAGTGGATGATTGTACTATCTGGAAGATGGGTTCCAACATTCCAACAGAAAAGGGCAAGCTCACTTAATAAAGGAAGATGTGCTGAATAAGAAAATTAAAGAAGTTTGGCGATGGCATAGGAGATTAGGACATCCCGCTTTTAGTTATCTTAGGAGATTATTCCCCTCTTTGTTTAGTGGCTATAACTTTTTGGATTTTATTTGCGAAACTTGTGTAATGACAAAAAGTCATCATACTATTTTCATTTGAGTGATAATATAGCCAATCTCCCTTTTTCATTAGTTCATTCTAATGTTTGAAGACTAGAACCCATTTCTACTCTTAATTAGATGTTGTTGTAACGTCCCATAATTTTAAAATTTGGAGGGTCACTTAAAAGACTTGAAATAACATTTGACTGAATAAAATTTTTCATGCTCTTGAATGGTTTTAAAATTTATCTATTGCAGAAAAGTAGCAAGCGCGCAAGAAAATTCGAAATAAACTTCCAAAGCCTTAAGTTTTTACTGAATTACATTAGGCGTCGCCACAAATTATTTGATCATCTTAACGTGCTAAATTATGATGTTTGAACTATACGTAATTAGTACCTTTGGCTAAACATATAAAAAAGTCAGACCTTAGCCATGTCGTTTGATATGAGAAAAATATAGCCAAAGTTATTTAAAAAACTGTCCCGGGTACAACTGATGTTGTCTGGTAAAACAATCATAATAAATTCATACGACGTGATTTTTGAGTGATTCCAAATTCTTATATTAAACGCCACTAATTTGACTTAAAAATTCAAAGTCCACAATAAGTTATGGTATATCAAAGTTAGTAGCACAGAGCTAGAATTTTTAGAAATACAACTTAACAACTTCATTTCAAATTTCCAAAATGGCAACTTAATTATAAATTCAGTTTTACTCCACTATACATTATTAAAACAGACTTAACATCGTATTTAACTTTACATCATAAATATCTCAATTATATCGACGTCAAAATATAAATAATAAAAAACTATGCCATTTTCTTCACGGTCACTACTCTACGCCATCGTACCAATGCCAATCAAATCAATCTGGAGATTTAATTATTTTGAGGTGAATATTTCAAAAGAAAAACCTAGTAGCAGTTATAGTAAAATAATATAAAATTATACGAAATTAATATGCGACATGCCATTTATTTAAACATACATAAGAACAACATATTTTCAGTGATTACCTTCAATGACTATCATAATGTTCTATATTTAATCATTAAGCATGTCATACAATTTACATATCATTTTCTCCAAATAAAATTCATGAAACATGATTAAAATAGTATAAGAAACCACCTTGCAAAAACGAAGCTTTTGGTAGAGTTGAAATGTGAAAAAGTGATGCACCTTTCCTCAAAATAATAACTTAGTACCTTTGCCTTTTTGATTTAAAAATTCATGTTGTGGTAATGTGGATTGAGTGACTAAAAATAGAAAGGAAGAAGGAGAAGGAAAATCTAATCTTTGTGTCCGAAAATGAGGGTTGAAACGGGAACAAAAATTACGCAAAAGGTTGTTGATTTTACCTTATTGATGCCGGGTTTCTAGACGGAGAAACAAAAGAAACAAAATATGAAGCAAAATGAGGGATTGAATGCCTACTGCTAGGGCTTAAATGTATAAGGAAATAAGAGAAAAATTTGGTACAAAATTCGAGTGTGGGAGACAGTTGTTGGGCCCGAAATTAAAAGAGATTGGACTTTAATTTTTGGGGATTGAATAGGCAAAGCTGGGGGAGACATTGTGTGATCCGAAGTGAGAGACAAAGGGGAAAAAATGAAGGAGAATTTCTGCTGAGAAAATGACGTGCTGGAAATGGAAATTGGGAATTGAATTAAACGGAATTGAGAAGTGATTTGGAGGGCCGAAAACTGGAATGAAGATGAGAGGATTGCTGGCCGATTTTTGTTGGGACATAGATGAAACAAATCAACTTCTTGAGTGGTTGAACATACATGGGCAAGTGGAGGCGATTTTCAACTTTAATGGGAGGCAGATAATTGGTTCTAAAAATGGGAGGAAGTGAGCTAATTTATGGGAAAAAGTGATGTTTTCTGCTGGGTTTAGTGGCAGATTGGGGGACAGTTCTTGGTAGAGATTATGGGCAGTTTGGATGAATTTTAAGTGAGTTGGATGATGGGTAAATGGTGTTGAAATTTAGTGAGAAGTGGGTTGGAAAATATGGAGGGAAATTGGTAGTTTTTCAAGTGATTTAAGGGACATTTGGGGTGTTTATCTGGCAGGAAAATAAGGAGCTGTTTGGAGAAGTCTTTATTGCAGTAGAGTGTCATGATAATGGGGTTAATTATAAGTGAAAAATGGGTAGCAACTAGTTTGAACAAAATGATCAAAGATGGGCCAAGAAGATGTTTAAATTTTTGTTAGTTTTTAATTTAACCGATTGGTCTAAAGTTAACCAGAATTAACTTAATAAAGATTATTCAGGTTAAGAAAATTTAATTAGTCTCAGCGATAAATAAAATTTCGTATTCGTCACATAAATTATAAAGCAAACACGTGCAACATTTAACGCGACTCAAATATTTTAAATCGTACTAAGAAGTTCATAGCGACGCTAGGAGTTAAAATTTTATCTCATTAAATTAAAAGACGAAATTTTTTTCGGTCACTACAACCCTCACTACTTAAAATAATTTCATCCTCGAAATTTAATTTACTTGGTTTACGAGGTCCAGGTACTTAGCTAAGACATCATCTTCTCTTTCCCAAGTGACCTCATCCTCATTGTGCCTACCTCCACTGAACGTTGACTAAAAGAACCTTTTAGTTTCTCAGAACATATAATTTTCTATGTAGAACCACTGCAAGTGTTTTCTCATAAGTTATATCATTTTGCATGTCCAATGGTTGATAATTTACTATATGTGTAGGACTATGCACATACTTTTTTAACATCAAAACATAGAATACGTTGTACGCTGATGAGAGATCGGGTGGCCACTACAAGAAAAAGAGCCTTTTCCAACGTGCGAAATACATTGCTAAATCCCTTTCGCAACGTTCACCTGTACGTTGCGACCATTGATGTTGCCGAAAAGTCTCTATTTACGGAAACAGGCAATGCCCATTGCCAAAAAAAAAAAGTGTGTTGCCATTAATTAATTAGCAACGTACATAACACTTTTAACAACAATCATTACACATTGTCTATAATAATCTTTTAGCAACGTTAGATTATACGCTGTCATTTATATTTTAACAACGTTCAGTGGTCGTCGTCATTTATATTTAGCAACGTTCACTTGTACGTTGTCATTTATTTTTAGCAACATTCAGTCGTGTGTTGTCATTTATCTTTGGCAACGTTCATATGCACGTTGTCATTTATTTTTAGCAATGTTAATTTGCGCGTTGTCATTTAGTTTTAGCAATATTTATATGCATGTTGTCTTTACCTTTGACAACATATTTAACAACGTTCATCTGCACGTTGTCGTTACCTTTGTCAACATTCTTTTGCATGTTTTATTTTTTTTATCTATTATTTTGAAACATATTTTATATATATTCTTGTACATTTACTTTTTCATTTAATAAAACTCAATCCATACACCACCTCAACCCTTAACTGAAATTTATATAATATTAATGAAATTTTTCATACAAACTATGGACCACAAGTTTTTTAAAACATACAAAGTTTGAACCAAACCTAGCAAAACACACATGTCCTGGAAGTTTCTTACAATATTGTACATTTAATATAGCAAAATCTAGCAAAACAAACTTGATAACAAACACCCCGAATCAACAAATTCGTAATGTCAAACATTTATTGTTCGAAGATTTCACGGCTCCTGACTGATCACCGTCCAAACAGGGATTGCTGCAAAACAGAAACAAGACTATTTATATCTGGCTCTAGAATTTTTAATTATAATACTGTACAGTTCTGCAGAATCCTGCATGTAAAGCAATGATTAAAACTTAAAAGACCATATGTTTAGGACATGAGATCTTGAGAAAAATTCTAAGAAAAGGTTGTTCCAAACAAAACAAACAGAAGATTTTCTGTTACTGACAGTATAAGGGGACTGCAAAATAAGTAAAATTAAATACTCAAAATCTTAAAAAATCTGCTGTTGAATACCTATATTTGACCTAATCCGCCTGTAGTACCCTAGAGCAGATGGGAACAGAAACATAGACTTGATTTATTTTCTTTTTCATCTAGTCATCATCAATAAGTCGTTCAAGGAAGCCTGATCTATAATTTCATTTTGCATCTCATCACCGGTATATACATGAAGTTGCATTTTCCGTAAATATGTTTGTTTACAAACTTGTTAAGTGTCAATAAATAGGTCATCCAAATGCTTGCTAGATTTTTCAGAGCAGAAACCATAGCTTCTGAGTTCTTAGCATCTTCCAAGGCAACAATGAGGAGCACAACATCATGCTTTACATTATGATTAATTAGTTCTATGATTAAATCAGCTAAAATAAACTCAACCAGACAAATATTTGCTTGATGCCTTATCATATTTACTCCCAATAAGAATTGTCAATGAATAGAAAAATTTACCACCAAATATTTGGTAAAGGGGATACATGCATTCCACTAAAATATAGACTTCCATGACTAAGAAAGAAA
The DNA here is from genome assembly GCA_030279155.1 of Forsythia viridissima. Lineage (NCBI taxonomy): Eukaryota > Viridiplantae > Streptophyta > Magnoliopsida > Lamiales > Oleaceae > Forsythia > Forsythia viridissima. Next base: position 32,642,542 of record CM059045.1, read on the forward strand.
AACAGAGAACCAGGAAAATGAGATGAAGAAGAGATAAACTGGTACTTTTTAGATAATTACTTGTCTCAAATTCTTTTTTATTATGAATATATACATTGCTAGAAATAACTAAGTCGTAGCAAGTATTTTGAAGGTAAGAAAGTACAACACTTGTCTTGCATGTGTATATGTCTGTCCTCTATTCTTCTCAAGTGCCGAACCAAAAACAAAATTATGTAGATGATGACTCAACTCAAAATTATATACACAGCAAAAGGTATAAGCTGCACTATCAATTAAGAAAGTTTTTACTAGGATCGGTATTAATCATGATTTTAGAATATCTACCTAAAAAAGTGGCTGAAAAAATTAGAACTGATATTAGGCAACAACCAACTGTCCAAAAGTTAACATAATTAAGTAAACATATTGATTATGCAAGCCACTTCAATTGAATTTTTCACCGAGAATGATTTGCTAGATATATTTAGTTTACGATCTTCCTTTCACGTTTACCTAGAATGGATTTACAGTAAACAATTAAGCACACAATCATTTGATTGGCCAATCAATTTTAATAAAAGTTAAATACTTTCCAAGTAAAAATACCTTCATCAAATAATTTTAATACAGCTCTTTGGCCAAGCAACAGTACTTCCCAAGGCTTCACTAAGCACTCGAATCTCATCTATAGGTCTATATAACTTTAAATGTGGCATATAGACTTCTTCAACCCAGACTTTCCAGCAGTCTCGTCCAAGAGGCATGTGATGTACCTTTGTACTTGGGTCTGTTTATGCAATCTTTCCTTCTGCTACAATTTCTTTCTCATCAAACTTGTACCAATGGAATAGTTGACAACTTGTATTTTCCATATGTGCATTGCCTTCTTGTATACGACTTCCTTGAACTGACTGAGGAATAAATGCATGTGAACTTCTATCATCTGCATTCTTGTTTTAATTCTGTAAAATTATACAAAAATAAAATTAAAATTCTACAGCTGAAGTTCTATTTACCTTAATGATCATAGTACATTAGAAAAAGATTTTACCTGTTGAGATAACTTGAAAAGCGCTTCAACCTTTTCTTCTAGTGCTCCCATCCTCTCTGACTGAGTTTGCAATTGGCTTTCAAGTTCCCTTACTCTCCCATTACTTTGAATTTGAACATCCACTTTTGAAGGTATAGCGCCAAATCCAAGTCCCCTAACCCTTCCATGACATTTAGGACCTAAAACTTGAGCAATAGCATCATTGCGTATGGAGTCCTCGGCTGGTATATCAGAGATTGATTGAGCACAATCTTCTATCGTTTTCTACAAGTATGGAACTCAGAGTTTATACGAGCATGTAATACATATAATATCTCAAATATTAGTAAAAGAATGTTGATAAAATATTCATACCAAGGTTTCAGAAACTACTTCATTTATTGGTTTTCCATCCTTTCTAAGATGTCCATGAGTCCACACTTTAGTTCTTAACCCTGTGATATTTGGATTCTTTTTTTTTTCTAAAAATCAACCATATGTTTACTGAATAAGAAAAAATGTAACAAACTAACAATGGAATAAAATAAAAAGAAAGACAAGTTTGAAATTACCATATCATGAGCCGTTCGTGGATAACCTTTTCGCCCTATAGTATGGACAAGTTTCTGAGTAGTTCTCATTCTACTAAACTTGGAACTTTTTTCCTAATAAGGAAAAAAAATTATAAACCAAAAAGAATCAAATAAAATCTCTTAAGCTTAATACGTAGATTACTTACTTTACAGTCAGAAAAAAAAGTGTCTTCAACAAATTTTTCCCATGCTTCATCAGAGTTTACATTCTTTGGTCGAAGAAGGGCAATAGTGTGTGCTCTATTAACTGATTTTGTTAGTTCATTTTTTATTTCTTTTCTGATCCTTGATTTGAATGTTCTCCAATAATTTTCCATACTTTGAAACGTCATTTTTTGGTGGCAATCACTCACATTGAACCTTTGCTGTATTTATACATAAATACAAATCAAAGACTTAGTAGAATAATAAAAGAAGGCCAAAGTTAGAAGGAAAAAGATAAGAAATGGAAATAACAAGCGGACATAAAAGAGGTTATATTCAAGAGCTATACCTGTATGAAAGACCAAAGTTCAGTTTTTTTTTTCTTTTCATCCACCGAAGGCCAATCTTTAATTACAACTGGCACATGTTCTCGTACCATGGTTCCAACTACAGATGCAAATTTATCTAAGTTTGTACCCACTACTTGGCCCAATTAATTGAATTCAAGATCCATTCTTTGAAAATTATGTCAGGAACCATTTTCAATACAGTTGGGCCTCTTTTCTTTTTTGGAGCATCCACATTGGTTGAGTCAATGTCTTCCTCATTTGTAATTGGAGTTGATATAGGATTTTCTGGTTCATTACAAATTCGGACTCCTTGATTTTCATCTCGAATTGCAGCAGCAATTACAGCTCTTTGTTGCTTAGTTAGTCTCTTGGAAGCTTTCTTAGAAGACTATATCAAAACAACATTAAAACAAAAGATAAATGTTATTCTTTACAAAATTTAACAAATATCTTATAAAGTAGGATGAGACAAACTCACTTCAACTGTGACCATCTTTTAAAAAGTTCCTTTAGACATAAACACACACCTGTTACATCAAAATAAATTTAGGTCAGAGATTTATATCAATTAATATAATTAAAATGATTAATTAACTAGCGAACTCCGAAGATTTATACTAAGTTGTTAGGAGAGTTTTTTTTTTTTTTTTTTTTTTTTTGGCGAGTGACTGTATTATGGGGACTGCCGTGCTTTGATTGCCTTGGTTTAGTTATTTGTCCTTCAAGATGCTGTATAATGGATTTCTTATATTTTACACGCAAACTGCCCTTTCATGCAGTTTGCAGTGAGCATATATTGTGCAGGGTAGGTTACTGGACATAGTCCAACATACCATGCACCCTACCCAATTTCTCCTTGGTTTTGAATTTTGGAAATAGTACCCGTGGAACCTGAACTAGATCCTTCCTATCAAGACAGGGATTGTTTATGGGCATGCCCTGATTTGGTGTAAAAATTTCAAGTTAAATTTTTTTAATCAAACATTTTATCTAATGGGTTAAAAACATGTTTATTTATACTAGTAGAATATCAAGCATGACTCAAAATACACAAGAAGCAAAACTGAAGCAACTTCATAATTCTAATGTAATATAACTAAATTTTACTCCCAAACGAATGTGAAAAAAAAATATGGAGGTTCAGTCGGTTTGACCATGTATCTGAACAGTTGGTTCCTGAATCACAACCTGCAATCTGTTAGCAAAACAGAAAGGGAGACTCCACAGTCTTGTGTGGGCAAACTTGCTTCATTATCAAATGCATTTCAGGCAAAACAAGAGAAGCATAAGCTTCTTGCCGTCCACAAGATCCTCCGGCAAGAGTTTTTAAGATTGGAGATGGAAAAACAGATATATACCCAACAGGAACTTGTTATTTTGCATATTTGTTAAAGCATACTTCTAAATTCAATTTATCCTATAATCAGCAATGCATCTTTCTTGAAACATTGAGCTGCCCCCTTAGATAATAGTTTGGCTAAGGTTAAAAGAGGGGCTGTTTTGGGAAGTAAAGAAATCCAAACTAAGGAGCTTTTTAGCTAATTAGCCAAACATCCTCTTAATCAACAGTTCCCAACCCGCTCCTCGAAAAAGAAAAAGAAAAATCAGGGCAGTGTATGCTTAAAAATTAGCAATATAACTTCAAATGATAAGAGACATAGCAATTGAATCAAAGGAAAGACAGAGGTAGATCAACCAAAAGCCATTTCTACTTGAATTATTCAAGTCCCTATTACGCAGAACACAAACTATTTAGATAAAGTTTCCTTGACATACATACAAAATACACACAGGACTATGCTAATCAGACATGACCATTTTAAGTTGTCCAGCCTAAAGAGAATCCATACCAAGAGAACCATTATTCTTTTCCCATACTCAGATCATGAAAAGAACAACAGGAAGAACAAAGAATGGATGGATACTTTTGAAATTTCCCTCCCTTCATATGGTCAAGCTTTCTTTAGAGAAAAACAAATTGGAGACTTTCATAAAATCCATACAGCTATCTAAATGCATGTTGAGCTCACAATTTGGTGAAGACTTATGCTCACAAGATGCTAAGCACGTCTTGTATCTATTAATGCTACTGCCACCTAAAATTAAACTTAAATGCATTAATGACATCTATAACTCTAACTTCAATGCATTAATAGCGCCTAAAATTTTTGAGTTATTGAGTAACTACATTTATAAAGAGGAGAGTGCACGAACAATAATGTTGACAAGAGTTCCATTAAGGAACATCACAAAGAACCACATACCTAGCCTCCATCACATAACATACTTGTGTCAATGTGTCCTGAAGGCAACATCATTTCTTGCAATAAAGTTAAATGTGCAGTCAGCAATACATCCAGGCAACAGATTGAGGAGAAGAATGGCCGAGTTTGGGTTTGAAGGTATGGATCTGTTAAACTTTCAGCATAAAATCAGATTAAAGAAATCTAAACCCAAAATTTCAATTGATTAGCAAAATTGAAGAAATGTGGTGGGAAGTCCACTAAGAAATTCAACCCACATGGTATAACCCAAAGTTAGTCCCAATCATAGGAAGAATTTGATTCACATACGTGTATGAGATTGACGAAGGTACTAAATGTCACCAATAAATTGGCTATGAGCGGGGAACAAGGCAACCGATTTTAGAATGCTCAAATGTCTTCTTCCCAGCCAAAATAGTGATGGAATGGAAAAGAATTAGGTTTTTACAGACGATTGAAAGAGGTAGAGACGACGCTGTGAATTGAATTTTGGATTGGAGCCAATACGATAGTTTTAGCGGGCGGGTTCAATTCAGTGTTTAATTGGACTTAAATTAGACGTTTAAATGGGCCTCCTATGTTTATTAACAACGGGCCATATTTATTGCTAAAGTAAATGTTTTAACAACGTTCAAGGAACGTTGCCAATTAAGCATTTTTTTGCAACAGGCCTTGCATGTTGCAAAATGTCATACAATTGCTTCTTTTTTCGCGTGCATGAACGTTGTCCAATGTGTTATTTTTTAACAACGGTCTTCACCTGTTGCTAAATGTCAAAATATATAATTTTTTTTGCAACAGACTATGAACGTTGCAAAAAGATACATTGGCAACGTTCATTTGATTGCTGTTGCCAAATATCAATTGAATTAACCAATGGCAACATACATTGAGTGATTGTTGCAGTAAGCCCATTTTAGCAACACACAATTAATGAATGTTGCCATTTAGATGTTGTAAAATGCTATTTTTCTTGTAGTGGGCAATGCCACATGATATGACACATTTTCAATTTTCTCAAGAATCTCGAAGAGACCAATGAACCGTGGTCTCAACTTCCATTTCTTACCAAAACGCGGGATTCCTTTCACTGGGGCTACATTCAGAAAAACTTTTTCGCTGATCTCTACCCTGAAATCTAATTCTTTTCTTATTTGAACGGCATAACTTTTATAATGGTGTTGCACTGTTTTAATTTTGGACCTGATCTTGTCTATCGCTTACATTGTTTTCTCAACTAACTCTGGATCCAAATTTTTCTTTCACCAAATTCATTCCAACAAACCGGCGAATGACATTGACGACCATAAAGTGCCTTATATGTTTCCATGTCGATAGTAGCTTGGAAACTGTTGTTGTAAGCTAACTCCACCAACGGTAAATGACTTTTCCATTTACCATCCAAATCCAGACACATACTCTCAACATATCCTCAAGGATTGAATAGTCCATTTTAATTGTCCTTCTGTCCGAGGATGATATGTTGTACTAAATTTCAATTTAGTTTCCAGAGCTCCCTAAAGACTTTTTGAAAAATTTGAGGTAAACCTCGGGTCTTGGTCCGATACAATAGACGCTGGCACACCATGAAGTTGGACAATTTCTCTGATATATAACTGTGCTAGCTGCTCCAAATTTAAATTCATCATATCGGTAGAAAATGAACAGATTTTATCAAATGGTCTAGTATGACTCAGATGGTATCATGACCTCTTACAGATCTAGGAAAACCCACAACGAAATCTATTGTGATTTTCTCCCATTTCCACTCACGTATATCCATTGTATTTAATGGCTCTAACGGCCTCTAGTGTTCTGCCTTTACTTGCTTACACACCAATTATTTTGATATAAAACGAGCTATAATTCTTTTTATGTTTTTCTACCAAAATGTATTACGTAAATCTTTATACATTTTGGTTCTCTCTCGATCTTTGAAAGATTACTTTCTTCTCAAAACATACAATGGTAGTACAATTACTACCTAACCAATCCATACCCAACATGTTATCAAAGTCTCTCATTTTTATAACATGCATATCTGTTGTCAATACCAACCTACCAAAGTCTATCTGAATTACATTTGCTAATTTATTAGCATCTATAGTTCTTATTGATGGGCTGATTAATGGGAAAAAAAGATGTTTTCTGTTGGGTTTAAAAGAAGATTGGAGGGTGGTTTTCTTTGGAGATGAAGGGCAGTTTGATTGAATTTTAAGGAGAATTGGATGGTGGGTAAATGGTGCTGAAAATGGGAGAGAGGTGGACTGGAAAATGGGTAGGGAAAGGGGCAGTTTTTCAAGTAATTTAAGGACTGTTTTGGGAATTTTTCTGGCAGAGATTAAGGTGCTGTTTGGGTGTTTATCTTGCAGTGAATTGAGGGGATGTTTGGAGAAGTCTTTCTTGCAGGAGAGTGGCATGATGATGGGGTTAATTCTAAGAGAAAAAGGCTGAAAAATGGGTCACAACAAGGTTGAAAAAAATGACCGAGGATACGCCGAGAAGATGTTTAAATTTTTGTGAGTTTTTAATTTAACTTGTTGATCTAAAGTTAACCCGAGTTTAGCTCAATATAGATTATTTGAGTTAAGAAAGTTTAATTAGTCTCGGCGATAAATAAAATTTCATATTCATCACATAAATTATAAGGCAACCACGTGCAACATTTAATGCGACTCAAATGTTTTAAATCGTACTAAGAAGTTCATAGCGATGGTGAATTTTTTTTTCGATCGCTACAGATGTGGTTTGTTACTTTTGTGGATGATTGCACTCGAATGACTTAGGTTTATCAATTGAAATACAAGAGTAATGTATACTTAGTTTTTCGGCTCTTTCATCAAATGGTGACCACTCAATTTGATATTTTAATAAAAGTCATTCGTTCTAATAATGGATAGACTAATTCAAGCAAGAATTGATGGAAATTGTGCACTCAGTGTGTATTATTCATCAAATGACATGTTCCTATTCACCTCAACAAAATGGTGTTGCAGAGCAAAAAAAAAAAGACAATTATTGGAAGTTAATCGGTCTCTCTTGATTGGAAGATACGTTCCCTCTCATTTGTAGGGTGAAGCCTTGAATTCGACGATCTACTTGAAAAACCGTACACCATCTAATGTCCTCAGTTTTAGAAGATCATTGGATGTCCTCTATGATCTGTACACTCTTCCACTAGTGGTACTTTATGCTCCTATAATTTTTAGGTATGTGGTCTATGTTCAACGTATGCTTTCAAGTGTGTCTTTGTGGGATATGTGATCCATCAAGAGGGCTATAAGTGTTATGACCCGTCTTCTAGAAGGTTTTATGTTTCCATGAATGTTATTTTTCATGGAACTTTTCTACATACCAGCGACTACGGATTCATCACTTCAGGGAGAGAATCGAGAAGAAGTGATTATTCATAAAGAAATACATGCATTCTTTCCTTTGGATTCGTTGAAAAGCGATACCACCAGTTGACCAGATCAAGGTACTCGGACGTCCAGAGATGCTATTGAGAATAATTCTCCATCTCGGGATTTTACAGATGAAGATTGAGTCTTAGATATGTTCCCGTCTACCAAAAATGACATTATCAATCAACCGAATAAAGGAGAAATGTCCCATATTGCTGAACAAACTACTCCAAATGCTGAAGAAGACTCTTTCCATGATAGTATATTGTCTCACAACAATCGAACACAATCACTGAACCAATCTTCTCTTGAGATTCCATTAGAGGTATCCACTAATCCTAATTCTATAATTGTTGAAGATGTTAATATTGAATCCCAATTGTCTCAATATTTTCTTCCACCACGTTCTAATCGTGGTATACCACTAATTAAATATGGGACATTTCTTACTATATCTTTTGTAACTAACTAGGCTTTGTATCTTTCAATGGTCCATTATTTTTTCTTTTGTGATGTCTGAAGATCAACTAGCCTATGTACTTATCAAAGCCATAGCCAGCAAAGCTTTAGATGATTCCTTAGGCAAGTTAGGCATGTGTGGTATCAATGCTCTAACTTGAGGGAGAGTGCTAAAATTAAGGTGTTATAATTAAGAGTTTGACATGGGTAATATTCTTAATCAGTAATTGCCTTTATTTTCTCCCTTAACTTAGAAAATATTTCCTATTCATTATTATTTTGTATATATTCTTTCATTGTAAACAGTCATGTATGTACTCTATATATTGTAGAATTACAATGAATGAAAATCATCAGAAAATTATACAATAATTGTGTTCTTTGACAAAAATAACTTGTGCAACAACTATAGCGTCTAACGTCTAGGTCACTTTGCTAGAAAATGATATGGTTGTTTGTAACAACTGTGGTCTTCTAGATATATTCTGCATCACTCCCACATTTGCAAAAAAATGCTTCTGTTCTTCGCAGTCATCAAAATTGTATGTATCACTCTCTTTTACTAGACACATTGCATCAGAGTCTACATCAAGAGCACTATGTTGAAGTTGTTGGGAAATCAGGCATATGGCCAGCAATTGTCCAAATGAAGGACTTCCGTTCATCATCCAGAAAGTTAGGTCATTATGCAAAGGATTGCCTAAATGCCAAGCTGCTACCAAGCGACTTGAGGTTTTGCAATAATTGCTTTAAGCCAAGTCATTTTGCAGATGACTGCAGAAATGATAAGGCACGCAATAACAATTGAAAACAGGCAATATTGCTTGCGAGTGCCAAAACGATCCCTTTTGACATGTGACGAAACTGAAAGCTTACAGCAACACTTGGTCTCGGAGTTCGGAATGAAGCATTTTGGTGACCTGAAGTACTCTCTTAGGATTGAGGTTGCCCGATCAAAGAATGGTATTTTATTATCTATTTGTTAACTAAAACATGTATGTTTGGATGTAAATCTGTTAATACCCATACTGAACAAAATCATAAGTTGTTTAATTGTTTGGATATAACTTCAACCGATAAAGCAACGTACCATAAACTTGTACCTAGTTTAATTGTTTCGAAAAATTGATTTATTTGTTACACACTAGACGAGATATTGGTTTATGTAGTCTGTATAGTGAGCTAGTTTATACATGATCCTCGTAAACCTCACATGGATGTCGTAAAATACATATTGAGGTATTTGAAGTCTGCCCCAAATAAAAGTTAATTTTCACCAAGTATAATCACTTGAAGATAGAAGGTTACACTGATGGGAGATTGGGTAGGATCAATTGATAACAAAAGATCTACTTCATGATACATTACTTTTGTAAAGGGAAACCTTGTGACTTGAAGAAGTAAAAAACAACCAGTAATAGAAATGTCTAGTGCAGAAGTGTAGTACAAAAGCATGGCTTTTGGAGTGTGTGAGTTACTATGGTTGACGAACTTGTTAAGAGATATGGGTGTTGACTCTTGTTGGAAAATCAGTTTTTGGATTATTGAAGAATCCGATTTTTTTTGGCATATTTAATTATAAGTTATTTATTGATATGAGCCAATTAGGATTCAATGATTATCTAGTAGTTGTTTGAAAATTGGAAACTTTAATGCTATATTTATCACATTCTATTTATCAGTTTTAGTTAGTCTAAAACTCTTGCTCCTTATCAGTTAAATAAGTGATTGAATAAATTGCATGTTTAAGTATTCTAATTGAACTAGGTTTCTAAGTAGATAAGATATTAAAATACTATCTTTATATTTGTCTACTTAAATGAAAATATATATCTAGATTTATTTTCATATTCTTGTAACTTATCTCACCTTATCTTTTATAAGGTCTATTTAAACTTAAAGACTTATTTTGTCTTATCCATGTATAAGATAAATATTAAGTCATTAAGTTTAGACAAACTTCTTGTACTATAAATAAGACAGGTGGTATTCCAAGAATTCTACGGACTTTGAAAGCAAAGATACTCAAGTTTCAAAGAGCAAATCATTTATGAGTTGAGAGTTCAAAGAAATATTCAAAAGTCCTAGCCCGATCAAAATTCTATTTTTGAGAACGGTTCTGAGAAACTGAGCGTTAAAGAAATCCATTGTGAGAGAGAACGGCATTTCGGCGGCAAGATAAGGACTGGGTCCTTATTCCGATTTGTGGAATCAATCCGGGGACACTCGTGGAATGGACCAAGATCAAGACTGAAGTACTTGACTGCATTCCTTGACTAGTTGAAGAAGATATAAAACAGGGAAGTTTTATTATTGTTCTTAACTAAGTTTTATTTTTTGTAAATTGCTGATAAAGTTTTAGATTAGGTCTAAAATTATAATTTCAAAAAATTGAGACGTGTGTAACCTGTTCTAAAATAGTGGATTTATTTACCCGTGGCATGGGGGCCCGTGGATGTTTTCCTTAGGGATTTACCACGTTATATCTGGTGTTAATTAATGTTTTAATCGCCTTATATAATAACTGTCTCGAAACTGCTAAAACGTTCAGTGAAATGTTCTGACGTTCAACAAACTTTCATCAACATCAGAACATTAAAGTGAACGTTGTGTTTTAAAAAAAATAAATATTTACAGACTTTCAGTAACAACCTATTCAACCTCCCTTCTAGGTTGATTGTTATCTAGATTTAAAACTAACAATTGGTATCAGAGCGGGTTCACTTCTAGAAAGTGAGATCCTATGAATCTAGGTATGGACAATGCGTCGTTTCGACCACCAGTCTTGGATGGAACGAACTATAATTATTGGAAAATCCGTATGACTGTTTACATTCAAGCTCTTGATGAAAAATCATGGCATTCTATCATTAGAGGATATAGTCCTCCCACTATCATTGAAGATGATGTTGAAATAGAAAAACCATGTGAACAGTGGGTTATTACTGATTTCAATAATGCTAGTTGGAATAGCAAAGCCTTGAATGCTATTTTTTGTTTTGTAAATGCTAATCAATTCAAATTAATATCTAATTGCAGGATAGCAAAGGAAGCTTGGGACATCCTACAAATCGCACATGAAGGAACATCCAAGGTAAAATCGTCTAAACTACAAATGCTCACCACAGAGTTTGAAAACCTACGCATGACAGACGATGAAGCATTCAAAGATTTTTATGCTCGGTTGTGTGATATATCAAATCAAGCACATTCTCTTGGAGAAAAATATTCAGAGTCAAAATTGGTCAGAAAGGTCTTACGATCTTTACCAAATAAATTTCACTCCAAGGTGACCGCAATTGAAGAAAGCAAGGACATAGACGAAATCAAAATTGAAGAGTTGGTTGGGTCATTGATGACTTATGAACTAAACCTCGGCACAAGAAGGAAAGAAAAATCTACAGGCATAGCATTTCGAGTTGAGGAAGAAAAAGATGAATGCGAAGATAGTGATTCAGATATTGATATAGCATTAGTTACCAAACAGTTTGGAAAATTTTTGAAACGATCTCAAAGATATAAATCAGGAAAAAATCAAGGATCATACAGAAAGAAATATCCTGACCAAAATAGACAGAGTTCATCAAACTCTTTAAAGAAAACAGAAAATCGTATCCAGTGCCATACTTGTGAAGGATATGGACACATTGCCTCTGAGTGTGCCAACAATAGAAAGAAAACTTCTGGTAAAAAGGCCATGAATGTAACTTGGAGCGAGGACGAAGAATCAACCGATGATCAATCACGAGATGGGGAAGTTTCTAATACTCAAGATATTTCATTTACAGCATGCTCTATTTCTGATTCTGAATTATCTGATATTTTTCATGAACGTTCACATGAACGTTCTGACATAGAACCAAACGTTGGAACTGATGACATTAGGGTCAACCTAAAGGCTTTAACTACTGTATCCACTAAAGAACAAAGTTTCTCCAATGATAAAATAACTCTTTTTGAATTATTGTTGGCTGATAAAAATAAACAATTGTGTGATTTGCAGGAAAAATTGAAACAAAGTAGAGAAGCAAACCAACAATTGACCATTGGAGCGGCTCGACTGAATGAGGTGTTGAGCTATGGGAGAACCACCAATATCAGACATGGGTTAGGATATACTCAGCATGAAAAAAATCAAGAAGCAAAGAAAATCACGTTTGTCAAAGAAAAAATAGAAACAGGTTCTGATATTCCAGATAACGTTCTGATGTCCACTAAATCTGTAATCAATGCTCAGATGTTGAAAGAATCGAGAATTACAGAAACTACTGACAAGGTAACCAAAGGTGAATCTAAAGGTAACATACTCTCATCTCCTACTTGTCTAACATGTGGTAAGATAGAACAAAAGCATGCTAACATCTCAAATCATCTACCTAAGCACAAGAAAACTATCTGGAGAACTAGCATGAATTTGAGAAACCTTTTACCAAATAAAAGAAGTCAAACTAAAATCTGACAAATATGGTTGAAGAAATCTGACTTGAACTGTTATGTGGTTGATTTGGCATTCCATGCGTTTGTGACTAATTCTTGGTATTTTGACAGTGGATGCTCTAGGCATATGACAGGAAATCAATCACTCTTGTCCGATTTTAAAAACTATTTTGGGAGTCGAACCGTCACGTTTGGTGATGGTGTAAAAGGTAAAGTAATTGGGACTGGATCTATAATAATTAAAGGCTCACCACCTTTAACAAATGTTCTTCTTGTTGAAGGCCTAAAGGCAAACCTAATTAGTGTGGGACAAATTTGTGATGATGATCTTACTGTTATTTTTAACCAAAAAACATGCACGGTTGTAAACAGGAAAGATATCTGCTTGTTGACAGGAACTAGAGCTAGTAATAGATGTTATTTACTTGATCATAGTCTTTCGTGTCTTGTAGCTAAAACTAATTCCACAGATCTATGGCATCAACGCTTGGGGCACCTTAATTACAAAGATCTGGTAAGATTAAGCCAAGGTAATGCTGTAAGAGGAATACCAAAATTGAAAGACAAACTTGAGGGTATATGTGGCCCATGTCAACTTGGTAAGCAAACTAGGGGATCACATAAACAGAACAACTATCTGGCCACCTCAAATGTCCTAGAATTAATACATATGGATCTAATGGGACCCATACAAGTCGAAAGCATTGGTGGAAAGAGGTACATTCTTGTGTGTATTGATGACTTCTCTAGATATACCTGAGTTAGCTTCTTAAAAGTAAAATCTGACACATTTGAAAGATTCAAAATTTTATATGCTAAACTGACCACAGAAAAAGATAACCATGGACAAAAAATTGGTAGAATTAGGAGTGACCATGGCAAAGAATTTGAGAATACTAGTTTTTCTGACTTCTGTGAAAATAATGGTATCTTTCATGAATTTTCAGCCCCTAAGACACCAGAACAAAATGGGGTAGTTGAAAGAAAAAATAGAACTCTTCAAGAAATGGCCAGGGTAATGCTGAACAGTAGAAAATTACCTGTAAAATTGTGGACTGAGACAGTCAGTACTGCTTGTTATGTTTTGAATAGGGTTACCATTAGGACAGGTACATCTCAAACACCTTATGAAATTTGGAAAGGTAGAAAACCTAATCTTAAGTATTTTCACACTTTTGGTAGCAAATGTTATATCCTAAATGATCGTGAACAAATAGGAAAAATGGACCCTAAAAGTGATGAAGGGGTATTTTTGGGATATTCTGAAAATAGTCGGGCTTACCGGGTCTACAACATACGTACTCAAAACATAATTGAATCAATAAATGTTGTAGTAGATGATACTAATGATTTCGTTGAGTATTCACAGGAACAAGTCATTCAGACACTGTTAGAAAAATATGAGGTAAGAATCGAACATCAGAACGTTGAAAAAGACACTGACGCGAGTCAGAACATTCCTGGAGACGTTGCCAAAACTAATGCAACTAAGCAGACAGAAGAAACTGAACAGAATAATACTACATCTGATAGTACACACACATTCGAAGATTAGAGCACCCGAACGCAACCACCTACCTGGATACAAAAAGCACACCCAACAACTAATGCCATCGAGAATTGGGATAATGGTATGGTGACTCGAAGGAAAGCTTCAAATGAGATAAGTCACGTGTGTTATATTTCTCATGTTGAACCAAAAAATGTGAAAGAGGCTTTAGAAGATGAATCATGGGTGTTAGCCATGCAAGATGAACTTAACCAATTTGAAAGAAATAAGGTTTGGAATTTAGTCCCTCGACCAAACGATGCAAATGTAATAGGAACTAAGTGGGTTTATAAAAACAAATCTGATGAACATGGAACTATACTTAGGAACAAAGCCCGCTTAGTAGCCCAGGGATATAGTCAAATTGAAGGATTAGACTTTGAAGAAACATTTGCTCCTGTTGCTAGATTAGAGTCTATAAGACTTTTACTTGCTATTGCTTGCCAAATGAAATTTAAACTATTTCAAATGGATGTCAAAAGTGCGTTTTTAAATGGCTATCTTAATGAGGAATTTTATGTTGAACAACCTAAAGGTTTTGTAGATCCCCATTTTTCAAACCATGTGTATAAACTTGAAAAAGCTCTTTATGGTTTAAAACAAGCTCCACGAGCTTGGTATGAACGTCTAACTACTTATCTTATTGAAAAAGGGTACAAGAGAGGGGGAGTCGACAGAACTCTTTTTATCAAACACTTAAATGTTGGTATAATTGTTGCTCAAATCTACGTCGATGACATTATTTTTGGCTCAACCTCAGAAAAACAATCTATTGAGCTCATAAACTTAATGAAAAAAGAATTTGAGATGAGCATGGTATGTAAACTAACATTTTTTCTTGGTCTGCAGGTTAAGCAAATAGGCAATGATATTTTCATATCTCAATCAAAATATGCAAAAAATCTCATCAAAAAATTTGGTCTTGATAACTCCAAACCAATGAGAACACCTATGGCCACAAATTTAAAAATCACTAAAGGTGAAAATGGTACAGATGTTGATTCTAGTCTCTATCGCAGCATGATTGGAAGCTTATTATATTTAACTGCTAGTCGACCTGATATTGCTTTTAGTGTTGGAGTTTGTGCTAGATATCAAGCAAAACCAAAAGAGTCACATGTGGCTGCTGTAAAAAGAATAATTCGATATGTTCATGCCACTGTTGATTATGGTTTGCTTTACTCAAGTGATACTAACTCTCATTTAGCTGGCTTTAGTGATGCTAACTGGGCAGGTAATATTGATGATAGGAAAAGTACCACAGGAGGATGTTTCTATCTGGGAAACAATCTCATAGCTTGGCTTAGTAGAAAACAGAATTCCATCTCACTATCTACAGCTGAAGCAGAATACATCGCAGCAGGTAGTTGTCGTACACAATTAATATGGATGAAGCAAATGTTGGATGATTACGGTATCAAACAAAACTCTATCACTATGTTTTGCGATAATACTAGTGCCATAAGTTTATCAAAAAATCCTGTTCAACATTCAAGAACGAAACACATTGATATTAGGCATCATTTCATTAGAGATCTAGTAGAGAGTAAAATCATCACAATCGAACACATACAGACTGAAAATCAACTAGCTGACTTATTTACTAAAGCTCTGGATACTAATAGATTCGAAAATCTAAGAAAAGCTTTAGGGATATGTATCATTGTCTAAATGTGTTGTCTTTGTTTATATATATATATATAAAGTGTTTTTTTATATATTTGCACATACTCATGAGTTAATTATACAAGAAATACTGATTTTTAAATGTGTTATTGCTTCTATCATACAATTTGATGATATAATTTGAATCTCGTATATTCATCTCTTGTTTATGCACTTTATAGATGTCGAAATTGGGTTGATAATTTCCTGACAAATTATGTATTCTACCCTCTGATTTACTGACTAAATATGGATTGAAGACCTATGGTCAGTATCTATATCTTTCGGCACCATAATATTCTGTCCTGTTAAACAAGCTGGTATATTTGAAGGAGGGCTACCTTTCTCTGGATGATGAGAAGCCATCCTTGATAACATAAAATAAATCATGAGAAAAGGGCTGCCGCCTTGAAAGTGTGAAAGTAACTTCTTATATACTTAACTGGCTATGGAAACACAAAATAAATGTGTAAACTCTTCAAATAAAAAAAAGAAGAAGCCAGAGTTGAAATAAAAAATAAATAAATAAATATTTCACTTACGCTTGGCAGGTCAAATATTTTCTTCATAAAAAGGACAATTAAAGATGATGGCTGGTTTGAAACTCTATTCTATAAAAGGTTATGTGAGTTAGAGGGTGGTACTGATTTGTCTTGATATTATTGATCTTATTTTAATTAGTTATTCACACACTACACTCTTCTTTATGATTAATATATGGGATTTTGAACTATATTAACAATTTTCTATGATCAGGGTTGACCAGAAAGATGATTGGGATTTCTTCACAGTTGCTCATGATTTTTGCATTTATATTTAAAATATAAAAAAAATTTAAAATTTTAAAAAATTTTAAAAAAAATTTTAAAAAAAAAAAAAACGTTTTTTTAATTCTTATTCCTTCTTATTTATTTATTTATATATATTTTTTTTTGCATTCAAATTGTTTTAGAATTAGAAGTCTTATTTTCATGTCTTTCTTTAAAAAGTGTCCATTCTTGAAAAGAGTCCTTTCTTAACAAGAGTCCTGATCTGCATTCATCTATCAAACAGGTCCTTAAATCCTCATCTTCCTCTTTATTCTCCAAAAACCCTAAACCCCAAAATTTCCATTGTATAAATTTCTTGTTTTCTTTTGATATAACTTGATCTTGCAAGAGTGTTTAGGAAATAATCAATGGCAAGGTCAAAAACCACCACTCACCACCCAGAAATTCGCCGTAGCCGCCGCCGCGGCGCAGCCTCTGCATCACCCGCAGCTGTTTCTCCGGCGTCCACACCACCACCGGCACCAGTGGTTTCACCTCTACCGTCTGCAACACTGACTTTGCTGCCTTCACTTGCTCCATCTTCTTCGGCTCCTCAACCAACAGCTGCCGCCAGTAGGGTTCCCTCCACCGCCGCCATTCCTACGCAAGTCACGAGTCAGGGAGAGCTTGATGAGGACACAGGTTCTGATAATGGAACTGGGTCTCAATCTAGCAGTGAGTCTGAAGACAGTTCGAAGGCGTCTCCACAGACTGAGAATCTTGAAGAAGAACAACGGAAATCGGGTTCAGATTTTGCAGACGAAAATGTTGAAGAAGAAGAAGAGTCCATGAATGAGGAAGATGACAACTTAAGTGCTGAAGAATCTGTCCCAGTCAGGCTCTCACGCGCACAGAAGGGTAAACAGAAAATTGATGAACGTTCGAATGTTGCTGATATTCCCACTGAACATCAGAACGTTGGGCACTCATCATCCGATGTTCCAACTTCAGCGACCCATCCTCAATTGTTCGAACAAAGCTTGCTCCGTAAAGGTAACCACGTCTTCACTCCTCTGAATTTCAAATTTGGAACTCTTGATGCACAAACTCAATTTCACAAATTTATTTCAAATCGGGACTTTGTGATGGAATTTAATGTCAAAGATGATGTTCTTAGAGATGCTGATCTTGTTGAGTTAATTGAGCATTGGGGTATACAAAAATTGTTGGGTTGGACTAGGAGACCTTGTGAAACATTGATCAAAGAATTCTTGGCTAATATTTCTCGACAGATTAAGCAGTCGGGTAATAATTTTAGGTGGTCAGTTTATGTTAGGGGTCGGCTAGTACCATTTAGTCCCTCCAATCTTCGTCGTTGGCTTGGATTATCACCTATAACTAAAGGAATGGATGATGAATTTGAAGCAGCCACTGATACTTTGGCCTTAGAACTCACTGGAAATCCTTGGCCTACGGAAAAAATGACTGCCGCATTACTAACCCCTAAGTATAAAGTGCTTCACAAAATTGCCTTGCACAACATTGATCCAATTCAGCATAGGTCAGACATTGGGATGGATAAGGTTGAGTTATTGTACAAACTGGGCACCCTCTACCCACTGGATATTGCTACAATTATTTTTGACAAAATTGTGTTTGCGGCGATCCGTCAAGCACACTCCAGAATGTTGCCCTTTCCTGGTTTACTTTATGCCTATCTCCAGCATCACAATGTTCCTATACTTCAGGGTGACACTTTCACAGCTTAAATTCCGGTCCTTTGTCCTTCAAAGAAAGTCACTAAGAGACCAACGCCTCCTACAAGGCCAACCATTTCTGAAGATCATACCAGTTCTCTTGAAACTCAGGTGAGGGACTTAACTTCTTTGATCAATACACTATCTGATAATTTTGAGCGTCATCACAGATTCATAAGGGCTTTACTTGTGGCCTTGGCCGAGCGGACTGGAACTCCTATACCAGAAGAATATCAAGATGCTGCCATGACTCTTCCTCAAAATCCTGATATTGGCTCTGATGGAACTCAACACCCTGACGCTGGTCCTGAGCATTCTTCACGTACTGACCTTGATGCTGACATTCCTCCACATCCAGATGTTGCTCCTTTGCCTTCGTCCACCAAGCACAAGAAGGAAACCCAGACTAGTGGTTCGAAAAAGAGGACCCGCAAGAGTGGTTAACACTAAGGGGAAGTATTTCAGAACTTTCTTTAAATTAGTTTCTTTCGTTGCTTTCATTTTTGCTTTGGCCCCTCTTTCTTTAAATTGTTAGTTTTAAATCTAGATAACAATCAACCTAGAAGGGGGGTTGAATAGGTTGTTACTGAAAGTCTGTAATTATTTATTTTTTTTAAAACACAACGTTCACTTTAATGTTCTGATGTTGATGAAAGTTTGTTGAACGTCAGAACATTTCACTGAACGTTTTAGCAGTTTCGAGACAGTTATTATATAAGGCGATTAAAACATTAATTAACACCAGATATAACGTGGTAAACCCCTAAGGGAAACATCCACGGGTAAATAAATCCACTATTTTAGAACAGGTTACACACGTCTCAATATTTTTGAAATTACAATTTTAGACCTAATCTAAAACTTTATCAGCAATTTACAAAAAATAAAACTTAGTTAAGAACAATAATAAAACTTTCCTGTTTTATATCTTCTTCAACTAGTCAAGAAATGCAGTCAAGTACTTCGGTCTTGATCTTGGTCCATTCTACGAGTGTCCCCGGATTGATTCCACAAATCGGAATAAGGACCCAGTCCTTATCTTGCCGTCGAAATGCCGTTCTCTCTCACAATGGATTTCTTTAACGCTCAGTTTCTCAGAACCGTTCTCAAAAATAGAATTTTGATCGGGCTAGGACTTTTGAATATTTCTTTGAACTCTCAACTCATAAATGATTTGCTCTTTGATGCTTGAGTATCTTTGTTTTCAAAGTCCGTAGAATTCTTGGAATACCACATGTTCTTATTTATAGTACAAGAAGTTTGCTAAACTTAATGACTTAATATTTATCTTATACATGGATAAGACAAAATAAGTCTTTAAGTTTAAATAGACCTTATAAAAGATAAGGTGAGATAAGTTACAAGAATATGAAAATAAATCTAGATATATATTTTCATTTAAGTAGACAAATATAAAGATAGTATTTTAATATCTTATCTACTTAGAAACCTAGTTCAATTAGAATACTTAAACATGCAATTTATTCAATCACTTATTTAACTGATAAGGAACAAGAGTTTTAGACTAACTAAAACTGATAAATAGAATGTGATAAATATAGCATTAAAGTTTCCAATTTTCAAACAACTACTAGATAATCATTGAATCCTAATTGGCTCATATCAATAAATAACTTATAATTAAATATGCCAAAAAAAATCGGATTCTTCAATAATCCAAAAACTGATTTTCCAACAATCTCTCCCTTTGGCATCTCTTAATTACAAAACTTATATCAAGTTGTTTTTTAGGTGAGTATGCAAATTGGATTCAAGACCATATGCAAACTAAATGAAAGTTATTTAATTTAAGGCAATTCCTAATTCCCAAAGCAAAAGTAATTTCTAATTAAGCAAAAGTTTAAAGCAATTTCTAATTACCAAGACTCTCAAGTTGCAATGAAGTTGTATTGTGATAACACTTCAGCTATAGAGATTGCTCGCAATTCAGTTTAACATGATCGAACGAAGCATGTAGAAGTTGATAGATTAAGGAAAATATATGATCTACAACTTATAAGGTGTTATAATTAAGAATTTGACATGGGCATTATTCTTAATTAGTAATTGCTTTTATTTTCTCTCTTAATTTAGAAAATATATCCTATTCATTATTATTTTGTATATATTCTTTCATTGTAAATGATTATGTATGTACTCTATATATTGTAGAATTACAATGAATAAAAATCATCAAAAAATTGTTCGATAATTGTGTTCTTTGACAAAAATAACTTGTCCAACAACTGTAAGCGTCCGACGTCCAGGTCACTTTACTAGAAAATGATACGGCTGTTTGTAACAGCTGTGGTCTTCTAGGATAAGATATATTCTGCATCATTCCCACATTTGCAAACAAATGCTTCTGTTCTTCTCAGTCATCGAAATTGTATGTATCACTCTCTTTTACTAGACACATTGCATCAGAGTCTACATCAAAAGCACTATGTTGGAGTTGTTGGGAAACCAGGCGTATGGCCAGCAATTGTCCAAATGAAGGACTTTTGTTCATGTGGAAAGTTAGGTCATTATGCAAAAGATTGCCCAAATACCAAGCTGCTACCAAGAGACTTGAGGTTTTGCAATAATTGCTTTAAGCCAGGTCATTTTGTAGATGATTGCACAAATGATAAGGCACGCAATAACAATAGAAAAATAGGCAATATTGCTTACGAGTGCCAAAACGATCCTTTTTGCAACTAGTGCAACATTACTGGCCACTTGGCTAGGCATTGCCCTAAAGGCGAGTTTTTCGATGAAAGGGATGGTGGGGCCCAATATGGTGGTTATCGAGATATAGTCTGTCGCAACTGCATTCAGTTTGGTCATATGAGCAGGGATTGCATGGAATATGAGCAGGGATTGCATGGAAATGGTTATTTGCCGCAACTGTGGTAGTCGGGGTCACATGGCCTTTGAGTGACCCTCATGTAGATTTATCAATTGCTGGCCCCTCAGGTAACTAAATTTACCGACTATTGGTACTTTAAAAACAAAGCATAGTGCTTCACTTTGTACGTATCTTTAGAGAATATTTTGGTACTCTGGAAAAGTTTCTCCTGTTTGGATGATTTTGAGGAACTTATAATGTGCCATGCTTCTAGGAGCTCCATTTTTTATTTTTTATTTCTTAACAGAAGACTTGAATATAATGGTGGTTCAGTGAGTCTTTTGGACATTTGATAGTGGAGTTAAATACCTCCAACGCCACTATAATTTGTGAAACATTCTTGAAATGTCATTGTACTTTAAAATATTCTAGAAACGCCATTTAATGGAATGACATATGAGATTCACTTTTAAAAGTTAATGACATTCCAAGAACATTTTAAGGTACAATGGCATTCTAGGAACGTTTGGCAAAGTATTGTGACATTAGGGGTGTTTTAACTCCTTGATAGTGTAAATGTATTTTTTCATATAACATAGTCTCTTATGGATGTTAAAGCAGTTGATTTTTATCTTTCTGAAGGGTTTTTTTTTGTTATATAGAGTTTGTATGTGGCTTGTTGGATAATATTGACAGTACAGTACTACAACGGCTTATTTGCACAAATGGTCCAAGGCTTTTGCACTTACTGCGGATTGAGGACCTATCGTTTTATTTTTGACAATTTGGCCCCTATTTCAAATGTTTTTGGCAGCAATGGTCCTTTTCATCAATTTTTGTCCAAATCTCTGTGAAAAACGGTGGAAAATTTTTTATTTAAAAAGTAAAGAAAAATTTGTAGCAAAAGTCCCTAATCTTTTAGAAAGTGTTGAAAAGTCCCATAACTTTCTGATTGTAACACATATGACCCCAAACCTTTTTGACAATTTAATCCCCAACTTATATAAATTAAAAATAACTCATAAACCTTTTCAAAAATACAAATAAGTCCTAAATCTTTTTATTTTTTTACAGATTTACACTTAAAATAATAAAAAGTGTGTCATCAAGTCCCAAAATTTTTAATTTTGTTCACCAAAATGACATTTAAATTGTGTTTGATTAAAATCAATTTTTTTAGTAAAAGTTGTTGAAATGTGTGGTTGAAAAGTTGTGGACCATAAAATGTGTGGTTAACATTAATTGTTGACTTTGACCTTAGCTTTTTATCAAAATCAAAATTGAAAACAAACGGGCTTTTAGAGTCTCTACAGATTTTGTCTAGTGGTCGAGTAATTAACAAAAAAATTATACACATGATCAAAATTTGACCAATTTAAAATTTTAATTGGTAGAGTTGGCAAATAGGCTAGATGAACTGGCCCAACCCAAAATTAGACGGACCATATAAAAATTAGACTGGACTAGTCTTGACCCAATTTTACATGGGCTAGTATTTGTTGGGCCAACCTAACCCGATTTGGACCAATGGGCCAGCCCAACTTACATTTTTAACTTATTTTTTAAAAATAATTACTTATAATTAAAAAAAAATCAAAATTCACCATCTTCCTCCACTACCCCATCCCACCTCGACCTTCCACCCCACCCACCCCACCCACCCCCAAAAATCCAACTAGAGGGAAGGGGATTTTTCCCCCCTGATCGCCGGACGACGACCAGGGGGGGAGAAATCCCCTCCCCACTGGTCGCAAAACCAGGGAAAAATCTCCCTGGTTTCGCCGCGAAAAGGGGGGAGAAATCCCCCCTCCCCGTCGCAACATTGATGAAAAAATTGGGGGGAGAAATCCTCTATCTTTTCGCGGCGATTCTCCATGGTTTTGCGACCAGCGGGGAGGAGATTTCTCCCCCTTGGTCGCCGGACCTCCCCTCTGGTCGGATTTTCAGGAGAGGGGTGGGGTGGGGTGGGGTGGGGTGGGGTGGGGTGATGGTGAATTTTGGTTTTTTTTTAATTATAAGTAATTATTTTGAAAAAATAAGTTAAAAATGTAAGTTGAGCTAGCCCATTGGCCTAAAATCGGGCTAGGTTCGTCCAGCAAATACCAGCCTATGTAAAATTGGGTCAGAGTTAGTCCAGTCCAATTTTTATATGGTTCATCCAATTTTGGGTTGGGCTAGTTCATCTGACTTATTTGCCAACTCTACCAATAAAAATTTTAAATTGGTCAAATTTTGATCATGAGTATAATTTTTTTGTTAATTAATGGACCATTGGACAAAATTTGTAGAGACTCTAACAGCCCGTTTGTTTTCAATTTTGATTTTGATAAAAAGCTAAGGTCAAAGTCAACAATTAATGTTAACTACACATTTTATGGTCCCACAACTTTTCAACCACACATTTCAACAATTTTTACTAAAAACTTTGATTTTAATCAAACACAATTTAAATGTCATTTTGGTGAACAAAATTAAAAATTTTGGAACTTGATGACACACTTTTTATTATTATAAGTGTAAATCTGTTAAAAATAAAAAGATTTAGGACTTATTTGTATTTTTGAAAAGGTTTATGAGTTATTTTTAATTTATTTAAGTTGGGGGTCAAATTGTCAAAAAGGTTTGGGGTCATATGTGTTACAATTAGAAAGTTATGGGACTTTTCAACACTTTTTAAAAGATTAGGAACTTTTGCTGCAAATTTTCCTTTACTTTTTAAATAAAAAATTTTCCACTGTCAACTTTCACAGGGATTTGGACGGAAATTGATGAAAAGGACCATTGCTGCCAAAAACATTTAAAATATGGGCCAAACTGCTAAAAATAAAACGATAGGTCCTTAACCTGCAGTAAGTGCAAAAATCAGAGACCATTTGTGCAAATAAGCCGTACTACAACTAATGAAAAAAAAAAAGAAAAACTAAAATATTGTTCATAGTAATGTCCACTACTATGTATCTAATGGGTAAGTATATCGAGAGACCAATATTGACAACATTATGAGTTTAGTGCAACAGCCTAACACAGCAGTAGTTGCTGTAAGAATAATGTCCATGATTGAGTCGGACTTAATTACTTATTGGGCTAAATTAATTAATTAGATTAATTAATTTAGGTCCGGTACTTGTGGGCTAACAAAGTTCTAATAAAACTAGAACTAAGATCTGTCTTTACAACTTGCTAACACAAGAAAGAGACATATCCAATATCAATAACTCCCAAAAAATCCTGCTTTCATCTGTTCTTAAATGTGAAAGTCCAGATATGTTCTAGCTGTGTGGATTACTATTGGAGTCTGAACAATTGGATAGTTGTGATATTGAAGATTGGACGTCCAACTAATTAGGTAATCAGATTCTACAGTATTCATCAATGTATTTTTTTTTTATCACAAATCCGCCTTACATGAATTGTATAATTAATTTCCCCTATACATGTATCCATCAATTCCTTACAGTGGTATCAATTTACTTTGCTACTTGTTAGAGTTTGTTAGATCGCTTTGACGAAACGAACAATAATTGTTATTAGTATATTAATTTAATTTGAATTTTGACAGTAAAATAAATTTTTGAAAGAAAAACTTGAATTGGATTTGGGTTTATTCAAAATGGGACGAACTAGTTAGAAAAAGACTATGACCGAAGGCATTGCTTTTGGAAGTGACAATTGCAGGTGAAACAACGACTGTCGGAATGAGCATTTCGACGGTAAGGATGGTATGTTGCCTTTGGAAGGTAGTAGACGCCACCGCTGACTTTCTAGCGGCAAGCGGCAAGCGGCGTAGCATCGCAGCAGTGTCATGCCCGTCGAACAAAAGGTTTGCTACTATTCGATGGTAGCGGTGCCGATGTCGCCTAATGAACCCCTAAAGGGTTTTATGTTGTGGATAGGCCAAATTGGAGATGGGGGCTTTCCATACAATTTCTAAAATTGGACGGAATGCCCTCCCAATTTTCAAAGATTAAAAGGGCGTCTTATACAATTTATGAAATTGCATAAGAAGGCCCATTTTTTTAAAATTAAAAAGGGCTTTCAGTGAAATTTATGAAATTGTATAGAAATGCGAACTGGTTTTAAAATTCAAAGGGATGTCTGTAAGTCTTCAAATTTTAAAAAGAAAAACAAGGTCTTAAATACAATTTTAAAATTTTTGGAAAAATTGTAATTATTAAATTTTTAATGATGGTCAAGTATTCATTATTGACTTAAATTATTTAAACCCATATTTTGAATTTTTGATTGAATTGAATTTTGACATTTTATTTTATAAAATTGCAAATTTGACATTATAATAATTTTATTCTCAATATAGGGTATGCTTTTAAATTGGGAGATAAAATAAAATTTGAAAATTCTCTTTATTAATAAAATTAATTAATTAATTGGATTAATTGTTTAATTTTATTGATGAGAAATTAATTAATTAATTAATTTCGTTTGGTATGTTCTGAAATGTCCAAAAAGTTTAGACTTATAATGTCAACGCTATAAATTAAGAAATTAATATATTTTTAATAATAGCTATTAAAATTGATGTTTAGTGGATGATTATGGACTTGACCCACGTGATTGATTATATGGTTAAATTATTTAGGTTGATTGTTTGTTGGGATTGCGAGGCTATTAGTTAATCAAATGGACTTGCGTGCCTATTGTTTATTTAATGGGTTAATTACATTATTGGTCCACATTCTTTCAGGTTTGTAACGATTTCATCTTCATTCTTTTTTTTAGCAGGTATCATTCTCATTCTTTCATTTATACTCACAGATGGTCTCCAAATCACTATTTTTCACTATTATGACAATTCTTGGACAATTTTATCCATTAACTTAAATAAATTAAAAATGATAAGAAAAGAAAATACAATAAAAGCATTGCAATTGGACCCTTAACCTTTTCAAAAGTACAAATAAATCTTAAACTATTTTATTTTATACATATAGGTGTACTTCCCCAACAAAAAAAGAACCAACTTTTCTCTCCCACCCCACCCCCACCCCACCCCCACCCCCACCCCCAAATTTGCCAAAAGGACGACAAAAGTCTGAGTTGGAGCATTAGAAACAATTAAAATCATTAATTAACTTACCCTATATTCATCCCCATATTCTAGCTGGAACGCGTCCCGAATTGCTTTCGTCGACGCACGGTGGCCGCCACCAGTATCGTTCATCAGAATCATCACATTTTTTGTCCTTTCAGCGCCAATCTGCTCCATTTCCATGGTCCCATCTTCATCTTCAATAGCATATTTGCATCTCTTCTGGCTACTCCCTCCAAAACCATACACCCAACCCTCTCAAACACATTGTTTAGTGATTTCCGTGGTGACGCCGCAATCATCACCATATCTATATCAACTACACAATTTTGTATATATAGAAGCAAGATATCTTTATAAGAATTATTGACAATGATTAAGATCAAACGAAAAAAGGATTCAAATTTCTGGAAAAGTGGACTTTCAAAAATTCCAGAAATGGAAAAGTAGTTGAGAAATAAATGAGATACATGTTTGAAAAAGATATTACAAATATACTTATATAGGAATTGGTATACCAAACTAATGTAAATACACATATATATCTATATATAGTGGGGTGTTGGTGTTGTTGTGAACAGTAAAGCAGTTGCTGTATGTCAGTAAATTGCCATACGCATTACTACAGTGAATTGGGTGAGCTTGCGAACCAGTTACAATGGCCACAACTACGAAAAAAATGACGCATTCTCCTTCTACTGAGAGTTGGGTTCTCGGAGATGGCGGCAAATCCATCATCCGCCGGGAAGAATGATTTTCCCGTTGTTGCCTTAATTGTGGGTGGGGTGGGGTGGGGTGGGGTGGGATGAGAAAAGACAATTCTTTTTGTTGTTAGGGGAAGAACACCTATATGTATAAAATAAAATAGTTTAGGATTTATTTGTACTTTTGAAAAGGTTAATGGCCCAATTGCAATACTTTCATTGTATTTGCTTTTCCTATTATTTTAATTTATTTAAGTCAATGGGTAAAATTGTCCAAGAATTGTCAGAATAGTAAAAAATAGTGATTTGGAAACCATCTGTGAGTATAAATAGAAGAATGAGGATGATATCGGCTAAAAAAAAAGAATATGGATGAAATCGTTACAAACCAGAAAGAATGGGGACCATTAGTGTAATTAACCCTTATTTAATTGAAATTTTGAGTTCTTTATTTAATTTGCGCATGCGTACCAACTAGTATAGGATACAAGTTGCTCTCAGGCCACAAGAAAGCAACTTATATAGGATACAAGTTGCAGCAGGAGATAGAGATAATTGTATTTAGCATTCGATCATTCGATGATCGAATGCAATGTCCCCTAGTAATTGACCGATTAGTCTTCCTTTTGGCTTAGGGAGACTAGATAGATAAAGTCTATAATCATCTACAGTTATTATTATGTATAATTGATTGCATTTTGGAAGTTAGTTAATATGCATAAATGTGATGACACAGATTTCTCTAAATCAACATGTTAAATTCGTATTAAATAGTTAACAAAACGTGTCTTTTATTATTATAGTGAAAAACCAAAGTATATTATCGATGTCAGTTTGTTGAGTCACTCAAAGCTGCTAGCTCATGCATATGTTTATCACTATGAAACATTCAATGTTTCTGAACAATGAGTCAAATTTAACTAAATTTTTTTTTTTTTAGTCGCTCAAGGGAATAAAATTTTAGGTCTAACAACCAAATTTTTTCGCATTTTTAATTTGAAGTAAATATTTTATATTACACTTGGAGTCGCTTCAAACCTTATAGTTCAATTTAAATATTTTTTCCACGTTAAATGTTGCGCGTGTGTGCTTTAAATTTTAATTGACAAAATAAAGTATTATTTAATAACTGAGCTTCATAAATTTTTCTTACGTCGAATAAATGTTCTTGGTTTAATTTATTGATTTAATTCAAGCCAACCAATTAAAGTAAAAACTAAGCAAAACATTTAACTTTTATTTCGGCCTATGCTAGTCCAATTTTCAGCAAAGAAAACCTCCCCCTTGTTATGCCAAAATTTGTAAGCTTTTAGCACAAAAAGTTTTACCGGTAATTAACCCCAAACAGCCCCTTATTCCTACCAGAAAAACAACTCCAAACATACCCTTATTCCTTGCTAAAAAACACTCCCAAACAGCTGATAAACCTTGATGAGAAACTGCCCACCATTAGCCATTTTCAGCAGAGACTACCTTCCATGATCTAGCCAAAAACCGCCCCACCTAGCAGCCCAACTACCCTTATTTGTTAACCAACTTTTCCTCTCAAGAATGTCCCATAATTAGACCATTTCCTCCAGCAAAAAGCAGAAGAAAACGACCATTTCTGCTGCCATTTTTTACAGAGAGCTTTCATCCCACATATATAATCAAATTCCGGCCATCCTTTGCACTCCAGTTTCGACCCCCAATTTCAGCCATAGGTTCCAGCTTTTATTTCCTTTAACACTCCACTTTTCTCACCCCAATTTCATTCATACAACAGCCCAGAAACCAGCCCCTAAGTTAAGCAAAAACTCCCTTTTTCCCTCATCATTTTCAGCCCCAAGATTTCTAGTTTGTACTCCATTTTCAGTAAGTGTTCTTCCTCTTTTCTGTCCAGAAAAATCCGGCCCCAGCAATAGATCTTGTAGCCTTGGTTTTGATCCATAAAATCTATATCCTTCCTCTCATTATAAGCCCCAAAGTTCTTCTCATTTCAGTCAAAAGAAAACTAGTCCAGCAGTCTCTGTGTTCCTCAGTTTTTGAGCACTACTGCTGGCCAAAAACGGAGGAACACAGGGACTGCTGGACTAGTTTTCTTTTGACTGAAATGTGAAGAACTTTGGGGCTTATAATGAGAGGAAGGATATAGATTAGTGTACGGGTTTATTTTTTTTTGGAAAGCTGTAGAACCAATTTTTCTTCATCAAAGCTTCAACCGAAAACTTGTTTTCGAGGTAGTTTTACTTAATGTTTTTACTGCGATTTTTAAATGAAGTTTGGAAAACTTACGTTGTTATATGAATGCCATGCAAACTTATTTACGAATGAACTTTTGATAGTGATTGAAAGTAATCATTTTAACATGTTTGTGATTGAAGATAATCACGTATGACGTTATGTGGTGCCGGGCTATCAATGTTTATGTTCTTATGTACGTTTCAAAAATCATGGCATGTCGAAATCATGTTTAAGTATAATTTTTTTTCCACAAGTTATAAGTATTGCTACTGAGTGTTTCTTATGAAATACTCACCTCCAAAACGAATAAATTTTTAGATTGAACTGATTGGCGTTGATGCGATAGTGGTAGGCGCTAACGAGTTTGTCATGGAAATTCTTATTTAGTTTAAGTTTTGACGTCGAGATGATCGAGTCAATGATGATGTAATTACTATGTTTTAAGTATTTTATTCAGTATTTAATTATATAATATTTATGGAAACAAGATAATGGTTTAATTGCCATTCAAAGTATTAAATTAGAAATTTACTTAGTTTCTTTTTCAGAATTTTCAGCTTACTGTCCTCTTTTTGAAAAATCATAATTTTTTATACGGTTGGAGTTTTTGAGTGAAATCAGTATTTATGGAAATCCCTACATGTGGTCTAATAACAGAAAATTAGAATCACTCTAAAATTCCATCGTATAAATTTATTATGTACGTTTGAACAGGCTGCCTTAAGGTAATTAGGACAGTTTTCAAGCAACTTCGGTTATCATTTTCACCTACAAAACGATGTATTTAAGGTTTGAAATTTTAACATGTTGTCGTCTGTAGTCCCAAGTATCTACAGTTAAAGTTTCGTAATTTTTGGAATTTGTTTGAATGGTCAAATAAATTATGGCGACACCTATCATGGTATGGTAAAACTATGAAATTTTGAAGTAAATTTCTCTTCCCTTGTACACTTATTATTTTTCCGCAAACTTTTAAATTTTTAAAACCTTTCAAGGTCATGGAAAATATTATTTGGTGTTTTCATATACATTTAAAGATTTATTTTAGTGACCCTCTAAATTGAGAAAATTCAGGGTGTTATATTAGGGAAACAATCAAGTAAACACATAAGATGTGTGAAACAATGAGTTGTCTACTTGATGATCTAGGAGTCACTTAAAGATGTGATTGATATGAGTATTTAATTTGATATTTTATTAAGGCTTGTTGAATCACTCAAGGTTATAATAAAACAAAATGGACCCTAGCCCATTGAGAATCTAATCACTTCTATTAATTAATGTTTGGTGGTCATTAATTCACTTTAAATAGTTGAAGTATAATAATTTAGTATAAGTCCATGTTAAATTAATTTTCTGCATTTAATTAGTTATTCTATCTTGTTATTTCAGTATTGAATCATGAGTAATCATATGAGTTTGAGAGGCATACTGAATGTCAACAAACTTACCGAACCAAATATTTTGTACCGCAATTTGAGAATTGTTCTCGTTCTCTAACGCTTCTTGATTGCAGCTATTATTGCTCCTAACGAGCCGCTCGGAAGCGAGGACAGCAAGGGCATTCGCTAAGCATTAGCCCTTTTTCCTGGCATTCTCCAATCCTTAATAGCCTAAATAAAGATTTTAGCACTAAAGAAGTATGACAAATTTGGATATGTCACTGAGAAGCCAATACCCAAGGCTCCTACTAAGAAAGCTATGCTGGGTGCAGGCTTACAATAAATAGATCAATGACGATAATAATGCAACATGTGTAATGCTTGCAACTACATTACCTGCGTTACAAAAGCAGCATGAAGATATGGATGCTTATACCATTATATTTCATTTCCAAGATTGGTATGATGAACATTCAAGCACTGAACGGTATGAGACATCCAAAACGATTTAGATAGGACAAGGTTTTGTGCGTGACATACAATGTTAAGTGCATATCTCCAAAATGACTTTAGGAGAACTGCGTAGCTCATCATGGATCACACCATATCAAGGTATAGTTTTTCCTTTCAAATACACCATTGTGTTGTGGTATATATACAGTGGAGTCTACTATGAGAAAATCACATTCTCTTTTAGATATTCTAAAAACTCACCCTTCAAATATTCTCTACCTCGATCAGATCTGAGTGTTACAATATTTTTCCCAATTTTCTTTTCCACTTCTTGCTTGAATTCCTTGAGTTTTCAAGGGCTTCATGCTTGAATTTTATCAAATAGATAAAACTATATCTAGAATGGTCATTTATAAATGTGATGAAGTGAGAAAAGACACATCTAGCATTTGTAGACATTGAATGGTCCACATACATCAGTATGTACAATTTTCAAAATGTCTGCAGCTCCGTCTTCCTTTCCAAAATAGGAGGTCTTGGTCATTTTTTCAATCAGGCATGACTCACATTTATCAAATGATTCATAATCATTCGAATCCAATTATCCATCTTTATATAACTTGGTTATCCATTTTTCATTTATATGACCGAGTCTGCAGTGCCAAATATATGAGATGTTAATTCGATCACATTTATGCCTTTCGTTGTCTATACTCATTATAGGACACTGCAAGTCTAGAATATAGATACCATTAAATAAATTCCCAAGCCATAAAATACATCATCAAGATAAAAAGAACAACGTTTATTCTTAATGTTAATGAAAAATTCATCAATGTTCAAACTTGAAATAGAAGTGATGTTCTTAGTAATAGCAGGAATATAATAGCAATTTTTTACTTCTAAAACAAGGCTTGAAGACAACGGTAAAAAGTATGTACTTACAGCTAAGGCAACAACTCGTACTCCATTCTCAACGCGTAGGTTTACTTCTCTCTTTTGCAGTAATTTACTATATTTTTGTAAATATGAGATCCACATCCAATATCTAATACCCAAAAAGATGGAGTAGACATATGTATTTCAATGAAAAAGATACCTAAAGTGGAAGTCTAAGTAGACGTCTTTCCCTTCAAGGTGACGAGGTATGCCTTGTAGTTCCTCTTCCAATGTCATTTGTTTTCATAGTGAAAACATAAATCATCAAACTAAAGAGGTAGGTCCAAGTCTTGCTATACTCATATCTGTCTCACACTCTACTATGAGTAAAGATTAATTCATGCCTTTAAAGATGACTCATTGACCTTTAAACTCTTTTTAACAACTTTGCTCTTTAAATGACAATGGAGTGAGATAAAGAGTAGTATAAGAGTGATTGTCATCGATAAACTTCTCTTTATTTATTGTATCCATTTTATGAGTTAAACGAGGACATATTCTAGTGAAAGAGATGTGGTGATGAATTATTGTCCATAGTGTATAGTGTAGTGCAATATGCAACATCAAAGAATAGTGAGGCTTACTCGTAATTTATCATTATTGCTAACTATATATCACCTTAAATAATAGCTATAATGTAACAGATTTTCAAAGGGATCTATGGATGCCTATTCAAATTTAAGAGAAATACCTTCTACAAATTGAGTCACATATCGGCATGGGCATATATATAAGCAACTTAAATTGCCAAACGAAAAGTCAAGCGAAGACCAGTTAAAAAGCTTTGAAATTAGCTTCGGGACAAAGTTTTGCTTGGCCATAACGGCATTTTAGGTCATACTAAGAGCCCGTTTGGTAGAGTTTAAAAATTAGTTTATTTGACCAAAAAAATTACTGTAGTAACCTAACATTTTTTATCATCTTTGCTCAAATAAACTATTTTGGTCAAAATAAACTAGTTTATAAACTCTATCAAACGGGCTCTAAGTTGATCAACTTAATTTGATACACAACATAAGCAATAAGCTCGACTCAAAACTTATTTTGGTCTTACGCTCAACCAACTGATGACAAGGTAGTCATCACGGTGTTCATATCTATTCTAATATAGTACTACACACATTTATGAGAAAATTTGCCAATGTTTTGTTAGTCTAGCAAATCAAATGTGACTTGAACAATTACTATTTTTTACTAAAGAAAGACGTCATTTTGAAGCCTCAAGAATCAGGCTACGAAAATACTTTAAGAGATCCTGTGGTCATGGGCGTGCCATACCAGCAACTGATTCCAACTGGCACAGTGCACATTTCTTGCAAGCATGAATGCCAAAATTGCATCTAGGTAGGAACAAATGTAAATCCCAAGAAATCCCACCCCCACCCCCACCCCCACCCCCACCCCCACCACAGCTAATTTTTTTATTTTATTTATTTTTTTGTTTGCTTGTTTGTTAGTTAGTTAGTTGGCATTTATCTGATCAAATGCGATGCAAAACCTGGCTGTCTATATAAGTTTACGTTATTTTCCTAGTTATAAATTGAAGACATTTGCAGAGAATTTGGGGGCAAAACTCCATGGATACACCAAGAAAAAACTTGTGAGCAATTCTGTTCTTTGCTTTGGGTTTAATTAGATTGAGAGGTGGTGATGTTAGTTTTATTTTACCGAATCCATAAATACAGATGATTACACATCTATGACATAAGAACTTCATGCTGTAATTATCAAGATTAATACTGAAGTGGAAGCGTACCTGAATCCATGATTCTGTTTGATCGAACGGGGTTATGGTCTTCCAATTGATCCGTGGTTTTCTCCTTAGTGTCTCTTGCTGATGGAGATACAGAGAGTTATGAAAAGTCACGCTCAATTGGAGATCATGACCCGTATATATAACTGCAGGACAGTTATTATATTTTAATGTTGTTAAATTGGCCCCTCATCAATTTAAAACATTGTATCCGTCTCTACACTTTAATCTCATGACACTTAATACCCATTAGTCCAAAATAGTCTTTAGTGGATCACTTTATTGACTAAAACCTTAAGATAGCACCACACATTTTAATATATACATGTTTGGCCCCACATGTTGAATTTTATCCAACAATCTCCCACTGGGCCATACATGTATCCTTACAAATGTGCACAACCTTATGAGCTCAAAATTTTGCTATCACTGTTAAGGGTATTTCCAAACAATCTCGTCCATCAGTCATATCAATGTAGGATCAAAGCGACTTTCATTACATTAATCGTAACTAAATCCATCAATGGTCACGTATACCAATACAACCAAATGACATAGATAAATCATGAGAGTGTAGTATGAAAATTACATGTTATGTGATCCAAACATGTCTATTTTCAATTGGTCCTACTTTATTTCTTAAGTGAGATCAATACCAGACATAATGTAACAGAGTGGAATGAACTGAATACTTTATTTCTGTACAGAAAATTATCCAAATACACAAATGTGTCCAAAATCAAACATAAAGCAATCAAAATTACAAACTCCTACTAAAACATGATATCCTCAAGAAATACAACACCCATACGAGTAGTGTGCTCATGAAAGACCTTGGGTGGTAATCCCTTAGTAAGCAGATCCGCAATCATGGAGTTTGTCCCAATATGCTCTATGAAAATCTGTCCACTCTGTACCTTTTTCTTCACAACCAGGAACTTAATGTCAATGTGTTTTGACTTAGTTGAACTCCTGTTGTTATTAGAATATAGCACCGCAGAGTTATTGTCACAATATAAATTTAATGGTCTTTCAATGCCATTCAGAATGCACAGCCCAGTAACAAAATTTCGCAGCCATATCCCATTATTAGATACCTCATAACATGCTACAAACTCCGCTGCCATAGTGGAAGAAGCTACGAGTGTCTGCTTAGCACTCCTCCAGGAAATAGCTCCTCCAGCTAGCAGATATATATAGCTTGATGTGGATTTTCTACTGTCTTGGCATCCCGCAAAATCAGAATCAGTGTACCCTACGATCTCTAACTGATCCGATCTGCTGTATGTAAGCTTGCAATCTCTCGTTCTCTTCAAGTACCTCATAACCATTTTTACTGCTTTCCAATGATTCATCCTAGGGTTACTTAAATATCTGCCCAGCATTCCAACAATGAATGCTATATCTGGACGTGTACAAACCTGAGCATACATCAGACTCCCAACACCTGATGTATAGGGAATCTTCTGCATTTCCTTAACTTCAAGATTATTTTTCGGGCACTGATTGAAACTAAATTTGTCTCCCTTAGCAACAGGGGTGTCCCCTGGTTTACTATCCTGCATGCCAAACCTTTTAAGAACTTTATCGATATAGCTCTTTTGTGACAATTCAAGAATACCCCGAGAGCGATCCCGGTGTATCTGAATCCCTAATACAAAAGAAGCGTCTCCAAGATCTTTCATCTCAAAATTCCTTGACAAAAAACTCTTGGTTTCGTGCAACATGCCTATATCATTAGTGGCAAGCAGTATGTCGTCAACATACAAAACCAGAAAAATATGCTTACTCCTATTGAACTTGTGATATACACAATCATCAACAATATTTATCTCAAAACCAAACGAGATAATCACTTGATGAAATTTGTAGTACCACTGACGGGAAGCTTGTTTGAGTCCATAGAAAGATTTCTTTAATTTGCAAACCATATTCTTCGAGTCTCCTAACACGAAATTTTCTGGTTGCACCATATAGATCATCTCATCAATGTCTTCATTAAGGAACACTGTCTTAACATCCATCTGATGTAACTCAAGGTCAAAATGTGCAACAAGTGCCATGACTGTCCTGAAAGAGTCTTTCGTTGAAACTGGAGAGAAAGTCTCTTTGAAGTCAATGCTTTCTTTTTGTGTAAAGCCTTTAGCTACAAGACGGGCCTTATATCTTTCCACATTACCTTTCGAATCCCTTTTGGTTTTAAAAATCCATTTACAACCAATGGGCTTCGCACCTTCTGGTAATGGAACAAGATCTCAAACTTTATTGTCTTGCATAGACTTATACTCCTCATTCATGGCTTCAATCCACTTTTGAGAATCAGAACCCTTCATGGCCTGATAGAAATTGATTGGATCATTTTCCAACATTTCATTATTTTCCTCATGTTCTTGGAGAAATACTATAAAATCATCTGAAATAGTATTTTTCCTTTCTCGAGTGGATCTCCTTAATGATATTGGTTCTTGAGGTTGTTGAGTTTGTACTTCTGGAATGGTGGGAGGTTCTTCAACATTATCTTGCTGAGGTTCCGGATATACTTCTTGATCAATGACAGGTATAGAAACCTGCACATTGTCAAAAGTAATAGTAGGAATCGAAATCGATCCTTCCTCAGTTTCTTTCTCAAAGACAATGTCTATAACCTTATTTCTCCCCCCAAACTCAACATCCTCAAAAAATGTTGCAGTTCCCGTTTCAAAAATTGACTTAAGTGTGAGATTATAAAATTTGTAGCCCCTTGATCGCTCAGAATAACCAATAAAATAGCTGCTCATAGTTTTGGAGTTCAATTTATTTTCACGTGGCCTATAAGGCCTAGCCTCAACTAGACATCCCCAAATGTGAAAATGCTTTAGAACAGGTTTTCTGCCTGTCCAAAGCTCATAAGGTGTTTTAGCAGCAGATTTAGTTGGTACTCTATTCAGAATATAAGCTGCAGTCTTTAATGCTTCTCCCCATAGTGATTTTTGTAAAGTAGAATGACTAATCATACTCCTTACCATGTCCTTAAGAGTCCTGTTTTGTCTTTCAGCTACACCATTCATGCTAGGTGATCCTGGCATCGTGTACTGTAGGACGATTCCACATTCCTCTAGGAATTTAGCAAATGGTCCTAGACGTTGTTCACCTGAACCGTCATATCTGTCGTAGTACTCACCACCACATCATACCTGACGCTTTTAATCCTTTTGTTGAGTTGATTCTCAACTTCAGCTTTGAAAGCCTTGAACATGTCCAGTGACTCAGATTTTTTATGAATAAGATATAGAAGCCCATAACGTGAGTAATCGTCTATGAATGATATAAAATATTGTTGACCATTCCAAGAAGCCGTAGGGAATGGTCCACAAATATCTGTGTGTATCAATTCTAAGACGTCCGAAGTTCTATTGGCACCTAACCTTTTTGTTTTAGTCTGTTTTCCCTTGATACAATCAATACAAACATCAAAGTCTGTAAAGTCCAGAGAATCCAAAATACCATATGACACAAGTCGTTCAACTCTTGTTTTTGAGATGTGACCTAAGCGCTTGTGCCATAATTTTGCCGAATTTTCTTTATTTAATTTTCGCTTAGTACCATGTGATTCCACATGCAAGGTTTCATTGTATGACGCAATAGTATGAAGCAAATATAAGTTATCATATGAATATAATGAACCGGTACCAACAATATTTGAATTTAAAGAAAGACTAAACTGATAATTTCTAAAAGAACAATGATAACCAAATTTGTCCAATAAGGAAATAGAAACCAAATTCTATCTAAACGACGGTACAACAAAAGTGTCTTTCAAATCTAAATAAAAACCAGTTCCTAACAATAACCTAAAAGTGCCTATTGCTTCAACTTCCACCGATTTTCTGTCGCCCACAAAGATGAATCTTTCAGCATCATTTGGCTTTCGGCAGAACAGGCAACCCTACATAGAAACACTTATATGAGTAGTAGCACCAGAATCTAACCATCAAGTGTTTCTAGGTACTGAAGCTAAATTAACCTAAGAACAGACCAAATTAAGAAATGTACCTTTCTTTGCACGCCAGGCGTTATATTTGGTACAATCCTTCTTTAAATGTCCAGTCTTCTGGCAAAAGAAACAACCATCTTTATCTTTATGTGGTTTCTTTTGTTCTGGACCCTTAGCAGCTTCATATTCTATTTTTCTTTTCTTGCCCTTATCTTTGGAGGTACTTGCCAAGTTAGCAATTTCAGTTATGTCCTGCTTTAACCTTTCTTCCTCTTGCACACAATAAGAAATGAGCTCATTTAGAGTCCATTTATCCTTTTAACAGTTGTAACTGATCTTAAATTGATTGAAATGTGCAGGAAGCGATATTAATACTAAATACACGAGCAAGTCATCAGACAAGTCAAACTTTAGTGCTTTAAATTTTGAAGCAGTATGAGACATCTGCATGATGTACTCCATTATGTTCTCCTTGCTTTTATACTTCATTGAAATCAAGCTTTGCAAAAGCGTGCTTGTTTCAGCCTTATCGTTTTTGGCAAAACGCTTTTCAATTTCAGCAAGGAATTCTTTGGCATCAGTTACATCCTCAGATACTGCGCTCCTAAAGGCTTCTGGAATGCCGCGCTTAATGATTATAAGACTCATGCGATTTGAGCGTTCCCACTTCTTAAAGTTCTTCATGTCATTAGGTGAACTTGCATCCGTAAGAGAATCAGGTTTCTCAATCCTGAGAGCAAGGTCGAGATCCATGCAGCCAAGAACAATTAAAACGTTCTCTTTCCAATCCTTGAAGTTTGACCCATTAAGCATGGGGATTGAATTGATATTTGCAGATATTGTGGAAGTAGATGAATGAGCTGTATAAAGAAGAGATAGAAATAGCTTACATTAGTACTTTATTATGCAAATAATAATTTCAAATATATTTGTAAGGCCCATCACAAGATACCTAGCACAACATCAATATTTAGTCTTTGGTTAGAAATATTGACTCGTAAGTGGTACTTCGATGTAGCAATCAAACACTGACAATAAGACATGTAAATCAATAAACATTTCTTTGGACCGATTTATTAATCACACGTTAAACCAAATAATCGCCACGCGTTTATCACCACAGGTGCATGTAAAATTCCAGCCAAACATTGACCTTCCTTTGGGCCGATCAATATCCGCATGAACAGCACACACACAAAATCTTCTAATATTCAAAGTTAATTAATTTCTACAAGAGAGGTTACTTTGGCAACATGTTGCTTCAATTAATTCACTTTGGAGTATTATATTTCTCAAAAGAGTCCATCATACTAACATTGCGTTTGGTAGGGATTAAAAACTATTTTTGGTTTTTTTCAGCCTACCATTTTTGACTTTTCAACCCATTTTTTACATGAAAAGTCAACAATTTCAACTCAAATAAACCACTTTTGATTTATAAACTGTTTATAATCTCTATCAAACGCACTTTAAAATTTGAACTTGAATTGATTGTTTTGCATAATTTTAAAACTTTAGGATTTGAATTTTTTGAAGTTCAAAGCTTTAGGATTAAGTAATCATTAAGTTGGAGGGTTAAATTGCAATTTAATTAACTTGATTGGCCAATTATGAAAGATTTTAAGCTTGAAGGACTAAATTGCAATTTACCAAAACTTTAGTGGCCAATTAATTAAAATCTTAAACTTTAGGGACTGAATCATAAAATTCAGAACTTCAAAGGCCCAACTTAATTGATTACTAAAACTGTAGGGACTTATTTTATAAATTCAGAAGTCTAAAGGGCCAACTTAAATGAATTTAAAACTTTAGGATTTAAATTAAATGAGGAATAACCATGAGGACCATAGGTTAAATAAACTAAAATTTTTACAAATTACAAAGCAGCCCTTTAGAAGTTCTAATTTCCGAAGGAGGCCCTTTGGCCCAAAAACAAAAACGCAACAGCCAGCTAGGGTTTGAAACCCTAGCTGCGCCGCCACCACGAGACCCGGAGATGCCCGGCGTTGACCAGCCAGCAGCGCCATCTCCGGCGCTGCAAAAAACCGCACACAGCGTCGCTGCGTGCGACGCTGCTAACCACCCGCAGTGCCATCTCCGGCGCTGCGGGTCCCTTCCTCCTCCGACGGAAACCACATCTCAACACCAACCAAAATCCGACCACAAAATCCATAAATCCCAATCGATTAAAACAATATACGGATTGCAAAAAAAAAATTGAAATCCCAAATTCTTGAAGAATATATATATATTCTTGGAATATACATGCATATTTGAGAATTAATATACATACTGAAATTGGAATCACATATTTCAACGTCAAATACATATAGAAATTGGACATGTTAGTGATATATATGAATGGTTCGTGAATTTCTAAATCCGTGATTGAATATATAGATTGACCATGAATTTATTATTTCAGAAAAAAAAAAAACGAATCATGTCCACATAGACACATATCTGATAATACAACATGAAGGTGTCTCTTATACCACTTGTTAGTTTTATTTTACCGAATCCATAAATACAGATGATTACACATCTATGACATAAGAACTTCATGCTGTAATTATCAAGATGAATACTGAAGCAGAAGCTTACCTGAATCCATGATTCTGTTTGATCGAACGGGGTTATGGTCTTCCAATTGATCCGTGGTTTTCTCCTTAGTGTCTCTTGCTGATGGGGATACAAAGAGTTATGAAAAGTCACGCTCAATTGGGGACCATGACCTGTATATATAACTGCAGGGCAGTTATTGTATTTCAATGTTGTTAAATTGGCCCCTCATTAATTTAAAACATTGTATCCGTCTCTACACTTTAATCTCATGACACTTAATACCTATTAGTCCAAAATAGTCTTTAGTGGATCACTTTATTGACTAAAACCTTAAGATAGCACCACACATTTTAATATATACATGTTTGGCCCCACATGTTGAATTTTATCCAACAGGTGAAGGGTATGGTGACATTGCTCAATCACAAAACAAGGTCACGTCATTGGTTTCAGGTGAGGAGAAACGAAACAAGACTTCCAATGAAGTTGTAATAAACAACAAAAGGAGAAACAATAGTGGGGGTGGGAGTGGGGGTGGGAGTGGGGGTGGGGGTGGGGGTGGGGGTGGGGGTGGAGGTGGATGGGGATGGGGATGGGATGGTGGTGGTGGTCGTGGTGGTCGTGGTGGTGGAGGAGGAGGGGGTGGTCGTGGAGGAAGAGGATGAGGAGGAGAAGGTGGTGGTGGTGGTGGTGGTGGTGGTGGTGGTGGTGGTGGTGGATGGGGATGGGAAGGTGGTGGGGTTGCAGAAAACCATGCAAAAGAGGGCACCAATTGCACAACAAGAGAGTTTCTGATAACGGAGAGTACAAGATGGGGGAATTTTCACAATGCATGGTTAAAGGGAGGTGTAGAGGCATGAGGCTGGATTGTCCACTCCTTGTAGTGGACCGTGTTTCTATGACTATCGACATATGTGCAAGGCTCATTGCAGACACTAATAACATATTTAGTATGTTGGATTGAATAATATTAAGTGAAAATGCAAAATGAAAAAAAAAGAGTTAAATTTTTATTTATTGTATTGCTCGATGTTGTTTAGTATTGCGTGATAAATATAACTATATTTTTGTGTTTTATATGCTGGTGCAGCATGGCAGTTTGAAAATAGATGTACTTTTGTCACAAGTTTACTTTACTTATTTGATTGATTTTGATGAAAATTTAGTCAGTCATAAGGTTTAATTGCCAACTTTTGATTATGTTTGATTGTGTCTTCCTAGTTTGATGTAATGTTCCTGTGAAGATTTCCTTTTGGAACATCCTATGTATCAGTATGACAGAGACGTGTCACATCAATTATACATATCTCTGAATGTTTTATATGACTTTGATTGATACTTTGATGTAATATGTTGATATTACATTAACAACGTTTTACTAATTGAAATATAATCTTGAATTAGTTGGATGTCGAAGGTGATGAACGTCACTTTTTATTCAACCGATCATTTATATTTTGAATCACGTCACAATTCTTGAACAATTTAAGAAAGAAGTGTTATAATATGTTGGTTAAAATGTCACATTTCTCTTATTTGAAGGCATATGTAAGTGACATCTATTAAACTATATACACTTATTTCATCAATTTCTTAAAATTCAAAAGAACAAGACCAACTAATGAGCATACATTTAGTGGAAGATAAATATTTACAAATATAAAATTGTTTTTTATTTAGCAATTTTACTTTGTAGATGAGACGATTCAATGCAGTATTAGAGTTTACATACTCACAAACATTATGTATTCAAATGTCACGGGCAACTATTTATAAAAATAGTGTATAAAAATGTTCTAAGTCGCTTAATGGAAATATTCATGGCGTGTTGGGATGCCAAGGCAGTTCGGGACAAAAACAAAATATATACATTTCATATCAAACGCGCAAATTAGCTTCATTTTATTTTAATTCTAAGTCGAGGGTATTTTAAACATTAAAAGGTCACATGGTTTTCTTTCATTTTGTTTTTATTTAAACTCTCCTAAGAGCTCAATTGTCTTTTGGTTGTTTTTTGATAATTAATGCAAAATATTGGATTTTTTCAACTTCGACAATTTTTCAGCATTCTTTAGAATCAACAAGATCTTTGATCTAGTGTTGTTCTCATTCTTTACGTCTGCGCTACATCACAATTTTATATATTAAAAAAAAAAATTGAATCTAGTCATTAGAAAATTTTCAATAAATAAATTTATTTTATCTATAATAGTTTAAACTTTGAAAATTAAATAGTTCAACATACCCTAGTTTAGTTTAAATAAATAAAATTATTTTATTGCTAATAATTTAAACATTTGAAATAAAATATTTGAACGTAATAGATCAATAAGAGAATGTAAGCAAAAATAAACAAATAAATTGCTAATCATAGTACTGGTAGAGGAATCTGAATGATGACGTGAAATTATGTTGTCACCATAGCTTCTAATGTACGAAAGACACAGTTGCAAGATGTATGTTGCAGGGATACCATGATTATCCCAAGTGACTCTAAGATTATTTTTGGCTGTGTTAAAATTTACCTTTTTTTTGTTTACAAATAATTATGGGATTAATAAATCACTTACGTACAGACAAATACAATTATTAGTTTTATTTTCATGTTGAAGCAATGAGGGCTAATTCACATATGTTTAGCCTCATTTAGAATTATTCTTAGAGTTCTAACTTTGATTATTAAATACTTACAAATATTTTAAAATTTTGCTAAGTTTAAAAAAATTAATTATAAAAAAATATGTGTTATTTGACTGTAAATTTTAAGAAACGACAAAAGAATAATTTATCGAATTCTGTTTTAGCTTCTCTAATTATCCATCATTAAAATGTTAATTTAAACAAAAATGAATAAAATAGTTCTTTTCCTAAACCAAGTTTGCTGGTATTCTATATTTATTAATATTCTACAATAATAAAGCGTCACTCATCATTTACGTTAAAATAAGATATTATTTTTCCCTTTAAAATAAGTATGTTGAAAATACGTCTTAGATAAATATTTAATAATATTACAAAAATAATTATACATAATGAGATCATTGTAATCAATGCTCATTTTAGTATTGTATAGAGGCACACAATAAAACATTTTATTTTACTAAACA
Source organism: Forsythia viridissima (assembly GCA_030279155.1). Classification (NCBI taxonomy): domain Eukaryota; kingdom Viridiplantae; phylum Streptophyta; class Magnoliopsida; order Lamiales; family Oleaceae; genus Forsythia; species Forsythia viridissima. The sequence continues at coordinate 32,685,901 of CM059045.1, forward strand.
CTCTTGATTTGAAATATACAACAATTATAAAATCTGAATGACTAAATAATTAATTAATTTTCCCATATCTGATTATTCTTTCAGCACAACGAAAGTTGATTTTCTTAAAATTTACAACAATATCAAACTAAGCCTTACTCATGTTTGCTTTTATAATGATCTTAAACAAGAGAAACATGACGAGAATAATATTGTCAAAAGAGTAATATTATTTATTATTAGTAGTGATCATTTCTAGTTTAAGTGGTGGTTGGCTATTGGATAATAAATCAAAAAGCTCATCGTCACCTAAAACCGGTAATAATAATTATTAATGATGAACAACATTATTCTTGTAAAAAGTATATAAAAGTACTAGACCAATCAAACTTAGGATACACTTTTAGTAGTTAATACCAAGTCTTTTAAAATTGCTCAAACTTCCTCTTAAGCTAAGTTCGAATGAACTTCAAGTCAATCTCATTTGCCTTCTTTAGTTTTTTATTTTTTTATTTTTTCAATTTTATGAATTTAGTGTATTTTCGTCATTTCACTACTTAATTTAAGAATAAGATGAGGTAACAACACAATTTCTTGTAAGTCAACGTGGTCAGCAAATGTAGATAACAAAGAAAGTGATGTTCTATATGTGATTACAAGAATATCAAGATTCTCAAAACACGCACAACTTCTAGGCCCCACCAAATTATGCATAGAATTTTCTGTTTGTATCTTAATCCTAAATGAATGAGGAGTCTCAAGTTTAGTTGAAATCTAAATTCATGTCTTAAAAAGAGAAGGATATACACATTATAGAGCGCTCTCACCATCTATAAATATGGACCAACACATGACTTGTTTTTAGTTACTTTCATGATTGTGCCTCGTACGGTGACTCTCACCTTTATTCACATTTAGTTGATGATTAAGGTGAGTTGATTCCCGTATTCTTAAAAGGTACTTTAAGTATGTTTATGTATGTTTATAAGTATTTATAAGCTAGTCAAACATTAGTTTTATCTACACATTTCGTAGGACCCACAACTTTTATCTACACATTTCGTACGACTTACTACTTATAATCTACAATTTTTTTTTACTAAACATACACTTTATCTTCGATGTCTTATTATACAGTTATATATGGATTTAAAGTGTACCAACCTACGTATCCCCAATCAATCGGTACTATTTATTGTCATTTGGACTTGATTTGTTCGATGAGAAATGCAAAATGATAAAAGGATACTCCTTCTAGTAATTAGATCATGCTCTATCTACCCTGCATTTCCTCTGCATTCTCCAATGAGTAATGCTTTGCAAATTGAACCGATATTCCCCGATGTTGATTCATTTAAGAAATTCCTCCATTTAGGTAAAATATATTGGCTTGATGATTCAATATTCAACACCAGAAACCTGATTCATGAGAGTTCCATGATGGGATCTTTTTCTATTTTTGCAAGGCCTTCTTATGGGAAACTTTTTCAAGAATGCAATGCAACTAGTCAATGCTTAAATAGCCCTCTTAAATTCTTATGATAGACTTTGATGGTAGGACAAAAAAACTAGAACTTGAAAGAGAGAAGAATGAATTGATTGAATAATTGAACAACTTGCATTCTGGGACCTTGGGACTGAGACTTCTTTATTATGGAAAATTAGTTTACAAACTAATAGCTCAACTAATCTATTTGATCGTGTGTGTTGGCACATATCGAATTTAAAGCTATTTCATTACTACCATGTATCGTATAAAGTGAACATCTATCTCAACATGCTTCGTTCTAACTTAGTAAACTAGATTTGCAGCAAGTGAGGTTGTTCCAAAGTTATCACACAAAAGAAATGGACTACATGGAAGCTTTGACACATTGCTAGATGTCAATTTTGGCGGCAACGTGAATTAATTGATGTAGGTGAATCGATGATAATAACACTGCGTTTGCTATTGTGAACGGGAACCTAATGGGTCACAAACAAAAGGTGAAAATTGAGTATCCGGTGGAGTTGGACAACTGTTAGACAATTGTGGTATTGAAGATTGTATCTCCAGCTAATTAGATTCCATGGTGTTCATCAAAATATTTTTCAATCACAAAATTTATCAGAGCACAAAATTAATCCAACTTATAAGAATTGTATATTTAATTTTTGATGTACTATATATACATCAATTCTATACAGTTTGCTTCAAGCAGATGGTCCTGGGAATGTTAAATGGAGTGATATATACACATTTGTATGATATATGTATATAGTATATCCTCAGTTGTTGGGAGTTGGAACCAATCTCTCTTCCTCTTCACTCTTTTGATGTTATGATGATGCTTTATAGTTCAACTTTCTATACTCTTATTATGAAGTGTTATCCAACACAGAGAAGTAAGAAATATTTCTTTATGGGAAGCAAAGAAATGATTCATTATTGCTGTGATGTATTTACCTTTCACGAATGCTAACATTGCACCTCAGGGCACTCTAACGGTGCTTATCTAACTTCAATTTTTAGATGAACCGGCTCTGCATAGGAAAGAACCATGTGTTATTATAGCATACATTTTTTTGTTTCTTTAATCCTATCAAATCTCGCGTATTAGAGTGCAAAGTCCGAGAATATATAGAGTAAAATCAAAAGGTGCTAAAGTCTAAAGGCGCAGGTCCAATTCTTGCTATACTCATATTTGTCTCACACTCTACTATGAGTAAAGATTAATTCATGCCTTTAAAGATGACTCATTGACCTTTAGACTCTTTTTAACGACTTTGCCCTTTAAATGACAATGGAGTGAGATAAAGAGTAGTATAAGAGTGACTTGGTCATCGATAAACTTCTCCTTATTCATTATATCCATTTTATGAGTTAAACAAAGACATATTCTAGTGAAAGAGATGTGGTGATGAATTATTTTCCATATTGTATAGCGTAGCGCAATATGTAACATCAAAGAATAGTGGGACCTTACTCGTAATTTATCATTATTTCTAACTATATATCACCTTAAATAATGGCTATAATGTAATAGATTTTCAAAAGGATCTATGGATGCCTATTCAAATTTAAAAGAAATACCTTCTACAAATTGAGTCACGTATCGGCATGGGGATATATAAGCAACTTAAATTGCCAAACGAAAAGTCAAGCGAAGACCAGTTAAAAAGCTTTGAAATTAGCTTCGAGACAGTTTTGCTCGGCCATAATGGTATTTTAGGACATACTAAGTTGATCAACTTAATTTGATACACAACATAAGCAATAAGCTCGACTCAAACTTATTTTGGTCTTACGCTCAACCTGAGCCAACTGATGACAAGGTAATCATCACGGTGTTCATATCTAATCTAATATAGTATTGCACACATTTATGAGAAAATTTGCCAATGTTTTGTTAGTTTGGCAGATAAAATGTGACTTTAACAGTTTAACTATTTTTTACCAAAGAAAGACGTCAGTTTTAAGCCTCAAGAACCTGGCTACTAAAATACTTTAAGAGATCCTATGGTCATGGACGTGCCATGCCAGCAACTGATTCCAACTGGCACAGTGCACTTTTCTTGCAAGCGTGAATGCCTAAATTGCATCTAGGTAGGGACAAATGTAAATCCCAAGAAATCTCACTCCCACCCCCACCCACCCACCCCCCAATTTATTTATTTAGTTTGTTTGTTAATTATTATATTATTTTCTTGGTTATAAATTGAAGACATATGCAGAGAATTTGGAGGCAAAACTCTATGGATACACCAAGAAAAAACTTGTGGGCAATTCTGTTCTTTGCTTTGGTTTTAATTAGATTAAGAGGTGGTGAAGGGAGTGGTGACATTGCTCAATCACAAAACAAGGTCACGTCATTGGTTTTAAGTGAGGACAAACGAAACAAGACTTCCAATGAAGTAGTAGTAAACAACAAAAGGATAAACAATGGTGGTGGTGGTGGTGGTGGTGGTGGTGGTGGGGGGTGGGGTGGTGGGGGAGCAGGAGGAGCAGGAGGAGGTGGAGGTGGTGGTGGATGGGGATGGGGAGGTGGTGGGGGTGGTTATTGGGGATGGGGTTGCAGAAAACCAGGCAAAAGAGGGCACCAATTGCACAACAAGAGAGTTTCTGATAACGGAGAGTACAAGATGGGAGAATTTGCACAATGCATGGTTAAAGGGAGGTGTGGAGGCATGAGGCTGGATTGTCCACTCCACTGCGGCGGACCATGTTTCTACGACTGTCGACATATGTGCAAAGCTCATTGCAGACGCTAACAACAAATTTAGTACGTTGGATTGAATAATATTCAGTGGAAATGCAAAATTGAAAAAAAAAAGTTAAATTCTTATTTATTGTATTGCTCAATATTGTTTAGTATTGCGTGAGAAACATAATGTGAAAATTATATTTTCTTGTTTTATGTGCAGCATGGCAGTTTGAAAATAGATGTACTTATGTCACAGTTTTGCTTTACTTATTTGATTGATTTTGATGAAAATTTAGTCAGTCTTAAGGTTTAATTGCCAACTTTTGATCATGTTTGATTGTGGCTTCCTAGTTTGATGTAATGTTCCTGCGAAGATTTCCTTTTGGAAAATCCTATGTATCAATATGACAGAGACATGTGTCACATCAATTAAACATATCTCCGAATGTTTTATATGACTTTGATTGATACTTTGACGTAATATATTGATATTACATTAACAATGTTTTACTAATTGAAATATAATCTTGAATTAGTCGAATGTCGAAGGTGATGAATGTCACTTTTTACTCAACCGATCATTTATATTTTAAATCACGTCAAAATTCTTGAACAATTTAAGAAAGAAGTGTTATAATATGTTGGTTAGAATGTCACGTTTCTCTTATTTGAAGGCATATTTAAGTGACATTTATTAAACTATATACACTTATTTCATCAATTTCTTAAAATTCAAAATAACAAGACCAACTTATGATGCGATGCATACATTTAGTGGAAGATAAATATATACAAATATAAATTTGTTTCTTGTTTAGCAGTTTTAATTTGTAGATTCAATGCATTATTAGAGTTTACAAACTCACAAACAATATGCATTCAAATTTCACGTGCAACTATTTATAAAAATAGTGTATAAATATGGTGTAAGTCGCTTAATGGAAATATTCATGGCGTGTTGGAATGCCAAGGCAATTCAGGACAAAAAACAAAATATTTACATTTCACATCAAACGCACAAATTCGCGTCATTTTATTTTAATTCTAAGTTGAGGGTATTTTAAATATTAAAAGGTCACATGATTTTTTTTTTTTTTTTGATAATTAATGCAAAATATTGGATTTTTTCAACTTTGATAATTTTTCAGCATTCTTCATAATCAACAAGATATTTGATCTAGTGTTCATCTCATTTCTGACGCCTGCACATCTCATTTTGATATAAAAAAATGAATCTAGTCCGTAGAAAATTTTAAATAAATAAATTTATTTTATCTATAATACTTTAAACTTTGGAAATGAAATATTTCAACATACCCTATTTTAGTTTGAATAAATAAATTTATTTTATTCCTAATAATTCAAACATTTGAAATAAAATAGTTGAACGTTATAGATCAATAAGGGAATGCAAGCAAAAATAAACAAATAAATTGCTAATCATAGTACTGTAGAGGAAGCTGAATGATGACATGAAATTATGTTGCCACCATAGCTTCTAAGAGCTTGTTTGATAGGGTTTAAAAATCCATTTTGATTTTTTTTCAGCCGCAATTTTTAACTTTTCAATCAACTTTTAACATGAAAAGTCAACAATTTCAACTCAAATAAACCAATATTGGTCTGGTCAAATAAACCAATATTGGTTTATAAACCAGTTTATAATCTCTGTCAAACGGACCCTAATGTACGAAAGACACAGTTGCAACGTGTATGTTGCAGGGATACCATGATTATCCCAAGTGACTCTAAGATTATTTTTGGCTGGGTTTAAATTTACTTTTTTTTGTTGTTGTTAATTTACAAATAATTATGGTATTAATAAATCACTTACTACAGACAAATACAATTATTAGTTTTCTTTTCATGTTGAAGCAATGGGGGCTAATTCACATATGTTTAGCCTCATTTGTAGAATAATTCTTAGAGTTCTAACTTCTAATTACTAAATAATTACAATTATTTTAAATTATTGCTAAATTTAAAAAAATTAATTATAAAAATATCTTATTTGACAATAAATTTTAAGAAACAACAAATTCTCTTACCATCCCATTGTTAAAATGTTATTTTTAAACAAAATGAATAAACTAGTTATTTGCCTTAACCAAGTTTACTACTCACTCATCATTTACCTTAATATAAGATATTATTTTTTCCTTTAAAATAAGTATGATGAAAATATGTCTTAGATAAATATTTGATAATATTACATATTGGTATAAAAGTAAACATGAATTTTACAAAAATAATTATACATAACAAAATCATTATAATCCATGCTCATTTTAGTATTTTATAGAGGCACACAATAAAATATTTTATTTTACTAAACACTCTTGATTTGAAACATACAATAATTATAAAACCAGAATTACTAAACAATTAATTAATTTTCCCGTATCTGTTTATTCTTTCAGCTCCACGAAAGTTTATTTTCATAAAATTTACAACATTATCAAACTAAGCCTTAGTCATGTTTGCCTTTATAATGATCACAAGCATGATGGTCATGCTCAATCTAATTGTATTAGATACTTGAGTGATTGAATATAGTTTGTATGAAATCTTTTGTGATATTGTTGGAAAAATATGTGTTATATTTTTTACTTTTTATATCTTGGCTCACTTAATGAATATAACTGATTTTTAATGATAAAAGAGCAGGTCAACATTTTGGTTTTTAACTGATCTGGATAACGCCAGTTCTGACTGACTCAGTTGATAAACGAATTATTTTTTCAGATCAGTAAAGGTGCGATTTTATTCCGTTTTTATACTTGATATATTCTGATCTCATGAATATTATTAACAGCTCTTTTTGTAGGTTAAAAGAATCTTTTCTTATTCTCTTAGGTTTGTTTAGGAAGGACATATTTAGTTTTCTAAATTCTTTCCTACTAATTTTCTTACCATTCTTGTTGCAAATTTTTAGGTAAGAAATAATTCCTAAATTGATTTCTACTATAAGTAAGAGTAGAAATCAATCAGGAATTAAAGCTTTGAAAATATTTTTGTGTTCTTGTTCCATAAGCTTCAAATCGCCCGAATCCATTCATAGTAAACAAGACATGGCGCTTCATTGATTAAGTTTTCAAAGGCAGCGAGTTCTTCAAGACATTGAAGAATAAGGCTTTGAGATATAATTTTTGTTCTTGTTTTCTCCAAGCTTAAAACCGGCCCAAATCCATGGAAGGAAAACAAGATATCAAGCTTCATTGATTCAACTTCAAAGCAAAAATGTTTTCTTCAAACTCATTGAAGAATCAAGAATTAATTGGTGCTCAACGAATAATTCCATATCTTGTTTAAGCTACTTGACGCGAAGTTAAGAACGGGGGTTCTTAATCCAAGTGGTGGTTGCGGTCAAGTACAATAGGAAAGTGGCGATAAAGTCAAGACCGGTGAGTTTGATTCCACTTCATCAACAAGTTAAAAGAAGGAGTATCACAGGGAGTTGATCTGTTTTCTTTTGATTTTTTTTATTGTTATTTTGTTAATTTTACGAAATTACAAAAATCGATACTATTGTATTTTTTGAACAAGATTATTAGTGGATATTTCTCTTGGGATTTACTACGTTACATCTTGTGTTCGTATTTAATCCGTTAATTTCCGCACTTAACAAGATTAGGTAAACGAACAATGTTGTGCGAGTCAGAATTGTTATCCTTATCACTTGCCAGTTCTGACTGCGTTCTGTCAACTGTTTTTTTAATTAAGGTTAGAATTCGTTTTAATTTAATTAATCTAAGTTTTAGAAATTTCAATATTCTTTGTTAGACATTAATGTATACAAACAATTTTGTTGACTAAATGTTTATCAATATTTTAATGGCATATTTGTTATATAAATTTTAAATAATGAAGTTTGAAGAAGGGTTCATGACAACTTGTTAATCACAAGGTGTTGTAATTGTGAGATACAAGTTATAAATAACTTATTCTTAAATTATCTCTAGTCATAGTACTAATGATATACGAATATCATCATTACGATTTAATTAGTTCCATTTTACCACATGATATTTTTCTTTACATGGATTGCTTTGACACATTGTTAGATGTCAATCTTGGACGGCGACGTAAAGTTATTGATCTAGGTGAGTCGATGATAATATCACTGCGTTTGCCACTGTGAACGGGAGCCTAAGGGATCACACACAAAAGGTGAGAATTGAGTATTTAGATTTGGACAACTATTAGACAACCGTGGTATTCAAGATTGTTACTCCAGCTAATCAGATTCTACGGTGTTCATCAACATATTTTTCTATCACAAATTTTATCGAAGTGCAAAGTTAATCCGACTTATAGGAATTGTATATTTAATTTCTGTAGTACATGTATACATCAATTCTATATTGTTGCTTACAGTAGAAGGTCCTGGGAATGTTAAAATGGAGTGATATATACACTTTCGTATGATATATGTATATAGCATATCCTCAGTTGTTGGGAGTTGGAACCAATCTCTCTTTCTCTTCACTCTTTTGATGTTATGATGATGCTTTATAGTTCAACTTTCTATACCCTTGTTATGAAGTGTTGTGCAGCACAAAGAAGTAAGAAATAGTTCTTTATGGAAAGCAAAGAAATGATTCATTATTGCTGTGATGTATTTACCTTTCGTGAATGCTAACATTTTACCTCAGGCCTCTTTTAAAATTAATCGCGTCCTCTCTCTAACGGTTCTTATTTAACTTTTATTTTTATATAAACCGGCTCTGCATGGGAAAGAACAATGGGTTATTACAGCATACATTTTTTTTTTTGGTTCTTTAATCCTATTAAATCTAGCGTATTAGAGTGCAAAATCCGAGGAACTATATAGAGTAAAATCAAAAGGTGCTAAAGTCTAAAGATGCAGGTCCAAGTTATTCTATACTCATATTTGTCTCACACTCTACTATGAGTAAAGATTAATCCACGCCTTCCAAGAGGACTCATTGACCTTTAGAATCTTTTTAACGACTTTTCCCTTTAAATGACAATGGAGTGAGATAAAGAGTAGTAAGAGTGACTTGGTCATCGATAAACTTGTCCTTATTCATTATATCCATTTTATGAGTTAAACAAGGACATATTCTAGTGAAAGAGATGTGTTGATGAATTATTGTCCATAGTGTATAGCGTAATGTAATATGCAAAATCAAAGAATAGTGGGACCTTACACCTAATTTATCATTATTTCTAACTATATATCACCTTAAATAATGGCTACAATGTAACAGATTTTCAAAAGGATCTATGGATGCCTATTCAAGTTTAAGAGATATACCTTCTACAAATTGAGTCACATAACGACATGAGAATATATAAGCAACTTAAATTGCCAAAAGAAAAGTCAAGCGAAGACCAGTTAAAAAGCTTTGAAATTAGTTTCGGGACAAAGTTTTGTTCGGCCATAACAACATTTTAAGTCATACTAAGTTGATCAACTTAATTTGGTACAAAACATAAGCAATAAGCTCGACTCCAAATTTATGTTGGTATTACGCTCAACCAACTGATGACAGGGTACAGGGTAATCATCACGGTGTTCATATCTAATCTAATATAGTACTGCAATTTGTTAGAAAATTTACCAATGTTTTGTTAGTCTAGTAGATCAAATGTGACTTTAATAGTTTAACTAATTTTTACCAAAGAAGAACGTCATTTTGAAGCCTTAAGAACTAGGCTGCGAAAATACTTTAAGAGATCCTGTGGGCACGAGCGTGCCATGCCAGAAACTAATTTGAACTGGCACAGTACACTTTTCTTGCAAGCGTGAATGCCTAAATTGCATCTAGGTAGGGACAAATGTAAATCCCAAGAAATCCCACCCCCACCCTCACCCCCACCCCCAATCCCAATTTTTTTATTTGTTTGTTTGTTAGTTAGTTGGCATTTATTAGATTACCGACCAAATTAAATGGAATGCAAAACCTAGCTGTCTATATATGTTTACTAGTTTTTAACTCGTGCAATGCACGGTAGTTGTGTTCCGTGATAGTAATTTTGAAAAAAAATTAAGAAAGTTTATTAGTTATTGGTTATAATGAAATCAAATACAAAAGCATCATATAAATAATATTTTATTGGATATTGTTACTAAAAATTTAAAAAACAACATAGCTAATCCAAAAAAACAAAAAAACAAAAATTAATATAGCGTAGATAATATAAAAATATATATAATATGATTGGTATTAAATGTATTAATGTATTTTAACTGGTATTAAATGCATTAATGTATTTTGACTTTGGATATTGGAAATGATCTATTTTTTTTATAAAATCGAAGCATTAAATTAATTAATTAAAAATAAAAAAAATTAATATGTACAATGGAATCGTAATTAGGTTGAATGAATATTTTTTTAATTGCAAAATGAAAAGTCATATTGATAAGATTGAATTGCAAAATGAAAAATGTGCATAGCACAAAAGGTTAATTGATAAGCTTATTTAATTTAATTTTGAATTGCAAAACGAAAAAAATGCAGAGCCCTTTATTTTGCTTTCGTTTTTTGAGAAAGTTAATTAATAAGCTTATTTAATGTAATTTTACAAAATCGAAGCATGAAATAAAGTAAAAAAAAATTAATGTAGCGTAGATAATATAAATATACATATAATGTGATTGGTATTAAATGTATTAATGTATTTTGACTTTGGATAATAGAAATGATCTCTTTTTTTTACAAAACTAAAACATTAAATTAATTAATTAAAAAAAAAAAGGTATTGTGTACAATGGAATTGTAATTAGTTGAATGAATGTTTTTTTAATTGCAAAATGAAAAGTCACATTGATAAGATTGAATTGCAAAATGAAAAATGTGCAAAGCCCAAAAAGTTAATTAATAAGCTTATTTAATTTAATATTGAATTGCAAAACGAAAAAAATGCAAAACCCTTTATTTTCCTTTCGTTTTTTGAGAAAATTAATTAATAAGTCTATTTAACGTAATTTTACAAAATCGAAGCATGAAAAGAAGTAAAAAAAAATAATTAATGTAGCGTAGATAATATAAATATACATATAATGCGATTGGTTTTAAGTGTATTAATGTATTTTGACTTTGGATATTGGAAAGGATATATTTTTTTACAAAATCTTTACAAAATCGAAGCATTAAATGAATTAATTAAAAAAATATATATGTACAGTGAAATCGTAATTAGGTTGAATGAATGTTATTTTAGTTGCAAAATGAAAAGTCACATTGATGAGATTGAATTACAAAATGAAAAATGTGCATAGCATAGAAAGTTAATTAATAAGCTTATTTAATTTGATTTTGAATTGCAAAACGAACAAAATGTGGAGCCCTTTATTTTGCTTTCCTTTTTTGAGTAAGTTAATTAATAAGCTAATTTAATGTAATTTTACGAAATCGAAGCATAAAATGAAGTAAAAAAAATTTAATGTAGCATAGATAATATAAATATACAGATAATGTGATTGGTATTAAATGTATTAATGTATTTTGACTTTGGATATTATAAATGATCTATTTTTTTTACAAAACCAAAGCATTAAATGAATTAATTAAAAAAAAATTAATATGTACAGTGGAATCGTAATTAGGTTGAATGACTGATTTTTTAATTTCAAAATGAAAAGTCACATTGATAAGATTGAATTGCAAAATGAAAAATGTGCAGAGCCCAGAAAGTTAATTAATAAGCTTATTTAATTTAATTTTTAATTGCAAAACGAAAAAAATGCAGAGCCCTTTATTTTGGTTTCTTTTTTGAGGAAATTAATTAATAAGCTTATTTAATGTAATTTTACAAAACCGAAGCATGAAATGAAGTAAAAAAAAAAATATTAATGTAGCGAAGATAATATAAATATACATATAATGTGATTGGTATTAAATGTATTAATGTATTTTGACTTTGGATATTATAAATGATCTATTTTTTTACAAAACCAAAGCATTAAATGAATTAACTAAAAATAAAAAAAATTAATATGTACAGTGGAATCGTAATTAGGTTGAATGAATGTTTCTTTTAATTGCAAAATGAAAAGTCATATTGATAAGATTGAATTTCAATGAAAAATGTGTAGAGCCCAAAAAGTTAATTAATAAGCTTATTTAATTTAATTTTTAATTGCAAAAAGAAAAAAAATGCAAAGCCCTTTATTTTGCTTTCGTTTTTTGAGGAAGTTAATTAATAAGTTTATTTAATGTAATTTTACAAAATCGAAGCATGAAATAAAATAAAATAAAATTTGATGTAGCATAGATAATATATATATAATGTTATTGGTATTAAATGTATTAATATATTTTGACTTTGGATATTGGAAAGGATCTATTTTTTTACAAAGTCGAAGCATTAAATGAATTAACTAAAAATAAACAAAATTTAATCCGTACAATGAAATCGTAATTAGGTTGAATGAATTTTTTTTAATTGCAAAATGAAAAGTCACATTGATAAGATTGAATTGCAAAATAAAAAATGTGCAGAGCCCATAAAGTTAACTAATAAGCTTATTTAATTTAATTTTGAATTGCAAAACGAAAAAAATGCATAGTCCTTTATTTTCCTTTGATTTTTTGAGGAAGTTGATTAATAAGCTTATTTAATGTAATTTTACAAAACCGAAGCATGAAATGTATTTTGATATTAAATGTATTAATGTATTTTGACTTTGAATATTGGAAATGATTTATTTTTATACAAAATTGAAGCATTAAATGAATTAATTAAAAATTAAAAAAATTTGAAAAATTAATAGTTGACTTTATTGTTGATTGCTACTTGGCAAAATTCTATGCAGACTATTCTACTTTTATATATAATATAGATGTTATTTTCTTGGTTATAAATTGAAGACATTTGCAGATAATTTGGAGACAAAACTCCATGGATACACCAAGAAAAAACTTATGGGCAATTCTGTTCTTTGCTTTGGTTTTAATTAGATTTAGAGGTGGTGACATTGCCCAATCACAAAATAAGGTCACATCATCGGTTTCAAGTGAGGACAAATGAAACAAGAGTTCCAATGAAGTTGTAGTAAACAACAAAAGGAGAAACAGTGGTGGGGGTGGGGGTGGGGATGGGGAAGGGGTGGTGGTGTGGTGGTGGTGGATGGAGATGGAGATGGAGATGGGGATGGGGATGGGGATGGGGATGGGGAGTAGTGGGGGTGGTTATTGGAGATGGGGTTGCAAAAAACCAGGCAAAAGAGGGCACCATTTGCACAACAAGAGAGTTTCCGATAACGGAGAGTACAAGATAGGGGGAATTTGCACAATGTGTAACAACACAAATTTTTCGCATTTAAATTTCAAGAAAATAAAATTTTTACTTTCGACGTCGCCACGAACTGTTTTCTTCGTTTCAAGTATTTTAGTCGCGGTATTTTTGTTGCACGTGCTTATCTTATTTTGATGTGACAAACATTTTGTCAATCAAAATGACTAATTAAATTTTCTTAACTCGAACAATTTTTTTTTCTTGAGTTAATTTTGGATTAATTGTAGACCAATCATTTAAATTAAAAACCACCTTCTCGGCCAACTTTTCGATCATTTTTTTTTAACTTAGTGTCAATCCTTTTCGGCTCATTTATTGTCTCGTACTTAGCCCAATATCCAGTCCACCTAACTACAAGAAAAGCACCCCCAAACAAACTATTATGACTTGCCAATTTTTAACTCCCAAACAGTCCCTAAAACACAACTGAAACTGCCCATGTTCTCTCCCACTTTTTAGGCATGTTCATCCCATTATCAGCACTTATTCACCACATTTTAAGCTACTTTGTTATCAACCAAATTAGCCCCATGTATCATGCAAAAACCGCCCCCCTTCTACCCATGTTCATTACTTTTTAACCCACCAAATTTACAGCTGAAGTGCTCTATGAAAACTGCTGGAAACTGTCCCAAAACTGCCCAGCAAACCTGTATTTCGACCCCCTCTCTTAAGCCTTTCTTCTTTCATTTTTTTTGGCCATCCCAAACTCTAGTTTTATCACCCTTTTCTCTCCAGATTTCAGCCCCTTAAGTCACGGTCCCCCCCCCACCCCCACCCCCAACCCCACCTCCAAAAAACGCCCCTGCAGTGAGTATATTTCCCCCCTCCAAAATCAGCATTCAACTTAAGCACAAACTTCCATTTCTTCTTCTTTAAAATTTCGGCCTTTTTATATAATTAAGCATCTGTGTTTTCTGTTTATTTTCCAGGAAGAATACGAACTCATTTTCCATCCTAATATCAGCCCAGATTTCAGTTAACACCTCCTAGAAAGGAAAAAAAAAGCATCCCCTAACTCCAGATTTCAGTAAGTTTTGACTAGCCTTTTTCCCTCATTTTTCCTTCCCTTTTTCTCCAGCAAAAGATCCTTTCTTTTCCTTTCAATTTCGTGCAACAAGGAAGCTTGAAACCTTAGTCTCAATCACCAAAAATACTCTAGAATTTATCCATCATTTTCCTTCAGATTTTCGATCCAGCAGTGAGCTTTTTTTTCCAGTATTTTTTATCACTTCGTTCAAGATTTTGGCAAGCAGAAAAAGGGCCTAAACCTTGCTTTTTAATTCACTAATTCCTTATATATGTACATCTATATATATAGTGTACGGGTCTTGATTTTGGAAGCTACAGAAACGAATTTTGGTCCATCAAAACTTCAACCACGACTCGTTTTCAAGGTAGTTTTACTTAATGTTTTTACTGCGATTTTGAAATGAAGTTTCGAAAAAATTATGATGTTATTTGCATGTCATGCAAACTTATGATAGTGATTGAAAGTAATCACTTTAACATGTTTGTGATTGAAAGAAATCACATATGATGATGATGATGATGATGTTATGTGGTGCCGGCTACCAATGTTTATGATAAGATGTATGTTTCAAAAATCATGGCATGTTGAATTCTTGTTTAAATAAAATTTTCCACATGTCATAAGTATTGCTACTGAGTGTTTCTTATGAAATACTCACCCCCAAACGAATAAATTTTCAGATTGAACTGATCGATGTTGATGCGATGGCGGTAGGCTAATGAGCTTGTCATGGAAAGTCTTATTTAGTTTATGTTTTGACATCGAAATGATCGAGTCAATTATGATGTAATTACTATATTTTAAGTATTTTATTTAGTAATTAATTATGTAAAATGTACGGAAACCAGTTATTGTTTTAATTGTCATTCAAAATTTTATGAACTTGCCTAGTTTCATTTTTCAGAATTTTTAGTTTACTGTCCCCTTTTTGAAAAATCATAACTTTTTCCACGGTTGGAGTTTGAGTGAAATCAGTGGCTATGGAAAGCCCTATATGTTTTCTAATACCAGAAATTGGAATCACTCAAAAATTGCATCGGATGAATTTATCATGGACGTTTGAACGGGCTACCTTAAGGCACCCGGGGCAGTTTTTCAATCATCTTCGGCTATATTTTTCACCTACCAGATGACGTAGATAAAGTGTGAAATTTTAACATGTTGTAGTCCATAGTCCCAAGTATCTACAGGTCAAAGTTTGAAATTTTTGGAGTTCGTTTGAATGGTCTATTAAATGGTGGCGACACCTATCACGGTATAGACAAAACTATACAGTTTTGAAGAAAATTCATTTTTCCTTGCACGCTTGTTATTTTTCTGCATCAATTTCTTTTTTAAAACCCTTCAAGGGCATAGGAAATATTATTTAGATTCGTCATATATATTTTAGAGATTATTTTAGTGACCTTCCGGGTTGAGAAAATTCGGGGCGTTACAGCTTCGTATCAGAGAGCAGTTTTACTTTTCTGTACACTCGCGTAAATTTGAAAAATTTATTTTATTTTATATCGTCTTTATTTTATTATGTCAAGTTAAAAATTTATGAGTTACGATTTCAGAATTTAAGCGTCGCTACTCGCCATCGCCGTGCTACGTCAACTCTGATGTAAAGAACGTTTCATAATTTTCTTTCTATGTTTAAGTATGACGTTAATGAAATTTATATTTATGAATTTCTATATATTTTTTTATGAAAATTTATTTTAGTCCTCAGAATTAACTTAAAAGATGTTAGAAACCCACATAAACAGACTTTTCATAATTGGTATTTCAGACATGGTTCCACCAAGTAAGTACTATCTAGAACGTGCCGAGGCAGAAAGAAATGATTACATTTAGTTTGTTATGGATTCTAAGTGGTCATTTGGCCATCATGTCGGTAGCCATAGGACAGCACATATTCGGGCGATGAACTACGAGTTTGTGACAACAAGATGTTAGTATTAATTGTATACTTACCATTTTTGAAAGTGGAGGTTAAATGATCAAACCTCAGGCACCTCAGATGCATGCCTAGCTATTAATGTTACATGTCTGAGAAAGGATAGTATACTAAAGGTTAGTATGACATAGATACGGATAAATTATCAAGTGCAATGCAGATAGATTTTGATGGTTCGATCTTAGAAGCAGACTGGATTACGGTAGAATAAAATACTTTGATATAATTTTGGGTATATTTTTGGCTAAGAAATAACCTGGCTGCAATTGTGTGTTTTGGAGAAAGATGTTGTGTTTTAGCAACCAGAAGGTGAAGAATTTAGGTATTACAGTTGAGAGTTAAGGCATTTTATTAAAGATATCTTGTCTGTCTCATTGGCACCTCATCGGAAGAGACGATACTAGATAATGTGCCAGTAGAAGCAAATGTGAGATTTGCATCGACCACAAGAGTCTCAAGTACATATTCTTTCAGAAGGAATTGAAAATAAGACAACGATTATGGTTAGAGTTGGTAAAGGACTATGACTACATCATCATGTACCATCCTGGTAAAGCAAATGTAGTCGCGGCTACTCTAAGCAGGAAGATCATAGGTGTAATACCCCAAATTTTTATGCTAGATTATTTATTTATGATTTTTTTTGTTATGCTTTGAAAATTAGGTACTATAAATTTTTCTATGTCAGTTTAGTAAATATCTTTGGATATCTAAATACCAAAAATTTATATGTCAATATTAGGCTCGTTTTGAAGCTCGTATTAAATTATGCGTAATTAGCTCAAGAAAAAGATTTTTCGATTAAGTTAGATCGTAGATATAGTCGTCAAAGTAAATTGATAAGAAAATGAATTGTGGTCATTATATAATTATATGTATTAGATAAGGATTTGAATACATTTTCTTCATGATTAAGTTATTTATATATACGTGTCTTTAGCTTAGGCAATTATGCATGAATTGAGATTTACATTCACAATTTCCAAGACAATTGAAGATAAACATTTCAGCGAAAAAGGTGGCGGTGAATAATATATTTCCTTATCACAATTTCCATTGTATTTAAAGGAAGTATCATTTCCGTCATTCATTACAGTTATCTTGCAAGAAAAATTATAAGGCTTTGGTGCAAGAAAAATTATAAGGAAGTTGGTTCGTAGAGTTTTTCATATTTTTCAAGCACGTTACTCCAAGTTTTAAGGTAAGATGCTTTCTATGCTCAAGTGGTAGGATTTCATGGTAATATCTATGCTTAAGTTATGCATAAAAACCATAATATGGAAGATGTGGACAAGTCCACAAAGTTAGATATCTATTTATGCCTTAGGACAAGTCCGAAGGGCACCGGCAAGCCGGAAATGTGCAAGTATGTGTTTGAATGCTTACTTTGTGTAATATTAACATGTTAAATCCGAGCATGGTATCTTACTGAGTATTCCTTATACTCATAGTATTCATACTAAATTTTCAGATGTACGATCTTTGAAGTTGATGGAAGTTAGTTGGTATACTCGATAATGGATCAAGGACAAAGTTATTTTATATTGAACTTTCCTTTTTCGTATGTGTTGTTCAAAGATTGGCTTTCCATGTGTTTTCTTGTGGTTTTGAATATAACAATGTTTAAGACATGATGTTATTCAATGTATAATACATGATGTAATATGGTACTGGAAGTATGTTTTGAGATCATACCTTTCATGTTATGCTAAAAGGCAATTTTATATTTTTTTTTCAGCAATGATAAAAGAGGCAGAGACGGGACAGATTCTTAGGGTCAATTCAAAGTGCCATTATGAACTCTTAAAACATCCATTTGAGACTCTAAAAATACTTCTGAGTTCTTCTTTGAGTTGTCTTTACATGAGTACAAAAATCACTCAATTTGGATATGTGTGGCACGAGATATAAATTTTTAAGTGTTGAAGGGTCAATCTGAAGTGTCTGTGCAGTACCTTACTGTTTTTAGTAAAACGTCTATATCATATGATCTTGGTAACTTTCCATATTTTAATATAGGAAACTACTTGAAAATATATTTCTAATGCCACATATTTCATTGAAAATGGAGTTGGGATGAATTTTACAAAAATCTTCAAAGTGACAGCACCCGTCAACAGCAACTGTACTGGTTCTGTGTATTTGGGATGAAGTTTGAAGTATTTACATTCATCTTCTTGTTATGAAATCTTACGGAGAGATTATATAGGGAATCATATTTCATTAGGTACTAGATTTACTATTTTCTAATGTGTATAAAATTTTATACATATTTTCTTATCAGTGAGGCGCAAACTGAAAATGTATTGCGACCAAGCATCTTCCAAAATTTATTATAAATAGGTCATGCGCCGATAACTTTTCAAATTTGGCATATCATTAGTATATAAATCAATAGTGCTTCCCTCAAAATTTTGCAACTCGACGATACCATTTAGGTATCAAACAAAATTTCTTTTATTTAGTCAAAATCTTTGAATATTTTAAAATCCTGATTTTAAGTAACTCTTGATACTCGAAAGTTAAGTTTCGGGGTGTCACAATAGATCATTGGTTAGCGTTGTGAACAAAGCAAGAGAAATTGATCAAGGATTTGAGAATTTAAGAATTGAAGTGTTGGCACAACCAGTGCTGGCATCAACAATGATAATAAGTCTGACATTAAAACCGACACTAAAAGATAGAGTCGTGGCAGCTAAGAAAGAAGATTCCTTTCGAAAAATAAAATCAGGGATAACGTGGGAATTAAAAGAGGAAAGGATTTGAAATAGACAAGGACAAAACTTTGATGATTAAAGGTTGGTTGTGCATGCCCAAGGATGAAAGGTTGAGGAATGAGATTTTATCTGATGCTCATTTCCCTCCTTACGTCGCATATCCAGAAGGAACCAAAATGCAAAAGGATTTTTGTAACACTTTTTAGTGGAGAAACTAAAAAGGGATTATAGTTCGATTTGTGTGTAAGTGTTTGGTGTGTCAACAAGTAAAGGCTGAAACACCAAAGGTCATTAGGACTATTAAATCCAGTGGATGTACCACAATGGAAAGGGAAGAAAATCGCAATGAATTTCATTATGGGTTTTCTTTGATCGGCAAGAGGTCATGATGCCATCAGGGTTGTAGTAGACCATTTGACAAAATCTGCTCAATTTTCTTCCAATTCGGATGAATTTTAGTTTGGAACAGCTAGCACAGTTGTATGTCAGAGAAGTTTTTCGACTCCATAGAGTGCCAATGTTCATTGTATCGATCGAGACCCCAAGTTTACCTCAAATTTGTAGAAGAGCCTTCAGGGAGCTATGAGAAATTAATTGGATTTTAGTACAGGGTATCATCCTCAAACCTACCGGCAATCAAAATACCATTCAAATTCTGGAAGACATGTTGAGGTCATGTATTCTGGATCTAGTTAGTAAATGGAAAAGTCACTTACCGTTAGTAGAGTTTGCATATAATAATAGTTTCCGAGCTATTTTTGACATGGCACCATATAAGGCACTTTATGGTCGTTGATGTCGTTCGCAAATTTTTTTGGGACGATGTTGGCAAAAGAAGAATTTTGGATCCATATTTACTTGAGAAAATGGTAGAAGTTATAGACAAGATCAGATCTAGAATTTAGACAGCGCAAGATCACCAGAAAAGTTAAGCCGACCAAAGAAAGAACGAGTTAGAGAAGACCAACATCGGCCCATTTGAGATTATTTAGAAAATTGGAAATGTGGTGTTTCATTTGGCATTGTCCCCCCCCCCCCCCCCCCGAACTCTCGGCGGTGCACAACGTATTCTACGTTTGATGTTGAAGAAGTACGTGCATGAACCTACGCAAGTGATAAACTACGAGTCGTGGGAATTAAAGAGTTATGTGACTTATGAAGAAGCACATGCGGTGGTTTTAGAGCGAAAAATTCATGTTCTGAGAAACTGGAGAAACTGGAAGGTCCCTTTAGTTAAAGTTCAGTAGTGTAGACACAAGAAATATGGGGTTACTTGGGAAAGAGAAGAAGATATTTTAACTAAGTACCCGTACCTCGTAAACCAAGTAAATTAAATTTCGAGGACGAAATTATTTTAAGTGGGGAGGGTTGTAACAACCCAACTTTTTCGCATTTAAATTTCAAGAAAATAAAATTTTTACTTTCGGCGTCGCTACGAACTGTTTTGTACGTTTCAAGTATTTTAGTCGAGGTATTTTTGTTGCACGTGCTTATCTTATTTTGATGTGACAAACATGAAATTTTGTCAATCAAAATGACTAATTAAATTTTTTAACTCGAACAATTTTTTTTCTTGAGTTAATTTTGGGTTAATTGTAGACCAATCATTTAAATTAAAAACCACCTTCTCGGCCGACTTTCCGGTCTTTTTTTTTAACTCAGTGTCAATCCTTTTCGGCTCATTTATTGTCTCATACTTAGCCCAATATCCAGTCCGCCTAACTACAAGAAAAGCACCCCCAAACAAACCATTATGGCTTGCCAATTTTTAACTCCCAAACAGCCCCTAAAACACAACTGAAACTGCCCATGTTCTCTCCCACTTTTTAGCCATGTTCATCCCATTTTCAGCACTTATTCACCACATTTTAAACTACTTTGTTATCAGCTAAATTAGCCCCATGTATAATGCAAAAATTGCCCCCCTTCTACCCATGTTCATCATCTTTTAACCCACCAAATTTACAGCTGAAGTGCTCTATGAAAACTGCTGGAAACTGTCCCAAAACTGCCCAGCAAACCTGTATTTCGACCCCCTCTCTTAAGCCTTTCTTCTTTCATTGTTTTGGCCATCCCAAACTCTAGTTTTATCACCCTTTTCTCTCCAGATTTTAGCCCCTTAAGTCACGGTTCCCCCCACCCCCAAACCCAATTTCAACCCAAAAAAATGCCCTAGCAGTGAGTATATTTCCCCCTCCAAAATCAGCATTCAACTTAAGCACAAGCTTCTATTTCTTTCTCTTTAAAATTTAGGCCTCCTTATATAATTAAGCATCTATGTTTTCTGTTTATTTTGCAGGAAGAATACGAACTCATTTCCCATCCTAATATCAACCCAGATTTTCAGTTAACACCTCCTAGAAAGAAAAAAAAAAAAAAAAGAAGCATCCGCTAACTCCACATTTCAGTAAGTTTTGACCAATCTTTTTCCCTCATTTTTCCTTCACTTTTTCTCCAGCAAACGATCCTTTCTTTTCCCTTCAATTTCGTGCAACAAGGAACCTTGAAACCTTAGTCTCAATCACCAAAAATACTCTAGAATTTATCCATCATTTTCCTTCAGATTTTCAGTCCAGCAGTGAGCCTTTTTTTTCCAGTATTTTTCATCACTTTCATTCAAGATTTTTGGCAAGCAGAAAAAGGGCCTAAACCTTGCTTTTTAATTCACTAAAGTTCCTTATATATGTACATCTATATATATAGTGTACGGGTCTTGATTTTGGAAGCTACAGAAACGAATTTTGGTCCATCAAAACTTCAACCGCAACTCGTTTTCAAGGTAGTTTTACTTAATGTTTTTACTGTGATTTTGAAATGAAGTTTCGGAAAAATTATGATGTTATTTGCATATCATGCAAACTTATTTATGAAGGAACTTATGATAGTGATTGAAAGTAATCACTTTAGCATGTTTGTGATTGAAAGAAATCACGTATGATGATGATGATGATGTTATGTGGTGCCGGCTACCAATGTTTATGATATGATGTATGTTTCAAAAATCATGGCATGTTGAATTCATGTTTAAGTAAAATTTTCCACATGTCATAAGTATTGCTACTGAGTGTTTTTTATGAAATACTCACCCCAAACGAATAAATTTTCAGATTGAACTGATCGGTGTTGGTGCGATGGCGGTAGGCTAACGAGCTTGTTATAGAAAGTCTTATTTAGTTTATGTTTTGACGTTGAAATGATCGAGTCAATTATGATGTAATTATTATATTTTAAGTATTTTATTTAGTAATTAATTATGTAAAATGTACGGAAACTAGTTATTATTTTAATTGTCATTCAAAATTTTATGAACTTGCCTAGTTTCATTTTTCAGAATTTTTAGTTTACTGTCCTCTTTTTGAAAAATCATAACTTTTTCCACGGTTAGATTTTTTGAGTGAAATCAGTGGCTATGGAAAGTCCTATATGTTTTCTAATACCAGAAATTGGAATCACTCAAAAATTGCATCGGGATGAATTTATTATGGACGTTTGAACGGGCTACCTTAAGGCACCCGGGGCAGTTTTTCAATCATCTTCGGCTATATTTTTCACCTACCAAATGAAGTAGATAAAGTTTGAAATTTTAAGATGTTGTAGTCCATAGTCCCAAGTATCTAAAGTTCAAAATTTGAAATTTTTGGAGTTCGTTTGAATGGTCTAATAAATGGTGGTGACACCTATCATAGTATAGACAAAACTATGAAGTTTTGAAGAAAAATCATTTTCCCTTGCACGCTTGTTATTTTTCCGCATCAATTTCTTTTTTTAAAACCCTTCAAGAGCATAGGAAATATTATTTAGATTCGTCATATATATTTTAGAGATTATTTTAGTGACTCTTCGGGTTGAGAAAATTCGGGGCGTTACACAATGCATGGTTGAAGGGAGGTGCATAGGCATGAGGTTGGATTGTCCACTCCACTGCGGCGGACCATGTTTCTACGACTGTCGACATATGTGCAAAGCTCATTGCAGACGTTAACGACATATTTAATACGTTGGGTTGAATAATATTAAGTGTTAATGCAAAACAAAAAAAATGAAGAAGTTAAATTCTTATTTATTTTATTGTGCGTGAAAAATATTATTTGAAAATTATATTTTCGTGTTTTATGTGCAGCAACGTAGTTTGAAAATAGATGTACTTTTGTCAAAGGTTTGCTTTACTTATTTGATTGATTTTGATGAAAATTTAGTCAGACTTAAAGTTTAATTGCCAACTATTGATCATCTTTGATTGTGTTTTCCTAGTTTAATGTAAGGGTGTGTTTGATTGATTCCATGGAAAAGAAAAGATTTTCCATGTAAGTAGGAAAAAAAAAAACCACCTATTTTGGCAAGAAAATATTTTTCAACTTTTCCTTGTTAACCATGCTTTAACTGGTTGTACTTTGGAAATCATTTTCATTTTCCATGTGCAATCAAACAGCCAAAGATGGAAAATATTTTCTACTGATGTGACAAGATTTTCCATGGATTAGACATTTTCCATGGAAAATCTTCCAATCAAACACACCCTAATGTTCCTGTTATGATTTCCTTTTAGAACATTGTATGTATCAGTATGGCAGAGACATGTGTCACATCAATTAAACATATCTTTGATTTTAGATGACTTTGATTGATACTTTAACGTAATATGTTGATATTACATTAACATGGTTTTACTACTTGAAATATAATCTTCAACTTTGATTTAAAGTAATATGTTGATATTACGTTGACAACGTTTTACAAATTAAAATATAGTCTTGAACCAGTCGTTTTGTTGAAAGTGATAAATGCCACTTTTTATTCAATCGATCACTTATATTTTGATTCATGTCACAATTCTTGAACAATACAAGAGAAAGTGTTATAATATGTTGGGTTAAAATGTCACATATCTCTTATTTAAAGGCATATATAAGTGACATCTATTAAACTATATACACTTATTTCATCAATTTCTTAAAATTCAAAACAACAAGACCAACTTATGATGCATACATTTAAGGCCTGCTTGAGATTTTTTTTCCCCACTATTTTTTATCAGTTTTGGGTGGTACCGTTTATGAAATGTTGGAAAAATCGGTGTTTGTTAATTTTTGAGAACACCGGTTAAAACCGGTGTAGTGTAATTTGAAGCGTATCTCCCAACTCCAAAATCGGTGGTTTTTGCTCATTTTTCAAAATTTCCCATTTTAAATAATTATTTTCAAAATTACCCTAAATTTAATATTTGTAAAAATAAAAGAACATATACAAAAGAATAAAAAAACACGTGCTAGAAGCCAAGAACATGAATTTAATTTTATATTTTCAATGATAGTTGGATATATAAAATTTTTAAAATTTTAATTATTATTTTTTATATGGACATATATGTGATTTGATTTTCTTAAAAAAAATTAGAACCGCTAGTTAAAAAACTCTCAAGCATGGATTGAATCGTTTAAAAAACCGCTACTAAAACTACCCAAAGCCGCTCTACTTATAAACACTGAAAACTGGTACTTTAAAAAATCCTCCTAACCGCGAATCTAAAACTCCCAAGTAGACCCTTAGTGGAAGATAAATATTTACAAATATAAATTTGTTTCTTGTTTAGCAATTTTACTTTGTAAATGAGACGATTCAATAAATATATTGTAAGTCGCTTAATGGAAATATTCATGGCGAGGTTGGGATGCCAAGGCAATTAAGGACAAAAACAAAATTTATACAATTCACATCAATCATGCAAATTGGCTTCATTTTATTTTAATTCTAAGTCGAGAGTATTTTAAACATTAAAAAGCCACATGGTTTTCTTTCAATTTGTTGTTATTTAAACTCTCCTAAGAGCTCAATTCTCTTTTGGTTGTTTTTTGATAATTAATGCAAATATTTGGATTTTTTTAACTTCGATAATTTTTCGGCATTCTTCAGAATCAACAAGATCTTAGATCTAGTGTTGTTCTCATTTCCAACGCCTTTGATAGAAAAAAAATGAATCTAGTCAGTAGAAAATTTTAAATAAATAAATTTATTTGATCTATAATAGTTTATACTTTGGAAATTAAATAGTTCAAGGTACCCTATTTTAGCTTAAATAAATAAATTTATTTGATTTCTAATAATTTAAACATTTGAAATAAAATAGTTGAACGTAAATAAACAAATAAATTGCTAATCATAGTACTGTAAAGGAAGCTGAATGATGACATGAAATTATGTTGTCACCATAGCTTCTAATGTACGAAAGACACAGTTGCAACATGAATGGATTAAATATATGTATGTAAACTGACCAATCAATTCCAGGGATACCATGATTATCCAAAGTGACTCTAAGATTATTTTTGGTTGTGTTTAAATTTACAATTTTTTTTTTTAATTTACAAATAATCATGGGATTAATAAATCACTTACTACAGAAAAATACAATTATTAGTTTTCTTTTCATGTTGAAGCAGTGGGGGCTAACTCACATATTTTAGCCCCATTTGTAGAATTATTTAGAGTTCTAACTTCTATTATTGAATAATAACAATTATTTTTAATTTTTGCTAAATTTAAAAAAATTAATTAAAAAAATGTCCTATTTGACAATAAATTTTAAGAAACAAGAAAAGAATAATTTATCGAATCCTAGCTTCTCTAATAATCTATTATTAAAATGTTATTTTTAAACAAAATGAATAAACTAGTTCTTTTCCTTAACCAAGTTTACTGGTATTCTACATTTATTAATATTTTACAATAATAAAGTCTCACTCTATCATTTACGTTAATATAAGATATTATTTTTTCCTTTAAGAAAAGTATGATGAAAATATGTCTTAGATAAATATTTAATAATATTACATATTGTTATAAAAGTAAACATGAATTTTACAAAAATAATTATACATAACAAAATCATTATAATCAATGCTCATTTTAGTATTTTATAGAGGCACACAATAAAACATTTTATTTTACTAAACACTCTTGGTTTGAAACATACAATAATTATAAAACCAGAATTACTAAACAATTAATTAATTTTCCCGTATATGTTTATTCTTTCAGGTCCACGAAAGTTGATTTTCATAAAATTTACAACAATATTAAACAAAGCCTTAATTATGTTCGCCTTTATAATGATCACAAGCATGATGGTCATGCTAAATCTAATTGTATTATAGATACTTAAGTGATTGAATCTAGTTTGTATGGAATCTTTTGTGATATATTCTTTGTCAGACATTGATGTATACAAACAATGTTGTTAATTAAATATTAATGGCATTTCTGTTATTTAAATTTTAAATAACGAAGTTTGAAGAAAGGTTCATGACAACTTGTTAATCACATGTTGTTGTAATTATGAAATACAAGTTATAAATAACTTATTTTTAAATTGTCCCTAATCATAGTAATAATGACATACAAATCTCATTACGAATATACTAGTTCTATCATACCACATGATATTTTCCTTCACATGAATTGTCTTGACACATTGTTAGATGTCAATTTTGGACGGTGATTGATGTAGGTGGGTCGACGATAATATCACTGTGTTTGCTACTGTGAACGGGAGTCTAGTGGATTACACACAAAAGGTGAGAATTGAGTATTCGGAGTTGGACAACTATTAGACAACCGTGGTATTCAAGATTGTGCCTCCAGCTAATCAGATTCTACGGTGTTCATCAACGTATTTTTCTATCACAAATTTTATTGAAGTACAAAGTTAATCTGACTTATAGAAATTGTATATTTATTTTCTGTTGTGCATGTATACATCAATTCTATACAGTTGCTTCCAATAGAAGGTCCTGGGAATGTTAAATAGAGTGATATACACACTTTCGTATGATATATGTCTATAGTATATCCTCAGTTGTTGGGAGTTGGAACCAATCTCTCTTTCTCTTCACTCTTTTGATGTTATGATGATGTTTTATAGTTCAACTTTCTATACTCTTGTTATGAAGTGTTATGCAACACAGAGAAGTAAGAAATAGTTCTTTATGGAAAGCGAAGAAATGATTCATTATTGCTGTGATGTATTTACCTTTCGTGAATGCTAACATTTTACCTCAGGGCCTCTATTAAAATTATTCGTGTCCTCTCTCTAACGGTGCTTATTTAACTTTTATTTTTAGATAAACCGGCTTATTTAACTTTTATTTTTAGATAAACCGGCTTTGCATGGGAAAGAACAATGGGTTATTATAGCATACATTTATTTATTTTTGGTTCTTTAATCCTATTAAATCTAGCGTATTAGAATGCAAAATCCGAGGAACTATATAGAGTAAAATCAAAAGGTGCTAAAGTCTAAAGACACATGTCCAAGTCTTTCTATACTCATATCTGTCTCACACTCTACTATGAGTAAAGATTAATTCACGCCTTCCATGAGGACTCATTGACCTTTTAGAATCTTTTTAACAACTTTTCCCTATAAATGACAATGGAGTGAGATAAAGAGTAGTATAAGAGTGACTTGGTCATTGATAAACTTCTCCTTATTCATTATATCTATTTTATGAGTTATACGAGGACATATTCTAATGAAAGAGATGTGTTGATGAATTATTGTCCATAGTCTATAGTGTAATGTAATATGCAACATCAAAGAATAGTGGGATCTTACACGTAATTTATCATTATTTCTAACTATATATCACCTTAAATATTATATCACCTTAAATAATGGCTACAATGTAACAGATTTTCAAAAGGATCTATGGATGCCTATTCAAATTTAACAAATTGAGTCGCATATCGACATGAGAATATATAAGCAACTTAAATTGCCAAACGAAAAGTCAAGCATAGACCAGTTAAAAAGCTTTGAAATTAGCTTCGGGACAAAGTTTTGTTTGGCCATAACAACATTTTAGGTCATACTAAGCTGATCAACTTAATTTGGTACAAAACATAAGCAAGAAGCTCGAATCCAAATTTACTTTGGTATTACACTCGACCAACTGATGATAGGGTAATCATCACGGTGTTCATATCTAATCTAATATAGTATTGCACACATTTGTGAGAAAATTTACCAATGTTTTGTTAGTCTAGCAGATCAAATGTGACTTTAACAATTTAACTATTTTTTACCAAAGAAAGACGTCATTTTGAAGCCTCAAGAACCAGGCTACAAAAATACTTTAAAGAGATCCTATGGGCACGGGCGTGCCATGCTAGTAACTGATTCGGAATGGCACAATGCACTATTCCTGCAAGCGTGAATGCCTAAATTGCGTCTAGGTAGGGACAAATGTAAATCTAAAGAAACCCCCCCCCCACCCCCCACCCCCACCCCCAATTTTTTTATTTGGTTTGTTTGTTTGTGTGTTTGTTTGTTTGTTAGTTAGCATTTATCAGATTACTGACCAAATGGGATGCTAAACCTGGCTATCTATATAAGTTTATGTAATTTTCTTGGTTATAAATTGAAGACATTTGCAGATAATTTGGAGGAAAAACTCCATGGATATACCAAGAAAAACTTGTAGGCAATTATGTTCTTTGCTTTTGTTTTAATTAGATTGAGAGGTGGTGAAGGGAGTGGTGACATTGCTCAATCACAAAACAAGGTCACGTCATTGGTTTCAAGTGAGGAAAAACAAAACAAGACTTCCAATAAAGTTGTAGTAAACAACAAAAGGAGAAAAAATGGTGGGGATGGGGTGGTGGGGGAGATGTAGGAGGTGGTCAAGGAGGAGGAGGAGGAGGAGGAGGTGGTGGGGATAGGAAGTTGGTGGGGGTTGTTATTGGGGATGGAGTTGCACAAAACCAGGCAAAAGAAGGCACCATTTGCACAACAAGAGAGTTTCGGATAACTGAGAGTACAAGATGGGGGAATTTGCACAATGCATGGTTAAAGGGAGGTGTAGTGGCATGAGACTGGATTGTCCACTCCACTGGGGCAGACCGTGTTTCTACGACTGTCGACATATGTGCAAAGCTCATTGTAGACGTTAACGACATATTTAGTACGTCGATTGAATAATATTAAGTGGAAATGTAAAACGATGAAAAGAAGCTAAATTCTTATTTATTGTATTACTTGTTATTATTTAGTATTGCGTGAAAAATATAATTTGAATATTATATTTTCGTCTTTTATGTGCAGCAACACAGTTTGAAAATAGATGTACTTTTGTTAAAGGTTTACTTTACTTATTTGATTGATTTTGATGAATATTTAGTCAGTCTTAAGGTATTGCCAACTTTTGATCACGTTTGATTGTGTTTTCCTAGTTTGATGTAATATTCCTATGATGATTTCCTTTTGGAACATCCTATGTATTAGTATGGCAGAGACATGTGTCACATCAATTAAACATATCTTTGAATGTTTTAGATGACTTTGATTGATACTTTGATGTAATATGTTGATATTAGATTAACATAGTTTTACTACTTGAAATATAATCTTCAACTTTGATTTAAAGTAATGGGAAATGATCTTCTATCCATAGTGGGGAGGAGTTATAAAGGCCACTGGACTTGCCTGGACAAGTCCAGTGGCCATTGGATAAGGAACTGAACAAGTGTCCAGTGGCCTTTATAACTCCTCTCCACTATGGAGAGGAGATCATTTCCCGTAAAGTAATATGTTGATATTACATTGACAACGTTTTACAAATTAAAATATAATCTTGAATCAGTCGTATTGTTGAAGGTGATAAATGCCACTTTTTATTCAACCGATCACTTATATTTTGATTCACGTCACAATTCTTGAACAATACAGGAAAAAGTGTTATAATATGTTGGTTAAATTGTCACACTTCTCTTATTTAAAGGCATGTGTAAGTGATATCTATTAAACTATATACACTTATTTCATCAATTTCTTAAAATTCAAAATAACCAAACCAACTTACAATGCTTACATTTAGGGCTTGTTTGGGAGTTTTTTTTTTCCCACTGTTTTTGACTGATTCTGGGTGGTACCGGTTACGAAAGGTTGGAAAAAACAGTGGTTGTTAATTTTTTGGAGCACCGATTTTAACAACTGTAGTGTAATTTGAAGCATATCTCCCAACTCCCAAATCGGTGGTTTTTGGCCATTTTTTAAAATTTCTTCCAATTTTACCCTCTTTCAAATAATTATTTTCAAAATTACCCCAAACTTAATATTTGTAAAAATAAAAAAAACATATACAAAAGAAAAGAAAAAAACACATGCAAGAAGCCAAGAACATGAATTTAATTTTATATTTTCAATGATAGGTCGATATATAAAAATTTTAAAATTTAAATTAATTTTTTTTTATACGGGCATATATGTAATTTGATTTTCTTAAAAAAAATTAGAGCTGCTAGTTAATAAACTCTCAAGCATAGAAAAATTAGAGCTGCTAGTTAATAAACTCTCAAGCATAGATTGAATCATTTGAAAAGCCGTTACTAAAACCACCCAAAGCCGATCCACTTATAAATGCTCAAAACTAGTACTTTAAAAAACCTTCATAACCGATAATCCAAAATTTCCAAGCAGATCCTTAGTGGATTTTTTTAACATCGATAATTTTTTGGCATCCTTCAGAATCAACAAGAACTTTGATCTAGTGTTGTTCTCATTTCCGACTCCTTTGATATAAAAAAAATGAATCTAGTCAATAGAAAATTTTAAATAAATAAATTTATTTTATTTATAATAGTTTAAACTTTGGAAATGAAATAGTTCAAGGTACCCTATTTTATTTTAAATAAATAAATTTATTTGATTTCTAATAATGTAAACATTTGTGTTTCTCGCAGAAATGAACTATTGCTAACAATTAAAGGGATTCAGACGATGTGTAAGGAACAACAACCTTTTGAGACAAAATCTCAACAAGGGGTGCTTTATTTATGAAGATTACAATTCTAAGAAGAAAAATGAAATGCCTCCAAAGGGCACAAGCACACTGAAATACAAAGTAAATAAAATTTATAAGAACATTAAGAAGAAATGAAATTACATAGTTCTCTGTTTTGAGAGTGATTGATCAGATCCTTGTCTTTACATTCTCTTTTGCTTTTTATACTCCCTTAATAGTTTTCTTCAATTTTGTTCAGAAAATGCTCATCGTCCAGTAACTACCCACTTTCTCCATAATGGATGACTTATCAAAAACTACTATATTAACCGCTACCATTACCTCTATAACTCAACCGCTTGCAACCGAAATTCTTGGATCGTGAGATGTGATAAGATTATCCATTAACTATTTAATAACGGTTGCTTTAAATGGTGATGGGATGTTCCACTCGCCCAGATCTTGGGCGTCTTCTAGACTTGAGCGATGTTGGACCTTCGCTCAATAAATCTGGCCTATAGATGGGTTCATTTGGACTTTTTAACTGAGCTTTATTTCTGTATGTCAACAATTATCCCCCAATATGGTCAAATTAATATCGATTATTAATCTTGTGCCACATTCATCTTTTACACCTTTTCCGCGATGTTTCCTTTTGTTTGGCGATGACCTTCTACATCCTAAGAAGCACAATACCATGCAACCCTCCATAAACCAAAAAGCACGCCACTACCTCACACCATTACATCCACGTTCTGCCCCCATCGCGTTGCCACATTTTTTTCTTCTATAAAGAACACTATTCATCTTCTTATTTCATATTCAGACGCTCATACCCCCAAAATCTTTGAAAACTTACAGTCTGTTATAAATGGCGACTTCAAAGAAACTTTCAGACAATCCCATTAGCTTCGAAGATTTCCAAGAACTTCTGACCAAACCCTACGTAGACCCATCTTGCCTTTTACTAGCCAAGCCTGAACTGAATGAGTTTTATATGGGTCCATCATTTAATGATGTGGACTCTGTTGGGCAAGCAGCCGTGGCCCAACTTTTCCCTTGTACTCAAGAACCTCCTTTCTTGGACCCTTTCCTATTAAAGCTAATTCGTGACAAAAGTATTCGTACTTGGCCCAAAGCTGATACAACTTTCTTCCTTTGGCATGTACGTATGATAAACACAGTACCACTAAAGTAATTTTTGATCGTGCTAGAATTTCTGACCTTTTAGAAATTGCTGCACGTCCCCCAATTTACAATCTTGTACTTTTTCCTACCGCCTTAAGTTTCTGGTCCTCTAAATACAATACCTTCATTTTCCCACTTGGCCCAATGTCCATCACTTTGAGAGATGTTGGTGCTTTAGTCAACCTTCCACCTTTGGGCGACACCATCTCTCCTGTCATGTTGATCTCTTCTGCTGCCCCAAAATTTGACAAGAAATTCACTGACTCCTATTCGGGAATGTAAGAACTTTAAAACAATTCTAGTGATGAGCTTACCCATGCAGAGCGTGTGGCTTTTTTTCAGGTCTGGCTTTGTTTTGTAAATATGTCCTTTGTGTGCCTAGTCTCAAACCTTCCATGGCCTATTTGCCCATTGCACATGAACTGGCATATGGTAGGTCTTTAAACGTTTGTTCATTATTTTTGGCTACCTTTCATAGAGGTATGGTTTATCTTCAATTCCAACGGAAGACTAATGCATCTCCTACTGGTAGTGGGCCTCTTTGGCTCGCTCAATTGTGGTTGAGAGCATACTTTCCACAGTTTGGTGCCCCTTCAGTTCCTCATCGATCAGTTAGTTGCTACAGGCTGATTATCAACCAATTGAGCCCTGTTTAACGACTGGTTTTTCTTTAGCCCCTTTTAATCCTACTTCTGTTGTTCACCCTCTTTTTCAACAATTTTGGCCTTCTGTGAAACGTTGATTATTCGCCATTAATGTCAATCATGTCTTTCACTTACTTGATGGGTTAGGGACTTCTTACACTTCCATTGCTTACAATCCTGCTCTCATTTCTGCTGTGCCTATATCTACCAGATGTCCTGCGCCCTCTTATTCTCCTTCAAAATCCCCACCTGCTCGTAGTAGACGCTCTGCAGCGGCTTCTCTTCAATCCAGTTCCGCACCTGCTCAGACTAGGAATATCAAAAGTACATCCAGCCGTAAATGGCCAGCTTTAGACCCATCAGAGTAGTCTGATAATTATGATGGTGATGCCCCTCCCATCGTCAGAAGGGAGGTACTTTGAGTATATAATTTTTTGTTTACCCATCTGATAAGATTTATATGAAAAATCTTAATATGTTGATATTTTACATGTGTCTTATCAGAAGAGTTCTATCTCTCATTCGAAAGCTCTTGCTCCACTTCTTTCTTCAAGCCCTCCTTCATCTGTACCATCCAATGAGGGAATTTTGCCTGAAGAGGAGCTCAAAGGCCAAGAATCTTCAATCGCACAACCAGTTGGAGAGCTTTTACCTTTCCAGGGCATTGATCCTCCATGTGTGGAACCAGAAGGTAATGTATATATTTATGGTTTTTCCTTTGTTTATGTTATTGGCCTTTTATTCACCATTGTTTATTCTTTGCAGAAACACCAATCGATTTGCTTGTTGTGAAAGAACCGGCTTGTCCAAATAAAGGGAAATCTTCACAAGTGGTTGAATCACCCAGTGATATACTTTGTTCTTCCTCTTCCAAAGTTACTGATGAGGTACACTTTATTTTATCATCCATGTTCACTTCGCTTACTGTAATGAAAATGCTAAGTAATTGTATTTTTTCATTACAGGATGCTGATGCCATTTTACGGTCCATTCAGGATCTGTTCACTTCTTGGGAACAAGTTAAGGCAGGTCATGCTTTTCGCTCTTCTTCAGCCAATCGTGTGTCTGCTACATTTTCCATAGAAAATATGAACATTCTGAAGCATGCAGTACTTGAGTATACCTCCTTCATGGACATGGATATAGTCAATGCTAGTGCTACCAGCCAACGGGACAAATTTGAGTGCCTAAGCAATAAAATGGCTCAAGCACTTGAGCTTTCTTTACTCAAACTCCCAGCTGATATTAAATTGTCTTTGAAGATCATCTATCATGAAATAAGCTCTCTGCTGGCCAAAAATATGGAATTGAAGGCCACCAAGACTCAGTATGTTAGTGCTGTGAATGAAAAAGAGTCTTTGCATCATGAAATTGAGAAAGCTAAGAGCAGCCTAAATGAAATCTCGTCTGATGTCAAGGTTGAAGACTCTTTGATGATGACTTTGGCTGCTGAGATGAAGGAGCTCGAGGCAAAAATGGACGACTGCAAGGCTAGGTTGGCTGCTAAGAAACGTAACGCCTCCCAGGAAGTTGAACGAACCAAATCCTTGCTTGAACGTTATTCAAATCTAGAAATTGATGAGGAAATCATGGCTGAATTATCCACTGCTTCTATTGACCAGTGCGTCGAATGGGAAAAGCTTAGGGAGCAGATGCGCTCTATTTGGGAAAAATTATAATTAAGACGTTAACGTCTCTTTTGTAGGACGATCTCATCCTTCATCTTGTTTTGTTTCATTTATTCAATTTTGTGATGGCAGCCAATTTCCATAAATGTAACGATAGCCAATTTTATTAATGAAATGAGTATTTCGTTCACTTGCATAATAGCTGTGTACATTAAATTTCTAATTGTTCAAAATCCCAAACTGAAGGAAAGTATTTCTTTAAGTATTTACTATTAATAAACCTCACGTGCCTTGTATTATCCAAATCTTCTAAATGGTATGCTCCATTAGGCAACACATTTTTCACTCGGTATGGTCCTTCCCAATTAGGCGACCATTTCCCATACTTTGGATCCTTGCTATCCAAATGGAGTATTGTCTTCCAAACTAAATCGCCCACACTAAAAAACCTAGCTATAACCTTTTTATTATAGTATTTAGCCATTTTTATTTTTTGAACCTGCAATCTATCTAGGACGTCCAACTTTAGTTCGTCCAATTCTAATAAATTTTGGGCAAGCAATTATGTATGTTCATCATCACTTAAACTATTTTGTAAGCATACTCTAATTGTACGTTAATCTCCATAGGCAACAAAACCTCTTGTCCATAAGTAAGTTGGAAAGTAGTCACGTTGGTGCTTGAACGTGGAGATGTTCTATAAGCCCACAAAGCTTTATTTAAACATTCATGTCAATTCCTGTCATTTTCACTTATCATTTTTCTTATAATATTTTTCAAAATCTTTTTAGAAGATTTGCCTGCCCATTAGATTGGGCGTAATAAGGCGTAGAGTTTACCAACTTAACTCCAAATTCGCTCAAGAATTCCTTCACTTGATCTCCATTTAAAGAAGTTCCGCGATCCATCATTAAAGTTTGTGGTATCCCAAATCTATAAATAATGTGATCACGAATGAATTCTACGATATTCTTCTGAGAAATCTCCTTTAAGGGTATCGCCTCCACCCATTTGGTGAATAAGTCTGTCGTAACTATTACAAACGTGTGTTGCTTGGACGATGGAGGATAAATTTTCCCTATCAGATCTATCGCCCGACCTTTAAATGGCCAATACTTAATAATGGGTGTCATTTCCCTTGCTGGCATTCTTTGGATTGGGCCATGTTTTTGGCATACTAAACAACTTTTAGCATATTGAACGCACAATTGACCCATCTTAGGCCAAAAATATCCGCTCCTAATAATTAACCATCTCATTCTTTGACCAGCTTGATGAGCCCCACATATTCGTTCATGTACTTCAGCCATGATTACTTTAGCCTCTTGCAAATTTACGCATTTTAGTAGCACACCGTCTGAGCGCTTCTTGTATAACTCTCCATCTATCAGCACGTAATTCAATGAGCGTAACTTCATTTTCTTATCATTCTTCTTATCAAGTTCTTTCAAAAACCTTTTTATTTCTTCTCTCCAATCTACTACATCTCCATTTTGTATGCAATGAACATCAATTCTTCTCGTCCTCTGTTGTACTATGGGCAATATCACTCCATATTCACAAGTAGAATCCAAATTTAGCATCTTTGAATAGCCCAAAGCTATTTGGGCTAACTCGTTTGCTAAGTCATTATACATTCTCTTAACGTATTGAAGTTCCACTTGATCAAATTCTTCCAACAATTCTTGGGCAATTTCATATTGGCATATGACAGAATTTATTAACACTACCCCTACTCCTGTACTCCAGTAGTTTTCGATCCGTCAAAGTATAAAACCTAAGGTATTATTTCAAATGAGTCAACTTCTAACTCAATTTCTTTAGGTACATCAAGGCATGGATGATCAGCCAAAAAATTAGCCAATGCTTGATTTTTAACAGCCTTTTGGGGGTACATATTGTATCTCAAACTCTTACAGTGCTGAAGTCCAAAGACCAATCTTTTGATGTAAAATAGGGTGAGAGAACATGTACTTAACTAAATTTTCTTTAGAAACCAAATAAACAGTTACAGGCCGCAAATAAGCCCTTAGTTTCGTACATATAAAATATAAAGCAAGACATAATTTTTCAATAGCAGAATAATTACATTCATATTTTGTTAACTGTCTACTCAGATAATATATCACCCTTTCTTCACCAAATTGGTCTTCTTGAGCGACCATTCCAGCTATTGACTCTTGTTCAGTCGATATGTATACCTTCATTGGCCGTCCATGGATAGGTGAGACTAGTACTGGTGGACTTGATAAATATGTTTTCAGGTTAGCAAAAGCCTTTTGATGCTCTTCATTCCCGACGAATTCGTCCTTTTTTTAGCTTTAAAAGAGGCAAAAAAGCTTTTGATTGCCCTGCACAATTATAGATAAAACGTCTTAAAAAGTTCACTCGACCTAGAAACCTTTGCAATTCTTCTTGTTACTAGGTGGTTTAGCCTCTAGAATGGCTATTGCTTTATTTTTATCAAGTTCAATTCCTCTTTTGTGTACCAAAAATCCAAGGAAATTTCGTGCATTAACGCCAAATGCACATTTCAAAGGATTCAATTTTAACTTATATTGTCTCATTCGCTCAAATGAGCGTTTTAATTGTTGAAAATGGTCTTCTTCTTTAAGTGACTTGACCACTATATCATCAATATAAACTTCAACAAATTCGCCTATCATATCATGAAAAATCAAGTTCATTGCCCTTTGATAAGTAGCTCCTACATTTTTCAAGCCGAAAGGCATAACCACCCATTCAAAACACCCTAAAGCACTAGGGCATCTAAAGGCGGTTTTATGTATATCTTCTTCAGCTATATAGATTTGTTTATATCTTGAATATCCATCCATAAAAGAATACATTACATATTCGATAGTTGAATCAGCTAAGGAATCCACTGTTGGCATTGGATATTCATCTTTAGGCGTTGCTAAATTCAAATTTCTAAAATTTATGCACACCCTTATACTACCATTTTTTTTCAATATAGGCACGATATTTGATAACCACTCAACATATCTGGCTATCCTAATAAAACCTGCCTTTAACAATTGTTCTACTTCTTTCTTTACTTCAGACAATACGTTAGAGGCAAAACGCCTAGGAGGTTGTTTATGAGGTTTAAAATTCGATTTAGTTGGTAATATATGTTCTACCAAACTTTTATCTAAACCAGGCATGTGCTCATATTCCCAAGCAAAACAATCTTTGTATTCTTTTAACAAAGCAATTAATTTGTCACTTACCTCTTTGCTAAGCATTTGGCTGACAAACGTTGGGCAATCTTCTATTCATCACCAATGTTCACCTTTACCAAAGGATCTTGGGCTTGAGCATGCCCAGGTTTTGCGATCCTCATCACTTCATCGTCCAGATTTTTTTTAATCGTCACCTCTTCCAAACAATCCACCTTGTAAATTTCTCGTCCAATATTCTGCTCTAACTCGAACACTGCTAATTTGTTCTTTAATGTCATTAATGCTGCTTTCTCTTTAATTTTTTCCTTACATTCTTTATTGAAATCCATCAATTTGGCTTTGAAGGCCTGAACATCGGCCATATTCCTTAGGGTTCTTTGATTGTCTTTTTGCCAATTACTGGCTCTTCAAGGGCCACTATGTTTAGCCTCATTTGATTGAACATTTTAGTAAGTGCATCTACTGAAAATGGTTCTCCGCTCTGTGCGACGATCTGAGTTTCCTCTCCATCTTGAAGTACTCTGACAGGTCCATAATTTTCTTCATACATGAATCTCTCTACTGAGTTTGCTTCTGCGACAAAGGGCCTATGATATGCTTGCACCACCTCTGCTTCACCTTTATCATTCTAAAAAACCAAGCATTGATGGAGCGATGATGGTATACAATGACTTCCATGAATCCAATCTCTTCCTAATAACACATTGTAACTAGTAGGACCATCTATCAGAAAGAAGACTGTAGTCCTAGTAGTAGTTCCCACTGTTATGTCTAATGGCATCACTCTTTTGGCTGAAGTTGCTTCTCTATTGAAACTCGTCAGAATGACTTCTATCGGGGTCATATCGCCCTCCGTCTTTGCAAATTTTCTCATCATCCTGGATGGGATAGTATTTATAGCTGTTCTATTGTCAATGAGTACTTTAGCTACCGGAATGCCGTTGACTAAAACCTTTACATATAATGGCCTTAGGTGTTTAGTTAGTTTTACAGTCGGTCTCTTAAAGATGACCTTTTCAACCGCATCTATCTCCACTTCTTGCTTGTCTTCTATGGAATCAATTTCTTGCGACAGGTTTACGTGCAATATTTCGCACTGATCTTCTGCATTTTGAACTTTCTTATTACTTTCTTCTTGTTCTTTCTCTTCGGTCACCCAACCTGTTGGGGGTGGCAATATCCTTGGAGGCGATCCATACTTCTCAGAGCGTGATACTCTCACTTTTCTCTTAGGTGTTCCATATAATACGTAATAATCAAAGGAACGTCCAAATAATTCACCCAACAAATCTACCTCACAGACACCTTCTTGATACAATTGTTTCAATAGATTATTATATGAGACTCCAATTCTTCTTCTTTCTGCTTCCAAGTCAATTTCTTCTTCAACATCAGTCATACCATCATCCTCTTCTTCCTCACATACGTCTTAAGATGTTTGACCAATTCCTTCTCCAAATTCCAACATGCATGCTTCTTCTTCAATATCTTTCTTTTCTTCCTCTTCATTTTCTTTACTTTTGAACTCGTTGGGTAGTAAATAATTATTAGCCATAACTGGAGGTAAAGTACCAAATTGAATAGTAATGGATCGCCCTGGATCATCCTCATTTTCATCCTTCTTACCATGTTCAAATTTTGACTTCCAAGAAAAATTTTCTAGTATTTCTTCCATTGATTCACCCTTACTGTCTTCCTTCTTATCTTTGAGAATATTTTTGTTAGCCATCTTAAGTAAATTAGGCATTTTAGGACGTGCTATCCCCTGCTGTTGCCTCGTCATTCGCCCATAATTCTGTTGATAACGCCTTTGTTGCGTCCTGGTCATTTCATTAAAGGGCACCACCCTTCCTGCATTATCCTTCCTGCATTATATTGGAATGAATGCCATACATTTGATTGACGAGGTTGTGGCCTGAATGTTCCACCATCATACATTGGTCTGAATTGCCTCTCAAAAGGTGGTTTCCCATAGAATGGTATGCTTCGTCCTCCAATAGGCTGGAAATTTAGAACAATACTAGGACGATGATGATGTCCCCATGTTCTTGTTTTTTTCCACATTCTCATTCACTTCTCTTTTACATCTAGCACACAAGATTCATTCATCTCTTTTAACTTCGTTTCCTTTGAGACGTTCAAAGACACTAGGATGTGGCTCAGGGTCTTCTTCTCCATCATCTACTACCAATTTGAACTTTGGCAACCCACTTTCAAAATTGTTACCTTATTAATCCCAAGTGGCCGTGGGAAAAGGTTTTCATCCACTGCTATCTTCTTCTTAGCCTCAAAGTGATTCGCCCTGACTCGATGGCATCCTGTAATACATGACAGAAAACCAAACAATTATTAGTCATATGAGACCATGCATTATGCCATTTACAATATTTTTTATCCTTAATTTGTTCAGGGTTTGGCAATTTATGCTTGTCACTCAATTTTATTTGCTTGTCCTTATACAGTTTATCAAATATGACATCAGCTTTGGTCACATCAAATGAGAATATTCTAGCCTTTTTGTTTTCATCTCTCATAGGCTCATTTTTTACCGATGTTCCTGATTTGGCCATTAAAATACAAGCATATGAATCTCCTTTAACCAATTCGGCCAAACATACTTCGGTCTGATCATAATATTCATCAACAGTATGAACATCAAAATTTGGGTCTCTATAATAAGTCCATTTGCTAGAATTTTTCATTTGTTCTTCTTCTCTTATTAAACGTTCATACCTAATCACATTAGCAGTCAATTGTAAAAGGTCAGAAAATTCCCTGTCTTAAAATTTCTTCTTTAAATCGAAGCTTAAACAACTTTGAGTGATTTTAACAAATTCCTTTGCAGGTAAAGGTACAAAACATTTGCTCCTGGCTATTTTAAACCTTTGAAGTAAAAATTCTGCCCATTCATTCGGCATTTGATGTAAATTCGCCAAATCGGCCAAAGTAACTTCAGATTCAGTTTTATAAAAATGAGCGTGGAACAATTGTTCCAATTGTTGCCATTTTTGAACAGAATTTGCTGGCAAATTAATAAACCATGAGAAAGCTACCCCTGTTAATGAACTAGGAAACAATCTCATTTTGTGGTAATCAGTTCCTTCACCATATTGTAATGTGAATAGCCCTATATGTTCCAGAGTAGAGACTTCTCCTAGACCAGTGAATAATGAAAACTCTGGTACTTTGTATCCTCTAGGCCATGGGAATGCATGATCTACCCAATCAGAATATGGCTTCCTATAAGTCAGCCTAATAAAAGGACGAATCCCAAAAGCCATCTGATCTTGCACTATCTCTGTGATTTGGTTTCTCAACAACACATTGGGATCATATGGGACACCTATAGGTTGGTTCACTGGTGGTATCACTTGAGGCCTATTATTTGGCCTTGGATTTGTGGCAAAATTACTGTTATTTAAACCATTATTGCCATTAACTTGAACATTTTCCCCATCGTTAATACGTGTGGTGTTTTGTCCAGTATTTTGGACATTGTCTCTTGCATTCGGGCTATCCCCCAGGTTTGATGCTCCATTACCATTACCCAAGTTTGCCATTCTACCACCCTTTGAATTTGAGGCGGATGGTGCAAAAGATGGTTCTATTCCCTGATTTAGACTTAAAACTGGGGAATTATGCCCCACAACCGTTCTGGCTTGAAAGTAATTTCCTATACTTGTCAAATCTAGCCCACTAACTTATTCATAAGTTCATTTAAAGTACTTAGTTGTTTGACCATGTTATCATAGTATATATTTTCATTTTGAGTAAACTTTTCCATATTATGAACATTTTGCAGATTTACCTGTTCAACAACATCTTGCGTGAGTTCATCAAGCAGTGCACGCATGGCTCGAGGACTCAATAAATAACCCTTTTATGATAGACTTTGGTGGTAAGAGAGAAAAACTAGAGCTTGAAAGAAAGAGGAATGAATTGAGTGAATAATTGCACAACTTGTTTGATCGTGTGTTGGTACACATCGAATTTCAAGCTATTCATTACTACCACGTCTCGTACAAAGTGAACATCCATCTCAATATGTTTTGTTCTAACTTAGTAAACTAGATTTGTAGCGAGGTTGTTCCAAAGTCATCACACCAAAGAAATGGACTACATGGAAAAGCTTAACTCCCAACTCCTTTAGCAAAAACTATAGCTTTGTTATCTCTACGACATCATGAATAAAAGCTCTATACTTCGATTTTGTTCTTGATCGAGCCACATATATATACTATAAGAATTTTATACTCTGCCTACAAAATTTTAGAAGACAAACTTAAATTTGTAGGCAGAGTTTACTTTTCCGCACAAAGACGATGTTTTGTAGGGTAATATTTTGTTCCAAAATTTCCAAGAATGAGAAGACTTGTGCCCACAAATACGTGCATTTTTCTCGATAAAAATTCGTCGAGTAAAATGTATCTTTTGCTAAAAAAAAATTTAATCCGTTTGTAGGCTAACAATTAACGGGAAAAATTTCTGCAGGTTTTTGTTGTTTTTTAGTCCCTACAAACAAAATATTTGAAGGAAAAAATAAAAAAAGAAAAAAGAAAATATAATTCACCTTTTATATATGCCAAATTCTCTCTTAAAATATTTCATGCAAAAAAGTTCCACTATCCATAATCGGTTTTGGACTGAGGCAAGTGAAGGAATAGCTCAAAAGTGTTCCATTTCTTTTTTAAAAAAATAAAATGGGCAAACTTGATATGAGCCCTACTTTTTGTAAAATAAGTTGAAAAATATCTTCTTCTTTTTTTTTTTTCATTTTTCAAAAAATACCTCATTTTCATCATTTGCTTTAAAAAATACTTCATTTCATTAAAATCAATATTTTATAATTTAATAAAAAAATACATTATTTTCATTTAAAATCTATAAATTACTTTTTCATCATCTAAAATTATATTATATTTATACTATTTCAAATATAATAATTATTATAATTATATTTTACAATTTTTTTATAATTGTTTTAAAATACATTATTTTCATTGAAATCAATATTTTAATTTTTTCATTTAAAAAATAATATTCTTACACGAGTAACATATATGTTACTTCATCATTTCTATTGAAATCAATATTTTATAATTACTCATTTTATTATTTTTTAAGAAATATATTATTTTCATTTAAAATTAATATTTCAATTTTTTATTGAAAAACAACATTTTTACATGGGTTCCTCATTTTTCATTAAAATCAATATTTTACAATTTCTCTCTTTTTATAATTATTTTAAAAATAAATTATATTCATTTAAAATCAGTCTTTCAATTTTTTCATTTAAAAACAACATTTTTACACGGTAACATACGGGTAACATATGTGTTACCATATGTTAGTTCCTTATTTTCATTAAAATCAATATTTTAAAATTTGTCTCCTTTTATAATTTTTTTTAAAATACATTAGATTCATTTTAAATCGATATTTCAAATTTTTTATTTAAAAACAACATTTTTATATGGGTAATATATGTGTTACTATAAGTTATTTCTCAATCTTCATTAAAATCAATAATTTATAATTTATCTTCTTTTTACAGTTTTTAAGAAAATACATTATTTTCATTTAAAATTCACATTTTAACTTTTTATTTGAAAACAACATTTTTACACGATTAGCATATATGTTACTTCATCATTTTCATTAAAATCAATAATTTAAATTATTATTATACTATTTCAAATATAATAATAATTATAATTATATTTTACAATTTATATTCTTTGATAATTGTTTAAAAATATAATATTAACATAAAATCAATATTTTAATTGTTTCATTTGAAAAACAATATTTTTACACGAGTAACATATGTGTTACTTTATCATTTTTATTGAAATCAATACATTATAATTTACTCATTTTATTTATTTTAAAAAATATATTATTTTCATTTAAAATTAATATTTTAATTTTTCATTGAAAAACAATATTTTTACATGGGTATATATGATACTTCATCATTTTTCATTAAAATTAATATTTTACAATTTCTCTCTCTTTTTATAATTTTTTTAAAAATATATTATTTTCATTTAAAATCAGTCTTTCAATTTTTTCATTTAAAAACAACATTTTTACACGGTAACATACGGGTAGAGGTGTTAATCAAGATCAGACGGGCCAGGTCGGTCCACCTCCGATGAAGCCCGGTGACGGCCTGCATTAGAAAAAGCTCGAGCTACGACAGGTTGCCGGCCGGGTCAACCCAGCACATAAAAATTGAACACGAACCCGGTCTATCCGTCTGCCCATTCGGGTCGAGTCCATGTGGGCCGCGGTTCAACCCGGTTCGGCCCGTATGAATAAAAAATTAATTCTTTTTAAATTACTAAAAAAATTTAGTTACATATTGTAATTAAAAAAATATGTCTACATATATAGCAAAAAATGTGTTAAAT
Source organism: Forsythia viridissima (assembly GCA_030279155.1). NCBI lineage: Eukaryota > Viridiplantae > Streptophyta > Magnoliopsida > Lamiales > Oleaceae > Forsythia > Forsythia viridissima. Next base: position 32,729,867 of record CM059045.1, read on the forward strand.
TACTAAATAAAAAATAAATAACAGTGATAAATTCACATTTGTTAATTTTTTAATTCATTTTCTATTTTTTTATATTTTTAAAGACTAAAATAGCACGCATCTGTCACATCTTTCACGTTAAACGGCTCTCTGCAATTTATTAAAAAAAATTAAAATAGGCCAGCGGTTAAAGGCCGAACTGCCAAAGTTGTGAACAGCCCACTCGGTTCACGGGCCAGCTCCTCAGCCCGTAAACGGCCCATGGTTCGACCTCTTCGGCTCGTGAACGGTCTGTCCGCTTCATGGGTAGGCACACGGTTTCAGGTTGAGACAGATTGGCCGATGCGGGTTCAGCCGACCCGCCCGTCTTGACAACATACGGGTAACATATGCGTTACTATACGTTATACCAGCAGCACCACCACCATTTACCATACTCTATCACCACAACTAATTTAAATTATGGTAATACATATGTTAATCTAATTTAAATTTGATTAACACATGTTACCATCACCAACTATCATATTTGTGTACTATTTCAAATATAATAATAATTATGATTATATTTTACAATTTATTTTCTTTGATAATTGTTTAAAAATACATTATTTTCACTAAAATCAATATTTTAATTTTTTTCATTTGAAAAAAAATATTTTTACACGAGTAACGTATGTGTTACTTTATCATTTTCATTGAAATCAATACTTTATAATTTATTCATTTTATTCTTGTTTTAAAAATATATTGTTTTCATTTAAAATTAATATTTCAATTTTTCATTGAAAAACAACATTTTTACATGGATAGCATATATGTTACTACGTGTTACTTCCTCATTTTTCATTAAAATCAATATTTTAAAATTTCTCTCTTTTTATGATTTTTTTTAAAATATATTATTTTCATTCAAAATCAGTCTTTCAATTTTTTTCATTTAAAAATAATATTTTTACACGGCAACATATGGGTAACATATGTGTTACCATTTGTTCATTATTTTTATTAAAATCAATATTTTAAAATTTGTCTCCTTTTATAATTTAAAAAAAAAATACATTAGCTTCATTTAAAATTAATTTTTCAAAATTTTTATTTGAAAACAACATTTTTACACGGGTAACATATATGTTACTATACGTTATTTTCCCGTCTTCATTAAAATCAATAATTTATAATTTATCTTCTTTTTATAGTTTTTAAGAAAATACATTATTTTCATTTAAAATTTATATTTCAATTTTTTTTAAAACAATATTTTTACACGAGTAACGTGTATGTTATTACATCATTTTCATAAAATCAATTATTTTTATACTTGTAACATGCGTGTTAGTATTACCTATCGCCTTCTACCATTATTATCACTCGTCTTATACCAACACCACCACCACCATTTACCCTACTCTACCACCACAACTAATTTAAATTATGGCAACACATATGTTAATCTAATTTAAATTTGATTAACACGTGTTACCACCACCAACTATCATATTTGTGTACTATTTCAAATATAATAATAATTATAATTATATTTTACAATTTATTTTCTTTGATAATTGTTTAAAAATACATTGTTTTCATTAAAATCAATATTTTAATTTTTTTCATTTGAAAAAAAATATTTTTACACGAGTAACGTATGTGTTATTTTATCATTTTCATTGAAATCAATACTTTATAATTTACTCATTTAATTATTGTTTTAAAAATATATTGTTTTCACTTAAAATTAATATTTCAATTTTTCATTGAAAAACAACATTTTTACATGGATAACATATATGTTACTATGTGTTACTTCCTCACTTTTCATTAAAATCAATATTTTAAAATATCTCTCTTTTTATGATTTTTTTTAAAATATATTATTTTCATTTAAAATCAATCTTTCAATTTTTTTCATTTAAAAACAATATTTTTACGGGTAACATATGGGTAATATATTTGTTACCATTTGTTCCATATTTTTATTAAAATTAATATTTTAAAATTTGTCTCCTTTTATAATTTTAAAAAAAAAATACATTAGCTTCATTTAAATTAATTTTTCAAAATTTTTATTTGAAAACAACATTTTTACACGGGTAACATATGTGTTACTATACGTTATTTCCCCGTCTTTATTAAAATCAATAATTTATAATTTATCTTCTTTTTATAGTTTTTAAGAAAAGACATTATTTTCATTTAAAATTTATATTTCAATTTTTTTTGTTTGAAAACAATATTTTTACACGAGTAACGTATATGTTACTACATCATTTTCATAAAATCAATTATTTTCATACTTGTAACATGCGTGTTACTATTACCTATCACCTTCTACCATTATTATCACTCGTCTTATACCAGCATCACCACCACCATTTACCCTACTCTACCACCACAACTAATTTAAATTATAGTAACACATATGTTAATCTAATTTAAATTAGATTAACACGTTTTACCACCACCAACTATCATATTTGTGTACTATTTCAAATATAATAATAATTATTATTATATTTTACAATTTACTTTCTTTGATAATTATTTAAAAATACATTATTTTCATTAAAATCAATTTTTTCATTTTTTTCATTTGAAAAACAATAAATTTGTATGAGTAACATATGTGTTAACTTCATCATTTTCATTGAAATCAATACTTTATAATTTACTCATTTTATTATTTTTTTAAAAAATATATTATTTTCATTTAAAATTAAAATTTCAAATTTTCATTGAAAAACAACATTTTACTTGGTAACATATAGTTTACTTCCTCATTTTTCATTAAAATCAATATTTTACAATTTCTTTCTTTTTATAATTTTTAAAAATATATTATTTTCATTTAAAATCAAAATTTCAATTTTACATTGGAAAACAGATTTCTACACACGTAACATATGTGTTGCCATATGTGTTACTTCATCATTTTCATTAAAATCAATACTTTACAATTTATATCCTTTTATAAATTTTTTAAAAATACATTAGCTTCATTTAAAATCAATATTTAAAATTTTTTATTTAAAAACAACATTTTTTGCACGTGTAATATATGTGTTACTATATGTTATTTCATCGTCTTCATTAAAATCAATAATTTATAATTTATCTTCTTTTTATAGTTTTTAAGAAAATACATTATTTTCATTTAAATTTCAATTTCAATTTTTTTTTTTGAAAACAACATTTTTACACGAGTAACATATATGTTACTTATTAATTTAAATTAAAATCAATAATTTTTACACTGGTAACATATGAGTTACTATATGTTATTTCTTCGTCTTCATTAAAATCAATAATTTATAATTTATCTTCTTTTTATAGTTTTTAAGAAAATACATTATTTTCATTTAAAATTCATATTTCATTTTTTTTAAAAACAACATTTTTACACGAGTAACGTATATGTTACTTTATAATTTTCATTAAAATCAATGTTTTACACTAGTAATATATATGTTACTATTACCAATCGCCTTCTACAACTACTACAACTCGTCTTATACCACCACTACCACCGCGATCGGGTTCAAATCCGTTACCACCATTCACAACTATAATCGCATCCACCAATGTGGTAACACATGTGTTACCATATTTTAAATTAGGATAACACAAGTGTTATCACCACCAATACACACGAGTAACGTATATGTTACTTCATCATTTTTATTAAAATCAATAATTTTTACACTTGTAATATATAACATATGAGTTACTATATGTTATTTCATAGTTTTCATTAAAATCAATAATTTATAATTTATCTTCTTTTTATAGTTTAGAAGAAAATACATTATTTTCATTTAAAATTTATATTTCAATTTTTTTAAAAAACAACATTTTTACATGGGTAACATATATGTTACTTCATCATTTTCATTAAAATCAATATTTTTACACTGGTAACATATATGTTACTATTATCAATCGCCTTCTACCACTACTATCACTCGTCTTATACCAGCACTACCACTATCACAATCGGGTTCAAATTCGCTACTACCATCCACAACTATAATCACATCCACTACAAAATATGATAACACACGTGTTACCATATTTTAAATTAGGATAACACAAGTATTACCACCACCAACACACACGAGTAACATATATGTTACTTTATCATTTTCATTAAAATCAATAATTTTTACACTGGTAACATATGTGTTACTATATGTTGTTTTCTCGTCTGTATTAAAATCAATAATTTATAATTCATCTCATTTTTATAGGTTTTGAGAAAATACATTATTTTCATTTAAAATTCATATTTCAAAATTTTTTGAAAACAACATTTTTACATGAGTTACGTATATGTTACTTCATAATTTTCATTAAAATCAATATTTTTACACTGGGAACATATAGGTTACTATTACTAATTCCCTTCTACCACCACTACTACTTGTCTTATACCACCACCACCACCACCACAATCGAGTTCAAATGTGGTAACACATGTGTTACTATAATTAAAATTAGAGTAGCACTTGTGTTACAACCACTATAATTTTCTCCAATTATTAAGTAGCTCTAGCACCATCATTTACCCTACTCTACCAACACAACTGATTTAAATTATGGTAACATTTAAATTAGATTAACACGTGTTACCACCACCACCACCACCACCTCATGTGGTCTCCACCAACAATCCAATAATCACCACCAACATCGACTGCTATAAACTACCACCATCAAGCCTAACCACCTCTATTAAATTCATCACCACAAAATCACCACATTTTTGCCGTCAAACATTACCATAAGATATAGAAATGGATAAATCAAATAATGAAAAAATGAGGGTGGTGGACACGGCTAAGTAGGTGTGAGCTACAGAGAAGCGGTAGTGGACACCGAGTGGACCAGGTGGTTCTCAATTGAGGTGTGCTCTATCCCAGGCTTCAAATGAGGGTGCACCATATCAGGTTGGAACCCAGACGAATTGGCTGAGGTGGGCGCGTCAACCAAAATGACTGGGTCCAACCCAGTTGCTTGAAGAGTGCCGCAGATCAACCCATGTGTGGAAACCAGTGGAAGAACAGCAGGCGCCACCCCCTTGTGTGCCTATGGAACCAGTAAAATGATCGCCCAAGAGAGGCGCACCGACCGATGGGTCGCCGGTGGACTCACGATAAGTTGATACTAGTGCGGCGGCGCTAGGGGCTTCACCTAGGGGCTACTGCGGGCTGGAGGCTGTTTTGGGCCATGGGGGCTAATTTGGATGGTGTGAGGCCGGTGGTTGGTTGTGGGTTGGTCGGTGGGAAGAGGCCGGTCACATTGGAGTCTGGGTACGGCGGCTTAAATGGCATATCGATGACATTGGGATGAGTACTGTTCATGAAGTCTGGGTACGTGTTTCTGTATTTTGGTTAATGAAGTAATTATTTGTATAATATAAAAGAGGTATTTTTCATTGAGGTATTTTTTGTTTAGGGTATATATTAATAAGATTTAAAATAGAGTATATTTTGAATTTTTTTAAAAAAAGTAGGTGTATGAGCTAATTTGCTCAAATAAAATTGTGAAGAGTAACCCATTTACCACTCATCTTTCCCAATTTGTAAACCAGAGATCGCAGCCCGTCTCTCACAGCAAGGCCCTCTCGCTCAGTCTCTCCATCAGAATCCAGACCATCTCCGATGATTAGTATACACGACTCACGACCCAGGTTCCTCTCATTCTCTAATCTTGGTCTTGCAGTCGCCAAGTATATTCATTTGGAACTAAAATCAGAAATAAAGAAAAATCCATTCGAATTGAATGACATATTTTCATATATAGATATTTGCCTTCAAAGAACTAATTAATTTGGAGTGAAAAGGCACTAAGAGGCCGTAAGCTTTGATTTGAAATTAATTTACAGACGTAGGATTTAAGGAAGAACCAGAAAAGGAAATGAAAAATTAATGCACAATGAGTTGGGCCATTGATGGGTAGTGTTAGCCTGAACTCCATGGCTCATTTTACACTTTTAGGCTGATAAATTCCATTCTTGAACTGAACTTTTACTGATATTTCAATTGGTTCACTAAACTTTAATTTGTCTCACAACTTCAATTTAGTTCCAATTAGATCACTGAACTTCAATTTGAGTTATGTTATTATATCTTGTATTTTTCTATGTTATATCTTATGCAAACTTTGTTTTTGTTTGCTATTTAATATGTTTTTGTGGGTTGTTTAAATTTTTTATAGAATGAGATGCTTGCTAAGGCTGATGAATATCTTGCAGAAAGGGCAAATGAGCAACAACTTCCCGAGGATACTCTTTTGGAGGAGATCCTTGTTGACGATCTAGATGCTGGACTGAAAATCGCGATGTCTGTTCTAGGTGTGAAGCCCGAACATCAAATTCGTGGGTTGGAAGATGGCTATCTTTGAGACATTGGTACTTCTTCCAATGTGCGTCATATGGAGTAGGAGCTGGAAGAAGAAGGTGTTGTTCGAAAGGTAGGTGATGCAGCTCAAACTGAAATAAAGCAAAGAAGGAAAAGCAAGTTAAATGTTGTTGGACAACAATTCAATTCTACGATGCAGTCTTGGCATCATTCTATGCAACAACTATGTCGACATGCTCATGGTTTCGTTCTAATACCATTTACACCATTGTCAATAAAAGATGATGATATTGAGGATGAAGAGAACGATTTTGATGAGGAGAACAACATTGGTGAGGACGAGTAGTATATCTAAAAAATAGGATGAAGAATTGTGTTTTTTTTTTATTATATGCGTTATAATAGATAGAGAGCATGTTTGCTAAACTCTTTTTAAGTTTAGATGTAACCATATATACTTAGTGAATGGTTTTTAATTATATTTTGGTACAATATTTTGGGTTCAATGTTATATTGATTGACACTCTTAATTTAATTTGTTGTCTTTTTTACATCTTTATATTATTTTGAAGAAGGTAAAAAGAATTAACATAATATAAAAAATTATAAAAATAATTAATTTCTCTCTACAAATTCTATCACAGTTAGAAAAAATAATATACTTAGTCCACAAAATATCATTTGTAGGCCTACAAAATTTTTTCGACATAAAAATTTATTTGTAGGGAAAAGTATAATTTAGCCCATAAAATAATTTTTGCCTTGTGCCTACAAAACCTATTCCGTGGGCCAAAGTAATTTTAGTAAACAAATAATTTTGTTGAGAAAGAACTTAGACGACGAATTATATTCATCTCTAAAGGATTTGTGGGGAGAGACTTTAACCCACAAATTTTCACCATTTGTCTTGTTATACCTTTCCCCCACGATGTTTGTCCCACGAACGCCATTACAAAATATTTTCGTCGGGAAATGTTTTTCTCCACAAAAAAGAATATTTTCCTACAAATTTATTTTGTATGTGGAAGATAAAACTAATCACCTATTAAGCGGATATCAACTGGACATGCTGCACAATCCGTATCTACAAACCCATTTATTATCGAATTGCTATTATGCTGGACAGAGAAACCACATGTCATAGTTCCTTTTAGTGTTGAGAATTAGAGACCCTAATTCTACATCGCCATGAGCAAAAATTGTAGAAAGAAAAATAGGCATATAAGACACACAAGTTTTATAGAAGTTCGCCTCAACGTGAGACTAAGTCATCTCCCATTGCTGTAGTAATTCAATATAATAAAAGTATAGTTTATAAAAGAAATCAACTTTAAGGAATTGATGTATACTTCATTTTACACTTATACGGACCATCAAAAGTGGACGATTGTAAGTACTATTAAGTGAATTTCTACTTAATTGTGTGTTGATTTGATTGCTTTAGGTCAAAACTCAAGTTCGGATGGAATTTGAGAAAAAAAAAATGTAAAATAGGCGAAAAAGGACTGAAAGTACACGAAGACTTGAGAATGGAGACCAACATGAAAACATCTAAAAGATGAAAGACTTATCATGCAAATAATCAGGGACTTAAGTGCAATTCATGACCAGAATTATAGTTTCCTTATTTTAATCAAACTCAAGTTTGGTAATTCTTGGAGGACAAGATTTCTAAACTATATTAGGATTTTGGGGACATAAATAAGGAGGGGGATTTATAACATATTCGATAAACCATATACAAGAAAAAAGGAGAAAAGAGAAAGAAAAGAATAGGAAAAGAGAGGAAGAACGACCAAGATCTTAAAGATTGGGACATGAAGACGACAAATTCTTGGTGCAAGATATTCAACTTTTACTCATCCCTTATTTAAATCCGGTTATGTATTCCAAACTCTCCATATTTTCTTTCTCTCGAATTATGAGTAGCTAAATTTATATTTTGGATAAACAATGTAACCTAATTTAGATTCTTTAATTTCAATTCTCAAGTTTTGCTTTTAAATTAATTACGTATTGATTTTATTTCTTCTCTTAATGCTTGAAATAATTGGCCGTTATTTTTCATTGATTTGTGTATTGTAACAAATCAAGAGGTAAGTTATTAATTTAGACTACATAGTAAAATTCAGCAATTGGATAAAAGGTAGAGATACGCTTTTATTATTGTTGCGGTCTTGAATTGAATTTTTTAGGAGATTTAATGCATCTAATTAAGGATCATTCTGACTTCATAAGTTGACTTAATTAGATATGACTAATTTGAACTCAAGAGAGGTAAATTAGGTTAAATTCGTGAATTCGACCGAATACAACATTAGGAATAAATCTTGAGAGGAGAAATTAGAGATGACAACTATGGTGAACTCGTGAATCCAAATCCTTTAATCATATTCTTTGATAAATTCTTAAGAATAATGCTTGTTTATTATGTCTTTTCAAGGGACATATTTGACATTTCATTGATAGTGGTCTAACTTTTAGTTTAACTTGTTGTTCAACAAGCATTACTCAATTCTTAATTTTTGCATTCACGATTTTGTCTAAAATTCATAGTTATAGTTTAAACCTTCTAATCAATTTAATTCAAAGAGTTTTAAATAATTTAGGATTAAAATTAATTGAACTAGTATCTAAATAGGATAGTCTTTTTGGGAACGATAGTTCGGACTCAATAGGTCCACTTTATTACTTGTTTGCGATATTGTACACTTGCAATCATATATAATTTTCACAACAAGTTTTTGGAATCGTTGTCGGGGCTATTCTTATTTAATATTAGTTTAGATTAATAGTTAGTGTTAGTTTTATTTTTTATTTTCTTATTATTATTTATTATATTTTTTAGTTTATTTCAGTGTTTGATTTGTCTCTTTTTATACCACAATACAAGATGGAAAAATCTGAAATTGATGAAGACAACATGAATTTTGGAGATTTCATCGCAATGCACCAAGCTAATATAGCGAAATATGATGCGACTTCTGAAATTGATGAGGACAACATGAATTTTGGAGATTTTATCACAATGCACCAAACTAATATAGCGAGATATAATGCGACTTCTGAAATTGATGAGGACAACATGAATTTTGGAGATTTCATCGCAATGCATCAGGCTAATACAGCGAGATATGATGAAACTTTTGAAATTGATGAGGATGACTTGATCTTGGGAGATAAATGGAAACTACCGGTCATACAAAAGTTTTGTCCCTACTCTTACACCTTGTCAAGTGATGTTCAAGCCAACCCAATGGAAAACATGCCAAGCATTACAACAATGAGTAATGAGTAACTGTCAGAAATTTTGGTTAATAGACCTGTCATCCAACCCGATGAAGTACCAACTAAAGAAGAAGAGTATGTGGAAAAAGAGAAGTTGATCCTATATGAGAAAAATAAAAAAGTGGCATTTAATGATATTCCACTTATCAAGCAATTCTCCGACTCCTGTCTTTCGTCTAAAATTGATTTTGTGATTAAAGCTGATGAGGAAGTTGAAGTTTTCATAGTGGTTTTCGAGCAAGGTGCTAAACTACAATCATATTTTTATGAGAAGCGCAAATTAATTTTTTTGAGAAATAAACGAAAAATAGTGCAAAGTCAATGGATGCAAACAAAGCAAGTCCTTCAAAGCACTTTTTAAAGTACCGTAAAGTAACCATACAATAAGTCGAGCTCTAGACTATAAATCAAGCGCTTAATGGGAGGCAACTCATTTTTCTATCCCTTATCTGCTTATTACATTGCATGTAAAATTTTAGAATTGCATTAGAAATTAGAGAACATTTTTCAATTTCTAGTAGTTAAGCAAATTTAAATTTTCTAAACTTAGGCTAATTATCGTCGTTTAGGTGTGCAAAAAAAGAAAAAGAAAAAAGAAAAATACTATTAACCGCGGTCAACTGCGGTAAATAGTAAATCGTTAAAATAAATAAATTTTTAAAAAATTACCGTCCACCCCGGTCAACCACAGTTGACCCGCGACAAACAAGAACTTAGAAGAAAAAAAAATTTACACTTCATTTCTCTCTTCAACAATTTTTTTTTTCATCTCACCCTTTCACACTCATCCCAAATTGTTAGTTTCATCGTAGAAGGGTAACGATTCATTACATTTTCATCTTCTCCATAACGATTGCATGAAGGTAAAGGTGTCATGAAGACTTACCTCCCGATGCTTACTCATCAACTACCATTCACATGGTTACTCCACGCCTTCGCAATCGAGTACACTCATTCTTTTATTTATTTATTTTACTTTCTTTTATCACATTGAGGAAAATTGGTACTTTAAGCTTGGGGTGACTTTGACTTTATTATTGTTGTTATATTTGTGTGTAATGATGATATCTATTTGAAACTGTTATCGATTCATGAATTATAGAGGTGTCAAGACGAGCGAACTGACCGAATACGCATCGGTCCACCCGACTCGACTCGAAACTGTGGGCAGACATGTGAATCAGATGGGCGGTTCACAAGCCGATGAGGCTGAACCGTCAGCCCGGGTGGTTCCGCCTCTAACAGGCCAGCAGTTAAATTTAAAAAAAAAAAAGGTAGAGGCTGTCACATTTGCAGCAGCAAGCTGCTTTGTCACAAAGCAGCTTGCTTCTGTCAATAATTAATTTTAATTAATTAAAAAATGTGTAAGTGTATACGTAAACTATAAATATGTAAATGATTGATAGATGTTTACGTGTCAACCTAGTTGGGATGTACTTAAACTATAGTAATGCATTTAGTTATTATTTGTTTGTATTTTATTTAAATTCACAAAGTTAGAAATACACAAAGTTAGAAATAATTCAATGTAAAATAAGATATGAATTTCATGTAAACATTTTTTATTATAAATAACAAATGCGTTTATCATTGTTATTTATTTTTTGTTTAGTAATTTAACACAATTTTTGCTATAAATGCAAACTTTTTTTCAAATTACAATAAGTTACTAATTTTTTTTAGTAATTTCATAAAAATATTAATTTTTTATTCATACGGGCCGAACTGCAGTCCATATAGGCTCGACCCGAATGGACCGAGGATAGGCCGGGCTCGTGTTCAATTTTCATAAAATAAGTTGACGTGGCATGGCACAGACTTTTCTAATGCAGGCCCTTACCGAGCTTCATCAGAGGCGGGCCCAGATTGACACCTCTAATGAATTATGACTAGGTGATGCTACTTATGCCTTTTTATATACTATACTTATCCATGTGAGATATGATTAAGAGTGAGCACAATAGTCATGAATATCACTGTCTTTATTTGGTTTATCGAATAGTATACAATGAAAGAATATTAAACATAAGTTGTGAAAATCAAGACCATCATTTGACAACTCAATTACTAAACCAATTGAAAGGATAGTTTGGGGATAGTTAAACTAATGCAGAAACTATTTAGATAGGTGTTGATTTCGTGCATGAGTAATATTTGTGTGGAGTGTATTTGGCTACTAGGTGAAATCTAGGTATTGACCGGATGCTGGAGATCTAATACCCGCTTTTTTATCTTGCACAAAAAATGAAAGGCATTGCAATTATATTATATTATACCTCTCTTCATAGGCTAGTTGGCTCGAGTGATTAAGTCCGTTGGGGTTCTCAAAACTCAGTGCCGTAAGATCTATCAGACCTGGAAGCTATCGGCCTATAGCTCGCAACAAGGGTCATCTAGAAATCTTAAGAGAGTGGGGTCTTACACACAAGATATATAAAAGAAGCAAAAGCAAGATTGAGCATGTGCGCATAACTTGGGGATTTAGATAATTAGTGGGTTTGATTTACTTGGTAGAAGCTTGATGATCGAAGCATTCAATAAAGGAAGAATCATCACAGATCTAGATAACTACTATTTTGGCTAGACCTAACCAAATTTTGAGTGGTTAAAGAATAAGAGTTTTGAAGGCAACTTTAGAGTTAACACCCAGGTTGAGAGATTGAATATCAACATGGAAGTGTGTATTCTTACGAGACAAAAGAAATATTTGACCATTGGGGCGGAATATTACCAACCTAAAGGTTTATGTTGATTGGATTGACTATGCGCACACACATATGTTGGTCGAGCATTGGATAAGTAAAAATTGATTATGGTAGCATGATTTAGAAGTTTTTTTTTGAATTGTTTGATTGTTTCAAAAACCCGAGGCAAACACGGCAAACTATCTATTATAGTAAATTTTAATATTATTGGTTTGATTGTTTAAGTAAATAGTTATGTTCGAGTTTGGAGGTATTTGATAAGTGTCGTTTTACACTTATATGGACCATCAAAAGTGGAAGATTGTAAGTACTCTTAAGTAAATTTCTACTTAATTGTGTATTGATTTGATTGCTTTAGGTCAAAATCTAAGTTCATATGGAATTTGAGAAAAAAAGGCAAAATAGGCAAAAAAATAACTGAAAGTGCACGAAGACTTGAGAATTGGAACCAACTTGCAAACATCCCAAAGATGAAGGACTTATCATGCAAATAATCAGGGACTTAAGTGCAATTCATGACCAAAATTCTAGTTTCCTTATTTTAGTCAAACTCAAGTTTGGTAATTCTTGGAGGACAAGATTTCTACATTAGGATTTTGGGGACATATAAATAAGGAGGAGGATTTATAACATATTCAATATACCATATACAAGGAAAAAAAAAGAGAAAAGAGAGAGGAAAGAATAGGAAAAGAGAAGATGAACGACCAAGATCTTAAAGATTGAGACATGAAGACGACGAATTCTTAGTGCAAGATATTCAACTCTTTCTCATCCCTTATTTAAATCCGGTTATGTATTCCAAACTCTTCATCTTTTCTTGCTCTCGAATTATGAGTAGCTAAATTTATATTTTGGATGAACGATGTAACCTAGTTTAGATTCTTTAATTTCAATTCTCAAGTTTTACTTTTAAATTAATTATGTATTGATTTTACTTCTTGTCTTAATACTTGAAATAATTGGCCATTATTTTTCATTGATTTGTGGATTGTAACAAACTGAGCGGTAAGTTATTAATTTAGACCACGTAGTAAAATCTGGCAATTAGATAAAAGGTAGAGATACGCTTTTATTGTTGTTGAGGTCTTGAATTGAATTATTAGGAGATTTAAGGCATCTAATTAAGGACCATTCTTACTTCTTAAGCTGACTTAATTAGATAGGACTCATTTGAACTCGAGAGAGGTAAATTAAGTTAAATTAGTGAATTCGACTGAATACAACATTATGAATAAATCTTGAGAGGAGAAATTAGAGATGACAACTATGGTAAACTCATGAATCCAAATCATTTAATCACATTCCTTGATAAATTCTTAACTTTTGCATTCACAATTTTGTCTAAACTTTATAGTTAAAGTTAAACCTTCAAATCAATTTAATTCAAAGATTTTTAAGTAATTTATGATTAAAATTAATTGAACTAGTATCTAAATAGGATAGTCTTTGTAGGAACGATAATCTAGACTCAATAGGCCCTCTTTATTACTTGTTTGCGATATTGTACACTTGCAATCATACATAATTTTCACAACAACTGCATAGCAAAAAATAAATCTGCAATTCCAATAAGCCGGATGAACTTTGTACTTAGATAGAATTTGTGATAGAAGTTTACCTTGATGAACACCGTGAAATCTAATTATCTGATTAGCTGGAGGTACGATCTTTAATACCGCAACTATCCAAATTGTCCAACCTCCAATAGTAATCCATACAACAAGAACAGGTCTAGACTTCCACCATAAAAAACAGATGAAAAGTGAAATTTTGAGAGTAATTGTAGTGGGTTATGTACCTTGCTTGTGCTAGCAAGTAATGAAGACATATTATTAACTTTATCTGTTGTACCTTTGTATTTTTAGGCAACGCTAACCCTAAGTTAGCCAACAACAAACGGGCCCGATTAATTAATCTAATTAATTAATTTAGCTCAATAAGTAATTAGGTCCGACCCAACTAATTGGACATTGGATATTAATTCTTACAATCTCCCACTTAGGCAAGTTGTCGCCTTATGTGTGTGACACATTAGGTTCTCATTCACGATGGCAAACGCAATGATATTCTCATCGATTCACCTAGATCGATTAATTCATGTCGCCGTCCAAGATTGACATCTAGCAACGTGTCAAGGCAATCCATGTGAAGGAAATGTCATGTGGTATGATAGAACCAATATAGTTCGGTTACCGTATAAATATAATCCCTTCATCACTATAATCCAATTGGTTAAGAGGTATATATCATCGTCAATCTCATTTGATCCAATTATATTATTTACTTCAACGCTTCGTTGATCTAATCTAGTTACGATTGAAATATTTTCAACTCATAACTCTACCCGGCTGAGGAAACTTATATCAACTTAAGTGGGCAAAAAATCAGGTTATAATCTCTTACTTTTTAGGAGTGACGAATCTTCATATTGGACATTTATAACCTTCATATGATTCTCATTATACCTGTACGACGTCTTCCTAGTGACTCATAATCTTCGAGTCCCATTAAACGCTCGCCAAAGGATAGCGTTCCTCACATAAGATTCTATGATTTCCTAAAGTCAAAAGACTAAATCCACTACCGTGCATTAGAGATTTACCATTGACGCTTGGATAGTTATCCATGTGGAATCTCTAGGTGGGTAATCCAATGTCATGTTCTCATAACAATGCATTCATGTGTTCATTCAGATGTCCCTCTACTTCTTAGCTCGTGAGATCAACTACTTTCTTCAAAAAAATGTAACACATGCTAGTCTATCCGCAATAATGATATCCGTATCTCATTATTACTATGACTAGGAATATTTCAAGAATAAGTTATTTATAACTTGTATCTCACAATCACAACACCTTGTGATTAACAAGTTATTATGAACTTTTCTTCGGACTCTATTATTTTAAATAATAAAATTTAAATAATAACAGATCTGTCATTATAATGTAGACAAAATATTAATTAATAAAATTGTTCATACACTTCGATGTCCAACAAAGAGTATATCATAAAACGTCTCATACAAACTAGATACAATCACTCATGTATCTAATACCAATAGATTTAGTATGACTATCATGCTTGTGCTGGGACAACAGCTTAGTCAAAGGATCTACTACATTGTCGTCAGCCGTACTCGTTCTATCTTTATGTCATTTCTCAAGACTATCTATCTAAAGAGATGATATCGCTTCAATATATGTTTAGATCGCTGATGAGACCTGGGTTCCTTCGCTTGTGCGATAGATCCATTGTTATCGCAATACAGAGATATTGGATCAACAATGTTAGGAACTACTCCAAGTTCTAAAATGAACTTCTTGATCCAGACCGCTTCTTTTGCTGCTTCTGAAGCAGCTATATATTCGACTTATGTAGTTGAATCAACAGTCGTTTCTTGTTTGGAACTTTTCCAAATGACCGCACTACCATTTAGAGTAAATACATATTCGGATTGGAATTTGCTATCGTCTTTATCAGACTGAAAGCTAGCATCGGCATAACCTTGAACTCTAAGTTCATTTCCCCCATACACCAAGAACATGTCTTTAGTCATTCTTAAGTACTTAAGGATGTTCTTGACTGCGATCCAATGTTTCTCGCCAAGGTTCACTTAGAACCTGCTTATGACACTCAAAGCATATAAAACATTCGGTCGAGTACATAGCATTGCATACATGATAGATCATAAAGAATTCTATCCATGCGTTCTCTTTCAATTTGTGTCTTTGGACACATCTCTTTTGAGAGATAGATCTCATGTCCGATGGGACAGATTCATATCTTGGACTCTTCCATGCCAAATCTTCTCAAGATTTTATCTATTTATATAGATTGAGATAGGCCAAGCATTTTATTAGATCTACAGATATAGATATTTATATGGAGAATGTACGCTTCCCATATCCTTCATGGAAATTTTTTTAGATAACCACAATTTTACTGATTTTAGCATCGGGATATCGTTTTCTAATAATAGTATTCATCCACATACAAAATTAGAAATACGACTTTACTCCTACTAACTTTTTTATACACACGTGGTTTATCTTCATTCTTGATAAAATCAAATATTTTGATTGTCATCAAAACGAGGATCCCATCTCCGAGAGGCTTGCGTTAATGCATATATGGATTTCAGTAGTTTGCATACCTTGTTTGGCTATGTGGATTCAAAACCTTTAGATTGTGTCATGTACACATCCTCACTAAGATTTCCATTAAGGAATGCAGTTTTGACATCCATTTGTCAGATCTCATAGTCATGGTAAGCTGCTATCGCAAGCAGAATCAGAATTGATTTAGATATGGCTACTGGTGAGAGAGTTTTGCCAAAGTTAATTCTCTGTCTTTACTTGTAACCCTTTGCAACCAATCTTGTCTTGTAAGTATGAACATTACCATTCATGTCGACCTTTTTCTTATAAACTCATTTACATCCTACTGGTTTTACCCTTTCAGGTGGGTCAAACAAGGTCCAAACCTTGTTTTTATATATGGAGTTCATTTTGAATTCTACGTTTTCTTGCCATCTCTTTGAGTCAACATTTGACTTCAATTCTACTTAAATGGTGGGTTCATCTTCTTTGATTGGCAATGCATCATTGTTAATCATGAGATCATATGTCTGAGGAGGATGAATGACCCTGCTCGACTTACAGAGAGCTGTTGTGTCCTCAGGGACTGACGGTTCTCCATTTCTAATATGTGCCTCACCAAATGCAGGCTCAACTATTGGCTCATCTGATTGGTCTATTTCATTTTTGGTTTCATGAACCTCTTCAAGATCTAGTTTGATCCCACTGGCCTCTCTTAGAATGAATTCTTTCTCTAAGAATACATCATGTTTTGATATGATGACTTTTCTCTCGATGGTATTGTAGAAATAGTATCCATCAATTTTCTTTGGTTACTCCACAAATAAGAAATTATTAGATTTGGCTCCTAGCTTGTTCGATTCTATGCACTTCACACAAGCGTCGCAGTCCCAAACATTCATGTATGAAAGATCAGATCTTTTTCCTTTCCATAACTCGTATGGAGTTTTATCTACCGATTTAGATGGGACACAATTTAGTGTGTGACATGCAGTGTTAAGTGCATATCCCTAAAATAATTTTAGAAGATCTGCGCGACTCATCATTGATCATATCATATCTAGTAATGTACAGTTTCTCATTTTGGATACACCATTTAGTTGTGGTGTATACGTTGGAGTCCACTTCGAGAGAATCTCATTCTCTTTTAGATAGTCTAAAAACCCACCCTTCAAATATTCTCCACATCGATCAGATCTAAGTGTTAGAATATTTTTCCTGGTTTTCCTTTCTACTTCTTACTTAAATTCCTTGAACTTTTCAAAGGCTCCATGCTTTAATTTCATCAAGTAGATCAAACCATATCTAGAATTGTCATATGTAAACGTGATAAAGTAAGAAAAGCCACCTCTAGCATCTGTAGACATTGGTCCACATACATCAATATGTATAGGTCCCAAAATGTTTACAGCCCTGACTCATTTTCCAATAAATGGGGTCTTGGTCATTTTGCCCACTAGGCATGACTCACATTTATCAAATGATTCATAATCATTTGAATCCAAGTATACATCTTTTATGTAACTTGGTGATGCATTTTTCATTTATATGACCGAGTCCGCAATGCCAAAGGTATGAGTTGTTAACTTTATCGCATTTTATGCCTTTTGTTGTCTATACTCATTATAGGACATTCCAAATCTAGAATATAGATGCCATTAAAAAAATTCCCACATCTATAAAACACAACATTAAGATTAAAAAAAAAAAAACAACGTTTATCCTTAATCTTAATAAAATAACCCATCCATGTCCAAACATGAAATAGAAATGATGTTCTTAGTAATAGCAGGAATATAATAGAAGTCTTTTAATTCTAAAACAAGGCCCGAAGGCAACGGTAAAAAGTATATACCTACAACCAAGGCAGCAACTCTTGCTCCATTCCCAATGCGTACGTCTAATTCTCCATTTTGCACTAATCTACTATTCTTTAGCCCCTGCATATTTGTGCAAATATGAGATCCACATCCGATATCTAATACCAAGAAGCTAAAGGAGTAGATAAATTTATTTTAATGAAAAAGATACCTGAAGTAGAAGCATTAGTAGACTTCTTTCCATTCAAGGTGGCTAGGTATGCCTTGCAGTTCCTCTTCCAATGTCCTTTGTTTTCCATAGTGAAAACATCAGACTTGGATTTTGCCTTGTCTGCTTTGACTGTTTTTCCAGCAGATTTGGCTTTCTTAGATCCTTTCTAAAAGGTCCTTTTTTATTTCTTCTTAATGCTCTTAGAGGTGTCTATGGCCAAAATTTTCTCATTTCCTTTGTTTATATTGGGCTCAACAGTTTTTAGTATATTCAACAACTCAAACAGAGTACATTGAATCTTTTTTATATTGAAGTTCATAATGAACTACGAAAAGCTATTAGGCAGGGACTGTAGAACCAAGTCAATACTCAGCTCGTGGTCTATAGAAAAATCCAATTGATTTATATTTTCAATATAACCAATCATCTTCAGTACATGAACACTAATTGAATATCCTTCTACCATCATGCATCATACAACTCTTCGAGATGAATTATAATGGTATGAGCATCCATATTCTCATGCTGCTTTTGTAACTTAGGTGACATAGCTGCAAGCATCACACACATCGTAATATTTTCGTCATTGCTGTGTTTATTGTATGCATGCACTTTCTCCGGCGTAGCTTACTCGGTAGGAGCTTATGGCATTAGTTGCTCAATGATATATCTAATTTTTTCATGTTTGAGAACAATTCTCAGATTGCTGTACCAATCCAGAAAATTTGGCCTGGTAAGTTTGTTGGCATCCAATATGCCTTTCAAATTCATGTGGTTACTCATGATTTAATACTGAAATAACAAGATAGAAAATTAATTTAATATATAAAATTAATTCAATTATGGTCTTTTGTTAAATTAATTATACTCCTACTGTTTAAATTGAATTAATGACCTCCAAACATTAATCAATAGAACCAGTTGGATTCCTAGTGGGCTAGGATCTCTTTTGTTTTATTAAAACCTTGAGTGACTCAACAAACCCTAATAAAATATCCAGGTAGATACTCTATCAATCACATTTCTATATGACTCTTGGATCATCAAGTAGACAACTTATTGTCGTACACATCTTATGTGTTTTACTTGATTGTGCTCCTAACATTTTATTTCCTTGAGCGACTCAACAAAAAATAAAATTTCAGTTAAATTTGACAAATTGTTCAGAAACATCGAATATTTCATAGTGATAAACATATCTATGAGCGAGCAACCTTGAACAACTCAATAAATTGATATCGATAACAAACTCTAGTTTTCCACAAAAAACAATAGAAGGCACGTTGTATTAATAATTTAATACGAATTTAATATTTTGATAAAGAGGAGTTTGTCACATCACATTTATGTATATAAACTAACATCCAACATACAATCAATCATACATAATAATAACTGTGGATGATTATAAACTTTATTTATCTAGTCTTCTTGAGCCAAAAGAAAGACCAGTTGGTCAATTCCTAGAGAATGTTGCATTCGATCATCGAATGCTAACTACAATAATCTCCATCTCTCCTGCTGCAAACCTATATCTTATACTAATTGCTTCCTTGTTGCTCAACTATAACTTCTATCCTATACTAGTTGGCACACAGGCCCAGATAAATAGACACGTAGGCTCATAATAAATAAAGAGCTCGAAAACCTAATTAAATAAATAATAGACTCGCTAGCCCAACCAACAATCAATATGAATAATTAACCATACAACCAATCACATAGGTCGAGTCCATAATCATCCACTAAATCTCTATTTTAATAAATAATATTAAAAACATATCAATTGCTAAATTTGCAGCTTTGACAGTGTAAGTCTAAACATTTTAGACATACGGACTATACGAAATTAAATAATTAATCTAATTAATTAATTAATTTTCAACAATAAAATTAAGTAATTAATTAAATTAAAAAATTAATTTTATTCATAAAGAGGTTTTTTTAAAATTTATTTTATCTACCAATTTAAAGTCATACCCTAAATTGATGATAAAATTTGTATAGGGTCTAAATTGCAATTTTATAAATTAAAGTCCAAATTTAATCTGGTCAAAATTCAAAATATAGTTTAAAATCGTTTTAGTCAATTTTGAATATTTGACCAGCATTAAAAAATTTAATATTTACAATTTTCCAAAAAAATTAAAATTGTATTTAAGACCTTAATTTCATTTTAAAACTTGAGGACTTACTATGTAATTTTTGAAATTGCACTGTCTGTCCCTTGATTCAATAAATTAGTGGGCTTTCTTGTGCAATTTTAGAAATTGCACAAAAAGCACTTTCTTTAATTTTAAAACATTAAGCCTTCTATGCAATTTTTGAAACTGCACAGAAGACCCCTCTTTTACAGTTGGCCTTCTCATGCAGTTTTGAAAATTGCATGAGAGGCTCCTTTTATTTATTTTGAAATTAGAGAGCATCCCATACAATTTTCAAAATTGCACGAGAAGCTTCCATCTCCAAATTAGAGCAGGTCAAAACCCATAGCGACGACCTCTATGACATAGCGATGCCTGCACAATCCGACGTCAGCACAATCCGACCCATTAATGACATAGTAGTGTCGGTAAAATCTGGTGCCACAATCAACCATAGCAGTGGCACTGCCGCTGTCCAACACCTGCGGCCACTGCTAGTGTGTGCGAAAAAAATAAAGCAGCCGCAGCGGCTGCCGCCGTGAGAACCAGCGGCGGTGACCGCTGTTATCACGACAGTGGGCACTGTTTTCCAAAGGTAGCAGGCCCCCGCCTCCTATCGTTTGCCACCACGCGCTGGCAGTGGTGGTTTCCTGTCTAATTAAATTCGAAACAAATTTCAGATTTATTTATTTTCAAAATTAAATTTTACAACTTTTATTATTACTCTCAAAATTCAAATTAAATTAATATACTAATAATAATTATTAAACAGTTTAACGAACTTTAACAAGTAACAAGATAGGCTCTGATACTATTGTAAGGAATTGATGTATACATACACAGTCAAAAATAAATCTGCAATTCCTATAAGTTGGATCAAAATTGTACTTAGATAGAATTTGTGATGGAAGTTTACCTTAATGAACACCGTAAAATCTGATTATCTAATTAGCTGGAGCTACGATATTCAATACCACAGTGTCCAATTGTCCAGCCTCTAATGGTAATCCACACAGCTAGAACAGATCTAGACTTCCACGATCAAGAACAGATGAAAAGTGGAACTTTGTGAGTAATTGTATTGAGTTCTGTCTCTTACTTGTGCTAGCAAGTAAATGAAGACAGATTATTAACTTAATCTTTTGTGCTTTTGTATTTACAGGCGGCGCTAACCTAAGTTAGCCAACAACAAACGGGGCCGATTAATTAATCTAATTAATTAATTTGGCCCAATAAATAATCAAGCCCGACTCAACTAATTGGACATTGGACATTAATTCTAACATCGACAACCTCAAATTCTCCCATTCCCTTTGCTTGATGATGAAATAAACCCTAATGACGACTCACTTTGCAGGTTTGCTATTGAACAATAGTGAGATTTTGAAGAAACTGAGAGAGCTTTTGAACAATGTAGGAGATGTCAAGCTGTGTGACACATATTGTTGTGCACTAGTTGTAATACGATAGAGTTTTGAATCTGTCATTCATACCCTCTAGCTATGGGAGGGTTTTTTGAGTTGTGCTTGGACTAGAGCAAAGCTAGCTCCACACATTCTATGTTTGTTTGTTTTTTTTTTAAAGATCATCGGTGCATTTAGTTTAGAAAAGATATAAACCAATAAATTCACAATGATAATTCTATGCCTAATAAGTAGCGTATTGAGTCAAGGTCTTTGAGTGTAAAGGTAGCATGGAAGTTATTGACGAGTTGAGAAATGAGATAAGAATTATTGCTAGTGACAAGTATGTCATCTACATATACAACAAGGATAAGAAAAGTAGAGTCTCATTGACAAGGCATGTTTGAGCCGATCAAACCAATCTCTAGGTGCTTGTTTTCAGCCATAAAGAGCTTTTTGTTGTTGACACACAGTGGGGACAAAATGGATCAACAAAGGTGATAAGTACTATTTTGTACTGATCGAGCTCACAAAAAGGGACAATTATTAGTACTCTTAATTATTTTCAGTTTAATAGCTCGTTGTTTTCTTATTATTTTAGGAAAAAGTTAAATTCAAGTGTTGATCTAACAAAAAGATAGAAAACAAAAGAAAAGAGGACTTAATTGCAAAGATAAAGAGATTTTAGGGGCTTGACATGCAAATATCAAAGGAAGGAATCCAAGAAATCCACCAAAATAACCATGCGATCGCATGGTTATACACAACTTTGATCGCAAGGGTAGCTTTTCAAAGGCAGAACATAATGGACACAAGCCAAACGATTGCAAGGCATAAGCCCATACGATCACAAAGCTTTCTAGGGCAGCAGTTTGGCAGTTTCCTGGTACAACTAGAATTCTACCAAGTTCGAGTTAAGTAACAACTTAAACACACAACCTGGAGAGTTCGGAGAAGGGTATAAAAGCAAGGGAAGAGATAAATCGTGGGAAACGAATTTTGGGAAGAAATATACAGAAAAAGAATCGAAGATCAAGAGAGGGATTGAAGATTCTTTGGCAAAAAATTCAGGTTTTATTTTACTTTTTTTTTCTTTCTCCGGAACATGATGAATTCAATGATTGTAATAATTAATAAAATCATGTCTGACTAAATTACTCATTGCTAGGATGAACGATGAAATCTTGTATTTTTAATTAATTATAAGTTTTTCGTTTTTGTAATTAATTGCTTGTGGATTGATTATTCTTTATTCATTTTTTCTATTATTTTAATGCTTGATCACCATTAGAATATTTTGTGATCGATATTGAAATTGAGAGATTCAATATAGATTAAGCACATGGTATTAAATAACATAGGGTCCAGTAATAGATATAAATTACTATTATGCTTTATGAAATCCGATTAGGTGTTCTTGTGATTTAAATACATATTTTTATGTTCAAAATTTAATTAGAGATAATTAGGTTCGCATATCGATATAGAATTAATTGACCATCGAAAGAGACTTTTGATTATTATAGGATCACCGATTTTCAATCTAGAGTAATTAAGAGCTAAAGCAATTAACGGATAATTGATTAAGGAATGTGCAGGCGGATTCGCGAATCCTAGTATTAGTAAAACTCAAATTCGTTCTCACAAATTTACCTTGAATTTTTGATAATTTAGATTTAATTAAACACACTTAGAATAGTTTATAGTTAAAATCAAAACGAATATGTGTTGTTTAAGTTGTTAAAAACTTGAACTATAAATTAATTGATTAATTGATAATTAGTCCTCGTGGGTTCGACAACTTTCACACCACTTTATTACTTGTTAACGATCCGTCCACTTGTAGGATTATAATCTATAACAAGTTTTTGATGCCATTGCCGGGGACTAGTTTTATATTGCTACGTTAATTGATAATTTAGTTTTAACAATTTTTTATTTTTATTTTTCCTTCTCAGTTTTTTGTGTTACTGCTGAATTCCAAATATTTTCTAAAACTTCAGGTGTCAAGTGTGTATGTGCCGTATAAAGATCTTCATTTACTTGATTTAGACCCAGAAATCGAACGGATCTTTCACCATTGACAACATGAACGAAGAGAAAAGAAAAAACAGCAAAAAGACACAATGGAATGTGAGAAATAATCTTGCACCAATGGCTCGACCAGTTGAGGTTAATGAAAGAGATATTTTTATGGGTAAGTATATGATGCCACCGTTTGTTGAGAATCAGTCCAGCATAATCTATCCACTTTATAGGCATGATAACTTTCAGTTGAGGCCAGATGTGATTAATTTGTTCTTGAACAATCTTCCGTTCTATAGGAGAATAGATGAAAATTCTCACTATCATATTTCTCGTTTCGATGAATACTGTAGAAATTTCAAATACTACGGTGTTAATGAAGAGGCACTTAAGATGAGGCTCTTTCCACACACACACTGAAGGATAAAGCTAGAGAATGGTTAGATTCTCTACCGTCTAGGAGCATCACTATTTGGACAAATTTGATCCAGAAATTCGCATTGAAATATTTTCCTCTGGCCAGAGTAAACAAACAGAAGTATGAAATTTCCAATTTCCAACAATTTGAGTTGGAAAATTTTCACGAGACATGGGAAAGATTTAAGGAACTGCTCCGAAAGTGGCCAAGTCATGATTTTCCTTCAGCAGCTCAGAATCATTTTTTCTACCTTGGTTTAGTTCCAAGTAGTCGTTCTTCAGTAGATTCTGCAGCATGTGGCTCTATCCAAAATAGATACGTCGGCGACCTTCACGACTTGTATGAACAAAGGGTTGTAGAAGAAAGCAACATGAATACATGAAGTGGAGATCAATTCGCTTGTACTGGCAAAAATCGATGCATTGGCAAAATAGATGGAAACAATGAAATATTCTCACTCAGCCAATATGGTTCAAATGTCTCCACCAATATGTGTACATGCGGGACAAACCATCAATCATTAGAATTCTCTTTAACCAAAGTTGATATGTCATCACCTGAACAAGCTGCATATGCTCAGAACTTTCAGCGACAACAGAATAATCCATACTCACAGACTTACAATCCAAGAAGGAGAAATCATCCAAACTTCTCCTATGGCAATACCCAAAACATTCAAAAACTGCCAAATCAAGGGAAACCACAAGAAAGAAAATGAGGATTGGAAGAAAATGTCATATGCATGGAATCTGAATTAAAGAAGATGCAGAAAAGACAAGATGTCGCGATAAAGAATATAGAAAATCATATTGGGCAATTGGCTAAACTGTTGATCGAGCGACAACCAGGCACATGGAAAAGTAATACTGAAGTCAATCCAAAAGAGAAAGTAAATGCAATCACAACAACAAGTAGAGTTGAGTTGCCAGATATTCATGTAAAAGACCATGTGTTGACAAGGAAACTGCGTTAAGTAAAGAGAGAGAAAACAAGCCAGATACAGAAGTTGAACAAGAAAAAGAAAGCTCTCTACCAGATTATATTCCACCACCGGTCGAAGCTTATGTTCTTCCAATTCTATTTTCGCAAAGGCTGTGAAAACATAAGCTAGACAAGCAATTCGAAAAATTCCTCGATGTATTCAAAAAATTCTAAATCAACATACCTTTTGCTGATGCTTTAGCACAAATGTCGAGCTATGCAAAATTTATGAAGGAAATTCTTTCAAACAAAAGGAAGTTGGAGGAGCACGAAACATTCATGCTTTATTGAGGAATGCAGTACTATCTTGCAAAATAAGCTACCTCTGAAATTAAAAGATCCAGAGAGTTTTTCTATTCCTTGCACTGTTGGTGGTTCATTTTTCGAGAAAGCATTATGTGATTTAGGTGCTAGCATTAGTTTGATTCCTTACTCTATTTTCAGGCAACTAGGTCTCAGAGAAGCAAAGCCAACCACAATTTCACTACAGTACTGATCAATCAGTTAAACGTCAACACGGGGTTGTTGAATATATTTTAGTGAAAGTGGACAAGTTCACATTCCCAGCTGACTTTATTATCTTGGATATAGAGGAAAATAAGGATGTACCACTTATCTTGAGACTACCATTCTTAGCTACTGGATGAGCACTAATTGATGTACAAAAATGGCAGCTAGTGTTGAGATTAAACAAGGAGCAAGTTACTTTCTACATGCTCAAAGCAATCTAATATCCAAGCTCCTCTGACTCATGTTTTCAGATCGATATCATTGATCACGAGGTAGCTAACACATTTGCTTTGAAAAATCCTTCAGATCTATGGGAAGCGTGTATTATACATTCTCAAGAAGAAAATTTCGACTCTTCAGATCTTGAAGAATGTGCTAGATATTTACAAGGAGCTAAACGTTTGGAAACAAGAAACAAATATATGGATATGGGTACCACACCTCTTCAACAGCCACCTTCAATTCAAAAGGCTCCAATTCTCGAGTTAAAGCAATTACCTTCTCACCTTAAGTATGCTTATCTCGGTGAGTCATCTACTCTTCTAGTCATTATTATGAATTCCATCAATCAAGATGAAGAAGATAAATTACTCTAAGTCCTGAGAAATTACAAATCAGCCATCGGTTGGACTATAGCAGACATCAGAGGTATCAGCCCATCCATATGCATGCATAAGATTCTAATGGAAGAAGCATACAAACCGACAGTGCAACATCAACGCAGATTAAATCCTCACTTGCAAGAAATAGTTCGAGCTAAAGTTTTAAAACTATTTGATGCCGGTATCATCTATCCTATTTCAGATAGCCCTATAGGTAGTTGAATGATGCCAATCGAAAAGACCATTTTCCTCTACTATTCATCGATCAGATGCTGGAACGTTTGACATGTCATTCTCATTATTGCTTTCTTGATGGGTATTTAGACTACAATTAGATTTATATAGCCCCGAAAAATAAAAAAAAAGACGACATTTACTTGTCCTTACGACACGTTTGCATATAGGCATATGCCATTTGACCTGTGCAACGCTCATGCCACATTTCAGCGTTGTATGATGTCTATTTTCTCTGATATGGTCAGAAAATTTATTGAAGTATTCATGGATGATTTTTCAGTTTTTGGATCATCATTCGATGAATGCCTAAAAAATTTAATCCTGGTACTTCAGCGTTGCAAGTAAACAAACTTGGTACTTAACTGGGAAAAGTGCCACTTTATGGTCCAAGAAGGCAGTGTGTTGGGATACAGGATTTCAGCTAAAGGCATTGAAGTTGACAAAGCAAAAATCCAAGTTATAGAGAAACTGCCTCCTCTGACAACAGTTAAAGAAATTCGATCTTTTCTGGGGCATGTAGGGTTTTACAGACAGTTTATAAAAGATTTTTCAAAAATAACTAAACCGTTGTGCAGTTTGTTGGAAAAAGAAGTCAAGTTTGATTTTTCTATAGACTGTCTTAAAGCTTTCAACACTCTCAAAGAAATCTTAATCTTAGCACCGGTCATCGTGCCACCTGATTGGGATCTACCGTTCGAACTCATGTGTAATGCAAGTGATTTTGCCATCGGGATATTTTTGGGACAGTGAAGAGAAAAAGTCGTACATGTCATATATTACGCCAGCTGAACCCTCAATGACGCTCAAATGAATTATGCCACTACAGAAAAGGAATTACAAGAAGTAGTATTTGCCTTCGAAAAATTTCGATCTTACCTTAATGGATCAAAAGTGATAGTGTACACGGACCACGCAGCATTGAAATATCTTTTTGCTAAAAAAGATGCAAAACCAAGACTAATTTGATGGATATTACTTCTTCAAGAATTTGACTTGGAAATTCGGGATAAAAAGATGAGCGAGAACGTGGTAGCCGACCACTTATTAATAATAGAGCACTCAGAAGAAAATGAAGAGGGTAAAATAAATGAGAAATTTTCAAACGAGCAGATTTTTAGGATAGAGCAGTTGGATAGCACACCATGGTATGTTGATTATGTGAATTATCTTGCAAGCAACATCGTGCCGCCTGATTGTAATCACCAATGTTGTAAAAAGTTCTTTTCGGAACTTAAATACTATTTTTGGGAAGATCCTATTTCTACAGACGAGGTGCTGAGAAAGTAATTTGGAGGTGTACCAGAAGAAGAAATAGAAATTGTTTTGGAGCAATGTCATTCTTTACCATACGGAGGTCATTTCAGTGCTACCAAAACAGCATCCAAAGTCTTACAATCCAAATTTTATTGGCTGACATTATTCAAGGATGCTTACAGTTTGGTAAAAAAATGCGACAGGTGCCAAAGGACGGGAAACAAATCCCGAAAGCAAGAAATGCCACTTCGAAGTATTTGAGAGGTTGAACTTTTTGATGTACGGAGAATTGACTTTATGGGACTGTTTCCACCCTCGTTCTCAAATTCCTATATTTCAGTGGCTGTGGATTATGTTTCAAAATGGGTGGAAGATACCGACTAATGATGGCCAGGTGGTGGTGAATTTTTTCAAAATGAATATTTTCACGCGTTTCGGGACTCCTCGAGCAATTATAATGACGGAAGTGAACATTTTTACAACCGGCAGTTTGAAACTTTCTTGGCAAAATATGGTGTCAAGCACCAAGTAGCTACTCCTTACCATCTACAAACCAGTGGCCATGTGGAAATCTCCAACCGGAAGTTGAAACGGATCCTGGAGCTGACCGTGAATACCTCGAGAAAAGATTGGTCGAGCAAACTAGATGATGCTCTTTGGGCATATCGAACTGCATTTAAAACTCTAATTGGAATGAACCCATATCGCCTAGTGTTTAGGATGGCATGCTAATTACCGGTTGAGTTGGAGCATCGAGCCTACTGGGCGTTGAGGAAGTTGAACTTTGATTTGAAAGAAGCCGGTGAAAAACGAATGCTTCAATTGAACAAAATAGATGAATTCCAGTTTGAGGCATATGAAAGTGCCAAACTGTACAAGGAGAGAACGAAGAAGTGGCATGACAAAAATATTCATAAAAGGTAGTTTAAGGCAGGACAAAAAGTTTTCCTATTCAATTCAAGACTCAAGCTCTTTTTGGGAAAACTACGTTCAAGATGGTCCGGGCCATTCACGGTAGTGAAAGTCTATCCACATGAAGTGGTGGAAGTTTCTCATGACACAAAAGGCAAATTCAAGGTAAACGGACAAAGACTAAAGCAGTACTTGGAGGGTGATTTTTTGAAAGAAAAGTCTTTCACCACTTTAAGCAATCTGGAGTGATCACCACGACAAAGTAGAATTAAAGATTAAAGACTGTAAACAAGCGCTCAAAGGGAGGCAACCCTTTTAACACATTTCAATTTTTGTGCCATTTAAATTTTGCACATTCTTTTGACACTGTGCACATTTTTATACTTTTAGGATTTTTAAAGCAGGCTTTCAATTCTTAGGTAATGAGGCTATCTTCATCGTCATTCTGCATAAGCACGTTTTCAATTTTTTAGTTATGTTTAGAAAAAAAAATTGAACAGGGTGCATACTATGCAATCGCATGGTTACACCATCTGCGATCGCATAGACTGGACAGAAAATATTATGCCAAGATTTAAGCTGTCTTGCGATCGTAGTAATTTTCTTCCTTGCGATCACAATGACAACCAGAAAGTTTAAAAACCGAGAATAAGGTCTCATTTTCAAAAACAAAAATTTTAATTTCAAACGGCTTTATTTCTTCAATTCTTGGCTTCAAACCTTCAACGAGCTTTACAATCATTCATCCTCACTTAGAAATCAATCAACCACAACACTATCACGCAAATTCGAAGGTAAGTTCAAAATATTCATGAATGAAATTCTATGTTTTCTTTTTTCGTGCCATTTAGCTTATTTCGATGAATTTGTGGAGATATTGATGTAGATTAGGCTTGAATTGAAGGGTGACAATGAATTAGATTGGGTTTAGATGATTAGGTTGAGAAAATTTTTGGTTTTGCTTAGTTTATCCAAATCATTTTTTCTACCAAGAACAAACCCCTGCTTAGTTTATCCAATTCACTTTTCCTACAAAGAACAAACCCTTGCTAGCAAGGTGTTTGACAAAATGATCCAACCAAAATTTGTGCCAAATTTGGAAGAAATGTGACCTTAGGCTAGTCTATTTGACCAATGTATCGTTTAGGATCATTCACCTAGGTTTGGGCATACTTATATCACCAAAATTCAAGACGTTATCAATTAGGGACTACAACTGCCATGGCAACCCACTACAGGCCACATCTGCCTACCTCCGTTAGCACTTTTGCCCCCTTCCGTTCGGCCCAAATGACCTCAAAATGCTATGAAATTTGAACATGTAGTAGATGACAACATGCACTTCCATTCCACCCTTTACCATTTCACTTTTGAACATTCTTGGGTAATTTTCTCGGGATCCAAAGTAGCTTAGTCGAACAAAATTTTTAGAGAAAAATTACTTAAAGTTTGGGATAGTTTGGGGGTGACTAATAATACCATTCATGTTATTTTTAATTTCTAACTTGTTTTTGTTTATTTTGAAGGTAATGGCTCCAAAAAGACACCCAACCGCCGCCAAAAAAGGAAAGAAAAAGGCAACCGGAGGCATATCAAAGAAAGCCCGAGCGAAAACTACCGACTCTCCCCACTATCTATCCGAGGAGCACGAAGAAAGATATAAAAACCTCATTAGCCATTGGACCCTATGGGGAGAGCAGAGGTTACGATTTGAGGACTTTCCTCACTTTGAGTTATACAATTTGATCGACGTGTGCAGATGGTCAAAAATTGTAGAAACACTACACAAGATCTACTCCCAGCTTGTCTATGAGTTTTATACCAACTTCAACCAAGATATCGACATACACGGGACGGAGCACTAAGGACAGACATGGGTACGGGGTAAATGGTTTATGTTTACCCCGAGGGTCGTTAACAGTACTACGGGATTACTTCTGAAGATGTACACCCGCTGCTCACTATTCAGGATATAGGTGTAGTGGCCTACTTTCTATATGGTCGAGACGATGCATGGCCACTACCCTGGAGAGACTTTGAGCATAGCAAATTGAAAGACTCCCTGCTCATCCTAAATTTATTCGTAAGCCACAATATAGATCCGAGCACGCACTGCACTGCACTACCATCAATGACGCGAAGGCTCGATTTCTACACCATCTAGCTCATGGGAAGAAAATAGACTTGGAAAGCTACATCTACACCCTGATCAGTACTCTGGGCTTCCAATCTAATAAGAGGCACACTGCCATCTTCTCAGCTCTGATCAATGGCATTTGTAAAGAAGCAGAGGTCCAAATTTCTACAGCAGAGCCGGTAATGATATCGAAGGGACCGATTAACTGTCTGCCTTAAAAAATACAAGAAGACACACCGCACGAGCTGTGGGGTCTGTCCCAGCTGTAGAGAAGCAACCTCAAGAAGAGCATCTAGCCATACCTCAGTCTGCAGCACCTCCAGCCGACATGACTTCCATGCTACGACAAATACTTGAAGGTCAAGCTGAGCAGACAAGGCTCATCGTAGCTACACGAACTGAATTAAGAATGATGCAGTAGGAGTTGACAACACTGTAAGCTTGCATAGACACATTCAGACACACTCAAATAAATCAAGAGAGCCGTCGGCAGAACACTGACCTAGAGTAGAGTCGAATTTGGGCCGACTGCGAGTAGGTCAAGAGGCGCCTGACAGATGTGCGGGCCAACTTGATGATATTCATGACAAGATATGCAAACTGGCACCCAACCAAGACCCTCCACTAGTAGATCCTACCACATTCCTCATTCTAGTACCATTCGATCCAAACCTGGGAAGTCTCTAAATTTTTCTATATATGTTTGTTTTGAATTTTGACATTGGAGACAATTTATCTTTCAAGTTTGGGAGTGGTGGCTAAATATGAAAATTTTGCTTGATTCGATGATAATTGATATTTGATTTTTAACTTGTTTTTGTTTGTTAAAAAAAAATTTTTTTAGTAACTGTTTGCATGTTTATGTGATATAAATAGTTTTGCCGGCTAATGATGAAACTTTTTTTTTTAAAGTTTAGCGTTAATCATGACTTGTGGACAAATTATACTTTTGTTTAAATGTGAGGCTACTTAACCATGTCTAATATCGTGTTGTGTCGGTTAGTTAAGATGATTTTCAGCTATGTTAGTGCAGTTAAGTTGAAAACAATAAGATACCCTTTTTGAACATTAAAATCATTTGTATCTCAACCAAGTAACCAATAGAGTGAGTGATGTGATGGTGGTTGTCTAAGTTATGATTAATTCTATGTATGTTGAAAAATTGTGTAGAGAACTTTAGACCAGTTAGAGGAAGCTAAGTAATGACCGAATATTAGTAATCTAATTCCCAAGCATGAACTTATTGCACGCAAGGAACAAGGCTATTACTGTTTTATAACTCTTTTCATAGTCTTTTTGACTCGAGTGATAAAGTCCCATTGGTTTAAAGCTCGTTACATGAGTCATTTAGAAAGCTTAATGAACTGAGTTTCACACACTATTAATAACTTATAACTCTTTTCGTAGCATTTTTGACTTGAGTGAAAAGGTCCGTATGGATTTTTCAAAACTCGATGCCCTAAGGTTCCAAAGACGTGGGAGTCATTGATCTAAAGCTCGTTACACGAGTCATCTAGAAAGCTTAAATGATTGAGTTTTGCATATAAGATATTTATATATATAATTTTAAAATTTATCTAATAAAGGCCAGTTAAAAGTCCTTTATAAAGTAAACATGGGGATTAGATAACTAATGTATTTGATTTACTTAGTAGAAATTTTCTAGTCGAGAGTACTAAAAAATAAGAGAATCTTTATAAAACTTAGTTGTCACGATTGTTAGCTTTCTCTACTAGTTTCGAGCAAAAAAATAATGGGTGAGCCATAACCTTTGAACCAAAATCTCGAGAATTGAGAGATAACCTCATTTTGGAGAAAAGTGTATCTTACGAGAGGGAAATGAAAAGTTGACCAAATGGTTGGACTATCACTATCATAGAAATTAAGTGGATTGGATTAACTTCTCTCACACACATATCAAGTATGGTTTGAGTAGAATCACATTTGCAATAGTAACACCTGAACACTCGTAATAAATTATAAGTTGTTGCAAAAGCTGAAGGTAGAACGTCAAACTATTTATATTGTGAATTGTGTTACTGCTTATTTCATTATATGCATGGTTGTCTTTAGTTATTATATTCAAGGATGAATATAAGTTCAAGTTTGGGAGTGTTTAATAAGTACTATTTTGTACTGATCGGGGCTCACAAAAAGGAATAATTATTAGTACTCTTAATTGTTTTTAGTTTAATGGCGCGTTGTTTTCTTATTATTTTAGGAAAAAGTCAAATTCAAGTGTCGATCTAACGAAAAGATAGAAAACAGAAGAAAAGAAGATTTAATTGCAAAGATAAAGAGATTTTAGGGGCTTGGCATGCAGATATCAAAGGAAGGAATCCAAGAAATCCACTAAAATAACAAGGTGATCGCATGGTTATACACAGTTGCGATCGCAATGGCAGCTTTTCGAAGGCAGAGCATAATGGACACAAGCCATGCAATTGCAAGGCATAAGCCCATGCGATTGCAAGGCTTTCCGCAGCAGCATTTTGACAGTTTCCTAGTACAACTAGAATTCTACCAGGTCCAGAATAAGTAACAACTTAAACACACGACCTGGAAAGTTCGGAGAGGGGTATAAAAGCGAGAAAAGAGACAAATCGCAAGAGACGAATTTGGGAAGAAATATACAGAAGAAGAATCGAAGATCAAGAGAGTGATTGGAGATTCTTCGGCAAAAAATACAGGTTTTATTTTACTTTTTCTTTTTCTTTCTCCGGAACATGATGAATTCAATGATTGTAATAATTAACGAAATGATGTCTGACTAAATTACTCATTGCAAGGATGAACGATGAAACCTCATATTTTTAATTAATTATAAGTTTTTCATTTTAGTAATTAATTGCTTGTGGATTGATTATTCTTTATTCATTTTTTCTAATATTTTAATGCTTGATTACTATTAGAATATTTTGTGATCAATATTGAAATCAAGAGATTCAATATAGATTAAACACATGGTATTGAATAATATATGATCCAATAATAGACAGAAATTACTATTATGCTTTATAAAATTCGGTTATGTGTTCTTGTGATTTAAATACATATTTTTATGTTCGAAACTTAATTAGAGATAATTAGGTTCACATATCAATATAGAATTAATTGACTATCGAGGGAGACTTTTGATTATTATAAGATCACCGATTTTCAATCTAGAGTAATTAAGAGCTAAAGCAATTAACAAATAATTGATTAAGGAACGTTTATGTAGATTCGCAAATCCTAGTGTTAGTAAAACTTGAATTCATTTTTAAACATTTATTTTAATTGCTTGATAATTTAGATTTAATTAAACATACGCAGAATACCTTTAATCTTAAAATCATAAACAAATTTATGTTTCTTTACTTTGTTAAAACGTGAGTTATAAATTAATTTGTTAAATTGTAGCTAGTCGTTGTGGGTTCGACACCTTTCACACCACTTTATTACTTGTTAATGATCCGTCCACTTGCGGGATTAAAATCTACAACAAAAGGCTTCATGCTGAGACATAGGCAGATAGTTTCTTGGAGGACCCCATTAAAGAAAGGCTTGTTAAAATGTAGCTGTTTAGTATCCTAGAGATGATGAACACAAATAGTTGATAACTTGGTGATGGGGCTGAAAGTTTATGAGAAGTCTACCCTAGGTTTTTGCTCGAAACTTTTGGCAACCAACCTACTTTGTGATGCTGAATAGAGCCACCGGGATTGAATTTAAGTTTGAAACCCCATTTGTTGCCGACAAAGTTGAAGTGTGATTTAGAAGGAACTAGTTGCCAAGTGAAATTTTTATTAATGCATGGAATTTTAGCATCCATTGCTATTTTCTAGAAGAAATCTGAGAGAGCTTGGAAAACAAAAACCAGTTCATAATGATTAGGTTTAGGTGGTAAGGGATGTTTGTGTGTGTGAAATATATTTGGTTGTACAATACCATTTCTGGACCGAGTGACCATTGGATGTTTGGAGGCAATAAGTGGAGTGATGGGAACTGGGAAGGTCAGATGTGTGTTTATTGGACTGAATTTGTAGTGGTGAAGAGGTAGATTCCTGATGAGTGTTAGGAGATTCAATTGTAGCAAGATAATTAACAGCATTTGAGGAACACAATACATCTCCAACTCTGATTGTGCCGCAACATTTCCTGAATCATCACGAAGATTGGTAGATGGAAAAGTATAAAAGACAATCACTACTAAAAATTGCCTTATCACCAACGGTAATAAGCAATGGATTATCCGTTGGTAAAAGTGATGACCTTTTACCTACGGTAATCAGCAACGGCTTTTTCATTGGCAAAGTTAATAGTTTTTTACCAACGAATTTTCATCTTTCACCAGCGGAATATCTGTTGGTGAAGAGTGAATCATATTACCTACAAATTTCCGTTTATGAAATTAATTAATTTTGAAAACCAAAAAATATTTTGACCTTTTCACCAACGGAATATCCGTTGGTGAAGAGTGATTCTTATTACCTACGGAAATTTCGTTGGTGATATTAATTAATTTTGAAAACCAAAAAATATTTTGACTTTTCATCTACGGACTATTCGTTGGTGAAGACTGAATCATATTAACTATGGAATTTCCATCGGTGATATTAATTATATACTAGTTATTTTTGAAAACCAAAAAATATTTCGACATTTCACTTACGGAATATCTGTTGGTGAAGAGTGAATTATATTACCTATGGAATTTTTGTAGGTGATATTAATTAATTTTGAAGATCAAAAAATATTTCGACCTTTAACCAACGGAATATCCGTTGGTGAATATTGAATCATATTACATACGGAAAATCCGTAGGTGAAATCAATTAAGTTTAAAGACCAAAAAATATTTCGACCTTTCACCTACGAAATATCCATTGGTGAAGAGTGAATCATATTACCTATGAAATTTCCGTAGGTAATTCCGTAGGTGATATTAATTAATTTTTGAAGACCAAAAAATATTTTTGACCTTTCAACTACGGAATATCCGTTGGTGAAGAGTGAATCATATTACCTATGAAAAATCCATAAGTGAAAGGTAATATCGCCTACGAAATATCCATTGGTAAATAGTGATTCTTATTGCACCGATGTTTTGTAGGTGATATAAATCAATTTTGAAAATTAAAAAACACAATTCAACTATTTACTTACCAGAAATTTATGTGAAGAATAATTCATAAATCGAAAAAATCTTAATCACCTACAGATAATCGGTATATGATATTAATATTTCAACCATTGAGCTACAGAAAGTATGATGGTGAAGAGTAGATCTTGTTACCCGCATATTTTTCATGAATAATGTAAATCAAATTTTGAAAATGAAAATAGATTCAACTATATAGAGTTGAAGGTTCATCACTTAAGAAACAATGTAAATTATGTTTCATTCATTTAACATTCAAATTTTCTACAACGAAGTTATGCAATTACAAAAATAAAAAAGATTCAAACTATAATCCCGTACGAAGAAAATATAGGTGGAGTAGTTTACATATTGGATGACATCCATTTAAATGGCATTTCGTGTTTAAATATGAAAGCAAATAATGTTTATCATCATTTCATACAGTTTGTACAGTTATGAAATTTTTTCGAGCAATGTAATATTTTAAGTTTAAGTGTTAGCACAATAAAATAAATACTAAAACAATGTTTTATTCTCATTTCTTAACGAGAACTTAGTATTAAGTTATGGAGCTTCGTTATCTTTAGCAGAGCTTGTACGTAAATCAATTAAATTTTTGGTAATTATTTAAAGTTAAAAGATAAATAAAATAGATGAAAAAATTAATAATTTATTAGCAACCGAAAATCCGTAGCAACATCATTTTTTAAAATTTTCAATTTTTGTCAGCAATCGAAAATTCGTAGTTAAAGTCCGTTTTAAAATTTTAGTAATTAATTAAACCAGTTTTTGTAAAATTATAAAAGAGAGTTCAGCCCATTTAGGAGTCAAAACAATCTAATTAACCCTCTTCAATTGAAGACCTAAATAAAACCTTCTAAAGAAGGGCCCTCCCTCCTCAACCGCTGTGAGCCCCGCCTTCGGTGCTGTGAGCCCTCGCCGCCATTCGCTGTGAACTCTCGCCGCCAGTTGCCACTGGCCCTTGCATATTGCAGGTGAGAATATTTGGTAGATTTATAGAAAGAGAACAGAATGATAAGGAAATTGCCCAACAATTTGCCCAGGAATTGTGTTCTCTTGTTCTTTTGGGCAGTGGGTCTCTGAAAACAGAAGAAAGGAACTGTTTCCACTTCAATCACAATGTCATCACCATCTAAGCAAGTATTGGGTGTGGGGGGTATTTCTGCTGAATGGTAATAAAGTGCTGCTGGGCCGCCGTCGCACCCCTGTTGGCCGCAACACCTTCACCCTTCCCGGCTGCCACCTCGAGTTCGGTTTGTCCATGAACGCCCTTTTACTTTTTGCACTTTTCATTATTTTCATACTGATTACTGCTACTATACTGTTTTGGGGTTGGGGGAGTCTGAAATAATTGAATTACAATTTTAGGTAGAAATTATTTCTATATAATGATGAATTTATGTTAAAGTGTTGGCAGATTTTTATGTTAATGTACAAATGTGTTTGATAAAGTTAAAAGATAATTGCTTAATTCTTGAAAAGATTGAGACTGCCCATGGCAATAGGAACTTAAAGTAAGGACCATTTGCCCGCTAACTCCATCGGGCGAATACTTGAGGAGAGGAAAGGCACGCCCCACACTCTATTTCTTTTGTCGGAAATATTGGGGCAGGGAATGGCCTTGCATTTTGAATTAAAGATTGATTTGGGAAAAAACTTGAGTGGAACATAATATCAGGAAGACTCTTCTGATATGGAGAACTATTGAATGTGCTCAGCTTGACATGAGAAGGAAACAAAAAATTCTTCTATCGGCAGTAAGACTGTCACTACTGAGAGGATAAAATTTTAATGCCAATTTTGGCAATAAAGCTGC
The DNA here is from genome assembly GCA_030279155.1 of Forsythia viridissima. NCBI lineage: Eukaryota > Viridiplantae > Streptophyta > Magnoliopsida > Lamiales > Oleaceae > Forsythia > Forsythia viridissima. The sequence goes on from CM059045.1 coordinate 32,767,914, forward strand.
TTCTTTTATAGATGAAGCAAAGCCAAATATGCTCTTAGGATGTTTAAACTTTAAAGAAAGACCGTGTTAGAGCATGGAGAATATGCTCTTTTACTCTTTAATGGACTTCAGCCTATTAGTACTAATCTCCATTTGGATGCTTCCTGTAGGTGAATTTTCCCATGAATCCTCTTTTGAGATGGCTAAGTGACATTAATACCTTGTGTTGAGGGTTTTTAACAAACATCTGTTGTATAAAAATGATTCCGTTAATTTGCATGATTTGTCATGAATATTATTCCCGATGCCCCAATCCATGTGGTTAAACATTTTCTGAAGGGATTTATCCGTCCTATAAATGTCACGCTAAATAGCTAGTGAATTAAGTTAAAATTCTATCTGCAGTGCTTTGAAAATTTGCTAAGAAGAGCACCATAAGATGTGTAATGGAGGACCAAAATTGTAGAATAATTTAGTAGTAAATATTTTATGAAGTTCCTAATTTTCATTGGAATGACACCTCTATCATTCAAGTCATATCCATCAGTGGACTCCAAATAAATTTTATTGTACCACTCTGTGCCTTTCTTTAGTTTTATTACTCTGATCCAAGGTCGGACTTGTGTATTAGTGCCATGTTTCTAAAGTGAGATTCAAGTTTTGTTTTATGATAAGTTCCATGCATTTTTTAGCACGACAATAACAAGTTGTATGTTATATCTTTGAATTATATATGTTTGTACCTACGCATGTATCTATGAATGCATTTGTGTGTGTGCGTGTTATCCAATTAGTGCCATGTTTGGATAGTATTATTGGTCATCCCCAAATACAGTATAAAAAGAAAGAGTTCAAGCTATTCATTAACAGAAACTTCTTTTTTAAGTTATGCCAAATGTTGCATGCTTTTTTTTCCTGTCCCCTGCACTGTGTTTCTTCCACTTATTACTACTTTGGGTTTTATATCTTATATAAGTTCTTTTTGTTTGTCCTAAAGAGAGATCTTGTACCACTGCATAAAATGTCGAGTGGTGCCTGGAAGTTCTGATGAGTTTGTTTTCATCACCATTATTACTACTTCAATAGATAGGGTGATTGACTTCCCATCTTTTTTAAGAAAACTGCATCTTTTACTTAAAGTATCGATTTTCTCTTGGCGTATTTGGATAAAAGTAATGAGCTGCTGAAAGAACACAACTGATTGGCTGCCTGAAAAAGGATTCTCGATTTCTTCTAACTTGTCTCTCGGTGGATGATCATGCATGGGTGTAGATTTGATCATTCCTGCATCTCATGTGGGCTGATCGGTTCCTCGTTGAAAAAAAAGGGTCTTACACTTTGTATTTTTATTTATGGTATAACTAATTGTGATTAATGTGATGCGTATTTTTAGGAGAAGGATATGGACCATCCCATGTCTCAATTAGAGCTCTTCAGCCATGTCCACAGGACTAATCACGGGCTTGGGGATTTTACTGATAAAAAATCCAGAAGAGTTTATGTAAGTATGATTAGAGTTTATATACAATATTTTTTAGATAGTGAAAACAACAATATATATATATATATATATATATATATATATATATATATATATATATATATATATATATATATATATCCTTAACGATAAGTATAAAGCTTCCATTGAATTCAGGTATGGTACAAACAGAACGATCAGCCTGAGTTTGATCTCGATTCATGGATCAATACTGTCAACGGGCCATCTAATGGTCGTATTTATGGGTTTGGTCATCGACTACCTGTTTTACATGTTTTGGGTACACTCACTTCACTTAGATGTTCGTACTTGCACTTGACTTTATGAGTAATGAAGATGTGAATAATTTGAAGTTGGAGTTGGCTAGTGCACAGAATACGATAGAAGAAAATAATGAAATGATTGATAATCTCATCATACGTCTCGAGCGAGTTGAAAGAAATCACAAGGTCGAGTTACGAGAAACAGTGCGAAGTATGCTTAGGGAACTAAATATTCCAAACAATCATTTTTCTTCTAATTCTGAATCACGAAATAATGATATAAGGATTTATGGTACTTTTTTTTTAGAATTTTGATGTAACAACCTCATTTATCAAAGTTTTGTTGTGTTAAGATAATAGTTTTGATTTGGTATACTGATTATTGTTAGCTTGTTTATTTTAGTGCGTTTTTATAAATTTTCAATGATTTTGTTAAAAAAAAACAACAAATTAATTATCGCATACGAAAATTCCATAGGTAATATGAGTTCTACGAATTTCTGAAGGCACGCTATTACAAACGGAATTTTCGTAGGTAATGCGACACATGGTTGCAAGTCATGCAAGCACTTTTACCTACGGAAATTTCGTAAGTAAAGGCTTGGGATATTACCTACGAAAATTTTGTAAGTAATGTTAAAATTCCATTGGTAACAGTGCGGGACTTTACTTACGGAATTTCTGTCGATAATAGTGCTTGTCATTTCCGTTGCTATTTTAAGGGTTGCTGAAAGTTACCAACGGAATTTTCGTTGGTGATCTTCACAAACGGAATTTCCGTTGGTAATGGTGTTTGTCATTGCCAACGAAAATTCCATTGATAATCGGTCAAGCAATGACCGGTCGACCGCTTCTATTGGAACTGGATAGCAGAAACAATAAATCCACAGTGGATGATTGGCCACAATGTTGATAACTGCTATTTCATTCATGGTTTTCCTCCAGGACACAAGTTTCATATGAAGGACGTGAAGCTACGAAACAAATGTTTCATAAACACTACTATCGCTTCTATATTTGACCTAAAGGAAGGAAAAACACTCACAACCAAGGAATATGAGCAGATCACGATGATTCTAAACAATAGAATGGGTAATGATAAGTCTTATGTTAACACCTCAGGTATCAATTCCTCTACTACATCTCTGAGTAATTCATGGATTATTGATAGCGGGACCATTAACTATGTGACACAGGATGAGATTATTGTGAATAAATTCATGCTAAAGCACAATATTGTGCAGTTACCGAATGAGGGGCATGCTCTTATTAAATCTATTGGTGCAGTTAACTTGGAAAATAATATGATTGTTGATAATGTACTTTATGTTTCCAACTTCAAAGTTAATTTATTATCTATCAGTAAACTTACTAGAGGGTTACATTGCTATGTGACATTTTTTCCTAATTTTTGTGTCATGCAGGATTTGACTACGAAGAAGACGATTAGCTTGGGAAGGCGACCTGTATTACCTTTCTCAAAAACCACAAATACACCATACTACCAGTGGATCAACCAATCTATGGCATAGATGTCTTGGGCATCCTTCAACCTCACCTCTTCAATTCCTAGTACAAAGTATTTTAGAAATTAGTTTTGATTCCCATGATATTTGTGATGTTTGTCATTTGGCAAAACAATCTAGATTACCTTTGAAAGTTAGTCAAATTTATAGTAATAAACCATTTGATTGGATTCATTTTGATATCTGGGGACTTCAAACGATTTTTTTTTATTTTGATGTTAGATATTTTCTTACAATTGTTGATGACTTCTCTAGTTATACTTGGGTACATTTTATGCGTTACAAATCTGAAACTCAAAGCATAATGAAGAATTTCTTTGCTTGGGTTAAAATTCAACACAACTTGACTATAAAAGCCTTAAGGTCTGACAATGGTCAAGAGTTTTTATCCTTGCAAGCATTCCTAGATGAAAATTGTATCATTTTTCATATATCATGTTCTTATACTTCTCAACAAAATGGAGCAGTAGAAAGAAAACACCGCCACCTCTTTAATGTGGCTCGTGCTATTAAATTTCAAGCCAATCTTTTGTTAAAATTTTGGAGAGAACATATCAAGACAACATGTTACTTTATCAACTGGATACAATCGCCATTGCTCTCACACAAAACACCATACAGAAAATTGTACAAGTAACCACCACCTTATTCCTATTTATGTGTCTATGGTTGTTTGTGTTTTGCCATCAATCTTAAACTCAGCTATAAATTTGACACATGAGCCAGACGGTGTGTGTTTCTTGGGTACCCCTCAGAATGAAAAGTATACCTCTTATATGACTTAACCGATAGAAAGCTAGTGGTGTCTCGAGACGTCGTGTTCCATGAATCCATATTTCCATACGTCTTCCAGTAAAATGAAGAAACCAACTACATCCCGTTGCCACAATCTATGCTTATGGATGTTGAAACGCTACATTTAACATACCTTGACGAGCAACACAGCAGAAACAGATAACATGCCTGAAAATCTCGAACACAACTCAACTGGTCGACCGGTCCCCTCATCCAGTCCAACAGAGAGCTTAATTGGTTGACCCACCGATCGACTAGTCCCCTCATTTGGTCCAACAGAGAGCTCTAGTGGTCGGCCGACTTCACCTATCGGTCGACCGATTGAGCTTGTTCATCCACAACCGATCCACCTACCGGTCGATCTACCGATCGATCAGTCCCCTCTTTTCACCCTCCAGATGACCAGCGAAAACAACCTCATGTAGTACCAAATGACCAAATTCGAGGATCCACAAGATCACTTCAACCCCCAATTCGCCTGAAAGATTACTATGTCAATCATGCTCTACCTACTCAAGACGGGACTCTTCCGGTCAACTCCAACACTCGACATCCTATATCAAGGTCTGTATCATATGGTAATCTTTCTTTTCTTCATCGTGCTTTTACATATAATATTTCTCATATTATTGAACCAACAACATATGAGGCAGCATGCTAGGATCCCAAATGAGTAGCTGCTATGAATGACGAAATTTGTGCCTTGGAAGAAAACAATACTTGGTTACTTGTCCTGCTTCCTCCAGGTCATCATCATATTAGTTGTAAGTGGGTGTTTAAGGTCAAATTTAATTTTGACGGTACAGTTCAACGATACAAAGCACGGCTAGTGGCAAAGGGGTTTACACGGGATTGATTATAATGAAACTTTTGCTTCAGTTACAAAGTTAACAACAGTCAGATGTTTACTTGCTATTGCATCTATTCGCAACTGGACGCTTCATCAAATGGATGTTCAAAATGCATTTCTTCATGGTGATCTTGATGAAGAAGTATATATGACTTCCCCACCTGAATTTCGTCGATAGGAGGAGACACCAGTTATATGTCGACTTCATAAATCTTTATATGGATTGAAACATGCATCTCGTTCTTGGTTTCAAAAATTTGTGTATGCTGTCATTCAGTTTGGGTTCAAACAATCACACGCAGATTACTCACTTTTTACAAAGGTCAATGGTGATTCATTTACAGCTATTTTATTATATGTGGATGATATAATTGTCACAGAATTATAAAGAAGCAATTTCTTCTACAAAGACGTTCATAGCATCTCAATTCAAGTTGAAGGACCTTGGCACATTAAAATATTTTGTTGGAATAGAAATTACTCACTCGAGATCAGGGATTTCAATAAATCAAATGAAGTATGCTCTTGACATTCTTCAAGATGTCGGATTACTTGGAGCAAAACCTGCAACATTTTTTATGGAGCAGTCATTGAAATTTAATTTGACAGATGGAAAGTTGTTGAAAGATTCCACATATTATCGACAGTTGGTAGGGAAGCTCATTTATCTCACCATTATTAGACCAAAAATCTCATATTCGGTCAATATACTCAGTCAGTTCATGCAGGCACCTAGACAACTCTATCTTGAATCAGTTCACTGATTGCTCCGATACTTGAAAGGGGCACCAGGACGAGGATTATGTTTCCCATCAAGTAGAAAATTGCAGCTAGCAAGATTTTGTGATGCAGATTAGGTTGAAGATATTACTATACGATGGTCGGTTACAGGATATTGTATAATTTTGGAAAAGGTGCTTATATCATGGAAAAGTAAGAAGTAAACGATTGTGTCCAAATCTTCAGCAGAAGCAGAGTATAGGGCGATGACTTCTATTACTTGTGAGCTTACATGGTTGAGACAATTGCTGACAGACTTATGTGTGAGCACCCACAAGCAGCAATCTTATATTGTGATAATCAAGCAGCAATGCATATTGCTCCTAATCTAATATATCATGAACGGACAAAATACATTGAAATAAATTGTTATATTGTTCGTGAACGAATTGTTAAGGAAGAGATCAAGATTGCCTATGTTCCAAGAAATAATCAGATTGCAGATTTATGTACTAAAGCACTGAGCAATGAGGCATTTCACGGTTTCACTCGCAAGTTGGGCTTTTTGACATACATGTTCCAACTTGAGGGGGAGTATTAACAAATATTTACTTACCTTATTATTTACCATATTTATTATTTACCTTGTTGGTATAATTGTATTTGTAGTAGAATACCATGTATGTAATATTTCTATTTTAGGTAGAATTCCTTTCCTATTAGTATATATATCTTATAATCTTCTTCATAATTGAATTGAGTCAATATAGAGAATTATTTCTCCATCCATATTTTCTCTCATATTTCATAAGGAAGGCTTGTAAGTTTGAAAATTGGATTGACATTACAAAGAATATGTGTTGATTGATGATTGATTTAAAAAGTAGTAGTTGAGAATTCCTCCCACCAAAATAGTAATGGCATAGAAGCTTAAGGAAACAAAATTAAACAAAATTCTAGTAAATGCTTATGTTTTATGTTTGCTTTCGACTTGGCCATTTTGTTGCTGAACATACATATATGGATGACGAATTTTGATTCTTTTTTGTGGGAGAGAGGAGGAACAAAAGATCGAAAATCACATCCCCAATTGGTACGAAAAGATTGAATTGTTTATTTATGATTTTTCTATAAGAAATTTGAACTTTTTAAGAGTTGAAACAGCTTGAGACTTTACTTTTATTGGGTAAATTAAAAAAAAAAAAATCTAGGGTAATTATTTAGAAATTGGATGTAATATCAAACAACCAATAGAAGTCATTGGGGCTGGTCCCAAAGGTCGGAATATATAAGTTTTAATGGCTGTGGTTTTAGATTCGGCATAAATAAATGGAAGTGTGTGACTTTTACTATATTGGTAAGTAGTGTAAAAGTTATATGTTTCACTTATTAAATTGGAAACTTACATGAAACTTAATACATTGGACAGGGATGAATGACCTAGACGTCTGTGCCATACATCAGCTTTCTGACATACTTTAACATAAGGACAAATAAAACTTATTCTAGAGTTACCAACTTTATTCAAATTAGCAGAACACTATAAAATGTTATGCTAAAAAGATTCATTACAATGAGAAGATTTAGAAATTGAGAAAACAAATTGTAGACTTGTAGAGGACGATTCAGGCTTTGCTCTAGGTTCATTCAACACATAGATACCATCTTTAACTGTCCCTCCCGCACTGTAGCACATTCCCTGAGATTTTGCCCTTTATAAAGCAAAAGTTACTGTGAAAATCAAAAAGAATAATTTTGAAATACTAATGAGACTCTTTTGAATTTTTAGAACTCTGAGAACATCAAAAAGTTTTAAAGATCTATTTGATATATTGGATGACAAAAGAGATAAACGATTATATGTGATTAGAAAATTTTTACTATTCTCAATCATCAACTTTTCTTGGCCAGTGTACTCAATTCCCATAGTAAGATTCTCCATATCAGTTTTCACATGATTTGTAACACCACTATCAACGTAACAACATCGATTAGCCACAGGCTCGGGCAGAGTTAGAAAAACAACATGCTTGTTGACATTGTTTGCAATTTTTGTATTTGGCTGGTTGCTTTCATCCATCATGTACGAGCAAGCTAAGGTAGTGTGATATTGCTTTCCAAAAATTTGACTTTGTGACCAGCTCCATTGCTTGACGTAGAACAACCTAGACCTTATTCTTAGAAGTTATTTTCATGACCACGACTTCGACCACGTCCAACTATAAAGTTAGCTGAAGCAATTTGAATTTTAACCATAGTATTGGCATTCAACTACTTTGAAATATGGTTTGGACTTTTTGAATACCATTTCACCTACACGACCAGTTGTCGTCGCAGTAACTATTGTATCATACTCAGACGACAGGACATGGAGAATGCACATAACTAGATAGAAGGGCAACAAGAATGCATTCATATCTAATACATCACTTATACCTTCAATCTTAGCAAAATAATCAGAGATCGTCATAGATCACATTTTAGTTGTCTGAAGTTAAACTTTCAAATGTGAGATTCTTGCCTTCGATGAGCGCTTTCCATACTTATTTGCATTGGAATATTGCACGACATATCTAAGAAGTTGTGGTAAAAGTGAAGATAAAAGCCAATTGAGTATTAAACAATCTTTTTGATTCCATTGCACATACCCAAGATTTATAACCTGAGTTATTCTTCCATCTTCATATGCAGACTTCATGAACTTTAACTGACATGCCTTAGTTCCAAACACATATCTGGCTAAATCATGTCCCTGGATTGCAAGTGTCACTTGAGACCTCCACATCAAGTAATTATCTTTGTCCACCTTTACCGAGATTGCAGTACTTAAAGTGGTTAAAAATGGTGAGCACATGTTTGTTTTCTGCATTTGATCAAGTGACAATGCAGAATTATAATTTGTAGTAGTTTCCATTGAACTCTTGCTATGATACCAAGAGAAAAACCAGAACTTGAAATAAAGAAGAATGAATTTGTACAACTTGCATTCTGGGATTGAGACTTTTCTATTTGTTAAGTGACTTTACAAACTAATAGCTCAACTAATTATGTTTATCACAATCCTAAATACAAGGACATTAGTCTCAACCGTTTATGTTATTTGCTCTGTCTAAATTTCCTGATGGAACTTTTTAAATAGAGTTGGACTCATTCATTCCATAATAGATTAAGTCATCAGTTTTCTTTCTTGAATTTATTGGACCGATTTGTTCATATTTATTTGAACATACATGTATACAAAATGCCTTAAACACCAATTTTCAGTGTACGCTCTTTAGCATTAGTTCTTCGATTGGAAAAACATCTTGTCCTGGACTTGGATCTTCAAAGAACATTGTACAACACTTAGCTTTACAATTACGGCCTTAGCTAAGTTAGCCTCCCTCGATTGGGAGTACTTACAAGTGCACTAGACGAAATGCTCAAAAATGATTAAGGCAAAAAAGAAAAATTGACAAATAGACAAGAGAAGACTTGGAGAGAAATATATACTCCTTGTATTAAAACTCTCTAAGGTAGTACAAGTAGTCGCAAGCCCTTTTCAATGGTCTTAAGCGCACTCTACCTTGGATGGTTAAGTGAGGCCCTCATGACCATACATAGTTCTACCACATTTGAATGGACAGTGGAACTTGAACCTACCTAATGGTTGTTATGGCTCTCTAGAATTCTTTACAACATGGGAATGTTCTAGCAACCTTTTAAATACGTTCTACAACTTTCTATTTGTTTCCTACATGAAATATTATAGGATAAAAGATCATTCTACATGTCTTCTTAACGTTCAGATCAATGTTCTCCAATGTACCTCGCATGAAAAAAAAAAATATTCTAGCAAATATGTTCTACAAGTTTTTATCAGTTTTCTACATGGAATATTTTGGAATACAAGATCATCCCACACATTTTCTTAACATTCATGAATGCTCTCCAATGTGCCTACTATGGAAAACTCTACATTTGGAGTTCTCCACATTGTTTTGCAATATTCTAGATTCTTACATAACCTCCGACTTATACTTTCGAATAGTCTTAATGTTTGGTTACGTCCCTTGTGTCTAGATTTAGTTGTACCCACATATTATCGAAGCTTGCTCGTATTTTCATCTGAGTCTGTATTTTCCTGGCGTACCTGTCATAACAATGCACGCCAAAATTTTGTCCCACGCCTCCGAGCCATCACCTTGGCATTGCAGTGCTTAGCCTTCGACTCTGTACCTATAGTTGACGAGTTATCTTGTCATCTAGCCTTCAATCCCTCTCACCGTGCACTCCTTTGTGCATTCTTAGGTGCATGCTTCGACTGCTCGTGTGACACTTCAATTGTGCTACGTTCATAGTGTGGCATTCTCCCCACCTATTATGGTAACGCCCTCATCGCCTAGGGTATTTGACACCCTTCATGGGCCATTTCCTCTAACTTGTCGCTTTATCCCCTAGTGCTTTTTCGTCCCTTCAACAAGTTACATTCTAGATAATCTTGTCTATTCAGTCTATGATCTAATGGAAATTAGTCCAATATCCACATACACAAATCAAGTATTAATAAGGTAATTCGCCCCCATTATCTCATATTTCATTTTTTTTTTTGTTTAATTATCCCAATTCTCACAGCATAGTAATCAAGCACATAGAGCTCTAATAGGCAAGAAAATTCTTCCATTTTCATATATCATGTATTGTATAATTATCCGAATATCTTGGCATTAAGCAATATCAGTTCATGTGCCTTGTGTTTTGAGGCGGAGCCAGACATTTTACATTGTAGGGTAAAAAATATAGATGCAATTTTTTTTTATAATATAACATTAATGAAAATAAGACAATACATTACTACAATCATAGCTTACACATTTTTATACTTTAAAAATGTCGTATAATTACATCATTCTCAATATACGCCACCAAACTATCACTCATCCATTGATATCCTATCTGATTACTAAAAATACTCTTTTTACCATTGCTACCGAAAGAATTAACGCCAATGTTACAATCCTGTAAACTAATGGGTACACCTCTTTTTATCCATCACAACCAACTTTTCTACAACGTCACTAAGGCCTCACAAACATTCAAAATGTTCTGAGTGTGCATATCGATAATATATGTCTCAATTTTCTCCCCAAATGCCAAGATCTCTACTGGTATAAAATCTTTGGTATAATACTTAAACTAACTTGTCCTTGTCGAAAGTAGATAAGAGTGCACTCACTGAGCCACTTACCTAATTATCCGGACACAAACATGTATCACAAACGAATAAGTCGCTAAGTTGCATATCGATGACGGGATAAAAGAAATTCACACGAAAGTGATGTAGATTTGTTATTCCTTGAGTGTTACATTGTCAACAACCTAGAGTTATAAACATATTATCCACGTTGGGAACATCAATTTTGTACCTTTCGCAAAACAATAAATTGTTCTAAAACATGAGAATCAAATTAACTAAAGAACTATAGTGAGATCCCCAGTGAGCATCACCGGCTCGCTGAAGAGTAGTTTCTTGATTAAGGCTCTATCTACTTGGAATTTTATCAAGAATCAGTAGTTTAACAACTTCAAGCCTGTTTTTCTCTCAAAGAAGATTACACTGCTTAGTCAATCCTTGAAGAACATTCACCACCTGTTTGTTTCAATATCCACATGCTTATTTGTCGTAGCTACAAGAGCTAGTTGAAGTGATGTGCAAAACAATAAATGTAGAAAGCACTCAGATTCTCTTTCAAAATAAGTGCTTTGGGGCCATTATACTCACTTCGCATATTATTTGCCACATCATAACCTTGACCTAATAAGCTCGATGTACTTAAGTTAAATCTAGAGAATAAGTTATCAACAACAACCTTAAGTGTGAGAGTCGTGTTATTCGACACATGTTCAACACCAAAATAAAACGTTGTGTTACTTTCCTTCTTATTCACATAACGCAAAACAATTGTCATTTGCTCCTTCACTAAAACGTCACGAGATTCATCAACAATAATAGAAAACAAACCATTACCAATATTTTTTTTCTTCACTCGAAAATACATATCTTCGTTTAAAATATTTCTCCTTACTGTTACAAAATCAAATTCAACAAATAAATAAATACTTATATTTCAACAACAATTCCAATAATCTATCCAATTAACAACTATAATCTCAAAAACACATATTTGAAACAATCTTTTCAAAGTTCCATTGTCATGTCACAATGCCAAACAAATCACTTGTATAGTTGTATCCAATGTTGCTCATATTGTACACTCTGAACTAATTTTATCCTAAACTCTAAATTAATTTTTAAATATGCAAAAAGATACAAATTTTAGGATTAGTTCTTATTATTTTACCCAAATAATAAAATACATACAATTTTCCAAACATTAAAATAATGGAACCCGCTAATAAAATTCCATAATAATGAGTTAAACCTACTTTGAACCTTTCAAACGTAAAATAAGTCATAAATACATTCAAAAGTTAATCATTCATTCAAATGACAACTAAAACATTGACACCAATAACCAAACATAAATTAATATTAAAAAAGAGAATTATTGAATTACAACTTCAACTAATGGTTTATATCATTATCCTTAGCACAAAGAAATTAGCTTATCAAAAGCTAGTTACAAAACACATAATAAATGGAGAGTTCATCACCCAAAATATTTGATTGCAAGAAGAAGGTTGAAGATTAATTTTGTACCCTTGAATGTTTTCAATTGATTGCCCAATAATCTTCTATATTTTCATTGCTTGAAATCTCGAGGGTTTTGTTCGAAAGAAGGAATTATTGTGAAAATCTTGTGTTTTGACTCTTTGTTTTCTCCCCAAAATTCGACCCTAGATTCATTTTTCTTCAAATTAGGGTTGAAAAACATGTCCCAAAAGTCCACAAAAAACATGCCAAAATGGAGACAAATGCGAACTGAATGTCTGACCACGTGACCGCCGCTCGAGCAGCTGGTTTGTCCACTCAAGCAGATAGACATTGCCATATTTTGGCATCTAGCTCGCTCAAGCGAGCCATCTGGCCACTCGAGCAGCAAGAGTGCTGTCCTGGGTGACTAATTTTTGATCGATCATAACATATTGTAGGCAACTCTGAATTATAATCATTAAAAGTGTTGGTCTAGAAATTCAATTAACTTTCAAATGGTATATCACTTGCCTTGAGAAGATTATTGTACCAAAGGCTATGCTCTAAGTTTTCTACATGTTCCGATAGTAGGTTGCTCAATTCAGTTCTTCGACTTTCGGGTGTTTGTTCATTCACTTCAACTATTCACTATCATTTCAAAGTACCTTAAACTTCTTAATTTTATCTTCTTTCTCATCTTCTAATATTTAGTTTTTGATCTTCACTTCAAACCTCAATTTCTTCTCAATTACTTGTCTGTTTCACCAATGTGACTTGAGTTTGGAGATTTCATCCTACATTCACAAAAATGAACAAAAACTCAACAGATTTAAAATACTTAGAACTATACAAAAAGTCTTCATTAAGGAGTTAATATAAGTGTATGAATTACACTTATCAAACTTCTAAACTTGAACTCTTGCTAGTCCCTAGCAAAAAAAAAGACAAAAAAAAAGACTCAAATTCATACAAACAAAAGATTGTGCACACCGTTGGACTTCTGACCATTTTTTTACATCCAGTTAAGATCTAAGCATTTCATTCAAGAAAATGTCTAAATATTACTACATAAAATATTTTAACACTTTCCAATGCTCGACTTGTGTGTGTGTGAATAGCTATTTCTAATCATTACTATAACTCGAATAAAGATATGCAAACAACTGGATTCTTAAGTTTTATCAATCCCGACCTTCTATGGTCATATTTTCCTTTCTCCTCTTGTGAATTTTACTCTATATTCAAGTATCTATCACTTCTCTTTGAAGGTTTTCAACCAATGTTAAACCTACATTTTAATCTTCATTATCAAGGTGGAATGATCTAACCGATTAAGATGAAGTTTAGTTAGGCCAATGATCCTCCACGATGTTAAGCATTATAGTCTTTAGGTCTTCACTAAGCAAGTCAAATTAACTAGGCATCTAAATCCTCTTTCACGTCCAAGACTTAGCCAGACAATTGTAGTACTTTTATTTCGTTTCTTCATCCAGTACTAGTAGGTAGTTTCAGCTTTAATACTAAGGCAATCCTCTTTCTCGATAGATCATCATCTATATATTTGTGATAGATAGGGCTAGATTACTCCATGTTAGCTTTCACACATTAGTATATACAAAATTTTCTTACTTGATGTGCCTTGACTAGTGTAATGTCTTTCGTTAAGATCGAAAGTAGGGATTAGAATTCTAGAGAAGAGTCAATGCTTAGCTTCAACATGCCAACTTGAATTACTTATAAAATTTCTTAATAAAAGTTGAACTATCACTTCTCTAAACTATCATCGTTACCAACTCAATTTCCCACAAACTTATTCTCAAATATTGGTTAAGTGTATTTTTCGACGAGTACGTGTAAATTAAAACTATTGCCTAAGTACCAAGATGAATAGTTTGTGCTCAAGATTAAAGTTTTAAACTCAAGCCTCCATTCACGACACATAAACCATATCTAAGCCTAAGTACCAAGATGAATAGCTATGTGCTCAAAATAGTTGTCAGTCTCACATGAATAAAAAAAATTAACAAACTAGGCACAATGTAGTAATATTTAATCATATTTCAATAATTAGCTTTAGATCGACCATAAATCATCATAAGCCGACAAGTTATTCAACTAGATTACACAAAGACATCATTTTTTAACTCTATTAATAATACATTTTGGACCGAACACAAATGAGCAAAACTCTCTCCACATTGATAGGATGACTCTCTCCACATTGATAGGATGACTGAGAAAGACCCAATCAATTCAAATATGTCCAACCAAACCAAATCTCCCCAAACTTAAAATCTATGTTTGTCCTTAATGTAAAGTGAAGACTTGTGAAGCATAAGAGGTGGAGATGGTGTACTAAATGTCCCATTCACTAAGGGTGGTTAGCAGAGGTTGAACCAGCCGATGGGCTTTACTTTGGGATTATTTTTTGAAAGAGATTTTCTATTTCTGTTGCTTGGATTCACCTCTTGCATTGTTCTCTGTGGTTTATGCATTGCTACCTGTACGTACACACAAAAAAAAAATGACATTCATAAATACAAGTGGTATCAAGTGAAGGTGCTAGTCATTTGTATGTGTTGTGGTGTCAAGTGAAGGTGAATTGGTGTTAGAACATAGTGTTTGCTATTATAGATATGTCTAAGTTCACAAAGTATATAATAAAAGCGAGAATGGTGGACTAGGCATTCTGTCAAACATTTGATTTCTCCGATTTTGATTGTTATCCCAAGAAACGTTGGGATGATTTCTCCATCCCGAATTATGTGTTGGAGTAGAGATTATTCTATTGTCACGGGAAATTCTGTACATAACTGGCCTCATCAGGATTAGATGGGAAAGCGTGATTTATGGACAGTTTGAAGTCCCACAACCTTCACAAGTTGGCGTAAGGATGTGTAACACCCCGGATTTTCTCAACCTGAAGGGTTACTAAAATAATCTCTAATTAATATTTGACGACTCCAAATAATATTTCTTATGCTCTTGAAGGGTTTTAAAAAGATAACTATTGCGGAAAACAACAAGCGCACAAGGGAAAAAGATTTTACTTCTAATTTTATGGTTTTGCCTATACCGTAATAGGTGTCACCACAATTTATTTGACTATTCAAACGAACTCCAAAACTTACAAAACTTGAACTGTAGATACTTGAGACTACAAAATACAATATGTTAAAATTTCAAACATTACCTACGTCTTTTGGTAAGTGAAAATATTAGACAAAGTTGATTGAAAAACTGTCATGCCGCTAAAACGTTCATAATAAATTCATACGATGAAATTTTTGAATGATTCTAAATAATGCCATTAGACACATATAAGGCTTTCCATAACCACTAATTTTACTCAAAAAAGCCAAACGTATCGAGAGTTATGATTTTTCAAAGTATAAGCACTAAGCTGAAAAATTCAGAAAAATGAAACTAGATAATTTCTCACTTAAAACTTTAAACGACAAATAAACCAATATCATGTTTTCCATACATATTACATAATTAAATACTGAAATTTCAATACTTGAAATATCATATTTACATCAAGATTAACTCGATCATCTCGACGTCAAAACTTATATTAAATAAAGAAATTTCACGTCATACTCGCTAGCCTACGCCATTGCATCAACGCCAATCAATTCAATCTAAAAATTTGTTCGTTTTTGGGGTGAATATTTCATAAGAAACACTTAGTAGAAATACGTACTAACATGTGGGAAAATTATACATAAACATAAATGCTCATGACATCATTTTAAACGTACATAAGAACAACATAAATTGGTAACCGGCACTATTAACTTAAGTGTGATTTCCTTCAATCACCGTCATGCATATGTGATTACCTTTAATCACAATCATAATGTTCCTTCATAAATCATTTTCATGGTATTTATATAACAATATAATTTTTAGAACATCATTAAAAAAATCATTGCAAAAGTAGTGTGTATGTATGTATGTATGTGTGTGTATATATATATATATATATATATCTTATATTATATATATGTATGTATGTATATATATATGTATATACATATATATAATATAAGATATATATATATATATATATATATATATATATATATATATATATATATATATATATATATATACATATATATATATATATATGTATATATCTTTACAATAATATAAGAGCCTTAAATTTTTTACAGTTCATTTTTTCGTCCAACACGCCGTCGTTTTACAACTTTGATTTGTTTTATTACCCTTTCTTTACCTTCTCTCTACCTTTTCTGAAGCAGCCACTGCTTCCACTTGAAACTTGAAATTTAGCCATATTCTTAGTCTTTCCATACTTTTGCATTTCAGAATTCAGCCACTGTTTCCATTTGAAACTTGAAATTTAGCCATTTTCGTCTTCTTGGTGTTTCCATACTTTTCCATTCGAGCTTCCATTTGAAACTTGAAATTTAGCAATCTTGTCTTCTTAGTGTTTCCATAAATCAGATTGTAGCCACTGTTTCCATTTGAAACTTGAAATTTAGCCATTTTTCCTCTTCTTAGTATTTCCATAATTTTCCATTGGAGCTTAGAATTCAGTCAGTTTCCATTTGAAACTTGAAATTTAGCCATCTTGTCTTCTTAGTGTTTCTATAATTTGGATTGGAGCTTATAATTCAGACTTTCAGATTGGAGCTTAGAATTCAGATTTTCAAAGTTTGTAAGTGTATATTATTTGTATGACAATAACAAAATTTTGAAGCTTTAGTGTCCGTTTTTGGTCCAACAGGCCGTCGTTTTACAATTATCATTTGTTTTATTACCTATTCGTTTTCTTAGTGTTTCCATACTTTTGGACCTTAGAATTTAGACTTTCATATAATAATAATTTTGAAGCAAAATTTCATTCTTGTTTAACAACATTTTTTTCCCATCGTTTTTCCAATCTTTAAGAGTATATGTCAGCATTTTGAAGCAGAACTTCATTCTTTTTTAACAACAAATATGTTAGTTGGTTCATAATTTTGGGAAATTTCAAATCAAATATTTATGTGTACTTTGACATTTCTTCGTACATTCTGTGGTTTATTTGTATGGGATTACTTGATTGTAACCAAGCTCACTCACTTAACTCAACAACCAATTGAGTTGCTCTGCCTTGTTGCCGAGCTGCTTGGCAACCAGAGTGGTTGCCCCTGGTTGCCGAGCAGCTCGGCAACCAATCGTGGTTGCCGAGTTGTGCTCTGGGCAACCACTCTGGTTGCCGAGCTGCTCGGCAACCAGTGTGGTTGTTGCCAGCAGGCAGCCGAGTTCCTTGCCACGATTGAGCCCACCTGCTCTTTATGTTTTCGACGATTTGGAGCTCTTGCTCAATTACTTGAAGTTGGGCTTGGATATCCATGAAAACTGAGCAACCAAACTCGAGCTAGCTTAGCCAATTTGGTATTAGCGTTTAGTGTTGGTGGTCGAGCAACATTTGTTGACTAGAGTTTCTAGGCTACCCCTTTTTAGCAGAGGCTTACTGATCAAGTAATATTCAATACCAAGTTACATTTTGCAAAGTTATATTCAATACCAACTCACATTTTGCATGTAGACCAGAGTTTTGTTTAAATTGGAGAGGAAATCCATATAAAGCTTAGTAGTGGCTTAGTCAAATTTGGGACCTGGATAACTTTTTTTTTTGTTTTTATTTATTTATTAATTTGTTATTTATTTTTAGTTTGTATGACTAATTTTCGTTTGTGTTATTTTATGTAGGTGTTGTAGATAAATGGACACACATGCAAAAAAAGATTTGCGCAATAAACGTATGAGAGAATTGTATGCGGAGAGTAGACAAATTCAACCAAAAAAGAAAGTAACTAGATTGCAGCATGGTAGTTCAAGTATAACACGCAAGTATTCATTAAATTTATATATTATATCATTAATTTTTTTTCTATATACATTATAATATAATAGATTGGATTTTCATTTTTGTAGTTGATAATCAAAGAATGGTTGATGAAGGTGATATAGTTGTTGATGAACATGATGTAGTTAATATAGTTGATGATAATATATTAAATGAGAATTCTAATATTAATCAATATGGTAAGGATCTTGATATAAAAAATATTCCCACAAAAACTCATATATTAACATTACCAACAATTTGTAGGCATTGTGAAGCTACAAAATTTGAGAAAGAAAGTAAATGTTTTTGTTGTTGTGATGGTAAAGTGAAATTAAAATAAATTCTGTTCCTGGTGAATTGTATCAGCTATATACTACCAATTCCAATGAATCATTACAATTTAAAACTAATGCACGCAATTATAATAATCACTTTGCATTTACATCATTTGGGATAAAATATGATCGAAATTTGGGAAAATCATACAAAGGTATATATACATTTAGAGTTCAAGGACAAGTTTATCATTGTGTAAATTCAATTATACCCGTTGATGACAATCCTTCATTTTTACAATTATACTTTTATGATAAATGAAATATAGCATAGGTTACAAAAATCAGATAAATTTTGTGAATATATGTTGAATAGACTAATAAATATATTAAAGATTAATCC
This sequence comes from Forsythia viridissima, assembly GCA_030279155.1. Taxonomy (NCBI): domain Eukaryota; kingdom Viridiplantae; phylum Streptophyta; class Magnoliopsida; order Lamiales; family Oleaceae; genus Forsythia; species Forsythia viridissima. The sequence continues at coordinate 32,786,729 of CM059045.1, forward strand.
ATATTCAAAAAAATTTTGCTCATTAAGTAGTGTCAATTCTTTAGAATGATGTAAAATACAAATTATATGTGATGCTGGGCTTGATCAAAGAGTGTACAATACACCTTCGGCATCACAAGTTGCTGCTATATGGGTTGATGAAGATCCATCTACTACCACTAGATCAAGAGATATATCAATACATTGTCATTCTGATACTTTACATAAAATATATTACTATTTTGGTTGTTATGATCCACTTCAATATCCATTATTATTTCCTTACGATGAATCTGGATGGCATGAAGTATCCAAAAGTGCAGTCCAAACACTGTTGATACTTATAATGTTGTGAATAATTTGTTAGATATAAATGTTATAAATTCTGCAAATGAATTAATTGAAAACGAGAATACATGTTATTATTCTAAACATAATCCACTATTTTATTATTATCCTTTATTGAAATTTTATTAACTTTCTTTATTTCTTTCTTTGTAGTTATGAAAAAGGCCAAAAAGAGATTGCAAGTATCTTTTGGAGAATATTATTGTTACAAGTTACAGCTAAGAGCTACTTATAAATGCGTTTTACTTCATGCTAGAAGACTTTTTCAACAATATGTGGTTGATATATATGTTAAAATTGAAACAAGTAGATCAGATTATTTTAGGAAAAATCAAAATAAAATACGTGCTGAACTGTATCAAAAAATTGTAGATAGTATAGAAAATGGTGAAAATAGAGGTTATAAAATTGGTCGAAAAATTATTTTACCTTCTTCTTTTATTGGTGAACCCAGAGATTTAAAAAAAAAAGATACATGAATACAATGGCTTTGGTTCAAAGATTTGGTAAACCAGATATATTTTTAACAATAACTTGTAATCCTAATTGGGATGAAATAAAAAATAAGTTAAAATATAATGATATTAGTCAAAATAGACCTGATTTAATTGCTCAAATATTTAGAGCTAAATTGGAAGAATTAAAAATTGATCTATTAGAAAGACATATTTTTGGTGAAGTTGCTGCTTATATTTATGTAATAGAATTCCAAAAAAGCGGCCTTCCACATGCACATTTTTTATTAATTCTGAAACCAAGTTTTAAAATTAATAATGTAGATTTAATTGATGAAATTGTTTCATGTGAAATACCTAATAAAAATGAAAACTCTCATTTACATTCTGTTATAGTTAAACTTATGATGCATGGTCCTTGTGGTATACTAAATCCTAACAATATTTGTATGAATAAAAATGGAAAGTGTAAAAATAAATATCCAAAGGAATTTATTATAAAAACTTTTGTTGGAGAAAATTGTTACCCAAACTATAGACGTTGCAATACTTTTGAAACAGTTACTGTTAGAGGTAGTTTATTAGATAATAGATGAGTTATTCCTTATAATCCATATTTATGTGCGAAATATGATTGTCATATCAATGTAGAAATATGTTCAACTGCAAAAGCAATAAAATATTTATATAAATATGTATACAAAGGACATGATAGGGTAAGTTTTTGTGTAAATAATAATACAAATGATGTTGATGAAATTGAAAGATATCAATCTGCTAGGTGGATTTCTCCACCTGAAGCAATGTGGAGAATATATGGATTTATTTTATCAGAAATTTCTCCATCAATTATATCGTTACAATTACATCTTGAAAATAACCATTTAGTGACGTATAAACATTCTGAAAATTTGTCAAATATTATTGATACAAATTATAGAAGAATAACAATGCTAAATGAATTTTTCAAAATGAATACATGCAATGAGTTAGCAAAAACATTGTTGTATAGAAAATTTCTCCAATATTTTGTGTGGGATGCACAAAGTAAGGTATGGACATAAAGAAAACGTGGAAATGTAATTGGAAGATTAGTTTCAGCTAATATAGTTGAAGGCGAAAGATATTATTTACGAATTTTGCTCAATCATATTAGGGGACCAACATCCTATGAAAGTTTAAAAATAGTAAATAGTGTTTCTATGCAATCTTTTTGTGAAGCAGCTGTTGCACATGGCTTACTAAATGGTAACAATTATTGTGAGATATGTTTAGAAGAAGCTATTGCTTATCAAATGCCTTCTTCTTTAAGACGTTTATTTGCTACAATATTAACTTTGTGTGGACCTGATGATCAAAAATTATTGTGGATTAAATTTCGTAGCTTTATGTATGAGGATTATGTCAATGAAGGTTTATCTATTATATATGCTGAAATTAAAGCTCTACATTATATTAATCATATATTAGAAGAAAGTGGTAAAAATATAAAGGAAAATTCTCTTGTACCCTTTCAAATAATTATGGAAGAAGAAGAAAGATTAGCTAATATCATTAGTGAAGAAATGGTAAATACTGTAACTGGAGCTTGTGATATGTTGTGTACAAATATGTTAAATAAAGAACAAAACATAGCTTATGATGAAATTTTGGAACATGTATTAAACAGGAAGCCTAGAATGTTTTTTATAGATGGACCAGGTGGTACAGGTAAAATATTTTTATATAAGGCCTTACTTACATCAGTTAGATCCAAAAATCTTATAGCATTGGCTACTACTTCTTCAGGAGTTGCAACTTCTTTGTTACCTGGAGCACGAACTGCACATTCAAGATTTAAAATTCCTTTAGAAATAAATAGTAATATTACCTGTTCCGTTAGTAAACAATTTTCATTAGCAAATTTGTTTCGAATGACAAATTTAATTATTTGGGATGAGGCACCAATGGTGCATCGCTATGCTGTTGAAGCTGTGGACAAAATGTTAAAAGATATTAATGAAAGTGATTTACCATTTGGTGGAAAAATTGTTGTTCCAGGTGGAGATTTTAGACAAGTTTTACCAGTTATTCAAAAAGGAAACAAAGAGAAGATAATTTTAGCAAACTTAGTTCATTATAGCTTATGGCCACATTTTAGAAAATTTCAATTAGTCGAAAATATGAGAGCACAATTAGATCCATTATTCTCTCAAATGCTACTTGATATTGGTGATGGGATTGAGATTGAACATACATGTGGCATGATTAAGCTTCTTAATCAAATAACTATACCATTTGAAGAAGAATACAAGTCTTTAAAAAAATTAATTAACATTGTATTTCTAAATTTAAAAGATTATGTTACAAATTTAGATACAATGATTAATAGTGTCATTTTAACTCCTAAAAATAAATGTGTTGATTTAATAAACAATATTTTACTTAAAGAAATACCAGGGGAAACATGTACATATTATAGTTATGATGAAACATTGGAAAAAACAGATCAAACTATCCATGAAGATTTTTTAAATATTTTAACTCCAAATGGTATTCCACCACATGAACTTGTGTTAAAAATAAATTGTCCTGTTATATTACTTAGAAATATTAACCCTTCAGAAGGATTATGTAATAGCACGAGATTAATCTGTCGATCATTTGAACGTAATGTTATTCATGCTGAAATTTGTATTGGAGAATATAAAGAAAAACATGTTTTCTTACTAAGAATTCTATTTATACCTCTTCAAAGTGATAAAAATTCATTTCCTTTTAAGAGAACACAATTTTCTATTCGTCCATGCTTTGCAATGACAATAAATAAAGCTCAATGACAAACTCTAGATTTTGTTGGTTTATATCTTCCAAAATCTGTATTTTCACATGGACAATTATATGTAGCATTATCTAGAGCAAAAACAATTAGTTCTATTAAAGTGTTGATAAAACCAATTCAGAATTCACATTTGCATTTAAGATGTACAAAAAACGTTGTCTACAAAGAAATTTTAGCTTTTGTGCATTTGTAGTGTACTTATCATTGTTATTGTTTAGTATTTTTGAAATCCCAATTATATGTTCCAATCCTCGCTATCCTTGCTATTCTTGCCTAGAACCTGTAAGTATTTTATTTTCTAATTTAATTCTCAAAATTTAGAAATATGAAGCATTCCATTTTAAATCATGAAGATTTAATTTTTTTTGTTTCATCACATTCTTTAGATCCTGGTGATATGGTAATATTGATATAGATAATGTAAAAAATTCAACAACGCATACAATTTAGAGTCTGTGAACTATATCGCATATTTATATTTATAGTGTTCCAGTTTCTTATTTTCAAATATGAATTGATAATATATGATATAGATTATGATAAGTATGCTTTATGCCTTTTTTTCTCAAACAAGGTTCTCCTTTGAATTCATATATAAAAATGAGCTGATAAAAACAATGAGTGGCTCAATTTTGAATGTGGATACATTTTTTCTCGGATCTTATACAAGTCAGGCTTCGGAATGATTCGTTCATTTTTCAGGCTGAAGCCTAGCACTAAGTGCAATCTCCAAAATACATGAAGATGAATTGCTGGATCACGCTGTGAAATCCCTCATTAGAATCCACAGTGGTCATATTCATAAATAAGGTATAAACTGCCCTAATTGAAATCGATAGGTATTAGATTGAAATAATTGATTCTGTTTAATAAAATAATCTCATATATCTTCATCCATCCAGTTTTTTGATGTCAAGAACAAAAAGTCATTCATCCAAGAAGCAATACTGAAATATCTAGACATTGAGGATCCCATAAGTCCTATGATTCTTCATCTTGCTTTGACAATAAATTAAGTGTGACACACTGTGTTCATTTATATCTTCCAGTATATCTTTCATATTATATGTACCATTATCTCAGAGTTTGTCCAATATTTGTGCAAGATTACTACTTGAATATTGATTATACTTGAAAATGTAGTTTTTCATTGAACCTATCAATTTCTACTCTAATTTAAATATTTTGGCCTATAAACTGTGCCCACATTATTTTGGAAATAGTTGTATTGTTATTCCAACAATTTGTGTGCATTGGGATACCGAGTAACAATTATCTCTTAAAAACTGGAAGTCCACATGTGGAGGACTGGTACTATGTTCTCCGAATACCCCGGTTCACCCTGTTTGGCTTTTGTGGCAAATTAGATTTTCGCTGCTTTGGTGCAGACAACTGGGTTACCGAGTAAGCAACCAGTTGCAGCTGCCGAGTTGAGTAACTCGGCAGCCACAATTGGTTGCCGAGTAGCTCAGCAACCTTTCTACTCGGCAACCTGTTGCATTTCAATTTTTTTTCTCATTTACATTTTGTGACAAAATTGTATTTTCTAAAATTCACAAATATATATTTTTTTACTAATGATACTAATACAATTAAACCTAAACTAAATATAATGTATGAGAAAGGCTGGGATAGCTTAAATCCAAGAACCCAATTCTTGGTTAATATAGGGGGAATTGAAAATTAGCTACACAACAACCTATTGTAATATATAATTATTATCATTATGTCAATAACATTATAAACTTCTTTTTCTATAATATTTTTTTAAATAGAATCTACACTTTTTCCAACTTTTATTTGATATCATCAACCCATACTTCTAAATTGCGTGCTCTGCAGCTAAGTCGTAGTATTTGATTTCTACAACACAACAACAGCCATGAGTAGTCTCTACTAATACATAGTACTTTTTAAATCAAATTTCATAATGTACTCAAATTATTACTGCAGCTGCGCTAAAAGTATTAGATCTATAAAAGTATTTGATTACTGCAGCTGTCCTAAATTGTCACAGTATTTGATGTATATATTTGATTCTTAAGAAAATGAATCATATCATAGCCTATTTGATGTGTCCAACAGTAGTAATTTTGAAGTTTTGAAGTCATTAACTCTCTATGATTTCTCTAGATGCCATGATTGCTATAAATTGTATTCAATTAAATTGTTTATTTTATTTTCTAAAATTTACAAATCTATTTTTTTTAATTAATGAAAATTAAAAATTGATACAAGATCACGCTGTGAAATCCAATCCACAGTGGTCATATTCATAAATAAGGTATAAACTACCCTAATTGAAATCAATAAGTATTAGATTGAAATGATTGATTTTGTTTAATAAAATAATCTCATATATATTCATTCATCCAGGTTTTTGATGGCAAGAACAAGGATGAAGCAATACTGAAATATCTAGACATTGAGGATCCCACATTTCTTCATCTTGCTTTGACAATAAATTAAGGACACTGTGTTCATTTATATCTTCAGTATATCTTTCATACAACTGATATTATATGTACCATTATCTTAGAGTTTGTCCATATTGTGCAAGATTACTACTTGAAGATTGACTATACTTGGAAATGTAGCTTTTCATTGCACATATCAATTTCTACTCTAATTTTTAATTTTAATATTTTTCCCTATAAACTATTGTGCCCATTGGAAATCGTTATATTGTTATTCCAACAATTTGTGTGTATTGGATACCCAAGTAACAATTATCTCTTAAAAACTGGAAGTCCATATGTGGAGGACTGGTACTATGTTCTCCGAATACCCCAGCTCTTGTGGCAAACTATTCGCCGCTTTGGTACGAAGAACAGGGTTGATGAGTAAGCAACCAGTTGCGGTTGCCGAGTAACTCGGCAACCTTTCTTGGTTGCCGAGGTATTGTTTTTCAATTTTTTTTTCCATTTTGTTTATTTTCTAAAATTCACAAATATATATTTTTTTACTAATGAAAATTGATACTAATACAATTAAACCTAAACTAAACATAATGTATAAGAAAGGTTGCGAAAGCTTAAATCCATCAACCCAATTCTTGGTTAATATACGGGAATTGAAAATTAGCTACACAACTAGGACAACCTCATCGTCGAGTTAGATTGTAATGTATAATTATTATCAGTGTGTCAATAATATCATAAACTTCTTTTTCTATAATATTTTTTTGAATAAAATCTACAATTTTTCCAACTTTTTACTCAAGTATTTGATATCATCAACCCATACTTCTAAATTGCGTGCTCTGCAGCAGCTAAGTCATATTATTTAATTTCTACAACACAACAACAGCCATGAGTAGTCTCAATTAATACACAGTACTTTGGAAATCAAATTTCACACTTTACTCAAATTATTACTGCAGGTGCCCTAAAAGTATTAGATTACTGCTGCTATAAAAGTATTTGATTACTGCAGCTGCCCTAAATTGTCAGTATTTGATGTATATCTTTGGTTTTTAAGAAAATGAATCATATCATAGCCTGTGTCCAAAGTATCGTAATACAGTAATTTTGAAGTGAGTTCACATTAACTCTCTAGCTGCCATGATTACTAAATTGTATTCAATTTAATTGTTTATTTTATTTTCTAAAATTTACAAATCTATATTTTTTTTATTAATGAAAATTAAAAATTGATACAAAGTTTTCTATAATAATATAAATAATTTTTATTAGAACTAAAATTATAATTTATCATAATTAAACTAAACACGAGTCACATACAGTAATCGAGTTAGAGCGAATTATTAGGCTAATAGCTTAACAGCCTTGGATCAAACCTCATCCAAGGGAATGAAAGTAGTTCAATGACCCACGGTTGTCGACATATAAATATAAATTTACTTTCATTTCTATACATTTTGTATAAAAGCTTTAGTGTATTTTTTTTCTTACTTTAAAATTCTAAGTAAAAAATATAATTTCTTTATTTCAAAATGAATGTTCTATTTTCAACATAAATTACTTTTTTTTTTCACTACATATGTTTATTATCTAATTTCTTAGAGTATTTATATAAATTGGGTGAGCTCTAATTTTTTATATCACCAAAAAAATTGAATTTGTATCAGAATAAAAAATACCCAATTTTTTCATTTCAATTAAATATCCCACTACCAATTACTCACTACATCCCTACAATTTTCACAGACGTGCAACGCACGTAGCAAAAACAAGTATATCTATATATATATATGAGGAACTTTTGTGATGAAGAATGAATAGTTACTACGTATTTTCCAAAACCAAAACTTGCATTCATCACAAAAGTTCCTTATATATATATATATATATAAGGAACTTTTGTGAAGTTAAAGAAAGGTTAAAACCATTTACTAGCCGAAAATCTGGACTAAAAATAAAGAAAAGTGCTAGACAAAAAATAAAAGAAAGTAGGAGATTAAAGGGACGAAATTGGAGACTAAATGGGCAGTTTTCTTTATAGAGAAAGTGATGATTTACCTGGAGTTTGAAGTAAGACAAAGTGGTTAAAGTTAAGAGGAAAAAAAATGAGACTGTTGGCTAGTTTTATCACTAATCATGGAGCTTCCTTGGACATGTTTTGGCAGCTGAGGGAGGGATCTTGGGATGGTTTTTCTTCATCAAAAAGGGGGAGAGAATGGCTGGTTTATGGAGTGGAAGAGAGGGCTGGAAGTGGGGTTGAAAATGGAAGTTGTGTGAGAAATCATGGGGACGATTTTTCCTTTACTACTTGGGGGCTGTTTGGCTTTAGTTTCAAGCTGATTTTTGAGGTAAAGAATTCTACTTGAAAGGGTCGAATTATGGGACCTTTTGGGAGGTGGAGGAGAAATAGTAGTTGGTTTAGTGGTTGAAGTGTGAGGATAAGTGGTGAGGAAGCATGGGCTGAACATGGGGCTGGTGGCCATTTTTTTCCAGAACATGGAAGGCAGTTTCTTTTGTTGATGGAGGGGCTGTTTGGCTGAGTTTATGGACTTTTTTTTAGGCAAATATGGAGATAAAACATTTAGTTTGAGGGTTGAAAAAGTGAGGGGAAGTGGGAAAGAAAATGAAAGTTGAAGAGGATCATGTGGCGATTTTTCTTTATGGCTGCAAAGGGGTAGAAATGGATAGTTTTTTTTCCTTAGGCAATAGGGGCTGTTTGGGGTAAGAAAAATGCAAAAATTAAGGGGTTGTTTGGCTAAATTTTTTGTTGGTTTTATGGTGTTAATTGGGTTGGTTTTTGGGTTGAATTTTGGAGTCAAAATGAATCGGGTTTTGGGCTAATTAAAATCGAGAATAAAGGGCTAATAATTTTTTTATTAAACAAGGCAAACCAAAATAATAAACCATGCTAGCCGAAATTTATTTTCATACCACTTAAAATTTAAAACTTACCAAAACTCAAAAATAGAACAATGTTCGTTTTCAAATTAATATTACATATTCGTGGAACTTAAAATTTAAAGCAAACGCGCGCAAAATTTAACGTGAAAAAAAATATTTAAAATGTACTATGAGGTTCGTAGCAACGTCGAAACTAAAAAATTTATTTACGTGAAATTAGAAGCCGAAAAATTTTTGGTCGCTACGGGCTGTCCATTTTCTTTGTCAAAGTCGTCATTTGTGCAGATAAAGTTGATATGTCATCAACATGATGAAGTCCGACAGTCTTTTTTGGCATTTTCCTTATCTGATGGCCACATAGCACTAGTCGTTGCCATCCTCTCAAATAGCTCACATGCTTTCTAGAGTGTCTTAGTTTTGTTTGACCCGTTAGATGATGAGTCAACTGCAGACCGACTGGTCGAAAGTAACTCAATGTAGAAATATTGGAGCTGGGGTTCCTTCTTGTTTAGGGCACTTGCGAAGCAATTTCTTGAATCTCTACTAAGTCTCGTAAAAAATTTCTAAGTCAAGTTGTCAGAATATGGATATGTCGTGCTCCAGCTTGGCTGTAGAAAGTATTTTGTTGTGATCGTTTGAACCAAGTCGTTCCACATATTAATACTACCTACAGGGTGAGAGTCTAACAATTTTCTCGTTTTATCTCTCAGTGTTTGCGGAAACAACCTCATACTAATAATGTCATCATTTACCCATTGGTAAGTGAAGTTATTAACAGCTCCAAAAGGCGGGATATATTGGCCTACAGATTTTTATTTAACTTTTCGTAGAATTGCAGATAATTCTAGAATAGACGATCATATACGGGCGTAATTGAAAATTCAACTGCCCATATGGAGGATATGCTATACTTGATCAATTTTGAATGAATTGTGAGGTCATGAACTCCCCAATTGACAAATCATCATCATCAATTTCCACAATTTTATCTTCTTCATATGCTATGTTGATCTATTGCTGTTTTTTGTGTGCTTTTCTCTATTCTCTTCCTCGATGTAGAAAAGTTCTTTCAATAACAAGATCAAATAGAAAAAGTCTAAGATCTTCCAAGTTTTGTATACACCAATTGCTAATGCCTAAAAAGAGCAAAAGAAGAACTGAAGCATATATAAAACAAAGAAGAAAATGAAAAAGAAAAATTCGAATTCAAGCCAGAATCAATAAAATTGTTCGATGAAATCCTGCAAGAAGAACTAATAGTAAATTCGAGTAAAAGAGTATTGTTTCCAAGAGGATTTAGGGTTTAGCTTAACTTCGACCAATTAGATCTTAAATCGAATACACACAATTAATGATCGAACGAAGTGATTATGACTATACCTATATAATGACTATGATTTACACTACATGCAAATGTGATTTTTAGATAAAATCATGTAAATGAGTTATGCTAAGAATACGACTCCACTGGTAGTATCAATTTTAGTTCTCAATTTCCTACTTTTAACTCAATTTATGCTTAAAATTGACAATCAATAATCCTAAGTTATCTTACAATCTCTCATGAGTAGAATTTGACTTATTTTTATATACTACTCAAAATATTCTTATTTCGAATTTGAATATATAAATATGCTAGATTATCACATTCGACTACACAAATCATAAAAGATTTTGCCTAACTCTTATAGGACTTTGTGTTGGTTGCCAATAATGAGATAGACCTACTTTGAACCTTCCGAAAGCAAAATAAGTCACAAATACGTTCAAAAGTTTATCATTCATTCATACGGCAATTAAAATATTGACACCAATCAACCAAATATAAATTAAGATTATAAAGGAAAATTCTTGAAGTACAACTTGAATTTCTTCAATTGAGTGCCCAAGAATTTTCTATATTTTTCTTGCTTGTAATCTCATTAGTCTTGTCCATAAGAAAAAATTCTTGTGAAATTCTTGTGTTTTGCCCCTTCGTTTCTTCCCAAAATTCGACCCTAGCTCTCTCTTTTCTTTCCTTCTATATAGCCTTCAAATTAGAGTTACAAAATGTGTCCTCAAGTCTATAAAAACATGTCGAAAATAGAGTCACATGCAATATGTAGGACCGTTTGCTCGAGCAGACGGACACTATCATATTTTAGCCTTTGGCTTGCTTGAGCAGCTAGAGTGCTGTCCTGGACAAATAATTTTCAATCAGTCATAACCTTTTGAAAGAAATGTCGAATTGTGATCCGTAAAAAACATTAGACTCGTAATTCAATTATCTTTCTAATGGTAAATCGCTTGCCTTGAGGAGATTTTCTTACCAAAATTTGTGCTCTAATTTCCTCACATGCTCCGGTTGTAGATTTCTCAAATCGCTTCTTCAGCTTTCAGGTGTTTGTTCCTTCATTTCAACTCTTCATTATCACTTCAAAAAACCTTAAATTTCTTGATTTTGTCTTTTTCTCATCTTTCAATATTTGGTTCTTGATCTTCACTTCATAACCTCAATTTCTTTTCATTTACTTGCTGATTTCACCGTTATGACTCGAGTTCGAGGATTTCATCCTACAATCATAAAAATGAATGAAAACTTAATAGATATCAACTTTAAAATACTTAGAACTATACGCAAACTCCTCATTAAGTAGTATAAGTACATAAATTATATTTATCAATATTTTTGTCACATTGGAGTTTTGTCAAGTATGATTTTCAATGAGATAATTATTGATATAGTCATTCAATGAGGTGTATTATAAAATTATAGATAATGATAAATAAATTTTTGGTCTTATCAAGGTGTCTATGTGGTTGTTTACTTACTCTAGAAGAGTGTATTCTATTATGGTTTTAACTCCTATTAAAACTCCATAAATCAAGATCATTGTTAAAATAAATTGACACACTTGAATTTTTTCGCTTTGTTCTCTTTCTATTATTTTCTAGTTTATAACAACTTTAATCTCAAAGCCTAAAAAGATTAAAGTGACAAAAGTGAACGTAAATGGGAGAAGAAAAACTTTAAAATAGAACTAAGTTAATAACGGGTAGTTTAGAAACTTCACAATTCATTTCGGGAAAAAACCCTTAAAAATGATGAAGAGAATCCATTGTCCAAAACAAACTTCGAAACTTGCCTCTTGAATTATAATTTTTAAAAGTAAGATCATCTATATTTTTCATACACCTCAATTTGTATAATTTTCTCCATTTAAAAATATTCATAAGCTTAACTTCCAAGTCTTTGTTATTGACATTCTCCTATAAATGACAAATATTCACTTTTATTCAAAACTATTTATTTCCAGCCTTCAATATTTCAATGTTAAATAAATTTTCAGTCAAAATGGAATAGTATTTTCTTCCACTCCCAATAATTGACCTTTCAAAAACCACAAGAATAATTTTTAAGTGCTTGTAAACATTGGATCTTATAGAATGTGTAGATAATAAGTGTATAATAAGTTATGAGTCCTACGGAATATGTGGATAAAAGAATGGATTATTTCGAATTGAAATTGTCAAGTTTAATCCGCTTAAAAAAAGTTCAACTTTATCAAACATGTTGTAAGTCTATCTTTAAATCCAAAAGTTCATAAAAGCATGTTATAAAGGTTCTCTCTTACTCGTTCTTTACATTACACACTCTGAACATGATTGTGTGCGTCACCTCACGCAAAAATTGAGTTTGTATGATGAGCATAAAAATAAATATATGAGTTTTTTCAAAATGATAATAAAAGCTCACTACAAGAAACGGGACTTACAGAGACGACATTTTTAGCAAGACTTTTTTTCGTTGCTACTAGTGTATAAATACAACGATGACATAAACATGTCGTCGCCATAATAATAATTGTATAGAGGCGACTTTTGTCGACGCAATAGTGCATAAGTCATCGCTAATTTCTGTAATATACAACGAAGACATTACTTATCGTCTCCATAGAGTTAGCAGATGGAGAGAATTATTCGCGCCATTTTTGCAACATGTAGAGACGACATTGTCGCCGTAATATGGTTTGAGCCATAGCAGTTAGGCAAATGATATAGCACCGACTTGATTGTCATTGCTATATGCTCAGAGAAACTATGAAGACGACATTTGTCGTTGCTATACGTCTAAACCGTCGTCTCTTCAGAGTTGGTAGATGGCGTGAAACATTGGCGCCCTTCTAGGTATCTGTAGTGACGACTTGCTAATTCTATTGAGATTACTTTGTCACTACTATAGGTTGCTTCTACTTCAACCTTTCGCCTTCATTCTTTCTCACTTTATTTCTGTAGATTCAGGTTGGAGACACAGAAGCAGCGGCTAAAGTATTAAAAAAGTTATTTTTGGACCTTGGGTGAGCTACTCTTACCTATTTCCAGTATTATCTTAATTGCATCTTATTATGATATGTTGTTCGAATTTTTTTGATAGGTTTGATTATGTAGGTTGCGGGAATTTGATAATTTGATATATAATATTGTATACTACACTTGCATAAACTTTAGAAAACCATTTGAACATTGGTTTGCAAATCAAAAAATGTACACATTGTGGGTAATTTGTGAGTTACAAATTCGTCTTTGAATTCTCCCATTTTTGGAGAGTTTGTTATTGATATGTGAATTGCGAATTGTGTTGCTAACAATTTTTTCGATTAAGCCTATATTTTTGCGTATAGATTTTAGTGCTATCTTTCTGTTGTTCACTAGGTATGTGACTATATTTAATATAGATCACACACTTAGGAGAACATTGGGAAAATGTTGTCGAAATATACACTTGAAAATAGTGGCAGTAACAGAAAAAAAAAATTAACACAATTTACTATTCACGTAGCAATGATGAATGGTTAGGACCCTTACCTTTTAATCAGAATTGGAGTGATAAGGCGAGCTTAGGATATGTTTACGTCTCTTGAACTTTTCACTTATTATTTTTGTGTTCTTGCAACAAATCAGAGATGGATATTGATAAGAGTTGGACAAAGAATAGAATTTGCACAAAATTTCAAGAATTTTAGAACGGTTTAAAAGCATTTATAAATAGGGCGAGGCCATTCGTAAACAACATGGGAAAGATTAGATGGCTGTGCACAAAATGTTTAAACATTCTCACGGATATATTGAAAACTGTTGAGGCTCACATATATCGTAATGGTTTTACCGTGAGTAATGTGAAGTGGATTTACCATGGTGAGACCGAGGTTTAGAATGCAAATGTGCATGCATAGAAAGAATGGGCAGTTTGGGAGATGAGATAATAGATGTCATGGACGACATAGTCGATGATGAGCATGGGTTCTGATGTTTACTAAATTGTTGGGGACTCTTTATTTAGAACTATACCCAGGAGTTCAATACCCAATAGTTTCATCGTTCTCGTCTTTAAACATTTTAGTGAAGTTAATGGGAAGGTCGTGAATAAATGGACAAATAAGTCTGTCGATCATCTTTTGAAGATGCTAAAGCTAGCATTCCAAAAAATAAACCTTGTGGACTCTCACTACGAAGCTAAAAATATGATGACGAAACTTGGTTTGGGTTACAAATCTATTTATGCCTACAAGAATGACTGTACACTATTCTGGGATGAGCATGCTGCTAGACAAACTTGTCCGATCTGTCAGAAAAGTCGTTGGATGCACACTTTTGGGAGAGGGTCTGGGAAGAATGTTTCGCATAAGGTGTTGTAATATTTTTCCTTGGCCCCAGACTTAAAAGTTTGTTTACCAGGAAGGATACTACAAAACTCATGAGTGGCACAATGCTGGTCGGTCGAGGGAAGAAGATGAGATGCAACATCTCGTAAACGAAAAGCGAGTGAGATCCAAAATATCCGATTGGGTTTGTCCGTAAACGGACTCAAACCATTTGGCAACATGAGTTAAGCTTACAGCATGTGGCCAGCTTACAACCTGCCACCTTGGTTATGCATGAAATCCAAATACCTCATGCTGACTTCTTGATCCTCGGCCCTCAAGTACTGGGTAAGGACATGGATGTATTCTTATGACCGTTAGTGGACGAGTTGAAGGAGTTATGGGCCAACGAATTGACATGCGTGACACTGGAACCAATAATAGAAGAGTGTTCAAAATACGTGTCGCATTGTTGTGGACAGTTAATGATTTTCCATCTAAGAGTAGTCTGTCAGGTTGGAGCGGTTGGGGTTACCTGACATGTCTTACGTGCAACGAAGAGAATTCTTCGATTTGTATAATCGATAAGACAGCTTAGGTGGGTCACCAGCGATTCCTGCCGTCTAGGCATCATTTCAAGAACAGCCTTGACTTCGACAAAAAGATGGAGAGGCGACATTTTCCTTGTCGGCTAACGAATGCAAACATTTTAGCACAATTAAGCCATGTGAGGTCTAGTATTCTAGGAAAGCACCCTAGCTAAGGGATGCTAGAAAGATGAGAAGTGATAACGAGTTGAATTGGAGAAAGACAACTTTCCGTTTTTCAGAAGTTCAATCGACTAGAGAGGAATGAGGATGTAAGTTTTCCAAAAAGACAACTTTCTGTTTTTCAGTCGTAGAGTTGCCCAATTGGAAATAAGACACCAACAACGATTTGTACCGATGTGTGGAATCAGGCAATGTGTTACATGCTCAACAACTGTAACTGTCCAAAAATTGAGACACACATGAAGTAAGACCATGTTGTTAAAAATATTCAATTCTCTTTATCAATTGTTCTTTAAACTACTTATTTGATTGTATTTGTATTTTACAGCGACCATAAGCAAGAGCTCTTGCACAATGGCTACCTAAACATCGACCAGGTGCATAAAAGAAACTTTCATGGTTGGTTTTAAAGAAAGGTAATCGACCAACGATCAGTCCTCTTTCAAATATATGCACATATTTATTTTTTGTAACATTTACTAAATCCATGTTTCGCATCATCCAGGTATATGCTATGCGCCAAAGCAACGCCCCTCATGTATCACAAGAGTTGTTTTCATTGGCTACTGGATGTTACACGCATGTTCTATCTCACGCAGCCTATGTCGTAAATGGAGTTCGGTTCTTAACTTATGATTGTGACGTCCAAAGGAAAACTTAGAATAGCAGCGTGCTTGTTTCAGGGATTGGAGAGAAACTTATTATCGGGCAGCTGTAGGAATTAGTGGAGCTTGAGTTTGGGTTGAACCTTTCAAGTGTTCTGTTCCGGTGCA
This sequence comes from Forsythia viridissima, assembly GCA_030279155.1. NCBI lineage: Eukaryota > Viridiplantae > Streptophyta > Magnoliopsida > Lamiales > Oleaceae > Forsythia > Forsythia viridissima. Next base: position 32,802,820 of record CM059045.1, read on the forward strand.
AATAGTTTAAATATGATGGCAGACGGAGGGTAACAAAGAAGAATGTTACTAGTATTGACATAAGTGCAGATGCATAAAGGATGATCAGTTCTTACTAGCTACTCAAGCACATAGGGTATTTTACATTGAAGATTTTTCTCGTGGTCCTAACTGGCGAGTTGTACAAGAAGTCCATCACACGAGCACGTGGGACATCCTGGATCTAACGCACTTAGACAAACGTGCTGTATAATACCAACTCTTCCCGATTTTCTCTGACAAACTTTGTTCGACAATGCATTAATATAACTAAAAACTACTTTATTAATTTTTGTTAGTATTTCGTAATAATTAATGATTTTGAATTAATTTTGAAATCTTAATATGATTTTGGCGCAAATGGTCCCTAACCTTTGTCCTTAGTGTAGAATTAGTCTCTAACGTTTATTTTTTGGCAAACAAGTTCCTAACCTATGTGTTTTGGTGCAAAATTGGTCCTTATAACAAATATACCCTTAGTTTTAAATAGAAGAAATTGTATGTGGATTCCTAATCATTACAAAATGTACAAATAGGTCCAATACTTTTATTTTTTAAAAAAAATTAAAGAAAACTAATGAGTTTTTTTTTAATTAACACTTTAGTAATAAACATGTCAAATAAAATTATTATTTTTATTATTAAGTAATTATATTATGTAAAGAGGGAGAAATCATTGTGAGAAATCACTTTTCTCCCTCTTTACTTATAAATTTTTCTCTCTCTCTTTACTTTAAAAATTAAGTTAAATAAATAAAAAATTCACATATATAATTTTATGACATTGAACTAATCTTATTATATTTTTATTTATCATAATAATACTAATAAAAATTAATTTACTTTTGAACGAAAATAAAACGATAAATTAAAATATGAAGAATATAGTTGGATTTCTAATATTTGAAGTTAATAAACATACAACTCAATTAAATAAAAGTATTTGAACATCAAGTTTTTGACAAAGTTTTTTTTTATACAACAATAAAATAAAAGTTTAGATTTTAAATAATTTAGTTACTTAATAATAAAAATAATAATTTTATTTGACATATTTATTACTAAAGTGTTAATTCAAAAAAAAATCCATTAGTTTTCTTTAAATTTTTTTAAAAAAAGAAAAGTATTGGATATATTTGTACATTTTGTAATGATTAGGAATCCACATACAATTTCTTCTAGTTAAAACTAAGGGTATATTTGTCTTTTTCATCCCATAAAAACCAATTTCGCACCAAAACACATAGGTTAGTAACTTGTTTGTCAAAAAATAAACGTTAGGGGACCAATTCCACACTAAGACAAAGGTTAGGGATCATTTGAGCCAAAATCCCTTAATATAATTAAAACTACTTTGTTAATATAGTTAATATTAATATAATTAAAACTACCTTATTAATTTTTATTAGTATTTCGTAATAATTAATGAATTTGATTTTGAAATATTAATATAATTGAAACTATTGTAAAATTATAGATAATGGTGAATGACTATTTGGTTTTATCTAGATGTTTATGTAGTTATCTATTTACTACAGAATAGTGTATTCTAGATAGGTTTTAACTCCTGTTGGAATCCTATAATAAGGGCATTGTTATAAAAAATTTATACACTTGAGTTTTGATTCTCTCTATTCTCTTCTTTTTTTTCTCTCTACTTTTCTAGTTTCATAACACGTTATTAGCACGAGATTCTAATCAACTGAGTTAGCAATTAGATATTATTTTTTTATTCAAAAGAAAAAAGGAGAAGCAAAACTAGGCAGCCAAACTGTGATATCAAAACAAAGTCCACTTTCTCAAGAGTCAATATCCCAAAAGAAATTCAAATGTCACCAACGGTTAGTGTTCATATCTCTATCCTTGCTTTGATTTACGAGTCCAACTCATATTATACTTTTTGTAATGATGTTTTTATGAGAAGCAATTAGAAGAACTATTCATGCTTTAATTAGAGATAATAATGCTTTAACTTTTATTCAATGGCAAAGGACAACAAATCAATGTTTTTATTATTCTAAAATATTCTTGAACAAGATTTGTTATTTTTTATTTTTCTGAAGAATTATATTTCTATCAATATTCTAGAAGAATGTTGTGTTATATTTCACAACCTAATATATAAATATTATATAAGAATATTTTGTTGCTCCATAAGTTGCATAATTTTATATTATATTAATATTCCAATAGAATATTAATTTCTCTCGAAGAGCCTAATTTTATAATATCTAATATTCTATAAGAATATTTTAATATTGTTCTTGAATATCAAATCTTTACTTTAGAATAAAGTTTAATATTTTAAAATAATTTGTTGTTGCTCCTGAAGAAGCACAACGTTATATTCATATTCTGGCAGAATATAACTTACTCTCGAAGAGTATAATTCATGTAATTTAATATTAAACTATTTGTTTGTGAAGAGCAAATTTTTATAAAATTTAATATTTTAAAATAATTTGTCGTTGCTCCTGAAGAAGCACAACGTTATATTCATATTTTGGCAGAATATGACTTGCTCCCGAAAAGCATAATTTTATATAATTTAATATTAAATTATTTGTTTTTGAAGAACAAATTTTTATAAAGTTTCATACTTTAAAATAATTTGTTGTTGAAAAAGTACACCGTTATATTAATATTCTGGAAGAATATAACTTGCTCTCGAAGAGCATAATTGTATAAGATCTAAACATTTATTATATTTTTGCTCATGATGAGTAAATTCTTACATAATCTAATATTCTTAAATAACAATTTGTTGTTGCTCTTAAAATAGCACAACATTTTATTAATATTCTAGTAGAATATTACTTGCTCTCGAAGAGCGTAATTGTGTAAAGACGTATCTATTGCAACGACTTATGTCATTGCTATTGGCGCAACAAAATGACGCAAATTGTTCCCGCCATATCCAAAAGTAATTAGCGAATACATGAAAAGACGTCGTTATAAATTACAAGTAATAGAAGCGATGCGTTACATATAGCGACGACATTTCTTTGTCGTCTCTATTGTACAGTACCAATAAGGACGGCGTGTTGTCGTCGCAATTGGTGTCGCCGCTATAGACACATTTTCTTGTAGTGTTTAATATTAAGTTATTGTTCCCGATGAGCATTTTAATATTTTATAGAAATATTATTTTATTGTTTTGTAGATTCATAAAATTTATACATGTCAATATTTTAGGAAAAAAAAATATTGAGTTCATTTTGAAGAAGAACAATTATTTGTATATTAATATTTATACAAATATTTTATTAATACTCATGAAGAAGTATAACTTTATGAATATTAATATTGTAAAAAAAATGATATTGTTTTTCCTGAAGAAACAAAAAATATAGAATATTTTAGAAAAATACTATGTTGTTACTCATGGAGAAGTACAATTATTATATGATTGATTTTGAAGAAACATTAAATTTGTACAAATCAATATTCTAGAAGAATATTTCTTTATTTTATTTTATTTTTGTTAGAATCGCAACTTAACTGCATAAATTAATGTTCTAATAGAATATTGTGATATTTTCTATTAGAATGCACAAATTTAAATACATCAATATTCTTAAAGAATACTTGGTTAATGTTTTTGAAAAAATAATCTTTTTTATATATACCAATACTCTTGGAGATATTGTATTGTTCTTGAAAAATATATTTTTGAACAAATATTATGTTATTCATTTCTTTTAATTTGTACTACACAAATATTGGTCCAATTAAACAAGTATTATGTTGAACCAAAAGTTCAATGTCCTAAAAATTTTATTTTTTGACATGTTGTTTAGATCATTTATATTTCAGATATGGCGACAATAGTAACGTACCTATTGTACATACATGCATCATGAATCCCTAAAGGGAAAAAAAAAACAAGAATGATAAAACAAATATTATGTTATTCATTTCTTTTAATTTGACTACACAAATATTGGTACAATTAAACAAATACTATGTTGGTACAATTAAACAAATACTATGTTGAACCAGTAGTTCAATGTCCTAAAAATTTTATTGATTGGCATTACCGATTAGACCATCCCGGATCAATATGATGTGAATTATTAATTAATGAGAATATCTATCGAAAACCAGAAGATTTTTCAATATAATGAATTCTCACATGATGCTTGTTCTCATGGTATATAAACTAATAGACATTCACTAGCTAAAATCGGGACTGAATTCCCTGCATTTCTGAAAATTATTTAGGGTGATTTATGGGGCTCCATCACCCTCCATGTTGACTATCTATATATTATTTGTATCTAATAGATACATATACTAGATGATTATATGTTGTTATTATTCGCAACTTGAAGTTTGCGAGATTACTTGCTCAAATTTTAAATTATGAGCATAATTTTCAGATTATTCAAATAAGACGGTGGTGTATCTTGTCAATACTAGTGAGTCTAAATCTCAAATTTTTAATAAATGTTAGTTGAGATGATGTTAAATGGTTTAGTACTATTATTTGTTATCGCCTCTAATTAAATTTTAAACCATTACTATTGAGAACAAAGTGCTTTCTATTTTTATCTAGGAAATGTTATTTTATATGCAGAAACACTTATACGCATCTTGCCAATAACAAAGTTATCCCTACTATAGTTGGCTTATGGTCAGAGCATAATATTACACATCTAATAATTTTTTATAGTGCAATATATGTACAATCGGTCTACCATAACACACTGAGATGGGCATTAAAAAATATTGAGAATACATGTTTAGTTTGGAACATTATAAAATATCTTAAATCCTAACGGGTGATATTTTATAATACAGTTTTTCGAATGTCATTTTGATAAGACAATTTTCTCAACATTAGGAGAGAGAAATTAAGTAGCTGAAAAGAATACATGAAAATGCAGTATATTATATTTTCTAGATCCTTGCACAAGACAATATGAACCAGAAGTTCGACAAATAACTCATTTGTAAGTTATACAATTGACAGATGTATTTACTAACCAAGGAGATTAAATTAAATCGCATATACCAGTTCTAAATGCTCCAATTTATATTAACGTTCATGAAGGACAACCTATTAACATTATGTCTAGTAAATTAATAACACGCTTGAAGCGTGGTGATATTTGATTCCAAAAAATTCTCAAATTAAAAATAGAGTCAATTATAAAGATAGTTTTATTGATGAGGTGTATACTCTTAGAGTGTATATAGACATAACTAATTATGAAAAACCCTAGAAGTGGTTTAGTTGGTTGAAATAATAAAACAAAAAGATCTCGTTAAGTTATGTCGTTATGAGAAAAAAATAGATTTAAAAATAAATGTTATTGACAATACTTTTGTATATAAAGAAGCGCTTCATATTATGAAAAGTACCGAGGATATTGAAAGAAATCTACCAAAGAATTGATTGGCCAAATAAAAGGATGCAATCCAAGTAAATTGAACTGACTAGAGAAACTTGAAGTCTCTGGACCTGTAGTCCGAGTACCTAAAGGTGTATATTTATGCAAAAAGGAAATTAGAAAATGAAGTCGTAACATGTAATCCACGACTTTTAACATTATAAATTTCGCAAAGGCTTATGTAAAGTAATCACAAGTTGATATCTTGTTAGCTTGTCAATGCATGACATATATGTATACAATGAATATTGTTATAATCAAATAATCTCGCATGACTAATAAAACTATGTATATAAATCCATGGATGATTTAATATTCCTAAAACATATAGTTCAACTTTTCAAGAACTTAATCGATCGAAGTACATATCTGAAATGATATTATAATTTGGGGGAGTAAATACGCGTTGTACTCTTTTCTTTGACCAAGTTTTGTCCCATTGAATTTTCCTGGCAATGTTTTTAATGAGACAATTTTAATGGCGTATTAAAAGAATTATGTATTCTTTTTCCTTCACTAGGATTTTTGTCCACCAAGTTTTTTTCTAGTAAGGTTTTAACGAGGCATATTCTTTCTGAAAATGACATACAATTGGAAGTGGTATAAATATTATAGTTATGGATGTCCATAACCTACAAAACATTTTATCCCATCTTAACCCTATGGTATATTGTCGTGTATTATAAATTATATATGAGACCATTGAAGGGAACAACAACAACATCTGTTTTTAATATAATTGCATCAAACCATCATGCTGACTACAGTTAACCAGAAATAATGTATGAAGATGATATTGCTTAAAGGTTATAACATGGATCACATTTCGCCAGAATTGTTTTATACAAATTTTAAGAAGATGGCGAAATTGAAGATATTGACGCACAAGATATGAATAGCTCGATACAAGTTTTTTTTTCATTAATTGACATCAGAGTGTAGTTGTACTCTTTTTTCTTCACTCAGGTTTTGTCCCACTAGGTTTTTCCGACAAGGTTTTAATGAGGCATCATTTGAGTATTCCAATTTTTGATAATTTTTTTTCCTTCTATTGGTATTTTTGTCCCATTGAATTTTTGCCAAACAACGAAGTAGTTATTGTGTAATAAGTTATTCAAAGTGGAGTGTTGTAAAATTATAGATAATGGTGAATGACTATTTGATTTTATCTAGATGTCTATGTAGTTATCTATTTACTACAAAAGAATGTATTCTAGTCAGGTTGTAACTCATATTGAAACCCTATAAATAAGGGCATTGTTATAATAAATTTATATACTTGAGTTTTAATTCTCTCTATTCTCTTCTTTTTTCTCTCTACTTAACTTCATTATTAATTTTTATTAGTATTTCGTAATAATTAATGAATTTGAACTATTTTTGAAATATTAATACAATTAAAACTACTTTATTAATTTTTATTACTATGTCATAATAAGTAATGAATTTGAATTAATTCTGAAATATTTATGCTTCACATAAATTTTGAAATAGCGACGACGTGTTGTCCCTATAGAATCGAATAAATTAGAAATTAAATGGCGCTTGTTTTTAGTGCGTTAATTAAAATGACGTCTGTAAACGATAATAGCGACAACAAAATGTCGTCAGTACATGATAACCCGTATGTATTCAGATTTATTCTTTTTCTCACATATTTTTCTCCCCCATTTCCCTAACCCTAGTCGCCGCAACCACCACCACCGCCCTATTTCTTCTCCATTTCTTCTCCCCAATAACTCCAGCCGCCGCCACCACCACCACCACCACCACCGTTTTCACAACAAATTGAGGTTAGTGTATTCAACCGGGTTCGCTAGTCGCAAGTCACAACCTGATAGCATTTAAGTCCTTTATCCTCAGTTCACAAGTCGAGGTTAGTGTATTCAACCGAGTTTACATGCTTGAATTTCGTAATAATGGAATTTTTCTGCTTCCCTTTTTTTTATTCCTTTTGGAATTTCTGTTGGCCTGTTTATTTAAATACTGAAAATAGTTAGTTATGTAGATTGGATTAGAATTTCTTGAGCTACTTAATTTGATTGAAACTGGCTAATTGAAGTGAAACTGGCGAAAATGATTTTTAGCGCGGCTGAGGAAGATTCAGCTTCGATAATTCTATTTTCCATTGAACAGGCTAGAGCACATTAGGGTTCCAATTTTTTCAGCTTCAAAAGATTTCTTTTTCTTAGAGCATGTTCATTCTTGAATTTATACATCTATGACTATCCGTGCACCCTCCATTATACTATAATTTCATTTCATGTTCAATCTTGAATTGAAAATGAGCTCTATTCGAATACTTTGAATAATGTACTCATTTTTCTTGTAAAATGTAATAAATTTGAAATAGATTGGTGTCTTTTTATTATATAGATATAAGGGGAGAATTGTTACGGATGAGTACGCTTTTGGGATCTTGATGAAGGGTTGTTGTGACACTGATGATTTGAAGAGAGGTTTTCAGGTTTTTGATTAAATTTATAATTTGGGTTATAGTCCAAATGTTGTTGTAAGCATTACGTTAATTGATGGGTGTTGTAAGAATGGTGAAGTTGGAAAGGCAAAGGAATTGTTCTGTAAAATGGAAGAGCTGGGTTTGGTTGCTAATCAATACACTTACACTATTTTGATAAATGTGTTCTATAAGAAAGGATTTAAAAGGGAAGGGTTCGAGCTCTATATATAAGAAGATGAAGATTGACGGGGCTTTGCCTTACTTGTATACTTAGAGCATGTTTGGTTAAGCCTAAAAATGTGTAAGTCTTTTTGTGATGGAAAATGCAATATTGTTTTAAATATGTGAATTATTTACTGCCGTGGATAGATCAAGAAATCTTATTCTTAGAGCGTGTTTGGTTGAGCCTAAAATATGTGTAAGTATTTCGGGAAAAGAGTTAAAAATAAAAGACTAAATTTTGAAACTAAAAATATTCCAAAAAGAGTAACTTGTTGAATTACTTTTCAGGTTAGTCAAAATATTCTTAACATCAAGTGAGTTGTGTATGTATAAGGTGTATGTATAAGGTAAAGAGTAGAAATTATTTGATATATATTTAATATACAAACAGTGTGGAAAACTTAATATTTTTATGGAAAAATAGCATATTTCATCCTCAATCTTTCAAAAATATTGGAGATATATCCCTAACCTTTAAAAATAGTGTCAGTCACCTCCAACATTTAAAGAAATAGGCATGGTAGGTCCTCCATCTGTTTTCTCCATTAAACATCTCAATTGCGCAGTACGCGCTTTTTTTTCTCAAAATTAAGTGATTGGACATAGGTAAAATTGTCAGTCCATTACAGTCTTCCCTCTATTTTTCCTCCATATTCTTGTTTATTACTTTTTTCTGACATCTATTTTATTGCAATATATATACCCGTATAGTATTTTCACTCCAATTTGCTCTCTCTTATCCGCCTCTCATTTTCTACTAGAAAAATGGCTGGGAGGGTATGTCGATGTGGAAATCACATGGATCTAAAAACTTCTTGGACTCATGAGAACCTAGCTAGGAGATTCTATGTTTGTGAGGTAAATTAAGAAGATACTCTTGTTGACACCAATAATGAAACATTTCACACTTTAATTTATGTACCCTAGGAATCGTTGTGGTTGCTTTGTGTGGTTTGATCCACTAATTTGTGACCAGGCAAAGCAAGTGACTCCAGGGTTGCTAAATTCGAAGCGAAGATATAAAAGAAAGATAAACGAATTAGAAGCTTATGTGAAGACACTTGTAAAAGAGATTAACAAGCAATAGTTAGAGATCCGAGGTCTACAAGCAGAGAACAAAGTATTGTTAGCAGGAATTGAGAATGTGCAAACTAGTATGGAAAAACACCCGTGGAGCCGTGTATGGATTTGGTCATTTGTATTTGGGTTTTTCCTCATGTGGATCTTCTTGTTTTAGGATATCTGTAATTTCATTATTTGTGATAATCAGAGTTTGTATTGTTAATGTAACTTATCTCTTTAATTTAGGTTGCTAATTCCTAAACATTGCAATTTTTTGTTGCCTTTGCTTATGTCTATGTTATGTGCAAAAAAAAGTAGATTAATAATGTGAACCGTATGTACAAAGGACAATAAAGTTTGGGGACCCGTTATGCTACATCAAGTAATACCTTAGCATGAATTATCACACACATTTGAAAGGTTGAGGATGAACGATGATAGTGCATTTAAAGTTTGGGGTGTCACATGCTACGGACATCAAACATTGGGGACCTTTAATGTCAAACTTTTGAAGCATAAAATGGCGAAGATTGTGCTTGTATTCATAGCTTAACCTTGCTTAAAGTAGCTACCAGTCATAATTCTAGCAACCCAATACGCAATACAGGTATCATTTAGCAACCAAAAATACAAAACATCATCCCTACTTAGTTGCTCATGAACCCAATGGAACTAAATACATTACAGATCCTAAAATTCATACAGAATACTCACAAAAAAGACTTCTTCCATAAAGATGAATATTGAAATGAAAAATCCAAATTCATTTTTTCTACTTCTTTGCTTGAGGTTCCTTGCAGATGGTATTTCTCTTGTGGCTGATACTTGCCTTGTCATTTGTGGTATTAGATTTGTTGTTGGATCTACACTTGTTATGCCCAACCTTCCCAAATACACTGTATGTCATCTCCATCACTTGTCTATTTCTTTTTCTGCTTTAATTGGTACTTCATCTAGTTCTTTTCCCTAACCTTCTTCGGCCTACCAGGTCATGGTCGATAAGGTGGTGGAACAACTAGATTTTTCTTTCTATCTGCCCAACACTGTGGCCGATCCATTGAGTGGATCACTAGATTATAAGCCTGCAAGAACATTATTATGTTGTAGCACTCTTCCACATATTGTTCCACAACCAAGTGTCTTTCCTGTATTTAGCTCAATGCATGGCTGCACAGAATGCCACCCAATTGGTAGCTTATGCAAGTACACCTCTTCGAACAGAAGTCAATTGCATATGTATTTCTTGAAATGAAGTTCTCAACCTCAAACTCATTATCCCCAGCCCGTGGTTGCTAGCAATATCTGGCTCCCTCCTCATTTTTTTCAATGATTTTCCATATTTTTGGAGCAATTCCATTGTGCCATTTGTGAACAGAATCTCTCTTCTTCGCCATATGTGTCATAAGATAAAACCTCAACTTTTCTAGCAATGAAATAACTGGCTTGTCTTTAGCTTGCACTATTGCACCGTTGAACGACTCACAAAAGTGTTCATCAATGTGTCACACTTTACTGTATCCTTGAAGTGTAACATACTCTATTGCCCTATTGGCTTGTCTACCAACCATTTGTGTGCCTCAACATCCTTAACTTTCATCCTTTCCATCAATTACTTCCATTCGGCCTCAGTTGTCACACTGGTTGCTCTCTATAAAATGCTTTTCAGATTTAAACCTCGATGCTGACATCTGAAGTTATTGTGTAAATGCCTAACACAAAACGATGCTCCACCTCTTTAAACAACATATCTAATGCATCCACTAACCCCTTTTGCTTATCACTTATGAAGGTCCAACTACTTACATCAACAATACCCAAATCATCAACCAACAACCGCATGAATCAAGTCCAACTACTCTTGTTTTCTGACTCCACCACAACATATGCAATAGAGTACATTGCATTCTTCCCATCAATACCTACAATCGACAAAATATGGCACTCAAAATCACCCTTCAAGAAACATCCATGAAGCCCTATTACTATCCTACACATTGCTCTAAAGCCTTGTTTGCACGTAGCCAAGCAACATAAACCCTCCTAAACTCCCCCACCTCCCCAGCCATCATTGTCTTCAAGATAATACCAGGATGACTCATCCTCAAATTTTCACAATAATTACACAATATGAAAAATTGTTGTTGACTTGTACCTTTAATTGCTTCCAAATATTTGGTTCTAGTTCTATAAAATTTCTACTTTGACGTAGTCAAAGCACAATTCTTTTTCATTGCATCCATGAAACCATTCAATTGCCACTCTGGATTATATTTAAATGTAGGGTAATTTACACTTTTGGTCCCCAACCTTTCAAATATGTAACAAATCTATCCTTAACTTTTTTTTAGCACCAGGCATCTCCAACCATTGTATTTTATTGCAAATCACATCCTTTTCACATATTTTGATAGTTTTTCCCTCCTATTTAAATAAAAGAATACAAAAAAGCTAAAAACAACACAATATAAAAATAATAATTGCAAAAGAACTCCCATAACTTTTAAAAAATACAAAATAAGTTCATCTTCTCCAAAACTCCACCCTACCCCACCTCACCCCCACCTCTCTTATTTAATACCCTACCCTACCCTACCCTACCCTACCCTACCCTACCCTACCCTACCCTACCCTACCTTACATATCCCTACCAAACACCAACAATGGATATAGCACAAGCAGGGTCACAAGCTCGCCATTGAGTGAGCCACTCCTCGGAGTATATCACCAGCAAGATGTTGAATTTATTTTTTAAAAATAAATTACGTATAAAACTCTGTAAATGAAAAAACAATGGATGTGAAATTGGGAACTTACTTCGTTCGTTGACCAGAATAAGGTTTATGCTCTCCATCAACAAATAAGTATACAGTAAGAAACCCTTTAACTTCATATTTCTCTGCCAACTCATTCTCCTCCGTGGCATCCACCTTCGCGAGTTTTACATTCTCCGCTTTCAGCTCAGTGGCAGCAGCCGCGTACTCTGGGGCCGCAGCCTTGCAATGTCCACTCCATGGCGTGTAAAACTCCACCATCACGTACTTATTTTTGTTGACAAAATCACTGAAATTCCCATCCGTCAAAACGACGACGTCCTTCTCATCAATTTTGGCAATCTCATCCTCCTCCGCCTCTTCGTGACTGAAGCTCGACAGGACCTCGAAATCGTAATAATTCTCAAAGTCATCATCTTTATTGTCTGAGTATTCAGCGTTAGAGTAAGAGTATTTTGACTCTGATGAGACGTCTGCTTCGACTTTTTCGAGAAAACTTAGGTTTTCCTCATCGTCGGTGGTGGCGGTGGAAGAGAGAGTCACTATATATAGGAGATAGAATAGAAAGAAAGAAGCTAGCGTGAGAAGAATGAGTCGGTGTGGCATTTTTTGGGTTTGGGAGAGTGTGTTTGAGTCGGATCGGAGTAGGAAATCTGACTAAGATCTGACTGACTATGATTGGGCTCTACAGTGGGTGTTTTTGGAGATGGAGGAAGAAATGTCTTCAACGTCGGATGGAGATGGAGGAAGAAACGTCTTGCTGGTGATATACTCCGATGAGTGGCTTAGTCAATGGCGAGCTTGAGACCCTGCTTGTGCTCCATTGTTGGTGGGGGTGGGGGTGGGGGTGGGGGTGGGGGTGGGGTGGGGTTTTGGAGAAGATGAAATTATTTTGTATTTTTTAAAAGTTATGGAAGTTCATTTGCAATTATTTTTTTATGTTTTGTTGTTTTTAGTTTTTTTGTATTTTTGTTTATTTAAATAGAAGGGCAAAATTGTCAAAATATATCAAAAAGACGTGATTTGCAACAAAATACAAAGGTTGGGAATGCCTGGTGCTAAAAAACGATTATAGATAGATTTGTTACATATTTGAAAGGTTGGAGACTAAAAGTGCAAATTACACTTAAATGTATCCAGGTACTTTTCGGCCAAGAAGTTTGCATCAACGTGCTTGCTACAAAATGTCATTTTACAAGTGTGGTCCAATGTCTTGGTCGTCTTGTGAAACCTTGCACATAGCAACCTTGGGCAGTCATCATGTACGCACACAGCACGTAGACGAAGCTTGTTATCTTTCTTGTACTTCACTTCTCTAGCTCGCTTTATATTGTGTTTTATGATTGCCATCTTTAACACCTTCTTGTCTGTAAACTTCAGACCTGTACAATAGAATGTACAAGAGCTATGAGTTCACACGTTGTGGACCTGGTTGGTTACAACACATGCAAAAAATATGAATGCAAAAGTTGGGGACCTGGCATGCAACTCCATGTTTTACATACCAATTTCAAGTTGAGGGTCATCCATGGAATCATTGTCCATGAACACATTGTCAGGCATTTTGTATTTGTGTTTGCCTTTTCCATCGTCATTGTCACTAGCCAAATTCCGTAATTCATCAGACATTTAATCATCCATGCTTCAACACTCCATGTTAGGATCATTCGTGAAATGACTCCAGCTGTAGTTTGTATCAAAGTAGTCATCATCGTTTAGGCTAGGAACCTCTTGATCCTAATCATAATCTACCAATTGTTATTCTCCATCTAATCTGCCTCCATCAGTATCATCATCATTATGTTCACTCTCAACCCCACTTGCTTTACCTCTACAATGTTCACCACAGAACACCATATCCTCAACACCAGCACTATAATTTTGCACACCTCCATCTTCACCACGCACTCCACATGCATACAAATCCTCGAATTGATTGGCAAATAAATAGTCACCATCATTTCTTAGTATATTCTCTAATTCCTTTACTACATCGTACTGAGTTCCCTTAAAACAATCGTCTTGGGATTCAACCGGTGGTTGTGAACCAGTTAATGGTTGGCTTTCTAGCTTTAGCCTTACCTACAACATCATCCACTTTATTTGTACAACTTGGACTCTCTTCAATATCATAGTCCACCACGACATTTTCTTTTTTGTTTGATTCTATTTCATGGACAAAGCCTACACTATTCGATACCACAACATTTGATCCTTCACCAATTACAAACCTTTCTTCTAACTCTCTAATCACAACAGACAATGTACCAGATTTTCATAGTTGGGAAAAGACTTTTGGTCGTGTCACTATATAGATGTCTATAACCCTATATTTGCTAATATCCTCAATCAAATCCAATATATCTCCGTTGTAGATCAACCTCATCAACCCATTAGTCAAATTCTTCTTAAGTTTTCTATACGTGAAGGCCAATGAAAGATGATAATCCAAAAATTCACCAATATCAGTCAACACAAATACGACAATAAATCACAGTCCACCCAATCAATATAATGAACATGCCTATTCAAGTAGATCACGTTGTCCATTCTCGTGAAAAACTTTCCATTGTGAATGCACTAGATGGTGAAAAATGTTGAATTTTATTCTACAATAAAACTTCCAAAAAATACAACAAAAATTTGTTAGTGGCTTCATGGTAACAAAAAGGAAAAATGTTTGAAATTTTTTGGATAATATCAAACAAAATAAAATATTTTCCACCACTTTACCATATGTTGGAGTTTCTCCTTCTCTTTCCCCTTCTTTGTGGTAGTCCCAGTGGTACTTCATTGTGCTTCAAAGTACAATTGAAAAATGTGCTTCACAGTATTCTGGAAAGATAAGATGGGTGATGGAGTGGTGTTATCGGCGACGTTCTCAAGAGTGAACAATTATTCATATTGTGACTCGATCATGGAGAAGAAATAGTGGTTTTGGAAGATAACAAGAAAACCCACGTTTCAATATCATATTTCATAAAGGAGAATAGAACGGTCCAGGTTATAGTAGACTGAAAAATATATCCATGTCCATCCAATCTCTTAATTTTGAGAGGAAAAAAATCGCATGCAGTGCAATTGAGATGTTGAACGGAGAAAATAGATAGAATTCGTCATTAGGGACCTACCATACATATTTCTTTAAACGTTGGAAATGTATAGTGCTATTTTAAATGTTAGAAGTACATCTCAATGTTTTTGAAAAGTTGGTGACACATGTTGTTCAAATCTTGGGTGGTCTTAGAAAATTGCCAATTAGAAATGTGAAATTGATTTATGAATGATAAAGACTTATAAGACCCCACGCATTTACAAGTTGATAATGGTCCCTTTTTTTTTTTAATGCTAATACCATGCTTTAAATTCAATTATTTAATTTGTCTTCTTGTTTTTGCGAAGGCAACTTCTGCCATTCCATGTTAGCAGCCCATTTTAATTAATTTCATGCACTTCTGGCCTCTCTCTTTTTTCTTGTAGATTGCCAGCTGTGCTGGTTTTAATTATTTGAAAGTGACTGGCAATTCACTTTTGGACCCCCAATTTTAGTTCCTTCACCATTTTATCAATTTCAAATTTAATCCAATAGGAAATTTTATGCCCTTTCTGTCTTTGTTCCCGATTATTTTGCAAGTCCAAGATCTAACTACAAAATTGTTTGTCTAAAAATTGTTTGTCTATGTGAAACATAATCGAACTATACGCTAATTTTTCCATTGAAGATAGACTTAAGACTTAATATATTTATAGTATAAAAGATTTTTTAGGGGGACTATTTTTTTTGTGGGAGAGAGGTAATGTTTTTCTGCCTTTTTTTTAATTATTATTATAAGTATTTTGTGTTTATTTCTTTGATGCTCTCGTTAGCATGGATTAGTCCTTAATTCATAATATATACATCACCATGCCAAGTAGAAACAAAGGTGAAGAAATCTAAAATTATTTTCCCAAGTGGCTCATGTGGGCTGGTCCACATGCCTTAAATAATATGGGTCCATGGTAGAAATTGTGTTTTAAACTTTTACTCCTAGAAAATCACTATAAATTTTCTCTATATACTTTAAAGAAAAAAAAAAGGTGAAGATATATATGTTTATTTTTTTTATTTATCTATCTCAAAATTATAGTCCACTTTCTTTAATGATAGTATAATTAATTTCTTAGTTTTATATACTCATATTTAATGTGTGTTGTTGTCAATAAATATGAGGAAAATTGGTGCAAATGGTCTCTAACGTATGACATTAGTGCGCAAATGATCCCTAACCTTTCATTTTTTGCGGAATAGTCCTTAACCTATCCATTTAGGTGCACAATTGGTCTTTTTTGAAAGATTCCATTAAAAACCTATCATTTAGATACGCAAATGGTCCCTCTCATTTTTTTTTATCTTTATTAGTGAGGATAAAATTGTCAAGTTTTATTTTTTTTTCTTTTTTTCAATTGGCGCAAATGGTCCCTAACCTTTACCTTTGTTATTTGGCGCAATTGGTCCTTATTTGATAAAAAGACAAAAATATCATTAGTTTTAATTAAAAAAATTTGCAATTGGATTTCTAACCTTCGCAAAAAGTGAAAATAGGTCCGATACTTTAATTTTTTTATTAAAAATAAAAAAACTAACAAATTGATAATATGCTAAATTATTTTGTATATTTTATAAACTATAATGAAATAACTAAAATTTAAGCTCATAATTATTAACAAATGTGCTAATTAAAATTATTTTGTTAGTATTATTAAGTAATCATATTATGTAAAATTCAAACTTTAATTTTATCATTACAACATTAAAAAAAAAAATTCCGCAAATAAAGAGTCCAATGTGCTTTACAATCGCCCAAGAGCTTCTCTTGCTCCTCTGGTTAAGTTTCTGGGTTTTCATCTTCTTCTATATGGTTCTCTACAGTTTTCACTGAAATCTCCTTCTTTGCAGTACTCTTTTCGAAGTAACTCACCGGAGGCATCTCTGTCAACCTGAGCAAAATCCTCAGCCCAATATAAGATTACAAATTAAAAAAACAGATCTATAACTCACCAGAGGCATCTCTTTCGTGGTTTCGTTGTCGCGAAACAGAAACCAAACCAGGTGGTTTCGCGGTCGCAAAACCACTCCTTAGTTTCGTGATTGCGAAACCGAAACCAGGTGCCAGGTGGTTTTGCGAAACCACTTTCGTGACCGCGAAACCATGCTAAACCGAAACTCCGCAAAACCACTCCCTGATTTTCGCGATCACAACCGGGGGATTCTCCCCCTTGTCGCGGGGATTCGCTGGAAAAATCCCGGCAACAAGGGAGGCCTGGATTTAGTAAGGTTTTCCCGGTGACAGTAGGGGGCTGGATTTGGTGCGGTGCGGTGCGGGGCGGGGCGGGGCGGGGCGGGGCGATGGTGAAATATTTATTTTTCCTTAATTGTTTTTAAAAAAATAAATTAAAAATTTATGTTGGGCTAACCAATAGCTATGTGATCCAAAATCGGGTTGGGTTGGCCTAACAAATTTGAGCCCGTATAAAAATGGGCCAAGGCAAGCCCAACCCAATATTGTGTGGCCCGTCAAGTTTTGGGCTGGGCTGGCCTGTCTGGCCCATTTGCCACCTCTAATTCTATCCATGTTCTATTTGATTCTTTAGGCTCTCGATTTCTCGTACTCTATGATTATTTAATATTAAATAAAATAATTAAATTAGCACATTTTAATTTAGTATATTATCAATTTGTTAGTTTTTTTATTTTTAATAAAAAAATTAAAGTATCGGACCTATTTTCACTTTTTGCAAAGGTTAGGAATCTAATTGCAAATTTTTTTAATTAAAACTAATGATATTTTTGTATTTTTCATCAAATAAGGACCAATTGTGCCAAAAAAACAAAGGTAAAGGTTAGAGACCATTTGCGCCAATTGAAAGAAAGAAAGAAAGAAATATAACTTGACAATTTTACCCTCATTTATAAAGACAAAAAAAAAATGAGAGGAACCATTTGCGCACTTAAATTATAGGTTTTTAATGGATTTTTAATGAAATCCGTCAAAAAGGACCAATTGCGCACCTAAATGGATAGGTTAGGGGCCATTCTACCAAAAATAAAAGGTTAGGAACCATTTAAGCACTAATGTCATACGTTGGGGACCATTTGCGCCAATTTCTCTAAATATGGACTACAATTATATTAATGTATGTGTATATTAAGAAAATGTGAGTAAAATTAATTTATTGTTCCAATTATAATAATTAATTATTTTTAATTTGTATAAAAATAAAAGTAATCATATATGTACGAGACAAAAGGAGTACTTTTTAAGCTTAGCCAAACATACTCCAAATTATATGAAAATTGAAAGAGCATTAATACACTTAGTGATTAAGCTATAAAGATATTTAAATTTTACATTTGATGTAAGAAATTCTTGAGCTGAAAGTTTAATTATTGCAGGTAATATAATGGTTTACCATTTTGTGTCCCTACAAATTGTATTTTTTTTGAGCTGGACATGAACCATTCTGATCCAATTATTGCCAGTGTGTACTCCTTATCTAGTCATAAAGATCTTCAAAACCTTTTCTGTAATGTCATGTTCTCAAGTATCCTAATATTCTATATTCTCTGGAACCAGATCATTGTCTTTCTGTCTCTTCCTTTGTTTAAAATCAAAGACTCGTTAATTATTTTCCCTAAAAAAAGAATTTTCTTGATTGTACTATTAAAGAAAACTGTACCAGATTCTTTATTGGAATTCATTGCTTTGTTTATGAGATTTAAAAGTAGGCATTTAGAGACAAAAAAATATCTGCCGCAATCAAGTTCATATAGAAAATTTTTTGTATGTAGCATTGGACATAACTAAATAATATAATAGATAAGAGTTTAACTTTTTCTTTCTTCTTTAGTACCGTCATAGTCCGCTCACCAAACAAGAAACATAACACTGACAGAAGTTGTTTTGGAGCACACAAAAGGGTGAAAAATAAAAGATCAAAACTACATCAGTCATAGAAAAATAAAAGGAAACTAGTTATCATAAAATAGTAACAAGAAAATTGAAGATTTTGATGCCACTACCAAAAAGTTGTTGATATCTTGGAATGTGGGCTGATCTGTGGAACAGCAAATGAATTGTCATCACTCCACTTTCTGCTGGATTTGATGTTTGTAACTTCCTTGGACTCCTTGATCCCATTCGGATTTGGATCCCAAAAGGCCATGTGTAAAGGAGGATATAATTGATTTTGGGTCTGATGTAAACAAGGGGCTTGTGGGACCCAACTGCCCATATTTTCTGGGGAAAAACCACTCAGATTGCCCTCAATATCAGCACCCCAGAATCGAAACATATCATTTTCTGCACCCTACAATAAGATCATATTAAATAAATTCAGATCACGTTTTCACTCTAAAAGTTTAAGTTTAAGCCGAGTTTATTTAACACAATGTGAGGACAATTAAAAAGCAGGTTGAAGACTAAATTTAAATGAATAAATGACAGATTTAAGCTCGTTTAACATAGAAAACTCGAGTTTATATATATTTATGTATGGAACCTATGGATGTCAAATTTATGAATTAGATAGATGAAAGAAGCAATAATGCAAACCTTACAGAGACCATCATAAGCAGAAGAAGAATCAAGAAGGTCTTCAACATGCCACCCTGGTAGCATTTCTATCAAATATTCTGATATGCTACTTGTTGAAAAATTATGCCCTCCATTTACCAGCAATTGACTACTCTGGTTGTCATTAGCAGCTGCTGCTGCCGGTGGAGGCGGTGGTGGTGGTGTCGCAGTTTCATCTGTTGACGTGGTGGTAGTACTATGGGGTTTGTTGGAGGGAAGAGAAGGAGATTTATTTCTTGAATTTTGGGAGTTTATATTAGTTGGAGCAGAAGTTGTGGATATTGGTGTTGAAGGATAAAGGACAGAGATTGCAGAAAGTTTTACACCAGTGAGAAGAAACCTATTGTGCTTTGAAGTATGCTCATTTACACTATGTATTGATTCATCACACTCTTTGCATAGAATTGCCCTGTCTTGTTGACAAAACAACAAGGCCCTCCTCTCCTGCAAATACAGATTAATTAGCACTAATCTCGACTTACACTAATGTAATAATAAAATCCAATAACAAACAAAGTAAATACATAGATTTATAGTGGATTAGGCAATACTAAGAAAAAGAACTGTCCAGTCATATATAGCTGAACACCAAAAGGGGAGGAAGATTATTAAGATACCTGACAGATATCACAGAGAGGAGCCTGTTTAGGGGAAGGTTGGAGGAGGGAGAAGCGTTCGTGTTTTCCGGCGAGCTTGTTGGCATGGTGGACACGGCGGTCGCAGGCGTCGCAAAGGGCGGCCTCATCCGCCACGCAGAAGAGT
Organism: Forsythia viridissima; assembly: GCA_030279155.1. Taxonomy (NCBI): domain Eukaryota; kingdom Viridiplantae; phylum Streptophyta; class Magnoliopsida; order Lamiales; family Oleaceae; genus Forsythia; species Forsythia viridissima. Next base: position 32,823,122 of record CM059045.1, read on the forward strand.
ATTGCTTCATCTTTATCACATACATCACACTGGATCTTCATTTTGATCGATCTGAGAGCTGATCCTTTTGTGTATTTCTTCAGAATCAAATTGATCACCAGAGAGAAATGTGCAGGATGGGGTTATGGGGCGTTGGATTTAATAGAGGAGAGTAGAGAGAGAGGGTGGGGGGTTTGTTTTATTATATTCAACCATTATTATCAATAAATATTATGAATCTGGAATGTAATATTAATGTTAACGTTGAGACTGTAAAACATTGAGGGTTATGTTGGTGAGGATAAAATCCGATGAAATATTTTGATCATTCACGATCAAAAATCGTAACATGATTAAAGGGGGGAAAAAGCTAAAAATACATTTAAATTGTACTTTTTTATGTTTAGTACCATCCTGTATTGAGTAATAAACATTTGTTTCACTATTAAAATAAGAATGTGATGAAAAAAAGGTCGAAGCATATATACGATAATTGTTATCGATTTTAATTTTGTAAGTTGACAGATTGGTAACAATTAATAAAGTGATAAGCAGAGTAATGAACTCACGAAAACTAGCAATTCATTAACTAATTAATGTGTAATTTAAGTTTTAACAAAATTAAAACACAGATTCGTTGAGAATTCTAATTCTAAGATTGTTTTATTCGAGTTTAACTAAGTCTAAATTATTACAAATCAAAAGTAATTTAATAGCAAATTCGAGGTTTACTAACACTAGGATCGCAATTCCACCTCTATGTTCATTAATCAATTATCCGTTAATTATTTTCACTAATAATTACCCTAGGTTCAAAATCGGTGATTCTGCAATAATCAAAACCCTCTCTCAACAATCTATTAATTATATATTGATATGCAAACCTAACCATCTCTAGCTATGAACTAATCAACATCCGGAGGAAAAAGAAGAAAACAAAAATAAAACAAGTGATTCCTTGTCGAAGAATCTTCAATCCGCTCCCTTGATCTCTTTTTCTTGTTATGTATTCTCCCTTGATTCGTCTTCCCGCCATTCGACTATTCTCTGACTTTTATATCCATTAAAATTGCCCCAAAAACGTGTTTAAAGTTATGTTTGGATCCTGTACTAAATAGAGTTCTGGAAACAGAACTCTCTAACCACGATATACCCATGCGATCACATGCAATACCGCATGATCGAATGGTTGTGCCTTGTAAGGTTCTTCAGACGAAATTAGCACCTTGCGATCGTACATTAACTTACCATGTGGTCGCATGGTTAATTTGTTTTTCATTCTGCAGCATAGTTCTTTAATATTTGCACGACAAGCCCCTCAACTCTCTTCAGTTGTTCAATTGAGTCAATTTTTTCTCCTGTTTGCTTTCTTTTCTTTCAATCAACACTCGGATTCGGTTTTTTCCTATAATGATAAAAAAAACATGCCATTATGTTGAAACACGCGTACGAGTACTCATAATTGTCCTTTTTTGTGGACTCCGATAAGTACAAAAATTGTACTTATCAAACACCTCAAACTTAAACATTTATTCTTCCTCGAATATACTAACTATTAATAATCATGCGCACAAAATAAAATAAACAGTAACAAACTTCACAAAATAAATAGCGTGCCGTTCTTGCTTCAACTTTTTAAACGACTCGTAACTCATGACAAGTGTCCAGGTATTACTATTGCAAATGCTCTTTTACTTAAGCCATGCTTGAGATGTGCGTATGAGCAGTTAATCCAACGTACTTAATTTCTATGGCGGTGATAGTACAACCATTTTGGTCAAACTCTCCTTTCTCTCTCGTAGGATTCACTTTCCTCCAAATTGCTATTTTCTTTGAATTCTCGGGGGATCGAATCTAAAGCTATGATTTACTCATTATATTCTTGTTCAAAGCTGGTTGAGACGGCCAATGATCGTGACTAACTAGGTTTATGAAGATTCTCCAATTTCTGAGGGCTTTTGACCAAGAAGTTTTCACTAAGTAAGTCAAACTCATTAGTTATCTAATTTCCATGTTAACTCCACAAAGGCTCATTCACGTTGGCTTTAGCTAAAATTAAAATTTTTTTATTTTTTTTCTTTTATTTTTTTTATATATCTTATGTGCAAAACTCAATTCATTAAGCTTTCTAGATGACTCATACAACAAGTTTTAGGCAGATGACTCCTAGGTCTTTTGAACCTTAGGGCACCGAGTTCCCCTACGGACTTTATCACTCGAGTCAAAAAGGCTACGAAGAGAGATATAAGATAGTAATAGCCTATTCCTTTGCGTGCAAGAAGTTCATTCGCGGAGATTAGATTCCTAACATTCGATCATTACCTAACTTCCTCAAGCTGGCCTAAAGTGCTCTACACAATCTTTCAACACGTATAGAATCAACACAAGCCTAGATAGCCACTCTCACTGCTTAACTATTACCAAACTTAATTTCTCTATTGGTTACTTATTTGAGATGCAAATGGTATTGAATTGATAGTCGTAGTCTCAAAAAGACATCCTATTGTTTTCAATATAAGTGCACCCACATAGCTAAAAACATCATAACTAATCGACACAACACGGTATCAAACGTGGATAAATAGTTTACATCATTAGCCGGCAAGGCTATTCATGATACGTAAGCATGTACACAAACATATATAAATGTTTATTTTTACCGAATGTCAAGAAAAAATCAAGCAAATGTTTTTTTAATTCTTTTATCCTCCACCCCAAACTTAAAACAAGAATTGTCAGCAATGTAAAGATAATAATAAAAATAAATAAATAATGAGATCAAAGACTCTCCGGAGGTGGGTCGAATGGTGCTGTCAAGGTATTGGTCGACAAATATTTGCATAAATGTCGTCCAGCTGGCCTACACATATGTCAAGATGCCTCTTGACCTGGTCGCAGTCGGATCGAATCTGACTCTGCTCTAGATCAATTTGTCTATGACAGCTCTCATGATATGTTTGTGTATGTCTAACTGTGTCCACACGAGATTGCATCATCGTCAACTCCTGCTGCACCGTGCGCAACTCAATCCTTGTAGCAACAATGAGCCTCGACTGATCAGTCTGACCCTCTAGTAGCTGACGTAGCATGGGATGTCTCCGGGATGTGCGACAGGCTGATGTGCAGCTGGGTGTTCCTCTTTGATCCTTAATAGTTGGGACTGGCCTTGCAGCTTGTGTAGTGTGTCGTCGAGCATTTTCCAAGGTATAACGATTGATTGGCCCCTTCGATTTCACCACCGGCTCTTTTGAAAAAATGTAAACCTCTGCTGCCTCACAAATACCACTAATCAAGCCCAAAAAGATGGCAATGTACCTTTTGTCCTTCTGGAAGCCTAGACTACTGATTAGTGTATAGATGTAGCTTCCCAAATCTATTTTCCTCCCATAAGCTAAATGGTACAGAAATCGTACCCTCGCGTCATTTAGGGTCGTGCGGTGCTTGATCAGGTCGACGTTGTGGCTCACAAATAAATTTAGGATTAGTAGGGATTCTATCAACTTACTGTACTCAAAGTCCTTCCCATGTAGTGATCATGCATCGTATCGGCCATACAAAAAATTGGGCCACTTCTCTCATATCACGGACAGTGGGTAACAGGTGAACATCATCTGTTGTAATCTCATAGTAATGGTCAATGACCTGCAGGGTTAACATAAAACACTTACCCCGTACCCAAGTCTTTCTATAGTGATATGTTCCCATTATCTCGATCTCCTGGTTGAAATTGGTATAGGACTCGTGGACAAGCTGGGGATAGATCTTGTGCGGTGTTTCTGCGATTTGTAACCATCTACATATATCGATCAAGTTGTATATCTCGAAGTGTGAGAAATCTTTCAATTGTACCATCTGCTCTCTCCAAACACTCCAAGGACTTGTGATCTTTGAAAAATGTTGTTTGTGATCCTCGAATAGGTAGTGGAGAGAGTAAGTGGTTTCCGTACGTGCTCTCCTTGAAGTTCTTTCGACTGTCTTTTTCTTGCATTTTTCCACAGTGTTGAGATGGGTCATTTCGAAGCCATGACCTACAAAGTAAATGAAATCAAGTTAGTCATGTATTAGATACGAGAAATAACATAAATGGTTACATTTGTCACCCCCAAGCTATACCGAAAACAAGGCAAATTTCTCTATAAAATGTGTTCGACTTGCTACTTCGGGTATCAATAAAATGACCCAATATTGTTCAAAAGTCAACCGGCAAAGTAGGGTATGGAATTGCATGCTTTGGTCTACCACATTCAAATTTCATAGCATTCTGAAGTCATTTGGACCAAACGGAAGGGGACGAAAGTGCTAACAGAAGTAGGCGAAAGGCCATCTGCCACGGCATGTCGTGGTGTGTCCAATTGCTCAAGTTTCAGATTTTCACGATAAAGGTATGCACAACCCTCGGTGAATGACCCTAGATGATAGTAATGATCAATGAGTCTAGCTTATGATCCCACAATGTCCATTTTGTTCAAAAAAGATGGTTGGGGCATTTTACCATTGCTTGTAAGGCTTTTTTCTTCCTATTTTGAGTAATTTGAGCAATTCATCCAATCCCAAAATTTTCAAATACCTAAGCATCTAAACCTACTCAATTCACATTTATCAATCCATTCCAAGCCTACTCAAATCCAAACTTCTCCACAACAATCCAAAATTTCAAACAAAAGTTTAAAAACATGTGTGCGTATGTAAAAGAGACGAATTTTCCATAAATGAAGGGCATACCTTGAGTTCGTGGATGTGGTGTTATGCAGGAAGGATTGCGATGTGAAGATGATGAATATAATTCAAGGCACATTTTTTTTTTTTTAGTTTATGGAGAGGTGGAATGAGTTGGAAGTGAAAATGAGGGGGGAGGGCTTTGTGTTTTAAACCTATGTTTCTCTTCTCTTTTTTCTATTTGTCCCTGTGATCACAAGATCATTTAAATCTGGGCAGAAACATTTCTACCCAGAGTATGCGATTGCAGGAGTTTATTTCTTGCGATCGCAAATTTTTTTTTATTAGCTAATCTAAAACAAAACTTAGGGTGTGTTTGATTTTGATTAAAATCGGATTTTTTTGTAAAAGTTGATAAAAGTTGGTGAAATGTGTGATTTAAAAGTACAATGTGTGGTTAAAATTAAATGTTGACTTTGACTTTAACTTTTTAGCAAAATTTTAATTGTTTACAAACAAAGCCTTAGTGTTAAAGTGTGTGCATGTGCTGAATGACGATGATAATTTTTCATCTACTACTTAAAATTCACTAATGCCTACTCTAAGTCCTAAAAAACATAAAACGTGCCTAAATGTCAATAGTAATCCTAAAACACTATATGATATGGAAACTGAAATAAAATGGTAGAAAAGATAGGTTGTTTCTCGTTAAGCGCTTATTTATAATCTTAAGCTCGACTTTGTCATGGTGATCACTCCGGATTGCCCAACTAGTGAATGACTTTTCTTTCGAAAAATCACCCTCCAAATATGGTTTGAGCCTTTGCCCATTTACCTTAAACCTTCCCTTCGTGTCATGAGCAGCTTCTACGGCACTGTGTGGATAAACTTTCACTACCATGAATGACACGGACCATCTTAAACGTACTTTTCCTGGAAAGAGCTTTAGGCGTGATTTGAACAATAGAACCTTTTGTCCTGCCTCAAAATGCTTTTGTTGGACGTTCTTGTCATGCCACTTCATCGCCCTCTCCAAATAGCGTCATCAAGCTTATTCGACCAATCTTTCCTCGAGGTACTCACAGTTAGCTTCAAAATCCTTTTCAACTCCCGGTTGGAAATTTTTACCTGGCCACTCATTTGTGGATGATAATGAGTAACCACTCGGTGCTTTACAACGTATTTTGCCAAAAGAGTCTTAAACTTTCGGTTGCAAAATGTTTACCTCTGTCACTTATGATTGCCCGAGGAGTCACGAAACGCTTCAAAATGTTCTTTTTGAGAAAATTCACCACCATCCGGCCAACATTAGTAGGTAAAGCTTTAGTTTCTACCCATTTTAAGACATACTCTATGGCCACTAAGATGTATAAATTTGAGAATGATAGTGGAAATGGTCCCATAAAATTGATTTCCACACGTCGAATAATTCAACCTCCAAAATGCTTCGAAGGGCATTTCTTACTTTTGGGATATGTTTATCGTCCTTTGCCACCTATCACAATTTGTCACCAAACTGTGAGCATCCTTAAACAATGTGGGCCAATAAAATCCAGATTGTAAGACTTTGGATGTGGTCTTAATAGGACCAAAGTGGCCTCCGTATGGTGAGGAATGACATCGTTCTAAAACATTTGCCATTTATTCTTCCAGTACACACCTCCGAATTACTTGATCTGCACTCCTTCTGTAGAGAATAGGATCCTCCCAAAAGTAGTATTTAAGTTCTGAAAAGAACTTTTTTATCGTTGGTGATCATAATTCGGTGGCACGATGTTGCTTGCGAGATAATTCATATAACTGGCATACTACGGTGCGTCTCCTTCATTTTGATCACTCTATCCTAAAATCTGCTCGTCTGAGAATTTTTCATTTATTTCACCTTCTTCATTCCCTTCGTACTACTCTAACCTTAACAAATGGTCAGCTACGACATTCTCACTCCCCTTTTTGTCCCGAATTTCCAAGTCAAATTCTTGAAGAAGTAATATCCAGCGAATGAGACTTGATTTCACATCTTTTTTAGCAAAGAGATATTTCAATGTCGCGTGGTCCATGGGCACTCATCACCTTCGATTCAATAAGATAAAATCGAAATTTCTCGAAGATAAAAAAAAACAGCAAGCAATTCTTTTTCTGTAGTAGTGTAGTTAAATTAAGCATCATTGAGAGTTCGACTAAAGTAATATATGATATGAATGACTTTATCCCTTCGCTGTCCCGACGCCAAAATTACTTGCGTCACACATGAGCTCAAACGGTGAATTCCAATCGGGTGCCACCATTATTGATGCCAAGATCAACCTGTCTTTAAGTGTATTAATGGAAGACAGTCTATAGAAAATACAAATTTGACATCCTTTTCCAATAATTTGCACATCGATTTGGTGACCTTGGAAAAATCTTTTATGAACCGTCTATAAAATCTCGCATGTCCCAAAAAAGACTGAAGGCCTTTAACTGTTATCGTTGGAGGAAGTTTCTCTATAACTTGAACCTTTGCTTTTTCAACCTCGATGCCTTTAGCCGAAATCCGATGTCCCAACACAATTCCCTCTTAAACCATAAAATGACATTTTTTTCCAGTTAAGCACCAAGTTCGTTTTCTCACAACGTTGAAGTACAAGGGCCAAATTTTGAGGCACTCATCGAATGATGACCCAAAAACTGAAAAGTCATCCATGAATACTTTTTTCAACCATATATGAGAAAATGGACATCATACAACATTGAAATGTGGCATGAGCATTGCAAAGGTCAAACAGACTTCACCGATATGCAAACATGTCGTAAGGACAATATAGATCTGATTGAAGCCAGAATACCCATCAAGAAAGCAATAGTGAGAATCACCTGCCAATCGTTCCAACATCTGATCGATGAATGGTAGAGGAAAATGATCTTTTCAAGTTGTGTCATTTAACTTCCTATAATCAATACAAACCCACCATCCGGTAGTTAATCTAACTGGTATAAGCTCATTATTGTTGTTCTTTTCAACTGTAATTCTCCTTTTCTTAGGCACCACCTGAACCGAACTTACCCATGTCCTATCTAAAATATGATAGATGATACCTGCATTGAGTAGTTTCTAAACTTCTACTCAGACTACCTCTTGCAAATGAGGATTCATCTATGTTGATGTTGCATTGTCGCCTTATTGCTTCTTCCATTAGGATCTTGTGCATGAAAATAGATGGGCTAATATCTCTAATGTCTGATATAGTCCAATTGATGGCTGATTTGTGTTTTCTAAGTACTCGGAGTAGTTTGTCTTGCTGATCTTGATTGATAGAATTTACAATAATGACTGGAAGAGTGGATGACTCACGAGATAGGCATGCCTAAGGTGAGATGGCAATTGCTTTAGCTCGAGAGTCGAAGCCTGTTGAATTGAAAGTGGTGGTTGATGAGGTTTGTGCCTAGTTCCATGTATTTCTTCCTTCATTCTATCTACTCAGCCCCGTGTAAATATTTGGCACATTCCTCAAGAACTAGAAAGTCGGAATTTTCTTTTTAAGAATGCATAATGCAAGCTTTCCATAGATCTGAGGGATTTTCTAAAGTGAAAGTATTGGTTGCCTCGTGATCTATGATATCAATCTGAAAACAAGAGTCAAAGGAGCTCAAAAATTGAATTGCCCTGAACACATTGAAGGTGACTTACTCCTCATTAAATCCCAATGCTGGCTGCTCTTTTTGTACATCAAGCGGTGCTCATCCGGTAGCCAAGAAAGGTCATCCCAAGATAAGTGATACATCACTATCTTCTCTTATATCCAAGATAATGAGTCAGTCGGGAATATGAACTTGTCCACTTTTACTAAAATATCTTCAACAACCCGTACGGATGTTTGACTGATCGATCAGTCAGAGGTAAATCACATAAATCACATAATGCTTTTTTGAAAAATGAACTACCAACAGTGCAAGGAATAGTAAAACTCCCATAATCTTTTAATTTAGGAGGTAACTTGTTTGAAAGATAGCATTGCATTCTTCATTAAGCATTACTGCTTTTCTAACTTCTTCTTTTTTGAAAGAATTTTCTTCTAAATTTTGCATAACTCAGTAATTGAGCTAAATCATCGGCAAACAGTATATTGATTTGGAGTTTCTTGAACACATCGAAGAATTTTTCGAATTGCTTGTCTAGCTTATGCTTTTGCAACCTTTGAGGAAATAGAATTGGAAGAACATAAGCCTTGACTGATGGTGGAATATAATCTGGTGGAGAGTTCTCTTTTTCTTATTCAATTGCGTCTTCAAATTTATCGGATTTGTTTTCTCTCTCTTTGCTGAACGTAGTTTCGTTTTCTACAACCGATCTCTATAATTGAATTTTTGGAAACTCAACTCCGCTTCTCGTGGTAATTGTATTTACTTGCTCTTTTGGATTGACCTCGGTATTGCTTGACTATGTGCCTGGTTGTCGCTAAGTCATTAATTTAGCCAGCTGCCCAATCTGATTTTGTACATTCTTCATTGAAACATCCTATCTTTTCTACACTTTCTTGAATTCAGATTCTATTCGTTCTGATAATTTATTAAAGGCTTTTTTCCATCCTCATTTTCTTTCCTATGGTCTTCTCTGATTTGGCAGATTTTGAATATTTTGGGCATTGCCATATGAGAAATTTGGATAGTTTCTCAATCCAAAATTATATGTATGGGAGTATGGATTATCATTTTGTCGTTGAAAATTTTGAGCATATGCTGCTTGTTCATGTGATGATAATTCAGCAGTAGATAAAAGACACTCTAATGATTGGTGGTTTGCCCCGCAAGTTGCACATATCGGTAGGGACATCTGAACCATATTGGCTTACTGAGAATGTTTTAGTGTTTCCAATTGTTTTACCAGTGAATTAATTTTTGCCAGTAGCTGCAAATTGATTTCCACCAAGTGCATTCCTGTTGCTTTCTTTTGCGACCCTCTGTCTGGCCACATAGCGAACTATTTACTCATCATCTCATACAAGTCATGTAGTTTTCTGGTGGATCTATATTGGATAGAGCCACCTGATGCAGAATCTACAAAAGATCGACTGTTCGGAGTCAATCCAGAGTAGAAATAATGATTATGAGCTGCTAAAGGAAAACCATGACTTAGGCACTTTCTAAGCAGTTCTTTGAATTTTTCCCATGCTTCGTGAAAATTTTCCAAGTCAAATTATTGGAAATTGGATATTTCATGCTTTAGTCTATTCACTCTGACCGGAGAAAAATATTTCAGTGTGAATTTTTAGACCAAATATGCCCACATAGTGATGCTTCCTGATGCTAAATAACCTAACCATTCTCTAGTCTTATCCTTCAGAGTGTGTGGAAAAAGTCTCTTCCTAAGTGACTCTTCATTAACATCGTAATATTTAAAATTTCCACAGTATTCCATGAAGCGAGAGATATGATAGTGTGGATTTTCGTTAGTTCTCCCATAGAAAGGCAGTTTGTTCGAGAACAAATTAATCACATCTAGTCTTAACTGAAAGTTCTCGAGTTCAAAAGGTGGGTAGATGTTGCTAGACTGATTCTCAACAATAGAAGGCATCATGTATTCACCCATAAGAATGTATTGTTCATTAACTTCAATTGGTCGAGCCATAGGTGCGAGAATATTTCTCATATCTGCAGGTGATGGATCACAGTTCCGGTTGTTGTAACCCATTGTGTCTCTTTGATGTTTTCTCTTTTCTCGTTGTTCACATTGTCGTTGGTGTAAGTTTCGTTTGATTTTCAAGTCGAAATCAAATAGATCAAGATCTTTCGCACTACACATGCACAATCAATAACTAAAACAATGAAAAATAGTCGAAATTCAGTGTTTACACAAAGAGTTTAAAAGGAAAAAAAAAACATATTTGTTAAAACTAGTCCCTGTAAGTGGACGAGTCGGTTACAAGTAATAAAGTGAAAAGTAGTGTGTAGAACCCACGAGGACTAGCAATTAATTAACTAATTAATGTATATTTTGAGTTTTAACAAAATTAAAACACAAATTCGTTGAGAATTCTAAATCTAAGGTTGTTTTATTCGAGTTTAACTGAGTCTAAATTATTATACAATCAAAATTAGTTTAAGAGCAAATTCGAGTTCTACTAACATTAGGATTCGCGAATCCATCTCCACGTTCATTAATCAATTATCTGTTAATCATTTTTGCTAATAGTTATCCTAGGTTGAAAATCGGTGAATCTACCATAATTAAAAGCATCTCTTGACGGTCTATTAATTCTATATTGATATGCTAACCTAACTATCTCTAGCAATGTTTTGAACATAAAAATATGCATTTAAATCACAACAAACACCATAAAAAAAATTCATATGACATAACAGAAATCTCTATCTATTATTCGACCATATGTTATTCAATACCATGTGCTTATCAAGATTGGATCTCTCAAAAATAATAAAGATCACAAAACATTCCAATGCTGATCAAGTATTGAAACGTAGAAAGAGAATAAAGAATAATCAACCCTGAAGCAATAAGTTAAGAAAACGGAAAATTTCTAATTAATCAAAGCGTGAGATTTCATCGTACATTCTAACAATAAGTAATTTAGCCGGACATGATTTTGTAAAATATTACAAAAGATGAACTAATCATCATCCGGAGAAAAAAGAAGAAAAGAGAAACACAACTCCTGATTCCTTGTCGAAGAATCTTCAATCCACTCCCTTGATCTTCTTTTCTTTTGATGTATTCTCCCTCAATTCGTCTCCTCCCAATTCGACTATTCTCTATCTTTTATATCCTTTAAAATTGCCTCAGAAACGTGTTTAAAGTTATGTTTGGATCCTATACTGAATAAAGTTTTGTTTCCATAAGAAAACAAAATTCTTTAATTACGATATACCCATGCGATCACATTGTGCAATACCGTGCGATCATAAGGTTCTGCACACGAAATCATCACCTTGCGATCGCACATTAACTTAACCATGCAATTTCATGGTAAATTTGTTTCTGATTCTGCAGCTTAGTTCTTTAGTATTTGTACAACAAGCCTCTCAACTATTTTCAGTTGTTCAATTGAGTCTATTTTTTCTTCTGTTTGTTTTCTTTTCTTTCAATCAACGCTCGGATTCGATTTTTTCCTATAATGATAAAAAAAAAAACAACACGTATTATGTTGAAACACACGTATGAGTACTCATAATTATCCTTTTTTTGGAGCCTCGATAAGTTCAAAAAATCTAGTTATCAACAATAAACAAAAGATTGAGGCTTTTAGTGAAATTAAAATTAACTTAACAAAAGAAAACTATGTTACCAATATAAGCACCCTTTGATCATTCATGGCATGGATTGGGGAGGGGGAATTGACGCTAAATTTTTTGTTTGTTCTTATATTTAATACTATCTCATACAGCGTATTAAAGATGGTCAGAGTAATTGTACATGCGGCCTTCCCCTAACTTTTCGTTATATTCCAGACTTGGACACAGAATAAAGTAAACAATGAAAATTGGCCTACTAAAGATAAATATTTCTAATTTTTAAATATGGAAAATAAAGTAATCTTAGGGCATTTAACTTTGGGTTAAAATATCTCCCACAACACGAGGCAGTTTGAATCATATATATATAGTTATAAATTGACGTACTATATTCTAATCTAATCTCAAAGGACAATTATTTTTCCAACTTACTTTTAAGTTACCTTGAAATTGACTTTTAAATTTTATTAATATTAATGTTCGTCCTTTGCTATGAATTCAATGAATCAAAATTTTAGACTACGACGTTGTCTCGCGTGCAAGTTTGAACAATTTTTCATTAAATACTTTCTACCTATATAATTTTTATAAATAAATGAAGACAGTATTAAAAATTAACTTAGTCTATCCTAATACAATATTAATATTATATTTAAAAACTTAAATCGATAAATAAAAAGCATATTTATTTATCTAAATTTTGTTTACGTCAGGATGCTCTTGGCATACGAGATCAGCTTATAATTATATGGGCAGCCAATAACTGTTGTTTTTCTTTGATTATTTAACTGTTTTTTAATCACTAGGTCGATAAAGTCGAACTATCATTGCAGCAAAAACAACCTACTTTTATAGGATAAATATTGTTCCAAGTCACTGAATTTTCAATTCAGTCATTAAATTTTAATTTATTTTAGTTGAGTTTTTAAATTTTAATTGAATTTAAAATTTCACCAATTTGTCATATTCTATCACTTATAATTGTCTTTCAAACTAGCAAAAATTGCTTAGTTAACGGTTGTATTAAATTAATCTTCCATGTAATCGCTACTTGGTACCCTATAAAAACATAAAATAATAGTTATGAAAATGTATTTAAATTAAAATACTAAAATGCGTATTTTTACTATTTTAAATTTTTTTTGATGTAGCGTAGTGGTAAATTGGTATGCCACTCAACAATTATGTAGAAGATACATTGTTATATGACTATCAATTAAGCAATTCTATAAGTGAATGAAATTTGAAACTAAATTGAAATTTTGTGACACTTGAGACAAATTAAAGTTTAATCACTCAATCGAAATTCTTCTGAAAGTTTAGTTGACCCCGTATATAATATTTACCCACTTTTATAATACTATTTAAGTTTATATGGTGAGGTAGATTGGACTGTACTGTACTAAACTATATTTTTAAAAAAACTAAATTATTGTCCATACGCATTGTTTAAAATAATAGCTTAGGGTACAACTTGTCATAGAGATAATGAGGTTTTTAAATTGTAATTTTAAACCATTGTATAAAGAAATTAAATATATTACCACCTACAACTTGTGATAAGGTGTGAAGATAAGTGAGTCATCACATCATTCCTTTTATTGGTAATTGATATTGGTACCACTAATTAGTGCTTAATGCAGCTAATCATGATTTTAATGGCATTGTTAATACAAAAGTATGTGGCTAATTACATCATCCATGACCTTATTAGAAAGTGATAAATTAATAAATATTGGTTTAATTACAATCAAATACACTATTTCATTTATATTACTGAACTTTAATTCGTTTCATTTATAGCACCAAACTTTTAAAATTACTTTTAATTAAACCACTTCGTTAATCAGCCGTTTATTGTTTGACAGAAATTCTGATGTGACAATGACTGACCGATAATTGGTTGGTGTATCTCGCTAGGTGTGAAAATATTATTCACGTGTATGAGTTCAAAATGAAAATACGTTTTTGATGTCAAAGTCGTGTTTGAAAATACATTTTGTATCAACCATTTCGACAATCCTTGGACCCAAAGTCGTTTAATTGATGTTAAAAACGTATTTTCATTTTAAACTTCATACACATGGACAACACTTTCATACGTGGCAAGATATATTAGCCAATTAACAACCTGGTAGTGTCACGTCAGAAAACAATGAACGACTGGTTAACGAAATGATTTAACTAAAATTAATTCTAAAGTTTTGTGGTATAAATGAAACGAACTAAAGTCCGATGATATAAATAAAATAGAGTATAATGTTCAATGGTTTATTATATAATTAATCCAGTTTAATTACATTTAAATATGCTAATCCTACCTGTTTTAGAAAGTTTACAAAGGGTCCATGTGCAAAACCTCGTTGATCTCATAATTTAAGAAGAAAATATCCTTCATGCCCAAAAGAATTAGTTTTAACGTCACTTTTTAATAATCGATTCGAGTCAACACTATTGAAAGCCGTGCAGGTAATATACTTTTACAGTTTACTTTCAAAAATAGCGTTCTAAAGTAGTGAAATACTAAATTTAAGAAAATAAACATAATCTCTTTAATTTTAAATAAAGTAATTCAACTTGCTATAACATCATAAAAACGACATAGATTCAAAATTTTCACTGCCCTGTTTCTAAACAAATATGCAACCTCATTATATGTTTGGGAAACTTAGTCCAGCGACCAAAGACTTGCTTACAAAGGAAAAAAAATTTAGAAAAATAAAAAAAAAAAGTGAAAGGAAAAGGACATATGCAAAATAAATGAAAGCCGGAAAGTTCCTTACAAATAGTTTTTCCGTGTATGGCCATAATTCATTGGGCTATATTTATCCGAGCAACTTCTCTCATAGTTTTTTTTTTTTATTCAATACACTATCACATCCCTAGTGTGATTGTCAGACCTCCACCAAGAAAAGATGTGAGGTTCGGATACCACAACCATATATAAATTGTAGGAAAATAAATTGAATGAAATTCTAAACTCTTAATTTGTTTGAGACCTTCCAACTTCTCAACCCTTTCATATTTTGTAACTTTTGTAACTCTCTTGTTAATGGTGGATTTGGAATTGGAAGGTCGCTCTAAGGCCTATATAAACATGTCCATTTTCCTCATTCTACACACAACAATTCGACATTTCCTCCTTAGGTTCTTTAGCATTCGTTTTCTTCTTTGGCATTCGAATTTCTTTGCGGTGATATTGTTCAGGTAGCAAGTCGGCTCACTGGTACAACTAGTTCTACTGTTGTATCCTGAGAAACAAACGTTCATAACCTACGGTATGGGACGAATCTGTTTTAAGGAAACTGTACTTGTACAGGCCTCGATTTGCTTTCTTCTTCAATTCTTTATTCTGAAGTTTTCTTACTCCATTTGTTTACTGTGCATTTTAATTATAATATGATGTTTAACGTTTTTCAATTGACGTATGTTTAACAATCTTAAAATAGATTCTTGCTAAACTCATATTCATAAAAAAAAATGAAAAACAGTGAAATTCATACGTATGAAACTAGTTTGTAACAATCTTTTGAACTAGGAGAATTTATATTTTTAGATGTTTTCATTTTCTCTTATGGTTGGAGTTTTCTTGTTTTGTGTATTCGCAAGACTGGAAGACTTTGTCAAAATGAACTAAACTGTCTAAGGAGAGCTTGGGATTTAAGTGGTCCACTTGTGACCCCCCTCCTCACCTGGAAGCCTTTTTAGTTGCGTGTTATTAAAATCAACAAGACGAAAGAAATGGGTTAACAATTGTTTTCAGGGATTAGATTTTTCCAAATTCTGTTCCTGTGGAAACTGTTTTTGCTCCAAATTTTCATGTTAGCAGCCTGGATAATTTCATAATTGCAAGTGTAACTAAACTAAAAAACAGATTTGTTTATTCTATTTATTTTAAAAGTGGAACTAAAATTTTCCTCTTGTTTCAGAAAATGACAACTAATCCGATTACTGAAGTTGTGACTAATGAAAACTAGACTGTGGCACAAGTGCCAAGTTTTGTTGCGATCCAAACTGTGGCTCCAACTGGTCATGTAACTGTTCCAGTTAATCATGGAGAAAAACCTGAGAAGTTCAATGGATTGAATTTCAAAAGGTGGTAGCAGAAAATGTTATTTTATCTGACCACCTTGAATCTTACGAGATTCTTGACTGAAGATGCTCCGAAATTCAAATAGGGTGAGAGAGACATACAAGCTGTCAGCGCTGTTGAAGCTTATAAACATTCTAATTTCCTATGCCGGAATTATGTCATGAATGGATTGGCAGATTCACTATACAACGTGTATAGTACAATAAAAACGGCGAAGGAATTATGGGAGTCTCTAGACCAAAAATATAAAACCGAGCATGCAGGGGCTAAGAAATTCATTGTTGGCCGTTTCCTGTATTATAAAATGGTGGACTCTAAAACGGTAATCAGTCAAGTACAATAACTTTAAGTAATCTTGCATGAGATTCATACCGAGGAGAAGGTTTTAAGTGAAACTTTCCAAGTGGCAGCAATGATTTAAAAGCTGCCTCTAGCTTGGAAAGATTTCAAGAATTACCTGAAGCACAAGTGAAAAACAAATGAACATTGAAGAACTGATTGTCAAGCTTCGAATTGAAGAAGACAACAAAAGTTCTGAAAAAAAGGGGTTCAATCCTCCAATGGCCAGAGAAAATATTGTGGAGCATGATCAAAGCTCTAAGACAAACAAAAACAAGTTTGAGATGTCTGGGAAAGGGACAAAACTGGGTCCAAAAGGGAGAGTTTCCAAAAAGAAATTTACAGAAAAATGCTACAATTGTGACAAAGTAGGTCATAAATCTTCGGAGTGCAAATTGCCAAGAAGAAACAATAAAAAAGAAGCAAATGTTGTTGATGACATCACATATGATGTGTCTGAAATAAACATTGCTGCAATTATTTCTGAAGTGAATATGGTGGGATCAAATCCAAGAGAATGGTGGATTGACACCGGTGCTACTCGACATGTTTGCTTGGATAAAGAGATGTTCAGTTCTTTTGAAGCAACTGAGAATGGAGAGAGGCTGTTTATGGAAAATTCATCTATATCTAAAATCAAATGCCAAGGCCAAGTGGTTTTGAAAATGACTTCTGGAAAAGAGCTGACTCTTAACAATGTGCTTTTTGTGCCCGAAATTCGTAAGAACCTGGTGTCCGGGTCACTGCTGAACAAGCATGGTTTTCGCATGTGTTTGAGTCAGATAAAGTTATTTTGTCTAAGAGTAGAATGTTTGTTGGGAAAGTTTATGTGTGTGATGGGTTTTTTAAGCTCAATGTAATGACGGTTAAGCCGAAAATTAATAAAGTGATTAACTCTTCTGCTTACTTGCTTGAGTCTTCTAATTTGTAGCATGGTAGACTAGGACATGTTAATTATGATACTTTGCGTAGATTAATTAACTTGAATTCCATACATGTATTCCATATTGATTCTGAACACAAGTGTGAAACGTGTGTTGAGGCAAAATTGAAAAGGTTATCATTTCAAACTTGAAAGGAAAACTGAACCATTCGATCAAATTCACACTGACGTTTGTAATTTAAAATATATACAAACAAGGAGTGGCAATAAGTACTTCATTACTTTTGTTGATGATAGTACAAAATATTGTTATGTCTATCTATTTAAAAGTAAAGACGAAGCTATAGAAAAATTTGTTCTTTATAAAAATGAAGTTGAGAATCAACTCAACAAGAAAATTAAGGTTTTGAGAAGTGACCGAAATGGTGAATGTGAATCACCACTTGCTGAATTATGTGCACAAAGTGGAATCACACATAAAACCACAACACCTTATTCACCTCAACAAAATAGTGTTGCTGATAAGTGTAGTTTTACACTTATTTGGACCATCGAAAGTGGACAATTGTAAGTAATTTTAAGTAATTTTCTACTTAATTATGTATCTATTTAATTATTTTAGGTCAAAACCCCGAAATCGGATGGAATTGGAGAAAAACAAAGCAAAATAGGCGAAAATGGACTGAAGGCGTACGAAAACTTAAATATGGAGATCAACTTGCAAACAGTCAAAAGTTGAAGGACTTGGGTTGCAAATAAAAGAGAACTAAATTGAAATGAAAGAAGAAATTAGAAGACTAAAGAGGACAAAATTTAAAGTTGAAAGACTTGGGCAGCAAATAAGATAGCTAAAAGAGGAAAAAGGACAAAAATATGACCAAGGACCAAATAAAATACATGTCAAACCTTGGAGGACCAAGTGTGCAAATATGGATTGGAACCAAATTTGGAATATATTTTCTGTTTGTCGCGGTCAAACCGCGGTTGACCGCGGTAAAGCACAGACAATACGTATGGGTGTTTTTTAGTTTATTTTTAATTCCAGTTATGACCTTTTTCGTCTTTTCATGTACATAAGTTGTTAAATTAGTAAAACATTTAATAAAGACCTAACCTAGATCAAAATGTGGAGATTAATTCTTTGGAGAACACAAGAGAAGACGGAGAAAAGAACGGCGAAGAAAACGAAAAACGACCAAAATCAAGAAGATTGGAACGTGAAGATCAAGATATCTTGGTACAAGATAATCAACATTTTTTTTATCTTTTTTTCAGAACCCAGTTATGTATTCAAATCTTTTAACGATTTCTTTCTCTCGAATCATGAGTAGCTAAATTCATAGTTTGGATGAACGATGTAGCCTAAGTTTAATTCTTTAATTTCGAATATCAAGCTTTGACTTATAAATTGTTTAAGTATTTGATTTTACTTCTTCTCTTAATGATTGGAATAATTGGCCATTATTTCATTGATCTTGTAGATTGTAATGAATTGAGAAGCAAATTATTAATCGAGACCACGTAGTAAAATTCGACAATTGAATAAAAGGTAGATATACACTTTTATTATTGCTGCAGTTTGAATTGAATTCTTAGGAGAATTAATACATCTAATTAAGGACCATTCTGACTGCCTAAGTTGACTTATTTAGATAGGACTAATTTGAACTCGAGAGAGGTAAATTATGTTAAATTCGTGAATTCGACCGAATACAACTTTAGGAACACATCTTGAGATGGAGAATTAGATATGACAACTAGGTGAATTCGTTTGTCCAAACGCTTTAAACATCATTCTTCTCTAAATTGTTGATTTTCGCTTTTACATAAGTTATTGCATTGTTTTTCTTATTTTAGAAAATCTAAAGTTCTAGTTTAAAATCTCTCAAATCAGTTTCAAATTGTTTTCAATAGATTGGCATTACGATTAATTTAACTAATATTTAAGTAAGATAGTCTTCGTGGGAACGATAATCCAGACTCAATAGGTCCACTTTATTACTTGTTTACGATATTGTACACTTGCAATCACAATATTTTCACAACAGTTGCTGAACAGAAAAATCGTACCTTAAAAGAAATGATGAATGCAATGCTATTAAATTCTGGGTTACCTCAGAACACGTGGGGAGAAGCTGTTTTTTCAACTAATTACTTTTAAATAAGGTGCCTCGAAAAAAAAAGAGAAGACCACATACGAGTTGTGAAAAAGAATGAAGCCTTCCTATAAGTACTTGCGGGTGTGGGGGTGTCTAATCAAAGTAGATGTACCTACACCTAGAAAGGTGAAGATAGGTCCAAAAACAGTTGATTGTATTTTTATTAACTATGCACATAACAACAATGATTATCGATTTCTTGTGCATGAATCTAAAATTTTAGACATACACAAAAATACAATAATAGAATCGAGAAATGCTTCATTTTTTGAACATGTATTTCCGTACAGATCCAAAGAGGAAGCAAGCTTCTCTAAACGGATACATGAAGCTATGGACCAAGAACAAGAAGAAGAAGATAAGGTTGAACCAAGACGTAGCAAAAGAGGTAGAACTGAAAAATATTTTGGTCCAGATTTTCTAACTTATATGCTAGAAAGTGAACCCCAAAGCTTTAAAGAAGCTGTGAACTCTTCAGAAGGTTCTCAATGGAAAGAGGCAATTAAAAGTGAGATAGATTCTATTCTGCAAAATCATACATGGGAGCTAGTAGATCTTCCTTCGGGATGCAAACCACTAGGCTACAAATAGAATTTCAAAAAGAAAATGAAAGCAGATGGAACAATCGAAAAGTATAAGGCCAGGCTTGTTATAAAAAGATACAGACAACGAGAAGGCATTGATTACGTTGATTCATATTCTCCACTAACGAGAATAACATCCATCAGGATGATACTTGCAACTGCAGCATTGCGAAATCTCGAAGTACATCAAATGGATGTGAAAACTGTATTTCTAAATAGAGATTTAGATGAAGAAATCTACATGGAACAACCTGAGGGTTTTCTACTCCAGGGCAAGAGAACAAAGTCTGTAAATTGGTGAAGTTATTGTATGGCTTGAAACAAGCTCCAAAACAATGGCATAAAAAGTTTGATCATGTCATGATGGAATGTGGATTTAAAATCAACGAGTGCAATAAATGAGTTTATATCAAAGACACTGAAAATGGCAATGTCATTTTATGTCTTTACGTTGATGACATGCTTATTGTTGGAAGAAACGATAAAATGATTAAATCTACTAAAGATATGTTAAATTCAAGATTTGACATGAAGGATATGAGCTTAGCGGATGTAATACTTGGAATTAAAATTTCAAGAACATCAGAAGAAATTGTTCTAAGTCAATCACACTATGTGGACAAAATTCTTGACAAATTTCACAAGGATGATTCTGGCATGGCTAGAACACCAATAGATACCAGTCAGCATCTATCAAAGAACAGAGACAAGAGTATCTATCATGTAGAATACTCTAGAATTATCGAAAGTCTGATATACTTGATGAGTTGTACAAGACCAGACATAGCCTACACAGTTAGTAAACTGAGTAGATACACAAGTAATCTAGGAGCTAGCCACTGGAAAGGAATAATAAGAATACTAAGATATTTAAGATATACTCGTGAATATGGGATGTACTATACTAGATATCCAACAGTTATTAAAAGATACAGTGATGCTAATTGGATATCTGATATAAAAGACTCAAAGTCTACAAGTAGATTTGTGTTCACACCGGGAGGTGCAGCTATATCATGGAAATCCTCTAAACAGACGATTATAGACAGATCCAATATGGAATCTGAGTTTATAGCCTTAGACAAGTATAGTGAAGAGGTTGAGTGGTTACGTCACTTTCTAGAAGATATTCCTAGATGGTCAAAGCCTGTGCAAGCAATCTACATACATCGTGATAGTCAATCTGTAATTGGTAGGGTACAAGTAAAATGTATAATGGTAAGTCTAGATACATACGTCGTAGACATAATACCATAATACAACTATTCTCAACTGGAGTTATCTCTATTGACTATGTGAAGTCAAAGGATAATATTGCGGATCTACTAACTAAATGTTTGAATAGAGAGTTAGTTGAAAAGTCGTCGAAAGGAATGGGAGTTAAGCCTTTGGAAGAATAAGTTAATACAATAGAAACCCAACCTAGTTGACTGGAGATCCCAAGATCTAGGTTGAAAGGGACAATCTAATTGTAAATACTTAATTAGATCACTGTTCGCAAGTGAGATCCAGAATGTCAGGTTAGGGTTGGCCGCAGATGGATTCAATCCATTCGGTGACATGAGTCTGGTGTACAACATGTGGCCAGTAGTTGTAACAGTTTACAACTTGCCACCTTGGTTATGCATGAAGCCCGAATACCTCATGCTTTCTCTGTTGATACCAGGTCCTAAAGTACCGGGTAAGGACATTGATGTATTTTTACGACTATTAGTAGACGAGTTGAAGGAGTTGTGGGCCGATGGGATTGATACGCGTGACTCTGGAACCAATAACAGGTCGGTATTTAGAATGCGTGTAGCGTTGTTGTGAACTATTAACAATTTTTCACCGAGAAGTAGTTTGTTGGGTTGGAGTGGCCAGGGGTACATGGCATGTCCTACGTGCAACGAGGAGACTCCTTCAGTCTGTGTGATAGGTAAGACAGCTTATGTAGGTCACCCTCGGTTCTTGCCATCTAGGCATTATTTTCAGAGCAATTTAGACTTCGACGGAAGGACGGCAAGTCGACCACCTCTGCATCGGTTAACGCCTACAGATATTTTAGTACAATTAAGCCGCGTCAGACATAAAATTCTAGGAAAGCACCCAAATTATAGGAGTGCTACAAAGAGGATAAGTGATGACGAGCTGAATTAGAGAAAAATGAGTATTTTCTATGAGTTGCCGTATTGGTCTTCTACAGAGCTCAAACATAACATGATAACATCGATGTCATGCACATAGAGAATAATGTTTGTGACAGCTTGCTTTGCACAATTATAGACGATCCATTCAAATCAAAGGACATAGTCAATGCCAGGCACGATCTGATGCAATTTGGAATCAAAAGAGAGTTGCACTTGTTTCAGAACAGAATTAGGTGTATGAAACATGTTGCATGTTACACCATGTCATCTACAAATCGTCAGAAGTTTGGTAAATTTATCCGATCAATTGAGTGTCCATATCATTTCGCTTATAATCTTCGGAAGAATATTGCTCCTAATGACGGCCGCATTATCAGGTTGAAGTCACATGATTGCCACATTATCATGCAACGGTTATTGCCAGTCAGATGTCGGGCGTTCTTAAATAAAACTATTTCTACTAAAATTATTGAACTGTGCACGTTCTTCAAGTAACTTTGTGCAAGAACACTTAAGGTTAGCGACTTGATGGCTTTCCATGATCACGTGGTACTCATCTTGTGTATTATGGAAAAGATCTTTCTGCCAGCTTTCTTTGACATCATGATTCACCTCGTAATGCATTTGCCAGAAGAGGCAATCCTTAGAGGTCTGGTGCACATGAGATAGATGTATCCATTCGAACGATATCTGAAGAAACTCAAGGACTACGTCAGAAATTGAGCTTGGCTCGAGGGTTCAATAGCCGAAGGATATGTTGTGGACGAGACATTGATTTTTTGTTCGAGGTACTTCGAGGACATAGGAACAATGTTCAACCGACCAGACAGAAATGAGGATGCTAGTGTTCCACATACACAACTTTCTATTTTTCAGTCGCAATGTCGCCCAATTGGAAAGAAGTCACCAACGACGTTTCCTACTCATGTTTGAAATCAAGCGATATTTTACGTCCTGAATAACTGTTCTAAAATTGAGCCATTCTTGCAGTAAGACTTCGTTTTCAAATATTATTCATTTATCTCGAATGAACTTTGTGATATGAAACAAACTAATTAGTTGATCTTACATGCTTTCTACAGGGAACATAGGTAGGAGCTACTGAACAATGGCTATCCAAACATCAAACTAGGGTACAAAAGAGACTTTCACGGTTGATTCTACAAGAAGGTAAACGAACAACGACCGATTAAATTTCAAATATGTCCACATTCTTCATTTCAATAACATTAAATAATCCTCGTCATGCAGGTATATGCAATGTGCCAAAGCCACAGACATCAAGTTTCTCATGAGTTGTTTTTGTTGGCGAGTGGATGTTACCAGCAGGTTATGTCCTACATGGCTTGTGTTGTGAAATGAGTTTGCTTCCTGACATATGATCGTGATATTCGAATAAAAACTCAGAACAATAGTGTGTCTGTCCCAGGGACTGGGGTGAGGTTTACTACGGATAGCTGCAAGAGATACTGGTGCTACAGTATGGAAGAGAACATTCTATTTTTCTGTTACAATGCAAATGGTTTAGGTGTGATGGGAGACGAATGGTAACTAAGAAAACATTACAAGTATTGATATTAGTGCAGAGGCGTTCAAGGATGATCAGTTCATACTTGCTAGCCAAGCACAACAAGTGTTCTACATTGAAGATCCTTCCTGTGGTCCGAACTGGCGAGTAGTACAAGTAGTCCATCACATGAGGACGTGGGATATGATGGATCTAACATCACAGAGATAGACTTGCTCCACAATGTAAACTCTTCTAGTTTATCTTTGATCGTTGATCTTAGCAACATAGAGAACATATCCTTGCACCGGGATGATGGAAAAGTTGATGAGATAGGAGCATCGGTTATCAGAGGAGCCTCGTCTAATACTGCAGGAGATACATCGTTTATTAACGACGATAATGTGGAAGACGACACACATGAAGAATACGAGAATGACGAAACATTGAGTGAAATCAATTAGGACGACAGGGACGACGATGATGATCAATCGTATCATGATAGTAAATCAAATTGAATGTTGTTGTGCGTCACTAAAATTTATAAAATAAATTTATAAAAAATTCGTTCTCGTTGTTGTTACTGTTTTCGGCTTGAATGTTTTTTGTTAATACTATCATTACTATTGTACAAAAACATGGTACTTGGGACCTAAATATCTAACCTTGTAAAACTTGAAGGACTTACATTACAAATAAAAGAGGATGAAATTGAAATATAAGAGAAAATATAAGGACCAAATAGAAAAATATTAAAAGTTGAAGTACCTAACTGTAAATAACCAACATAGACGACATTTACAGCGACGACGTGTCGTCGCTATATGATTAATTCATTTTTGTTCAATTTTTTTTGCTTTAATTTGTTGGCAGTCTATTAGTGAAGTTGTATTCGGTTCATAATTACATGATTAATTTATTTTACTTTGGATGAAGGTTGAATGATGTTGAATTTTGCAATCTGTGAATAAGGTGTTAACTGTGGATGAGTTGAATTTAGGACTTATTTGAAATAAAATAAGTTTAGGGACCAATTCATCAAGAACATAAAACTTATTAGAAATTATGAAAAAATTCAAACTTTAGGGACTTATTTGAAATAAAATAAGTTTAGGACCAATTCATCAATAACATAAAACTTATTAGAAATTTAACATAAATTCAAAGTTTAGAGACTTAATTGAAAAAAAATAAGTTTAGGGACCAATTCATCAATAACATAAAACTTATTAGAAATTTAACATAAATTCAAAGTTTAGGGACTTATTTGAAATAAAATAAGTTTAGAGAACAATTCATCAATAATATAAAACTTATTAAAAATTACGAAAAAATTCAATGTGTAAGGACTTATTTGAAATAAAATAACTTTAGGGACCAATTCATCAATAACATAAAACTTATTAGAAATTTAACATAAATTCAAAGTTTAGAGACTTATTTGAAATAAAATAAGTCTAGGGACCAATTCATCAATAACATAAAACTTATTAGAAATTTAACATAAATTCAAAGTTTGGAGACTTATTTGAAATAAAATAAGTTTTGAGACTTATTTGAAATAAAATAAGCTTAGGGAACAATTCATCAATGACATAAAACATATTAGAAATTACGAAAAAATTCAAACTTTAGGGACTTATTTGAAATAAAATAAATTTAGGGACCAATTCATCAATAACATAAAACTTATTAGAAATTTAACATAAATTCAAGATTTAGGGACTTATTTGAAATAAAATAAGTTTAGGGAACAATTCATCAATAACAAAAAATTTATTAGAAATTACGAAAAAATTCAAAGTTTAGGGACTTATTTAAAATAAAATAAGTTTAGGGGCCAATTCATCAATAACATAAAACTTATTAGAAATTATGAAAAAATTCAAATTTTAGGAACTTATTTGAAATAAAATAAGTTTAGGGACCAATTCATCAAATAACATAAAACTTATTAGAAATTACGAAAAAATTCAATGTGTAAGGACTTATTTGAAATAAAATAAGTTTAGGGACCAATTCATCAATAACATAAAACTTATTAGAAATTTAACATAAATTCAAAGTTTAGAGACTTATTTGAAATAAAATAAGTCTAGGGACCAATTCATCAATAACATAAAACTTATTAGAAATTTAACATAAATTCAAAGTTTGGAGACTTATTTAAAATAAAATAAGTT
This sequence comes from Forsythia viridissima, assembly GCA_030279155.1. Taxonomy (NCBI): domain Eukaryota; kingdom Viridiplantae; phylum Streptophyta; class Magnoliopsida; order Lamiales; family Oleaceae; genus Forsythia; species Forsythia viridissima. The sequence goes on from CM059045.1 coordinate 32,848,861, forward strand.
TAGGGACCAACTCATCAATGACATAAACTTATTAGAAATTCAAAGTGTAGGGACTTTTTCGTACTAATTGATGTTCGCTGTTGTCATGTGTTAGTACGGTTGACGTGATGTTTCACAAAGGTGATGGTATAGACGATCCTCAACATCAGCCACCTCGCCGCATCGATTCGTCCTGCGAGTTTGGTAATAATTTTCGTTCAAATCATATTTTTTTATATTTTACAAACATCGTTAAATTTCGTATACAATAACTACGTATTTGTTCTTTTTCAGCGCCACCGTCTAAGTGACGGGGTATCTCTCGAGGCATTAATCTTGAGAAGGTTTGGCAGGCCAACGGAAAGAAGCCACTTCCTATCGCGTTCGACAATATCGAACGCACAAATGCAGTCGATCGGGAATAACACGAAGTATTTCATGCGCTTAGTTGGGAACCAAGTGAGGTTCACCGTGCCCCCTTGATACCCTTCATGGACAGAGGTTCCAGATGAGCAGCGGGCACGGTTACGTAGCATCATCGAGGTACTTATTTACAATAGTTTTTACAGTAGCGCATTCTATTAAATAATTGTTCCACGTAATATACATTAACGAAAAAAATTTCTTTGTTGCAGAGCTACTTTGATCTTCAGGACGATCGGTCGCCCGATGATTGCCGAGTGGTCTGTGCCGCTGTAGATCGCCTGGCGGCCGATCGTTATCGAGATTACAAACTCAAGGCACATAATCACTTAAAAGCTAACGGACCCAGCCGTCCATACGGCGAGATATCTGCCATGGACTGATAGATGTGCATTGATTTCTTCACCAGTTCTACTTTCTTGGTACATATTGTTTATTTACATTTTATATTGTTTATTTTAATATTTTTTTAACTATTAAGTTTTTTTCTAATCAATTATTTTTTATACCTTCAGGAACGATTTTCAAAAAATAAGGCCAATCGGGATAAGGCTAAATACCCGGGCGTGCAGGGATCGAGAACTTATCTGTCACGCGTTATGATGATGTACAACTAAATTTTTCAATATCATTGTACAAATCTTCAATGCTAATACGTAACCATATCGTTTAACTAAATTTCACGTTTAATTGTTGTAGCGTGACCTCGAGACCCAGCAGTGGCTGGTCATTATTGAGTCGTTCTGGATTTTTTACACATTCCGAGATGACAATTGGGTGAACCCGCAGGCGGCTGGTGACTATGTGAGGACTTTTAAATAATGTTAATTTAATTTTATCTGACATGATGTTATTATTTGTTATTTAATTTTTTCACTAAACAGGATAAACTTGTTTTGTTGAGGGAGATTCAACAAACACAGGTCGCCTCTAGTGGCGTGTCGTTAGACGAGCGTGCTATTGCAAATGAGATTCTCGGAGAACGATGAGGTCACGTCCGTGGGGTTGGACGGGTTTCGAAGGGCACCTCTCACTCCCTAGATTCAATCGTTGCATCGAAAGCTCCACAAGGAACTTTCCATCAGTTCTCTGGAGACCCCCAGAATGATGATCCTCGGTTTGCTATGTATGAGGCTCAGCTGCACCGAATGCAGCGGGAAATTGAACTTCTGAAAAATAGCATACTGGTGGTTGTGCCAGAGGAGGACGATGACGAGGACGAGGGTTTGGGAGATCTGTAGATTTTTAGAATTGTTTATATATTATTTAAAATATTTATTTTTTTTTAAAAAAAATTCATAATGTTTATAGCGGTGATATTGTCGTCACTATAATAAAACAAATCAATCCACATTAGTCGACGACAAAGTCGTCTCTATATGTCTTACGAATATAGCGACGACATTTTCGTCACTAATAATTGTTGTATATAAAAGATAATAGCGACGACTTTGGCGACGACATTGTCGTCTCTTTTTCTCTGATTTCAAGATATAGACCACGACAATGTTGTGACGAACATGTCGTCGCTATAGATTCATTAGTATTAACCTAAAGAAACTACACTATTGCGACGACATTCAGTGATGAATTTGTCGTCTCTATACATGTAAATGGACGACAGTTGATCCTTCAGTGACGATTTTTGTCGCCGCTATTGACCTCTTTTCTTGTAGTGCTTTGAAATACTCTCGTTCTTTCAATTCCATATATGTACTTCCGCTTGATACAAAACTTTGAACCATCTACATTCTTACAATTTATTTACTTCAATCTTTGAATCTTTTAAAAATATAGTACAATATAAAAAACAACGCTTGACTGCATGGCGCAATTCATTATAGCTAAATTATAAATAAGGGAAAATGTCGACTTCCGCAATCTCCAATTTCCTTATTTCACTCTCTAAGAGAATTCTCCCACTCTTCCACATTATCTTTTCAGATGCAAGAGAATTTTCCAAAGTCTTTATAGCAAGCGGCTAACTATCGCATTTATTTTTTATTTCCCAACCAATGTTCTCTAGTATCTCATATCCTCTTTTCTCTCTTGGAAAGCTATCTAACTCATCAATGACCAACAATCAAAGTCAAATGATGGAACTTGATGGATTTCGATAGTGCCTTCCTCGAGGCACCCTTACTGAGTGAGATTTTCCATGGTTTCCACTTTGTTCGTCATGTGCCCATACATCATCTAGGACTAGAAGGAAACATTTTTCCCTTAACAGAAGTTTCTATAAATTTTAATAATACTTGAAATTCTATGACATTCGAGGAACTCTCTTTTTGGGATTTGAGGATATATTTGACAAGCTGGGCAAGGGTTGCTAGAATTTTGGTATCATTCTGCTCCCATAATAGAGATAATCTTTGTGTCGTTCTCTTCTTGACTAGACAACAAATTTGCTTACTAGAATTAGAAGTGGTTCGAGCAACTTGGGAGGCCTTAGGCAAGAATGCTGATGGGGCTTTTTCGAGAATAATAAAGAAAAAAAATTAGTGGAGCATGACGAAAATTCCATCGGTAATAACCGGCAATATTACCATCGGAGATTTTGATAGAAATTAATATGTTGGTGATTCCGACGAAGTTACCAATATCGTCACCGTCGGTGATTACCGATGCATCTTTCTTAGTGATAATCTACAACAATGTCGTCGGTGATGTTAGGAACCACCAACGATATATCGGTTGCTTGGATGCCGTTGGTATATTTTTTCTACATTCTTTATAAGTTCTCGACGTTTAAGTTAAAATTTCTTTTTATTTTTGCTTTATAATATTATGACGCATAAATTATTATTTTAACTTCTATTTTATTACCTGCACAAGTTTTTGTTAATGTTTAATTTTTATTAGTTTATTATTTTGATGAAATTTTTGTTGGTAAATTAAATGTATTAAACTATTTATATTTTTCATATTACTAGCTGAAAAGGCATTCGCAATTGCAAATTATTTTTTAATTTTTATTTAATTATTGACAGAATTTTTTTGACCTAGTATTTAATTTCATTATATTATATCGGTAATAATTATTATTATTAATTGAATTACAAAACCCTAATTCAATCTTCATTCGATCTGCATAATTGTGAGAATTCTACATATCAAAATAAGATATTGAATTATATATATCATTTTTTATTTTTATTTAATTTATTACAACGATAATATTCATTTTAATAAGAATATGACATTTTAACACAAATTCACAAAAATTGTCCATTGAGGACTCACATGTAACGAAATATAAAGGTTAAAACCTCACATGCTATAAATTAAAGATTGAACTTAGTTGCCACTTTTTTAAATTGATAACCCATCTAATTTTTCTTAAATATAATGCCAACCGCGAAATCTGATAAGGTGTCGAAATAATAAATATTGGAACCACGTTAGTCATCACTAATTAGTAATTAGTGCCCAATGCACCTAATACTTATTTTAATGCCATTGTTAATACAAAAGTATTTGGCTAATTACATCATGCATGACCTTATTAGAAAGATATTAATTAATAATCAAAGTTTAATTACGTTCGGATCGGCTAACACTACCCGTTTTAGAAAGTTTACAAATGGCCACGTGCAAAGCCTCCATTGATCACATAATTTAAAAAGAAAATCCCCCCATTATGGCTATAAAAATAGGTTTAATATATAATTTAAATAATTGGGTCAAGACACTTGATCGCCTTTGATGCTTGTTGATTTTTGCACGATTGATGTCCTTCCGACCGAAAGTGTACAATATGCAAGGAGCGGATTGGGAACCTTGTCCCGGGTGCCACTTTAGTGTGAGAAAGAATTAGTTGCTCAAAGGGAGAGAGTATAATCAAATGAGAAAATATGCAAAACTGGTAGTATGTAATAAATTGTTCTAATTTTTTCCCCATGGTTAGGGAGCTATTTATATAGACTTTAATTGTTGATAAGTGTTTCATAAACAATTGTTCTCACATAGGACAGGTGTCCCTAGAATTTTTTTGATATTCGACGTGAATAAAAGAAAATAAATGGATATATCACTTGTTAGTTAGTTGAGATAAGATCAATCATGTCCTCATTTTTTTGGGGGTTACTTTTGATCTTCAAATGGTAGCTTTATTCTCTTAAGTGATTGAGTGCGATCACCCACGACCAACTAGGTCGAGTTCAAAGGGAGTTCTTCTATTCTAAACTGTGCGATCGTTTTCAGCAATTGAGTTCCTTAAAGTGATGCTACACCGATTGATCTTTACCCCATTTGCTCGTGGGAGGTCTCTTATCATATTATCCATCTGAGACGGTTATACTTTAGTTAGGCATGATGGTTTTTTTTTCCATAAATAAGTCACTTTTTGAAAATAATTACAAAAAGCCATTCTTGTTTCATTTATTTTAAAAATACTGTTTTTTCTAAAAACTATTATTTTAATTTATTATATTAAATAATATATGGTAACTGAATATGTAAATTTGCTACTTGAGTCCTTGATTCTTTTCACGGTACGTCCTTCATCTTTATAATATATCCACTTTAGTTCCTGTACTTCCTCTTTTATTTCAATTTTGTCATCTTTTATTTGCAATTCAAATCCTTCAACTTTTGGATTTTTGCAAGTTGAACCCCATATTTATACTTTTATGTCAATTTAGTCTTTTATAGTATCACTATTTGATACAAATGTTACAAATGATATTGTGTATCAATGTTTGATATCAATGATATTTTGTAACAATATGTGTTACAAATTGAGATGTAAAACATCAGTAATACATAATATCAATTCATGTAACATGTGCTGTGTAAAATAACATAATATAATCTGTAACATATTCAGTGATACAAAATATCATTTGTAACATCTGTATCAGACAATGATACACAATATCATTTGTAACATCTGTATCAAATTGCGATACTAAACAGAAACTGTTACAACTGTTATAACTACAAAATCAACTCTAAATTTCAACAAGTTCGTATTAATATATACATTGGATATTAAAAACCTATTGATACTATATAACATCAGTATGAGATAGATATGTAACACAATACCAAAGTTAACAAATAAAACTATTGATTTCATCATTTGTAACATAAGTGAAAAGATATATATTGTTTTTAGAGATATACATAGTTGATGTTTGTTTTTAGTTTGTTATTTTACAACTAGATAGTTATCCTTAGCTTTCTATATACAAGCTCTTTTGTAATTGGATCTTAGTGTGCAATGAAGAGATATCTTTCATTTTCTCCTTGTTGATCAATTTAATCTTGATTTTAGATTTTTTGTTTAATAGCAGAATAATTATCTCATTTTCTTCATGGTATCAGAGCCATCTTGTTAAAAATTATTATTTTTTCATTGACTAAGTGTTCTAAATCATGGAAGATGAATCAGAAATGAGAACTTATGGCAATGGTGATCCTCTTTATCTTCAGAATTTAGATCATCCAGGAATTGTGCTAGTATATACCTTTCTTGGACTCGATCTATTGGAATATCCTTAGGTGCAAAGGTCAAATTAGATTTTGTGAATGGTACATGTGAGAAACCAAATGAGAATTCCCCTGATTTTGAGCAATGGAACATAGTAGATTGTATGGTAACTTCTTGGTTGCTTAATTCAATTTCTAAGGAAATTGTTGAAGCATTTCTTTATGTTAGTTCTGCAAGACAATTATGAAAAGAATTAGAGGAGAGATTTGGAGAATCAAATGGACCTTTACTATATCAGTTACAAAGAGAAATCAATTCAATTTCTCAAGGATTTATGACTGTGGTTCAATACTACACAAAATTAAAAAAACTATGGGACGAGCTTGCTTGCTTGATGCCTGTACCTGAGTGTACTTGTGGTGCTACTAAATTAGTTGCAGATACCACTGCTTCTAATCGTTTGATGTAATTTTTGATGGGGTTAAATGACATTTATGATCACATTCGTAATCAAACATTTTTAATAGATCCATTGCCTACTGTTAACAAGGCATACTCAATAATGTTAAGAGTTGAAAAACAAAGAGAAATGCAGTTGTCATATGTCGATACTATTGGAAATAATAATGCGATGTTTGTAAGGGCTCAAAATGTCATGAGGGATGAGGTAGTAAAATGTGGTTTTAAGAAGAAAGATTTTGGAGAGAAATCAGATAGGCACTGTGATTACTGTAATGCTGATGGACATAGCAAGGAGATATGCTTCAAATTACATGGCTATCCAAAATGGTTCAAGAAATTGAAAGAGTTAAAAGGGAAAAGTTTGGGAAAAATAATGGCTAACTTGGCTGAAACACCACTAGATGATGATTACTAGCAGAATATTGTACTTGAAGCTGAAGTAACACCTCCTAACATTGCATCATTTATAAAACAAGAAATAGCTAACTTCATGAAAGGAAATCACTAGCAGAAAATAACTTCAGCAACTTTTCTCATCTGGGAGACTTTGAAGCTACAATTCTTTGTGATCTTATTTTTCAGTTTTAGTAGAACCAGGTACTTGGATAATAGACACAGGAGTATCTAATCATATGTGCACATATTTGAATCTTGTTGATAAGCCTATTGTTTTGGCCAAGCCTACTCACATATATCTACCAGATGGTACTATACATACAGTAAAGCATAAATGAAATATCTTTTTACATCCAAAATTAACCCTTACATATGTTCTTCATGTGCCAACTTTTAAGTTCAACTTACTTTCTGTTAACAAAATTACAATAACATTTCATGTTAAAGTAGTTTTTTATCCAGACTATTGTCTTTTCTAGAACTTGAGGACTGAAGAAGTGTTTGCTGTGGAAAAAGTGGTAGGAAGTTTATACATTTTGGACAAGTCTTGATTATGTGTTGAACAATTACAGTACTATAATTTTAGCAAATAATCCTTCAAATTGTATTGATGTTTGTTATGCAAATAAAAGTTCTATGCATGGTGAGCCTCTTTGGCATAAGAGACTTGGTCATGCTTCTTCAATAGTTTTACATCATTTGCCTTTTTTGCATGAGTCCAATGTTGAATCTCATAGATTATGTGATATTTGCCCAATGTCCAAACGGCAAATGTTACCTTTTCCAAAGAGTAGAATACATACAACAAAAAATTTTGAATTGCTGCATTTAGACATATGGGGACCTTATCAGCAAGCATCCTTTACAAATGCTCACTATATTCTAACAATTGTAAATGATTATAGTATAACAACATGGACCCATTTGTTACAACATAAAGATCAAACTTTATCCATCTTTGAAAGGTTTTTCATATTGATTAAAAATCAATTTTTTGTTATAGTTAAGTCTGTTAGAATAGACAATGGCACATAGTTTTTGAATTTTAAAACTCAAAATTTGTTTTCTCAATTGGGAATACTTCATCAAAAAAATTTTGTCTACACACCACAGCAAAATGGAGTGGTTGAACGAAAACACAAGCACTTATTGCAAGTTGCACGTTCTTTGATGTTTTAATCAAACTTGCCAAAAAATTTTTGGAGAGATTTTATGTTAGCTTCTACATATATCATTAATAAACCTCCTACTTCTCTGCTTAATTGAAAAAGTCCACATGAAACTTTGTATGGAAAAATGCCAGATTATAATTTTTTAAAGATTTTTGGCAGCTTATGTTTTGTCCCTAATACAAAACCTCACAAAGATAAGTTTATTCCTAGAGTATTCAAGTGCATTTTCATTGGTTATGTCACTGGTCAAAAGGCATATAGGGTTTATAGTCTTGAATCACACCAAGTTTATATTTCTAGAGATGTTGTATTTCAGAATCATATTTTCCCCTTCCAAATACTAACTCTCCACTCCCTACCATACATTTTACCGGTTGTGCCTCTTAGTGAAGATTCTACTATTGTTTTTTCACAACCATTACCTATAATTTCACCTGAACCAAATACTTCCATTCCTGTAGATTTCTCATCTCAGGAACTTGTTCCTGCATCTAATTCACCTTCAAACATTACTCCTCCATGTGTCTCTATTCCTAGACAAAGCACTAGACTAAGAAAACAACCTACATGGTTACAAGATTTTGTGTCTAATGTTATTCATCCTACCACAACAATGCTTTCCTACATGGTTTTCTTAATGAAGAAGTCTATATGCTTCCCCCTAAAGGTTATACAAAAGCACAACCAGGTCAAATTTGTAAGTTTAAGCGTTCCTTATATGGGCATAAACAAGCCTCTAGACGATGAAACCCTGAATTCAGTGCTCAATTACATGTTTTTGGCTTTTGTCAATCTGGTCATGATGATTGTTTATTCATCAATCAATCAACAATTGGTTTTTTGGCCTTGACAGTTTATGTTGATGATGTACTAGTTACAGGGACTAACGAGAAGGATATTTTTGTTGTTAAAGCTTTCTTGCATTCTAAATTCACTATCAAGGACCTTGGCTATGCTAAATATTTCCTTGGTTTAGAGATAGCTCGATTTGTTGATGGTAGGTTTGGAGATAGCTCGATCTGTTGATGGTATTTACATCAATCAACGCAAGTACATCTTAGACATTCTAAAGAATGCAGGTCTTTTGGGTGCAAAGCTTGTCTTTACACCTCTTCCAACAAGTCTTAAATTGACTAAAGATATGGGGTCTTTGCTTCCCGAGCCTAATATGTACAAGAGACTTGTTGGTCGCCTCCTTTATTTAAGTTTTACACGTCCAGATATTACATATGGAGTTCAGCAGTTGAGTCAATTTGTTCAAGCTCCTTGCCAAGCTCACTTAGATACGGCTTTCCATGTTCTTAAATACCTAAAGGGCACTCCCTCCAAAGGCATTTTCTTCCCATCATCTAACTCTCTTCATCTTTGAGCATATTGTGATGCAGATTGGGCATCTTGTGTTGATACTAGGCGTTCTCTAACTGGTATTTGTATCTTTTTAGGAGATGCTTTGATTTCTTCAAAAACTAAGAAACAAACCACAGTCTCACGTTCTTCTGCTGAGGCTGAATATAGAAGCATGGCTTCTACTGTTTGCGAGTTGCAATAGATTTCTTATTTGCTACAGGATTTTGGTATTTCCATTTCTTCGCCTATCCCTCTTTGGTGTGACAATCAAGCATCTCTCCACATTGCTGTTAATCCAGTTTTCCATGAACGAATTAAGCATTTGGAGATAGATTGTCATCTTGTTCGTGATAAATACAAGCAAAAATTTATTGCTCCTCAACACATTTCTTCCAAGCAACAGCTAGTAGATTTGTTTACAAAAGCATTATCTGCTCCTAGTTTTTCGTCTCTTTTGTCCAAGTTGGGCTTATTTGATTTTCATTAAGCTCCAACTTGAGGGCGGGATGATAATATATATATTGTTTTTAGAGATATACACAGTTGAAGTTTATTTTTAGTTTGTTAGTTTGTTATTTTACAACTAGATAGTTATCCTTAGCTTTCTATATATAAGTTCTTTTCTAATTGGATCTTAGTATGGAGTGAAGAGATATCTTTCATTTTCTCCTTGTTGATCAATTTAATTTTGATTATAGATTTTAACATTAGTGATATAGAATACCAATTTATGTAATATGTGCTATGTAAAATTACATAATATAATCTGTAATATATTCAGTAATATAAAATATCATTTGTAACATCTATATCAAATAGTGATACTATAAAGGGCTAAATTGACATAAAAGTATAAATATGGAGACCAACTTACAAAAATTCAAAAGTTGAAGGATTTGATTTACAAATAAAAGAAGACGAAATTGAAATGAAAGAAGAACTACATGGACTAAATTGGAGATATTATAAAGATGAAGGATTACCGTGAAAATAATCAAGGACTCAAGAAGCAAATTTGGGCCAAAGTTCATCACAATTCACGTGGTCTTTTGAGATATCGATTTGATTTTAATTTATTATTTTGTTAATTAATATAATTTTAATAATATAGTATTTATAAAATAAATTAGTTAAGTTGTTAAATTTGAAATTATTTTAAAATTAATAAGTAGTATGTGTATTGTGTAATATCCACTAAGCATGAGCGTTGTTGTAATGAGTCCGTACTTATGAAACAATGCATTATTAAATAAAAGCCTTTGCCTATAATAAAAAACAATGTCCTCGCTTATGTAATGATTATCTTTAATAAAAAAACATCACTTGCAAGGATTAAGATTCAATTGGAAGTAAAATTGTGTAAAATTTGACCAAAGAAATGGTAGCTCCTATAATTAGGTAAAGTGTTAAGATGAGTGGGGCAATTTGCATTATTAAATTGAGGAAAACATTACAAGAAATCTAATTAAAATAATCAATAAAATTAGGCCAGCTAACACAACAAGACAAAAAAGACTTTTCGTACAAAGATTTGCATGATTTTTTTTTTACATTTTCCTAATATCGTACAAAAGAGATTACATTCATATTCATTGTATCTTGACTAATTTATTTATAATTGCAGCGGAGTGATAATATTTAAATTGGTTATTTATTTATTTTTTGCAACCATTTGCACATTTTTATTATTAAAAATAGTATTTGGAAATATCTCTCTTGATATGCCAATATAATGCTGTAAAAGTGTATTTTAGATAAAATAGAAATTACTAGAATTAGAGTCCTTTTCAAACCCCCACCTCCCCACCTCCACCTCTCTTATAGTTGTATTGCTATATTGATATAGTCATGAAGTCTCCATCTACCAAAAATAAAACTATGTCCCTATATGTCCCTAACCTTTAATTTGTAACAATTATGTCTCAAGCATTTCAGTTTTGTAGCAAATACATTCCAAATTAGACATTAAAAAGTTGTGTGACAATCATGTGTAGGATACATTTCCTCAGAGTATATAGAGATGATATTTTGTATTAGGCAATTTTCTAATTAATTATTGTGATAAAAATTGCGTCGACAATTTTTCTATTATTATTCTTATTGGCTTTCTTAATTACAATAATTATTTGACTTTTGTTTACTATTGTTTAAATTGTATCGGATTTTTAAAGGATTTATTTCTCAATTAAATTTAGCTTGAAAGTCAAGAATTTGGAAAGTATATCATGACTAACAAGTACACATGGAATGTTTTAGTTTTGGGGTTCATTTAGCTAGGAGTAAGTGAAGTTACATTAAAATCTCAAAACGATCACTAAAGTTTAAAAATTTTAGCGCTGGTTACTAAAGTATATAATCATTTCTCAAAAGGTCACTCCGTTAAGTTCTTAATCTAAAATGGTGATGTGACACCGTTAAGTGCTGACGTGGTACACAATAGACATTTATTTATTGCATGTCAATCCCTCTACTTTATGTAATGTTCACTTCAATCCCTATATTTTTAAGTATTTTTAGTTAAGTCCTTAATCTTTTTACATCTTTTACACTTTGTCCCCAAATTTTCAACTATCTTTGAATTAAGTCTTCCAAAAATTGCAACTTAGGTCCTTCAAACTTTTTACATCTTTACATCTTTCCTCAATTGAATGTCAACACACTTCGAATCATGTTTGGAAAATTATCTTTTGATATTATTTCTTTTTTTTTTTTTTATTTCTTTGATGATTTGAACAAAAAATTATTTCCTTATTGTACATGTCATGATTTAGGTTTTATGAAAATGTTTGAAATTGACATGTGCACAATAATGTGATTTTATTTGAAGAATATGTTGTGTTATTATTTCCTTGATGATTTTGATAGAAGATTGTAAATGAATTTTGTTTCCATATTTAGTGGTGATTTATGTATTAAGAAAACTTACACAGATAAGATGTTCATGTTTTGGAAATCAATTCAAATATATTCGGACTTTAGGAGAATAAATATGTGACGTTCTTTGATGATTGGAGATTGCGTTTCCTTATTCTATATATTGTGATCTTAGTTCTATGGAAGATGCTTATAAGGTATAAAAATAATAAGGTGATTCCTTAATGTACAAATATTTACTTGATTATGTTTATATAACTAAATGTTTTCCATTGACAATATTTCTTAATGTGCCAGTTGATTTTGCTTTAGAAAATTCGAATTTTTAATGATGTAGGGTTTTGGACATGCTAGTCCATATATTCAGACTAGAAATTCTAAGAAGGCACCAAAATTGATAGATACACAAAAATATTCTCACAGTACACGTTCAAAACATTGCAAAAAGTGTATGTGTTTCCCTCAAATTCTCAGCACCAAATAATCTTCTTGAAGAGTGTTCATGAAGCCTAAATTTGTCTGAGTTGTTCTCAAACGTCAAGACTTCACGCTGGAGTTGTTCTTAGTCTAGAACAGGTCTTGAACTTGCAAAAATTAAAGAGTCTTCTTATTTTTGTGTTAGACCGTTTTTTTGTGCTTAAGTTGGGGTTGCTTGTGACAAAGGTGTGGGCCTAAGGATCACAAGCGAAGACCAGGTAGAATCCATAAGAAAGGCAGATTGGTGATAAACAGAGACTGGGTCTTTTTCTAGTTCATGATTATGGATCGAAGTTACAATCATGGATCGAAGTTACAATCAAAGTGGTGTACGGTGGAGATAAAAATAGAGAGTTTTGTATCTCATAAATTTTTTTTTTTTTTTTATGTTTTTTGTTTAAATTTTAGTTAAAGGCTAGAAATTTTGTAAACCCAAATATCGTATGATTGTAAATACTTGATCGTCGGTGTGCTTACGACTAATGCACTACTCCTGGGTAGTAATACTGAAAATCTAAATTTCATTCGTGTGAGTGTAATTGGCCATTGGGAGTCTAACGTGTGATCAAGTGTGCATGTTTCAACTTTGTGTAACCCATGATGTGGAGAGTTTTTGTTGGCTTTAGTTCTAGTCTGATTTTGACATTAAAAAGACTAATCTTCCAACGCCAGGCAATCAGGCATATGAGCATATGGACCTCATGTTCACAAAGGCTGTAGTAGCCTCGAGATCAGGCTGCACAATAGGAAGATCAACCAAGGCAGAATCCTCACACCAGTCGAGGCGGTCAAGTGCTGAGCTAAGAAAATCAGACTATCTTTCAAGGCCCTTATATCGGAGGACAGTCAATTAATGTACAAAGGAATGACACCAGAAAGGCCAGGGACCTTCCTATGACGAGCCTCCTGGAAAGACCTGCCAAGGCAAGAAAAGTCACTTCTGTACACATCGGGTTTACCAAGAAAGATGAGGAAAGAATTCATTATCCCTTTTACGATGCCCTAATAATTAGGGCTAAGGTGGCGAGGAATGGGAAGAAAAGGATATTGGTCGATAAGGAAAGTTTGATCAATATTATCTTCGGTTATGCCTTTGATCAAATGGAGGTAGACCACCCGTTGACCCCAAGGAAGGTAAAATTCCGAGGGGCAAGATTACTCTAGCACTTGTTGTTAGCAAAGCCACTAAGTCAGTCAGAATGTTTCAAAACTTTCTTGTAGTCGACAACACATCAGCTTACAATACGGTGCTCGAAAAACCTGCAGTGAAAGATTTAAAAGCAGCTACTTCCAATAACCACTTGGAGATGAAGTTTCTGATCAAGATCATAAAGGATCCCATAGTGCTATTTAACTTTTTTACAGAAGGTCACTGTCCGAGCAAGTTCCAGTGATGTCATGATGATAGATACAATAATGGACGACGTAATAACTGATGTCGTAGTGGATGAAGTTCACTTAATAAATGATGCTGGAATGAAGGCGCTAGAGAAGGAGAGTCAAATTGATGATGAAATTGACCCAAGAATCATGAACTCCGAGCCTCAAACTTCTCTAGTTGAAAAGTCAATGAGATTTTTCATCAATTAGGACGGTACCAGAGTACTCCAGGTTGGCAATGATTTGTCAGAGAAAATGAGAAGTTAGAGGCATAAAGACATGATAGGAGTCGACCTTAATATATCCTGTCATGTTTTAAAGGTTGATCCTAAATTCGTCCCCACAAATAGAAAATGAGACCACTCAATCTAGAAATTTATAAAGCTTTGAAGGATGAAGTTGAAAAATTGATATCCAACAGTTTCATCCGTGAGGCACACTATCCCAGTTGGATCGCCAACCTGGTCTTGTGAGAAAGCCAAATGGAAAGTGTCGCATATGTATTGATCTTTTGAATTTGGACAAGGAGTGCCCCAAAGACAGCTTCCCGCTGTCCCGCAAGGATCAACTCATCGATGCGACGACGGGGCATGCCTTGATGAGCTTCATCGACACCTATTCTGCCTATAATCAAATTCATATATGCGAATTGATCACTGACCGAGGCTTGTACTGCTACAAATTTTAACATCCAGTTTCGGCCAAGATCCTCCATTAAAGGTCTGGCTCTTGTGGATTTTGTCGCATAATTCACAGAAGGGCCTGTAATTCCAATAGATGTTGAGGATGCCGAGGCTCATGAACCAGTCTGCTGGACCCAATTTCTGGACAGATCTTTTGGAGAATCAAGTTTGGGTTTTCGTATATACTAATAAGCCCTGAGGGTCATCACCATAGTTATGCCATGAGGCTTGGATTTCCTGTCTCAAATAATGTAGCAGAGTACGAGGCTTTGATAGTAGGTCTCAAGTTGGCCACAGAGATGAAGGTGAAAATGCTCATGGTCAACAGCGACTCCCATATTGTGGTGAGTCAGGTTAATGGCAGTTTTGCAGTAAGGGACAAGGGAATGACCACTTATCTTAAGTATGTCATGGACTTCTTGCCCGCCTTTGATAAATTTGAGATTTCTCAAATCCTTCGTGAAGAAAACAGCAACGTTGACACCCTATCAAAGTTAACCAGTAGCAAGGATTTAGAGTTTTTAAAAGTTATTCTCGTAGAGCACTTGGAAATACACTCTATTGAGGTGAAAAAAGAAGCAATTATGATCAATGAACAATGTAAGTAGATGGATAAAATCAGGGAAACGACTTAGAAGTTTCCGTTAGATAAAACTGAGGCTATAAAGCTAAGGCTTAGAGCCGCTTACTTTATCCTCAAAGATGGGGTTCTTTATAAGTGAGGTTTTTCTACTCCATCCCTTGGTTGTGTTAAACTAGCTAAAGTTGAACACCTCATGTGAGAATTCCATCAAAGAATTCGTGGCAGCCATGAAAGACGATGGTCGATGGCACATAAGTTGCTTTGACAAGGTTACTATTGACCAACCATGGAAAAGGATACTCTGAGCTATGTCAAGCACTAGAACAAGTGCCAAAGGTTTTCCTCGGTATCTCATCTTCATCACACTAAATTAACTATCATAAGTGGCCCGTGGCCTTTTCCAAATGGGATTTTGACATTGTAAGTTCACTCCCCAAGGATGGAGCTGGTGCTCAATACATGATTGATTATTTTACGAAATGGGTTGAAGTTGAAGCACTAACTTCTATCACCGAGGCAAACACCACCAAGTTTATTCGGAAGAGCATTATCTGTAGATTTAGGATCCCACACTCCCTTGTTACATATAGTGGAAAAAAGTTCGACAACAAGAAGTTGCAGAAGTTATGTGATTTTTTGAGGATTCAAAAAGTGTTTTCTGCTCCTTATCATCCTTAGGAAAATAGGCAAGTCGAAGATGTAAATAAAGTAATCAAGGCTTCTTTGAAAAGGAAGCTGGACTCCTTGAAAGGTGCATGGGTAGATGATCTTCATCATTTTCTTTGGACTTATCAAACTACCAGTCGGACGGTCACTAGAGAAACTATGATTTTCCTAACGTATGGGGCTGAGGTTGTTGTGGCGATTGAAGTCGGGCTTTCTACACCTCGTCGGATCTATTTTAATGAGCTGTCTAGTGATAGGTCTAGATTAGTGGAACTTGACTTGTTGGATGAACCTAGAGACCGGTCTCGGACGAGTCTGATCATGTATCCAAAAAAAGGCCATGTATTATAATTCCGAGGTCAGAAAATGAGTATTTTGGGTCGGCGACTTAGTAATAAAGAAGATATTCCACTCAAATAAGGAAAGCATCTTAGGATCCTTGGGTCCAAATTAGGAAGGACCTTACTGTATTACTGCTGAAATCCTTGGACTAGATGATTCATACTCACTTCTGGATTACTGAGCATTTGATGAAGTATTATCAGTAAAAGTTGAGTCATTCGCTCGCCCATTTTTGTAGCTAGCTAAAATGTGTTCATTTTCAGTTGAATGTTAAACTTAATATTGTACAAGTCATTGATGAATTTGCAATTAATTGAAGATCTTACTTGCTCAATGTTGTACGAGGCCTAGTTATTTCATTGATGAAGAAGAGTACAACAACCTTGATACAATATCAAAAAAGGAAGAACTCTCTGTCGCCTCTGAAGTGTCGACACAAAATAAGTAAGTAAAAGCTATTTGGTTGCGTGCCGGCCGATGCTGATGAAACTTCTTAAGGAGGGCAATTTGTTATCCTTGTCTCGATTGAACCCTCTACTAGGTCTTCATTTCGAAAGGGTCATACCCATCTGGGTCGCCCGGAGATAGTCGGCCATGCTTCTATGTCTGGGGATTAGATGGAAATAGTCTTGAAAGACAAAACTAAAGGGTTAAGCCAAGCGTGCCTTAAGGTAAATTTGGGGAAAAAAACTCCTTGACAACTTTGGAGTTGAGAGAAAGATCTCCCAACAACTTTGGGGCAACAAGCTGTCTTCTCCAAATGAACCATGTCAACTGGATCAAATTTAATTAACTCTTTGGATCTGGTTCCAATTTTGCAAGCAAATTTGATGACAAATCCTTCAGGTTGTATAGGGTATTGAAAATCTTCAAATATAGGCCCCCTTCATTTCTAGCCATCTTCACAGAGGTCACTGTCGTTTGTGGCCACTGTTGGAGCATTTTCGCTCATTACGAGTATAGATTTTTAGGAAAGACATTTCAATTTACTTTCTTCATGGAAAAAAAGAAAGTATTCAAGGAAAACCTTTGAATACTCAACGAATTGCAACAGGTGCTTTATAAATTGTAGGAAAGTAAGCGAAATTGTTTGCCAAATTACCCCTCCCATTCCCACCTTTTTTTATAGATAACATTCCCTAAGGCCCATCCATTAGATAAGGATATCATAAATCTCAACCTTTGATCCGAGATGATATCTAGGCCCTAGAATCTGTGAGGGCACGAGGATCAATTTAGAATGAGCGACCGAGATGAACCACACACCACAAGAGCGCATCAAAGCCTTTGGCTTATTGTCCCACAATCTAATGACAGGTTTGCACTCATCACTCCTCGAAGTGCCAACTGTCCTACACGATGATCCATTCATTTATGGCATTTATAAGTGGCGTTTGTCGTGCCTCTAAACCTCTACAATCCATCTACGACATGTGGCATTGGAAAATCCTTACAAAATTTAGTTAAGTCCTTCACCTCGTATAAATATGAGGTTTAAACTTGGAGGATTGATGATGATACTTCTACCTCAGAGAAAGAAGAAACCAGTGACATAATGACATATACGAAATTTTTTTTTTCAAATTCTTCTGGAACGAGACAAATGGCCTTAAACTTAAAGAGCTTCTAACTTCGTTTGGCGTGATATGCTTCGAAGAAAAAAGAAGCTTGCAATGTAAGCACCAGATCTGTTTGGCATAGAAGCTACATATCAAAACAAGCTCAATGATTAAGTTTCGGATCTGCTTGGCACAGAAGCTATAGATTAAAAACAAGTTAAAAAGTATACCAATTCTTGAGCTTCTGATTTGCTTGACATAGAAGTTACAGATCAAAAGACGCTTAATGATTAAGCTTCTGATCTGCTTGGCATATGAGCTACAGATAAAAAAAAAGTTAAAAAGTAATACACATTCTCCAGCTTTAGTTATGCTTGGCATATAAGCTACATAGAAAAAGACGCTCAAGGATTAAGTTTCAATTATGCTCGACACAAATGTTACATATCAAAAAGAGGTTAAATATACCAACTCTTCAAAACTTCAGTTTCCAACATATATAAAGCCTTGGAACAACAAGAATTTTTACAGATAATTTGAAAATGATGAAATTGAAGGAATTGGTAAGGTGAAAGCAAAACCCAATAATGACCTAAAGCTTTATGACAAGCTAAGTACTTCATAAAATCCTTTGCCTTACATAAATGTAAGACTCGGACTTATGGGACTTATGTTGTACATAAAAATATATCTGTCTTATGTGGATGCCATGTAGGAGAAAGAACACATGTGGCACGGTGTCATTTTTGTTAAGAGATAGAATCCTATATAAAATGGGTTTATCTACTCCATTGCTTCGTTGTGCTTAGAGAAATGAAGCTGATTATCTCATTCGTGAAATCCACGAAGGGATGTGTGTCAATCATCATCAGAGACTATCAATGGCTTAGAAAGTTCTAGCCTACCTTGAAAAAAGACTCTTTAGACTATGTTAGATGATGCAATAAGTGTTAAAGATTCACCAATATACACCGTCTTCATCCTTAAGAACTCACTAATGTTAATAGTCTTTGGCCCTTCTCCAAGTGGGGTATTGACCTCGTGGATCCACTGTCTAAAGAACGAGCTAGAATTCAATACATGATAGTGGCCATACACTACTTTACAAAGTGGATGGAGGCATATAACACTCAATTATCGAAGACAAAAAAAAAAAAAAATCATCTACAAAAACATTATTTGTAGGTTTGGAATCCCACATTCTGGTCACAAATAATGAAATGCAATTTAATAATAAAAAGTTGCAAATGACTTAGGAATCCAAAAGGACTTTTTTGCTCCATACCATTCCCAGGAAAATTGTTAAGGTGAAGCAGTAAATAAAACTATCAAGTATGCATTGAAAAGAAAGTTTGACGCCTTAAAAGGAGCTGGATGGATGAGCTTCATAATGTCTTGTGGGCCTATTAGACTACAAGTTGGACGTGCACCGGTGATACTCATTTTTCCTTAACATATTAGGCATGCACCGGTGATACTCATTTTTTCCTAACATATTAGGCCGAGGTTATGGTACCAATTGAGGTTTCTGTCACCTCGAAGGATTCAGTACGATGCAATATATAATGAAGACTCGAGACAAATAGGGCTCAAATTCCTGGACGAAGCTAGAGATCAGTCACAAACAAAACTTACAACTTATCAAAGAAAAATGGATAAGTAATACACTTTTAAAGTGAAGAAATAATTATTTTGTGTTGGGACCTAGCTATAAGAAGTGTCTTTTGAAAACAAAGGAGACTACTTCAGGAACCCTATGGCCGAACTAGAAAGGGCCTTACAAAATAATTTTTGGAGTTCACCTCAAAACCTACAGAACTAACGACAATGGACTACACCAGCCTCATTCTTGGAATGCTGAACATCTTCACAAATATTATTAACAGCTAGGTTTGTTGGCTTGTCAAACAATTTTAATTCCTTGAACGAATGCTTGTTCATTTTGTTCATATTAATATGATCAATTGAATTGTTTACTATTTAAGTACAATAGTCAAAGTTCATTTTAAGTTGTTCTGATTACTTAAGAACTGTCAAAACATTATAAGTAAAATACTACGAAGCTGAAATGGACAGAATTGAAAAATCATATAGTTTATTTAAATTAGTACACAAAAGAATATAAAATTATAAGTCCCAGCCACCTCAATGGATTAGCACAAAATGGAAAGCAAGAAACTAAGCATTTTATTCAGTAGGAAATGAAGGAAGGGCATTTTAGAAAGAGGGTTAGCCTGAGCATGAATAGTGTCGGCTGGAGGTTGGCAAGCTCCTGTTCCACTAAGGCTAAGCGCATGTTTGGTAGTATTGAAATTATTTTTTAAGTGCTTAGAATATAAGTAGTTGGTGAATATGTGGTTAAAAAGTGGGTTGTAAGTTGTGTGTCCTATTAAATGTGTGGATAAAAAGTATATTTGACCAGTTTGACCAGCTGAAATTATAATTTAAGCGTTGCTAAACATATGCTAAATTTTCTCCTATGTTATTTAATAGATTCAAGAAAATTATAGCCGGTGGAGTCGCTTTCTACGTCTTCAATCCCAAGCTCAGCGAAGAAGACGAAGTTTGCTTTTGACATTTTAGAGTAGACCAACTTCCTAGTCTCCTTGATAGCTAGGCTTCAAAAGTAGTCAACCGTACCTTCATAATCCGACGTTAAATAGAACAAGGCTCTATACTCTATCATTACCTTGTTACCAGCCTCTTCAGCTTCAGCCTTCACTTTATTGCATTCTGCCCAATATAACTCTAGGCTAACCTTCAATTCAATTCAGCCACTTGATCATTCAAGGAAAAAAGGTGGATATCTTTCTTATTTAACACAGCCTCAATCTCACTCCTCTCCTGGTAACCCGACAACAACTTTTCATTTACCTATACATATCTTTGGGCGAAGCCTTTAAAATCTACCTCTTTGAGGCTGAGTTTTTCCTTCAAAATATATGTCGTGATCATGATGGTGGCGACCTGAACCTCCATCTTCGAGACTTATTCATTCAGAGCCCAGTTCTCTTGCTTTAGGATTGAAGCTGCACCAGCAGTTGACTCGACTGCTTACTGGTGCTTTGACTAGTCTATCAGCAAATTACCAAGTTCAAAGATAATGTGCACTAATCTCGTCGCAACATAGACCCCCATCTTAGTGAGGCTCTTTTCATTGTAGCTCTCTATTTTTCATTGCCACTCTCTTGTCCAATACTTCTAACTAACTACAGTCCCAATAAAAAAATAGCCTCCATCAGCATGTCCAAAATATTTTTTACAAATAATGAGTTTATAGAGGAACATTCAACTCACGGAAGAGGCCATATTTCATAGGGACTTTAACTTTCGGTCAAGGGTCCTCGGGACAGAACTTCCATTCGACTCGACCGAGGACCACAAACCAACCACTCAATAGCGGGGCCTCGCAAGTATATGAGGACAATAGTACCAGTCATAAAAGGCATGCCCTGGTGCCTTCCTCGGGTTGTAGATGGCCTTGAAATTTTTGAAAAGAATGTCTCTCTCATTCCCAGCCATCTTTCACAACAGGATGGGGACAATTGGGGAGAAGTTGGGTGGGGATAATTCTGAAGCTACATAGAGACTTGCATACAAAATGGTGCACACTCAGACCCGACCTTAATTGTAGTTCATTGAACGCCATATAGTTTGGAGGGGGATTGTATGTCTTGTTGTTTGGCCTACGCACGATCATCTCAATGTCGTCAGAAATACGAAAGGTTTCGTGCAACTATACCTGATGATAAATATATTTACACTTTGGTAGATGACTGCTGCTCTCCTTTGGATGTCTGTCTTAACCCGTCTCATCGGTCTGCCCGCCTCATTGTTTTCATATACCTGCTTACACTAGATAGACAACTGTAACCCAGCTGCCATCCAATTAATCAGACAGACGATCTATAGAACAACAGTCACCCACATCCATTAGGAATATGAAACACCAGCAGTTGAAGAAGACGAAACGTCTCTCATTAAATCCTAATTATGAAGAAGATGAAAAGGCACCCGCCATTAATGACCATTGAAGATATAGCTGCGGGCCATTCCTATAAATAGGAGATCAGATCAACCCTCCAGGTAAAAATAGAACATACATACTCAATATTGTTATTCTGCATATTTGAGTTTATCCCATACTAATTATCACGCCGGAGTGGAAACGGGGGACAAAGCCCCACCACCTTTTGCAGGTCTCCACCACTGCTGTCGTCGCACTTGGAGGAGAAGAAGACTTATAATCACCAATACCAAATCTACCTCGGTTATCACTGAAGCTACATGAGACACACTTGGGATACCACGGGTAATGGTTACAGATAACAGAAGGCAATTCGATAACCACAGTTTTAAGAATTTCTGTGACAGTTATAAAATTTCGCACCGACTGACTTCAGTAGCACATCCTCAGAGCAATGGCCAAACTGAAGTCACTAACCGTATCATACTTTGGGATCTAAAAACGAGGCTGGGAAAAGAAAAAAGATCTTGGGCAGATGAATTACCAAATGTACTATAGGCGTATCACACCACTCCTAGGAGACCAGCAGAAGAGACACCATTCAAATTATCGTTTGGTATGGAAGCAGTGGTACCGCTGAAATTGTAAATCCAACTTTGAGAATGCAAGTTGAACAGACGAATGACGACATCACGAGGGCAGAAGTTGACCTACTTGAAGAAGTCAGAGAAAGAGCCGATATCAAGACAATGGCTTACAAACGTAAGGCCGCTAAATATTTCGATCGCCGAGTTAAGCCCAGAAGTTTCCAACCACATGATCTAGTGTTAAGGAGCAGTGCAGCTGCTGGACATCCACCGTCTAAACTAGAGCCTAATTGGCATGGTCCCTTCGAGATCATCAAGAAGATAAGGAAATGAGCATACAGTCTAAAAGATGCGAACGACAAATCATTGGGAAGACCATGGAATGCAGAGAACTTGAAGAAATATTATCAGTAATTTATCAGTTTTTTTATGAAGTTGTATTACATAAGTATTCCTACGTTTAATTCCCAAGTCAATAAAATGCCAAGGCGGATGAATGATGAGGGTGCTACGGAAGGATCAGCCTAGCTGGGAAGTCCTGGTGCACCTACTGAACTCGACCTACGGCAATCATTTGTTATTTAACATAGTCTCTATCAACGTTTAATCGAGCAATACAAATATCTCTCCAACTGCTACTACGATCAAACCAGAACGAGACGATGAGCCTATATCTTATAAATTAAGGTGATGAACCTTAATCAAAAGAACAAGGCGATAAGCCTATAACTCGACGAGTAAGGCGATGAGCCTATATCTTATAAATTAAGGTGATGAACCTTAATCAAAAGAACAAGGCAATAAGCATATACCTTGACGAACAAGACGATGAGCCTATATCTTATAAATTAAGGTGATGAACCTTAATCAAAAGAACAAGGCGATAAGCCTATAACTCGACGAACAAGGTGATGAGCCTACGTCTTAAAAATTAAGGTGATGAACCTTAATAAAAAAACCAGGGCGATAAGCCTATGATTCTAAGAGTAAGGCGATAAGCCTATGACTCGAAAAATAAGGTGATAAGTCTATGTTTTAAAAACTCAGGTAATGAACTTTAATCAAAAGTTCACTCCGATAGGAAAAAAAAAAAATAAGGGGGAGGAGGGGGGCGCCTGCCCCCATATGGGTAGGGGCTGGACGCCCGTCCGCCTGCCCTCCCCCAAAGGGGACAGGACACAGGGGGCGGGCGTCCCTGCCCCCTATGGAGGCAGGGGTGCCCCACCTCCATAGGAGGGCTGGGCGCCCGAAAACCTACCCTCCCAAATGTCCCGCCCCGACCTTGGTCCCTAGCCATTCGATTATTTTCAACTTTTTCAATATGTTTTTCACTTTCTTATTTTATTTGGGGGAGGGTATAATATATTATACATTGCAACCAACAAATTATAAAGTGAAAAAACAATTTTATTAATAATGTATGTTTTATGACGAACATACAAAACTGAAATTCGTAGTAATCAACAGTATTTGAAATGAAATAGACTGAATATTAAAATTTTCATGATTAAGCGGGACAACCGCCATGAAACTAAAATAAATAAAACTAATGTTTAATCATCATGAGAGCCAGCAGGTTGAGATCCAACCCCTCCATGGTTAGTCACTTTGACCTTTTGAGCAGCTAAATCTGTAGCTCGACGTTTTCTCAGATACTTATCAAATTCATCTGGGTCTATCTAATCTGCAGCTCAACGTTTCCTCAGATACCTATCAAATTCATCTGGGTCTATCTCCGGATGATCATCAACCAGCCACTTCTTGGTCATTTTGATAGCGGCCTTCAAAGATTCTGCGCCATACATGTGTAAGTTACCTTTGTATTCGACAGACAACTTGTACCTTGCTATGGCCTCATCATCCGTAATCTCCAACTTTTTACGAAGCTGGTCTATCTCTTTTTGAAGGAGAGAATTCTCATTATCTTTTTTCTTAGTCGCAGCTGTTGCCTTGTCCAACAAAGACTATATCTCTGCTGCTACAGCTTTTTTCTTGTCGTGGTCTCTATTGGCTGCACTATTTTCAAATTTCTCCAAATCACGCAATACTTTCTCCTCCATAACAAGCATCTGTACAACAGAAGAAATCGAAATTAAATGGAGGATAAAAGTTAAATGAGAAAGCAATAGAGTGTTATCAAAATATAACAACTTACCCTGCGGTGGTTGGTATACATAATACGATGCATGGCAGCTACTTCTTTATTTTTTAAATGCTCAATGAGCTTCTCATTCATACAGCCTAACATGATTTCAGCTTCAATAGTCGAATCAACAGGAGGAAATCCAAACTCCTTGAAAGCATGGGCGTCATTACACCTGGTAGTGCGCGACGCGGAGCGAGGGGCAACAGTTATCTCAGCAGTAGCTTTTCCTTTATCAGCCCGCCTTTTCTTTTTGTTTAAAGGAGATAAAGACGGATCTTCATCATCAGTGGCGAATCCTGCCACATCCATCACGCCTCCAAAGTCAAAATTATCCATATATGTTAGAAAAATAGAAGTTGATGAAACAAATACAGGCAAAAATGAAGAGTCCAAAAAGAATAAAGACATAAAAATAGCCTACCCTCAGGTGATCCAATGTGAACCCACCTCAAGTTCTCATTAGATAACACCTCGTTCATTTGTGATCCTGGAGACGTCAAGCGTAAAAGCTTATCTAATCGTGTTTTCAATTCATGATCAAGATCCAGGGGCTCGTTAAAATTTTTGCAAAAAGGAGTTCTCCAACAAGTTCTAAAAGAGAACTGTCCTACCTCAGGTCGAACAAAAAAGAAACGTCTCATCCAACCGCTATTTGAACTGGGAAAGTGAGGTAATAACAATTTTACCCTAAGTTGAATATACGCGTAACAGTTACTCCCAAGCACAGGATACATATCAAATACACTTCTAAAAAGCCTTAAACACGGCTCGATATTATTTGTAAGGCACAAATATAAGAAGTAAGTTGATATGCGCCAAGAATTAGGGGTCAATTGGCCAAGAGTGACATGAAATTCGTTGAGGAAAGAAACAAATAAAGGATGAAGAGGAAATCTTAAACCAGCTGTCATGCTATCACGATAAACTGCTACCTCCAAAGGGTCTGATCCTGGAATTTTTTCACTAGGATGGGGAACTCGGTATAAATGACCGGGAGGTAATTCATATTTTTTCAACATTTTCATAAAAAATTTTGAATTGTAAACACTGGCATCTTTTGGTGTATCTAATTCTATCAAATTGCCACTTGGAGAATGTTCAGTTTGAATATTGAGTGGGCGGGATGCTGTAGAAGAATCGGCATCGGAATCTACCAATCCATGGGAGAATGAAAAGTCAATTATAGGGTCAGTGTCAGGTAAAAGCAGGCGAAGCAGCCCGCCCCCAACAGGGCACGGGCTAGCAGGGGGTGAGTTCGGCCGCCTGCCCCCGACAAGGGGTGAGCTCGGCTGTCGCCCCGTCCCATTTTCGTAAAGGTGGAATAATTTCGAACTATAAATGAATTTTCTTCGTCTGGACCTGCGTCAAGTTCATCAACAGGATCATTCAAATATCGAGGTCCACCACGTCCTAAAGAACTAACGAATTTCCATTCTTCAATTGGCGGAAAATTATCATCTATTCCTATAGATAGGGCGCGATAAGAGGGACTGCTGTTAGAGTTATTGGTTGAAGAACTACTACTAGAGGTGACCACCGTCTTATACATCTAAGAAGAAGGCCGAAATTTTTTCAAAGAAAAAAGTACAAGAATGAAAATATTACCTTAGATGACGAAAGAAGAAAAAACCTCTATGATTTAGACAGAAAAAAAGAGACCAGTCCGAAAAGAGTTCCAGCCAAACTGTGAGATATGGGAATACTACAAATAATATCCCCTCTACATCTTTTATATATATATATATATAAAATCTTCTAAATGGGGCTAAGATTTAAGCCCATACCAATTTTAAATTAGGCCCAAAATATTTATTCTATATTTGGTCAGTTAATTACCATATATTTTTCATTATAAATAAATAATGAATTATTTATTACATGAATTATTTTTCAAAGTTTTGGCCAAAGGTAAATGATTAAAAGACAATATTTTTACTTCTCATTGACAATAGTCCATGAAAAGTAGAGGGGCTTATGATGATAAATATATTTACACTTTGGTAGATGACTGCTGTCCTCCTTTGGACGCCTGTCTTAAGTAATCTGCCCGCCTCATTAGTCCGCCCGTCTCATTGTTTTCATATGCCCGCCTACACTAGATAGACAACTGTAACCCAGCTGCCATCCAATTAATCAAACATACGATCTATAGAACAACAGTCACCCATATCCATTGGGAATATGAAACACCAGCAGTTGAAGAAGACGAAACGTCTCTCATTAAATCCTAATTATGAAGAAGATGAAAAGGCACCCGCCATTAATGACCATTGAAGATACAGCTGCGGGTCATTCCTATAAATAGGAGATCAGATCAACCCTCTAGGTAAAAAACGAACATACATACGCAATATTATTATTCTGCATATTTGTGTTTATCCCATACTAATTATCACGCCGGAGTAGAAACGGGGGACAAAGCCCCACCACCTTTTGCAGGTCTCCACCACTGCTGTCGTCGCACTTGGAGGAGAAGAAGACTTATAATCATCAATACCAATTCTACCTCGGTTATCACTGAAGCTACATGAGACGCATCTCATTACAGAGTTTCTGTCTCAGCCTCACCTCAAACCTCATCCTAACCGTTAACCCTATTCTCTCCAACCACAATAGTTCGATCCTCTACTCTTGTTCCCTGGCTAACCAAGTGCTATCCGAGTTTATGGTCCAGGCCCTAAAGGCTGGTTCTGTAGTGACTACGGCCAATATGCTGTCTCTTTTCTAAATTAGTCCCACTGCGATGGATGGATCTCCTATGCCTGACAATCAACATAGCGACATTAGAAGAGAGTGGCACCACCACTCTAACTTTCTCACATTCTACGCTTTTGGTGCACTCCTCCGTTTGACGAACAATGTTTTTTGGAGAGACATTTTTATGCTACGTTATTGGAAAGCAGAAATGGAATGCAAGTAAAAAATCAAAATATTGAAAGAGGTTGTACCTACATTGCTACTCAAGGAAGAAAGTTTCTCTCTGAAATTGCAATTGAAATTTTCCTCAATTTATACTAGCCAGAATTACTTTGTGGGAATTGAAAGCAAAGTAAAAAATACAATTGCAAATTTTTGCTCTTTTATAGATATCATACCCCCAAATCTATCTGTTGGGTCAATTTATTTCAGATCTCTACCACTGATTTGTGTTAAACTATAGGCTTTAGAGCATCTCCAATGAACTCTTTAAACATAAGATTTTCTCTATTTTAAAGAGTCAAACTTTAAAATTATAGTTGAACAGACTCTCTAAATTAACTTTCTAAAATAGAGAGTGAGTTTGACTCTCTACATTTGGAGAGCCAAACTCACTCTCTATAATTAAATGCATTCAAACAATTTCAATTTTCAATACTCCAAATAATGATTGAATTAATTAGTATATACAAAATAAAATAGAAAAAATAGAATAAAATCATATAATAATTAGGAGAGAGGCATGTTAAAAGAAAATAAATGAAAAAAATAATAAATACTTATTGGAAGAAGTAAAATAAAATGTTAAAGATAAAGAGATTGTTGGAGAACTTAAAAAATTTTACTCTCTAAATTTATAGATGCTCTCTAAAATGTCAAATATGCTCTTTATAAATAGAGAGTCTATTGAAGATGCTCTTAGAATTCGAAAGGGTGCCAGAATCCATTACAAATGGATGGCTTAGAATTTCCATGGGCTACATGTACGCATCATGATGTTAACAGTTGCAAACATTAATCCATATAATTATAACTACTACAACCAATGTCTGTGACGCCTTTTAGCTTCTAGCAATCCGTTCATGACATGTGTCACGAAAATTACCTTTACATATTTGTTAAGTCATCTACTTCATACAAATATGAGGTTCGGACTTGGTGGACTAACAATGATGCA
The DNA here is from genome assembly GCA_030279155.1 of Forsythia viridissima. Classification (NCBI taxonomy): domain Eukaryota; kingdom Viridiplantae; phylum Streptophyta; class Magnoliopsida; order Lamiales; family Oleaceae; genus Forsythia; species Forsythia viridissima. The sequence goes on from CM059045.1 coordinate 32,877,212, forward strand.
ATTGGTAGCTTCGATTTTCACTCGAATAATGCCTCATATTATAAGGAGCTAAATCCAAGTACAACTTCTGCCCTGCTTGGCATAGTTTCTTGGAAAAAAAATGTAAGCCTAAGCAAATTTTCAAAATTTGGTTTACGCTCGGCATAGTGCCTCGAAAGAAATAGAGGTTTTTGAGTAAAGGGGGCCTAAAGGCCACAGTTCAGCTTCGGCACCGTTCGTCATGACGCCTCAAAACCAAGAGAGGCTAAAAATCATGTAACTTTGATTTTTACTCAGCTTGATGTCTCACAACAAAGAGAAATTTTTGGTAGAAAGTTTTGAGATTTCAACTTTTGTTCAATATGAAATTTCAACAAAGGTCTTGGTCCTAAACCGACAACGTATAGGAATCCTCCACTTCATATAAATATAAGGCTCGGACTTGGGGGACAAATGACAGCAAAAAAAATATATGCATCCTATGTAGATGCCATGTATGGCTAAGAGTACAATTGTCATGTAATTAAGAGCATGTTAGGCGATTTGGTTAAGTGCAAATATGTTAGAAATCGAGGCTTCACTTCGGCTGTTGTAAACCTCAGCTATCAAAATACACTTGGTAGCCTCGTTTGGAAAAGGATAGACAAAGCAGAAACACTTGGAATAAATAAAAATTTGAGGAATATAACCTATGCTGCCTCGTCCGAGTCTCAAAGTCGAATAAAGGTTCATAATGTTTGTTTTGAAAATCTAACTTTGATTTTAGTACGCCATATTGCTGCTTACATATCATATACATTCCCCTAGAATCCATTTAAAATGGCAAAATTGAGGGACATTGAAAATTGAAATATGACAATATTCTTTGATTAAATGATGATGAAGGTTTGAAAAATGACATAAATACCCTTGATAATTTATCTATAAATACTCAATTTTCTCGGTCATTTGATGATACATTTTTTCCCTTATATATACCTCATAACTCACAATTGACATTACATACATCTTGAGCTATATTTTTGTCTACTTTATATTACACTCAAAATTTGGTCACTTAGTTAATCGTCGGAGTGCTTATGGCCGTTGCACGACCCTATGAATCGGTCATTGTTAGTCTAACTTGTTCTCCGAATGCGTAGGTTAGCAACTTGGCTCATTCCTGTTAGCATTAAAATCAATTAAGATTTTGAGGTCAATAACACTTATCATTCTTCAACACAAGTGATTTATCCATGGTTCCAAGACATGAGTTCTATTACATTGTTGAATGATGTACAAGAAGTTCAAACTATCCCGTATATTGGCAGCCGATTGGTTTGAAAAAAATACGTACCAGCCAAATGTTGCTCCAGGTGGTAAAATATGAAATGAAGAATATGGTTATATCAATGGAGAATCCATAATGAAACTTTAACATATGTTTAGATTTGATCAGAAATTAGAAGCGAAGAAAAAAAAAATGTAAATTTGCCATTGAGGACAAGGTGTCTTTAATAGGGAAGGAATATTATGAACATACTTTTTATTGTTTAGGTTAATTAGTTTTATTTGTATTTGTGTTTTATAATTATATCATTTTAGTTTATTTATTATTTCAATTTGAAAGAGTCGAAAGTAGTTATAGAACTTATATGACCATACTTGTTACAACCCGTTTTAAATTAGTCAAAGTTAAAATTTATTTAGTCAAAGTCAATAAAATTTTTGGTCAAGTCCAAGTCAAATAGTCAAAGTAGGACTTAAATTAAGTAAATAAATTTGTTTGGGGTTATTTTGTAAAATATGGTTACATAAGAATTTAAATGACACTACATAGAAGTTGGGGGTTTAAGTTGCAAATACGCTTAAATGTAAAATGAATTTGGCCCATTTCTTCGCTCACACACACAGAGAGAGAGAGAGAGAGAGGGGGGGGGGGGGGGGGGGGGGGAATGCTGACACAGAAGAAAAATGAGAAAGAAGAAGAAGAAGAAAGAGGCTGGCCGAATTGTAAGGTGGTAAGAAAATCAACTATTTAGGCTTGAGTTTTTCACTTCTATTGCAATGTCAATAGGTAAGTAAGAAATTACTTGTCTAAGAAAATGTAAATAATTATAATTTTTGCTTATTGGCTTAAATATGAATGTTATGAAATGATATAAGTTGATTTTAGTGACATGAACTACATTTGCATGTTAAAAGAAGAAATTAATTGATGAATTTTTAGGGTTGTTGATTTAGTGGGTTTAGTTAGAGATTTACACTATTTTAAGCATATCAAGACTTGTATTAGTTTATTTATGTTAAAAGCTTAGAATGACTATTTTAGTAAACCCTAGAATTTCTATTAGGGTTCTTTAAGTGAATGTAATGCAAATGAGTTTATTTATGAGCTTTAAAAAAGATTAGAAATGGTTGAGAATGTCAAGGAGAATTATATGTTATTGCGTTAATGAAAATGAGTTTCTAGTTTGGTGATTTTTTTAAGAAATCTAAGGAAGTTATACTTGTTGGATTGTAAATTGTTAGAGGTTAAATTGTGAAGAAGAAAAGTGATGAATTAGAATAAAGATTAGATCAAAGTGAGTAAAGGAGTTTTGCTTAAGTATGGGTAGGTTAAGCTTGGTCTTGCTTTTAATTATTAGTGTTACTTGGGATGGTTATTTATTAATTCAAGCAATTATATTTTATTCCAGGAGGTGACGAGGAGGTTAGTGCCGCGTACCAGCTAACCTAGTTCTAGTATAAAACTCTGTGAGTGGAAAAACTTATTTTTTCATAAAATTAGTATTTAATTATATTATATTAATTCGTAAAGTTATATGAATTGTTTCATTATTTTAGTGCTTCTAGTAAATTACATAAATTACAAAAATGAATTATTTATCTAGTAAGTGTTGGACAAGCATGATTTTTAGAACATGTTAGCTTTTATAAATGAATAATTCTTTTAAAATTTCCCAAGTGATTTTACCTATTCTACACTGGCGTGAATGCATTTCCACAGTGTAAGACCAGATAGGGTGATTTTACCCATTTTGCACTGGTGTGAATGCGTTTCCACAGTGTATGACAAAAATACTAGAGGTCTTTGGAACCCACTCTCGTACACACATAGGCTTTGGGTCGTGTACCGGGGTGCTTAGCCCTTTGGGGCAGCTCTACGCACATAAGACCAGATTTCAAATTACAGATTTTCAGTGATTCAGGGTACCTTTTTGGTGTAGAATATATTTCAGAATAATCAATATCTAGATTTCAGATTTTAGATCATAGATCATGCATTTTCAGACTTTAAATTTTAGCTTACAGTTTAATCAGATTTAGTTTTATTTGAGAACTACAGTCATACTAATATTTCTCAAATCCTTACAGTTACTTTACTTATATGAACCATAAGGAATTTCGAAATCTTTATTGCTTAAAATTTTCAAAGTTATTAAATAGAATTCATAACTTCTTAGAAGTATTTTAGAACAATTCAGAATTTCAATAAATATTGATAAACTAGAAAAATTATAATTATTTGCAAACACTCCACTCACTGAGTTACGAACTCACATATTTTGTCACGCTTTTCTTATTAGAATACAGTTGAGCTATTTGAACAGCTTTTGGGAGATTCTACTATAAGAGTCACTTGACCTAGTTGATTGTATGATTATATTTTGTTCAGCAAGCCATTATCATGCATTTATCTCGTATCCACTAGCTTTAGTATATTTCATTTTCGTATTGTTTGTGACATGTAGAAGTTAGATGGGCTTGTCGCCTTTTTGATGTAAATGTTATATATTTGGGCTGTTTTGTAAATGATAGTAGATATGGTCGAGTTGTCTATACTTTATTTTTGATTGGTTTATATTAGGGTGCAAGTGGATCCAATTGATACTGTATGTATTGTGTTTGGGAATTTGTTGCTTTTTAAGTTTGGTTTAGTCCAATTTACAAGGAAAAATATGCCAAAATTTTTATAAAATCTTTTTAGTCAAAGAAAAGTCAATAGGTCATAGAAAAGTCTAAGTAGTCTTAATAGTGAGTCCGGCATCTAGCTGGCATCAATCATCGGTGCACCGCACGTCTTGGGTCCACTAGGGTGATTCGGGACGGGTCGTGTCAAGTTGGTATCAGAGCATGGTTATAGCTCTATAGATTTGCATTGCATGTATCATAAACTTGTTTTAAGACATGTTATTTCCATTTTATAGGCCATGGCTCGTGGTGGAACGACACGCAGACTCTCAAATAGATATCCTCAAACTCAAAATGCTCTTGATATAGAGGATGTTAGAGAGACTAGCAGGGTTGATGAATCAGTTCATTGAACCCATAAGTAGCCTCGATAGAGAAATGCAGTTGAGAATGACCTAGTTTCCGAAAGAATCGTTGTTGCCGTTACATCGGCTTTGCAAATGCAACACAATTCTAATAAGGAGTATAGTATTGAGTGGGCAACAAAAATGGGGGCTAAGGTTTTTACGGGTGCAGTTGATCTGGCAGTAGCTGAGGTCTGGATGGGAGTGTTTTTGAGGTTATGGGTTGTCCTGATGATAAGAGGTTGCGTCTTGCTACCTTGAACGAATGCTTGTTCATTTTGTACATATTAATACGACCAATTGAATTTTTACTATTTAAGTACAATAGTCGAAGTTCATTTTAAATTGTTCTGATTACTTAAGTACTGTCAAAACATTATAAGTAAAATACTACAAAGCTGAAATGGATAGAATTGAAAAATTATATAGTTTATTTAAATTAGTACACAAAAGAATGTAAAATTATAAGTCCCAGCCACTTCAATGGGTTAGCGCAAAATAGAAAGCAAGAAACTAAGGTGGTGTTCTCTTTGCGTTTGAGTTTTGTGTTTTGAGTTTTGAATTCATTTTGTATTTTGTGTTTTGAGTGTTTGTTTTGAGATTTTTGAAAATATGTTCTTTTTTGTGTTTTCGAAAATTGTTTCTGAAAATAGAAAACTCGAAAACGCGTTTACTTGAATTTTTTGAGAAATTTGGACTTGGAATTAAAAACAATTTAAACTTGAAATTTAAAACACTTATTATTTAAAAATAATTTAAATTTGGAATTAAAAACATGTAAAAACAATTAAAATTATTTAATTATGGAATTAAAAACATTTAAAAACAATTAAAAATGTTTAAAAAGAATTAAAAATATTTAATTATGGAATTAAAAACTTTTAAAACAATTAAAAATATTTAAACACAATTAAAAACATTTAATTATAGAATTAAAAACATTTAAAAACAATTAAAAATATTTAATTATGGAATGAAACATTTAAAAACAATTAAAAACATTTAAAAACAATTAAAAGCGATTCAAAATAATTATTGTTTGAATTAAAAACATTTAAAAAATTTGGAATTATTTAGAATTCAAAACAATTATTAATTCAAAACAATTCAAAATAATTAAAAACAATTATTTGGAATTAAAAACATTGTTTTAAACAATTAAATATATTTAAAAAAAATTATTGTTGGAATTAAAAATATTTAAGTTCAATTAAAATATTTAAAAACACACTAAAAATATTTAAAAACATTGAAAAACAATTATTGTTGAAATTAAAAATATTTAAAAACAATTACAAATAATTAATAACAATTAAAAACTTGGAATTAATTAGAATTACAAATAATTATTATTTAAAAACAATTAAAAATATTATGTTTGGATTTAAAAACAATTAAAAACAATTAAATTAATTCAAAGCAAAAACAAAGAAGCCACGCATTTGGAGAGTTGAACCCCTGACCTCCTTGTTGGATTTTGTGCACGTTAACCATTTTGGCAAGGAACAGTTCTTTGTTAAGAAAAACGCGGAAATTGGTTATATTATAATTATTTTTTCAGCGTAAAATGAAAAAAAAAAATAAAATGCCGGCTGCTAGATTCGAACCGCGTACCTCCTTATTGAAAACGCGCGTTTTCAACCGTTTTGGAAAACGGCCATTTGTTGTACACAAAACGCAAAATGATGAAAATATCATTTTCCATTTCCTTTGAAAATTTTTTGAGTGTTTTGGAAAATGCATTTTCAAAAATGGTAAAAAGAACGTGTTTTCACTATTTTCAAAAACACAAAATAGAAAATGGTTGAAAACACCCAAAGAGAACAGGCCCTAAGTATTTTATTTGGTAGGAGAGGAAGGAAGGGCGTTTTCGGAAGAGGGTTAGCCTGAGAATGAATAGTGTCGGCTGGAGGTTGGCAAGCGCCGGTTCCACTAAGGCTAAATTTCTCCTAAGTATTTTAATAGATTGAAGGAAATTATAGCTGGCGGAGTTGCTTTCTACATCTTCAACCCCAAGCTCTGCGAAGAAGTCGAAGTTCGCTTTTGACATTTTAGAGTAGACCAACTTCCTAGCCTCCTTGATAGCTAGGCTTCAAAAGTAGTCAACCGTACCTTCATAATCCAACGTTAAATTGAACGAGGCTCTGTACTCTGTCATCACCTTGTTACCAGCCACTTCAGCTTCAGCCTTCAGTTTATTGCATTCCGCCCAATATAACTCTAGGCTAACCCTGAATTCAGCTACTTGATTATCCAAGGAAAAAAGGTGGATATCTTTCTCATTTATCTCAGCCTCAACCTCACTCCTCTCTTGATGACCCGAAAACAACTTTTCATTTACCTATACATACCTTTGGGTGAAGCCTTCAAAATCAACCTCTTTGAGGCCGAGTTTTTCCTTCAAAATATATGTCGTGATCATGATGGCGGTGACCTGAACCTTCAGCTATGAGACTTATTCGTTACGAGACCGTTCTCTTGCTTCAGGATTTAAGCCGCACCAATAGTCGACTCGATTGTTACTGATGCTTTGACTACTCTATCAGCAAATTACAAAGTTCAAAGATAATGTGCACTAATCTCATCCCAACATAGACCCCCTCATCTTAGCGAGGCCCTTTTCATTGTAGCTCTCTATTTTTCATTGCCACTCTCTCGTCCAGTACTTTTAACTCACTACACTCCCAATAAAAAAATAGCCTCCAGCAGAATCTCCAAAATATTTTTTACAAATAATGAGTTCACAGAGGAACATTCAGCTCACGGAGTAGGCCATATTTCCTAAGGACTCACACTTTCGGTCAAGGGTCCTTGGGACAGAACTTTCATTCGACTTGACCGAGGACCACAAACCAACCACTCAGTAGTGGAGCCTCGCTAGTATATGAGGACAATAGTACCAGTCACAGAAGGCTTGCCCTGGTGCCTTCCTCGGGTTGTAGATGGCCTTGAAATTTTTGAAGAAAATGTCATCTCATTCCCAGCCATCTTTCACAACAGGATGGGGACAATTGGGGAAAAGTTGGGTGGGGACAATTCTGAAGCTACTTAAGGACTTCCATACAAAAGGGTGCACAGGCAACCTCAGACCTGACCCTAATTGTAGTTCATTGAACGCCATATTGTTTGGAGAGGATTGTATGTCCTGTCGTCCGGCCTAAGCACGATCATCTCAATGTCGTCAGAAGTACAGAAGGTTTCGTGCAACAATACCAAATCTACCTCAGTTATAACTGAAGCTATATGAGATGCATCCCATTATTACAGAGTTTCTATCTCAGCCTCACCTCAAACCTCTTCCTAACCGTTATCCCTATCTCTCCAACCACAACAGTTCAATCCTCTACTCCCGCTCCCTGGCTAACCCCGCGCCATCCCAGTCTATGGTCCAGTCCTTAAAGGCTGGTTCTCAAGTGACTACGGCCAATATGTTGTCTCTTTTCTAAATTAGTCCCACTGCGATGGATGGATCTCTATGCAAGACAATCAACACAGAGACAATAGAAGAGAGTGGCACCACCACTCTAACTTCCTCACGTTCTCCGCTTCTGGTGCACTCCTCTGTTTGACGAACATTGTTTTTTGGAGATACATTTTTATGCTATGTTATTGGAAAGCAGAAATGGAATGCAAGTAAAAAATCAAAATATTGAAAGAGGTCGTACCTACGTTGCTACTCAAGGAAGAAAATTTCTCTCTTAAATTTTAATTGAAATTTTCCTCTTTTTATACTAGCCAGAATTACTTTGTGGGAATTGAAAGCAAAGTAAAAAATACAATTACAATTTTTTTCTCTTTTATAGATATCATACCCCAAATTTATCTGTTGGGTCAATTTATTTCAGATCTTTACCACTAATTTGTGATAAAATATAGGCATTAGAATCCGAAAGGCTGCCAGAATCCATTACAAATGGATGACTTAGAATTTCCGCAAGCTACATGTACGCATCATGATGTTAACAGTTGCAAACATCAATCCATATAATTATAACTACTACAACCAATGTTACAACCCGTTTTAAATTAGTCAAAGTCAAATATTGTTTAGTCAAAGTCAATGAAATTTTCGGGTCAAGTCTAAGTCAAATAGTCAAAGTTGGGCTTAAATTAAATGAATAAATTGTTTTGGGGATATCTTATAAATTTTGGTTATTTAAGGATTTAAATGTTACTATATGGAAGTTGGGGGCTTAAGTTGCAATTGGGCCTAAATGTAATTTAAATTTGGACCCATTTTCTTGCAATCATGCTCATAGACGCAGAGAGAAACAGAGACCGCGGAAGAGAGGAAAAGAAAGGAAAGAAAGGAAAAAGAAAAAGGAAGAAAGAAAAGGAAAAAGGAAGAAGAGGAGGAAGAATAAGCTGCCGGCCAAATCGATTTTTAAGTTTGGGTTTTCCATTTTTTCTCTATTTTCAAGAGGTAAGCAAGAACTTACTTATTTTACAAATGAGGTTAAAAATTAGGGTTTTTGCTTATGAGCTTAAATGTGAATGTTATGAAAGAATATGAGTTATTTTTAGTGTTATGAACTATATTATATGTTAAATGAAGGATTTAATGGATGACATTTTAGGTTTTTTGACTTAGTGGGTTTATTTAGATATTTAAGCTATTTTAAGGATATAAGGGCTATTGTTGGTTTATTTATGTTAAAAGCTTAGAATGATTATTTTAGCAAACCCTAGAATTTCTATTTGGGTCATTTAAGTGAATGTGATGTAAATGAGATTATTTGAGGGCCTTATGGAAGATTAGAGAATGTTGAGAATGTTAAGGAGAAGTATATGTTATTGAGTCAATAGAAATGGGTTCTAGCTTAATGACCTTACTAAGAAAGTTAAGAAAATTATTCTTAGTGTTTTTCGAGATGGTTATTTATTGATTCAAGCAAATATATCTTATTTCAGGAGGTGACGAGGAGGTTGGTGCCGTGTACCGACCAACCTAGTTCGAGTCAAAAACTCTGTGAGTCGAAAAACTTATCTTTCAGAAATAAGTTTTTTATTATATTATATTAGTTAGTAAAGTTATATAAATTGTTTCATTATTTCAGTGCTTCAAATAAATTACGTAAATTACAAAAATGAATTATTTTTCAAGTGTTTGACAAGCATGATTTTTAGTACAAGTTAACTTTTATAAATGAGAATTTCAGTAAAGTTTATTTTAAAAACCACCAAAAAGTACTCAGGTGACTTTTACCCGCTCTGCACTGGTGTGAATGTGTTTCCACAGTGTATGACCAGATATGGTGATTTTACCCGCTCTGCACTGGTGAGAATGTGTTTCTACAGTGTATGACCAGTTATGGTGATTTACCCGCTCTGCACTGGTGTGAATCTGTTTCCACAGTGTATGACCAGATTATTAGGTCTTTGGGACCCACTCTCGTATACATATAGGCTTTGGGTCGTGTACCGGGGTGCTTAGCCCTTTGGGGGCAGCTCTGCGCGCGTATGACCAGATTCAGATAACAGATTACAGATTATCAGTTATCCAGAGTACCTTTTTGATGTGGTATTATATAATTCAGAATAATCAGTATATAGATTTCAGACATCAGATTTCAAATAACAGATCATGCAGTTTCAGACTTTAAATTACAGCTTACAGTTTAATCAGATTACTTTTTATTTGTAAACTACATTTAAATTAGCCTTTCTCAATTTCTCTATGCTTGCAGTTATATTTTTTATATCAAGTATAAAGAATTCATAATCTTTACTGCTTACAAGTATTATAGAAAAATTCAGGATTTCAATAAATGTTTCTAAACAGGAAAAAGTATATTTATTTTCAAATTCTCTACTCACTGAGTTATAAACTCACGTATTTCATCACTCTTTTCTTATTAGGACGCAGTTGAGCTTTTTGAGCAACTTTTGGGAGATTCTTCATGAACCACAGCCACAGCCACTTGATCTATTTAATTGTATGATTGTATTTTGTTAAGCAAGACATTATCATGCATTTGTCTCATGTCCACCAGTTTAGTATATTTTATTTTAACATTACTTGTGGCATGTAGAAGTTAGATGGGCTTGCCGCCTTTTGATGTAATTATTATATATTTGGGCTGTTTTGTACTTGATAGTAGAGTTGATCGAGTTGGCTATACTTTATATTTTTGATTGAGTAATATTTGAGGCAGATGGACCCCAATTGATTTTGTATATACCTTGTGTTTGAGAAATTGTTGCTTTTCAGGTTTGGTTTTGTTCAATTTACAAAGGGAATTCTGCCAAAATTTTTATAAAATCTTTTTAGTCAAAGAAAAGTCAATAAGTTTTAGAAAAGTCTAAGTAGCCTTAATGGTGGGTCCGGTATCTAGCTGGCATCCATCATCGGTGCACGGCACGTCTTGGGTCTACTAGGGTGATTCGGGACGGGTCGTGTCAAGTTGGTATCAGAGCATGGTCACATGTCTATAGACTTGCATTGCATGCATCATAAACTTGTTTTAAGACACATTATTCCCATTTTATAGGTCATGGCTCGTGGCGGAAGAACTCGCAGACTTCCAAATATAGTGCCTCAAACTCAAAATACTCCTGATGAGGGAGATAACAGAGAGGCTAGCAGAACTGATGAGTCAATTCATCAAACTGCTCAAAACCCGAGAAATAGAAACGAGGTTGTAAATGACCCCTATGCTGAGAGACTCGCTGAAACTCTCGATACCTTATTGCAAAGGCAGCAGAACGCAGATAGATTTAGTATAGAGCGAGCAAAGAGGTTGGGGGCGAGCGTCTTCAATGGTAAGGGTGACCCTTTGGATGCAGATAATTGGATGACCCAGCTGGAGAGAGTCTTTGATGTTATGGAGTGCCCAGAAGAGAAGAAATTGCGTCTGGCTACTTTCTTACTAGTGGAAGAGGCGTATGATTGGTAGCTGATAGTTCAGGGTCGGTATGCAGACCCCAGTGTTGTTACTTGGGCAGACTTCAAGGATGTTTTTAATAAGTTATATTATCCTTAGGCTTATAAAGATGCCAAGCAAGATGAGTTCTTGCATTTAGTTCAGGGGTCTATGACAGTGGTTGATTATCAGAAGAGGTTTATGGAGCTATCAAAATACGCTGCATTGTTGATAGCTAATGAAGCTGACATGTGTAGGAGGTTTGAAGGTGGTTTGAGGAGTGAGATTAGAGTATCGGTGACAGGTGGAGATTATAAAGACTTTGGCAAACTCGTTGAAGCTGCTTTGAGAGTTGAACAGTGTATTTTAGATACACGTGGCCACAAAGAGCAGATGACAGCTAGAGGCAGTGGTAGTTAGTCAGTGACTTGGACTTCTAGGGGCACGTCATCTCAGAAGAATAGACGTGGGTTTTGGCCGGGTGTCGCCAATACCGGCAGTTTCAAGACCAAGTCTAGAGGGGGCCAGAGTTCAGGGTCCAGCCATGGTTCGGTCCAGCAGTCAGCACATCGCCGCTCTCATACTCAGGGTTCTTTTCAGAGTCCAAGTCAGAGACCAGTTACTTCTACACAGGGTGGAAGTTTCAGTTACGCTAGATTTCCACAGTGTCAGTTGTGTGGGAAGTTTCATCCGGGTGAGTGCCTTAGAAGAGCTGGTGTTTGCTATCAGTACGGTCAGGTTGGGCACATGAAGAGAGACTGTCCAGATCGACCTCAGAAAAGTGGTGCACCTCAGGTGCAGTCGGGTGTTAATGCTGCTAGGCAGGTTCAGAATCAAAATCAGAATACTGGAGTAAGTGGAACAGGCATTTCCAGTGGAGCACAGGTGAACATCGCTAGTAGTAGTGGTGTTCGACAGAAGGGCCAGGCAGGGCATCCCAGGACCCAGGGAAGAGTGTTTGCAGTAACTCAGCAGGATGCCGAGGAGTCACCAGATGTAGTTATGGGTACGTTGTCTATTTTTGGCAGAAATGCTCGTTGTTTAATTGATTTTGGTGCCACACATTCATTTATTTCTTATGCACTTGCTATCTATGTGGATTGTATGTTGGAACCATTAGACAAGGATTTAGTTGTGGCAACCCCAGTAGGAGATTCACTTTTAGCTAACAGTGTGTATAAGGACTGTGTGATTAAAGTGAATGATCAAGAGTTGAAGGCTAATCTGATTCATCTCGATATTCATGACTTTGATGTTATTTTGGGCATGGACTTCTTAGCTGAAAATCGCGCTTCAGATGATTGCTTTCGCAAAGAAGTTGTGTTCCGAAGGCCAGGAGAGCCTGAAATTGTTCTTAGTGGTGAACGGAGAATTTTACCGTCTTGTTTAATATCTGCACTTGATGCTAGAAAACTTCTTAAAAAGGGATGTCAGGCATATTTGGCTTGTGTGATTGACAGTCAGATTTCTAAGCTAAATTTGGATGATATTCCTATTGTACGAGATTTTCCTGATGTATTTCTAGAAGATCTTCCAGGATTACCGCCAGATAGAGAAATCGAGTTCACTATTGATTTGACTCCAGGGACAATTCCTATCTCTCAGGCACCTTACAGAATGGCTCCAGTAGAGCTGAAAGAATTGAAAGTGCAGTTGCAAGAACTAGTCGATAAGGGTTTTATTAGACCCAGTATATCCCCGTGGAGAGCACCAGTCTTGTTTGTGAAGAAGAAAGATGGCACAATGAGATTATGTATCGACTACAGGCAGTTGAACAAGGTGACAATTCGTAATAAGTACCCTCTACCTCGTATTGATGACTTGTTTGATCAACTTCAGGGTGCTACTGTATTTTCTAAGATCGACTTGCGTTCAGGGTATCATCAGCTTAAGATCAGAGATATCGATGTACCAAACACTGCTTTCAGGTCTCGATATGGCCATTATGAGTTCATTGTGATGCCATTTGGGCTAACTAATGCTCCAGCAGCATTTATGGATTTGATGAACAGGGTGCTTCACCCATATTTGGATAGATTTGTGATTGTCTTTATTGATGATATATTAGTTTATTCTCGCAGTTGTGAGGGGCATGCCGAGCATTTGAAGACTATTTTGCATACTTTGCGAGATAAACAATTGTATGCTAAGTTCATCAAATGTGAATTCTGGCTTAACAAAGTGGTATTTCTAGGCCATGTCATTTCAGCAAAAGGCATTTATGTAGATCCCATTAAGACTGAGGCAATAATGAAATGGGAACGCCCTACAAATATGACGGAAGTTCGGAGTTTTCTTGGACTGGCAGGTTATTATCGCAGGTTCGTGGAAGGATTCTCCAGAATTGCACTACTTTTGACTAGTCTGACTCGAAAGAACTCTAAATTCGTATGGAGTGAAGAATGTGATAAGAGTTTTCAAGAGTTGAAGAATAGACTAGTTTCTGCTCCCATACTTACTCTTCCATCTCCAGGTGAAGAGTTTGTGATTTATAGTGATGCTTCTCGACAGGGCTTGGGTTGTGTTCTGATGCAGAATGGAAGGGTGATAGCTTATGCTTCGAGACAATTGAAGAAGCATGAGTTAAATTACCCAACGCATGACTTAGAGTTGGCTGCAGTGGTGTTGGCATTGAAGATTTGGAGGCATTACCTATATAGTGAGAAATGCCAAATTTTCACCGACCACAAAAGCTTGAAGTACATTTTCGATCAGAAGGACTTGAATTTGAGACAAAGGAGATGGTTAGAGTTGATAAAGGATTATGATTGCAGAATTGATTACCATCCGGGGAAGGCTAATGTAGTTGCTGATGCTCTCAGTAGAAAGACTAGCAGTTCTTCACCTCAATCCAGTGCAGTATGTGCTTTTTTGTTTTGTGAATTCAGAAAACAGCATGCCCAGTTGTCAGCTACTACCTCGGGAGCGATTTTAGCTCATTTTCAAGTGAGACCTACTTTGATTGACAGGGTTAGAGAAGCCCAATCTCGAGACCTGACATTTAGAGTACTAAAAGAAGAAGTTAATGCTGGTTTGCGGATAGATTTTACAATTCGAGGTGATGATGCTTTGGTCATGGGAAGTCGTTTGTGTGTTCCCGACGTTTCAGAATTGAAGAAAGAAATTTTAGAAGAGGCACACAGTTCAGCTTATGCGATGCACCCAGGCAGTATAAAAATGTATCACACATTGAAAGAGCATTACTGGTGGCCAGGTATGAAGAGGGAAATAGCGGAGTTCGTATCCAAATGTCTCATTTGTCAGCAGGTAAAGCCAGTTCGTCAGAAGGCAACTGGACTTTTGCAACCATTGCCTATTCCAGAATGGAAGTGGGAGCATATTACTATGGACTTCTTGTTCGGTCTTCCTCGTATTCAGAATGGTCATGATGGTGTTTGGGTTATTGTGGATCGTTTGACCAAGGTTGCGACGTTCTTACCGATCAAAGCTACTTACACGTTAAACAAGTTGGCAAAGTTGTATGTAGATGAGATAGTCAGCTTATACGGTGCTCCAGTGTCTATTGTCAGATAGAGATCCGTGGTTTACATTTAAATTTTGGCCTAGTTTGCAGACAGCTATGGGCACTAAGCTACATTTCAGCACAGCTTTTCACCCTCAGATAGATGGTCAATCAGAGAGAACCATACAGACTTTAGAGGATATGTTGCGAGCTTGTGTTCTACAGTTCAAAGGTAATTGGGATACTTATTTGTCTTTGATGGAGTTTGCTTATAATAACATTTACCACTCCAGTATTGAGATGGTTCCTTTTGAAGCACTATATGGCAGAAAATGCAGAATGCCAATTTGTTGGAATGAGGTTGGAGAAAGGAAGTTAATAGGTCCTGAAATGGTTCAAATTACTTCGGAGAATGTGAAAGTGATTAGAGAAAAATTGGAGGTAGCACGAGATATGCAGAAAAGTTATGCAGACAAGAGGAGAAAAGATCTCGAATTCGAAGTTGGGGATAAAGTTTTTCTAAAATTATAGTTCAGATCTTAGATACAAAGGAGCAAGTTCAGCGAAACAAGATCGTTTCGCTAGTTAAGGTCCTTTGGAAGAATCATTCGGCAGAGGAGGCTACATAGGAGAATGAAGATCATATGCGTGCTCAATTTTTTCAATTGTTTCAAGTCTAGCCGATTGAATTTCGAGGACGAAATTCTTTGAAGGAGGTAAGATTGTTACAACTCGTTTTAAATTAGTCAAAGTCAAATATTGTTTAGTCAAAGTCAATGAAATTTTCGGGTCAAGTCTAAGTCAAATAGTCAAAGTTGGGCTTAAATTAAATGAATAAATTGTTTTGGGGATATCTTATAAATTTTGGTTATTTAAGGATTTAAATGTTACTATATGGAAGTTGGGGGCTTAAGTTGCAATTGGGCCTAAATGTAATTTAAATTTGGACCCATTTTCTTGCAATTATGCTCACAGACGCAGAGAGAAACAGAGACCGCGGAAGAGAGGAAAAGAAAGGAAAGAAAGGAAAAAGAAAAAGGAAGAAAGAAAAGGAAAAAGGAAGAAGAGGAGGAAGAAGAAGCCGCCGGCCAAATCGATTTTTAAGCTTGGATTTTCCATTTTTTCTCTATTTTCAAGAGGTAAGCAAGAACCTACTTATTTTACAAATGAGGTTAAAAATTAGGGTTTTTGCTTATGAGCTTAAATGTGAATGTTATGAAAGAATATGAGTTATTTTTAGTGTCATGAACTATATTATATGTTAAATGAAGGATTTAATGGATGACATTTTAGGGTTTTTGACTTAGTGGGTTTATTTAGATATTTAAGTTATTTTAAGGATATAAGGGCTATTGTTGGTTTATTTATGTTAAAAGCTTAGAATGATTATTTTAGCAAACCCTAGAATTTCTATTTGGGTCATTTAAGTGAATGTGATGTAAATGAGATTATTTGAGGGCCTTATGGAAGATTAGAGAATGTTGAGAATGCTAAGGAGAAGTATATGTTATTGAGACAATAGAAATGGGTTCTAGCTTAATGACCTTACTAAGAAAGTTAAGAAAATTATTCTTAGTGTTTTTCGAGATGGTTATTTATTGATTCAAGCAAATATATCTTATTTCAGGAGGTGACGAGGAGGTTGGTGCCGTGTACCGACCAACCTAGTTCGAGTCAAAAACTCTGTGAGTCGAAAAACTTATCTTTCAGAAATAAGCTTTTTATTATATTATATTAGTTAGTAAAGTTATATAAATTGTTTCATTATTTCAGTGCTTCAAATAAATTACGTAAATTACAAAAATGAATTATTTTTCAAGTGTTTGACAAGCATGATTTTTAGTACAAGTTAACTTTTATAAATGAGAATTTCAGTAAAGTTTATTTTAAAAACCACCAAAAAGTACTCAGGTGACTTTTACCCGCTCTGCACTGGTGTGAATGTGTTTCCACAGTGTATGACCAGATATGGTGATTTTACCCGCTCTGCACTGGTGAGAATGTGTTTCTACAGTGTATGACCAGTTATGGTGATTTACCCGCTCTACACTGGTGTGAATCTGTTTCCACAGTGTATGACCAGATTATTAGGTCTTTGGGACCCACTCTCGTACACATATAGGCTTTGGGTCGTGTACCGGGGTGCTTAGCCCTTTGGGGGCAGCTCTGCGCGCGTATGACCAGATTCAGATTACAAATTACAGATTATCAGTTATCCAGAGTACCTTTTTGGTGTGGTATTATATAATTCAGAATAATCAGTATATAGATTTCAGACATCAGATTTCAGATAACAGATCATGCAGTTTCAGACTTTAAATTACAGCTTACAGTTTAATCAGATTACTTTTTATTTGTAAACTACATTTAAATTAGCCTTTCTCAATTTCTCTATGCTTGCAGTTATATTTTTTATATCAAGTATAAAGAATTCATAATCTTTACTGCTTACAAGTATTATAGAAAAATTCAGGATTTCAGTAAATGCTTCTAAACAGGAAAAAGTATATTTATTTTCAAATTCTCTACTCACTGAGTTATAAACTCACGTATTTCATCACTCTTTTCTTATTAGGACGCAGTTGAGCTTTTTGAGCAACTTTTGGAAGATTCTTCATGAACCACAGCCACTTGATCTATTTAATTGTATGATTGTATTTTGTTAAGCAAGACATTATCATGCATTTGTCTCATGTCCATCAGTTTAGTATATTTTATTTTAACATTACTTGTGGCATGTAGAAGTTAGATGGGCTTGCCGCCTTTTGATGTAATTATTATATATTTGGGCTGTTTTGTACTTGATAGTAGAGTTGATCGAGTTGGCTATACTTTATATTTTTGATTGAGTAATATTTGAGGCAGATGGACCCCAATTGATTTTGTATATACCTTGTGTTTGAGAAATTGTTGCTTTTCAGGTTTGGTTTTGTTCAATTTACAAAGGGAATTCTGCCAAAATTTTTATAAAATCTTTTTAGTCAAAGAAAAGTCAATAAGTTTTAGAAAAGTCTAAGTAGTCTTAATGGTGGGTCCGGTATCTAGCTGGCATCCATCATCGGCGCACGGCACGTCTTGTGTCTACTAGGGTGATTCAGGACGGGTCGTGTCAACCAACGTCTGTGCGCCTTTTAGCTTCCAACAATTCATGACATGTGTCACGAAAATTACCTTTACATATTTGTTAAGTCATCATCTACCTCATACAAATATGAGGTTCAGACTTGGTGGACTAACAATGATGCAATTGGTAGCTATAGTTTTCGCTCGAATAGTGCCTCAGATTATAAAGAGCCAAATCCAAGTACAACTGCTGCCCCGCTTGGCATAGTTTCTTGGAAAAAAAATGAAAGCCTAAGAAAAGTTTCAAAATTTGGTTTCCCCTTGGCATAATGCCTCGAAAAAAATAAAAGTTTTTGAGTAAAAGGGGGCCTAAAGGCCACATTTCAACTTCGACACCGTTCGTCATGACACCTCGAAACCAAGAGAGGCTACGAACCATGTAAATTTGATTTTCACTCGGCATGATGTCTTAGAACAAAGATAAGTTTTTGGTAGAAAGTTTTAAGATTTCAACTTTTGTTCAATATGAAATTTCAACAAAGGTCTTGGTCCTAAACCAACAACATATAGAAATCCTCTACTTCATATAAATATGAGGCTCGGACTTGGGGTACAAATGATAGCAAAAAATTATATGCATCCTATGTAGAAGCCACGTAAGGCTAAGAGTACAGTTGTCATGAAATTAAGAGCATGTTAGGCGATTTGGTTAAGTACAAATATGTTAGAAACCGAGGCTTCACTTCGGCTGTTGTAAACCTCAACTATCAAAATACAATTGGTAGCCTCGCTTGGAAAAGGATAGACGAAGCAGAAACAATAGGAATAAATGAAAATTTGAGGAATATAACCTATGCAGCCTCGTCCCAGTCTCAGAGTAGGATGGAGGTTCATAATGTCGATTTTGACAATCTCACTTGGATTTTCGTGCGCCATATTCTTGCTTACATATCATATACATTCCCTTAGAATCCATGAAAAATGGTAAAATTGAGGGACATTTGAAAATTGAAATACGACAATATTCTTTTATCAAATGATGATGAAGGTCTTAAAAATGACATAAATACCCTTGATAATTTATCTATAAGTACTCCATTTTCTCATTCATTTGATGATACATTTTTTCCCTTTATTTATACCTCATAACTCACAATTGACATTACATGCATCTTGAGCTATATTTTTGTCTACTATATATTACACTCAAAATTTGGTCACTTAGTTAATCGTCGGTTAAGGCCACTGCACCACCCTGTGGAACGGTCATTGTTAGTCTAACGTGTTCTCTGAATGCGTAGGTTAGCAACTTGGCTCATTCCTGTTAGCGTTAAAATCAATCTAGATTTTGAGGTCCATAACACTTATCATTCTTCAACACATGTGATTTATCCATGGTTCCAAGACATGAGTTCTATTAGATTCTTGAATGATGTACGAGAAGTTCAAACTATCCCGTATGTTGGCAGCCGATTGGTTTGAAAAAACTACGTACCAGTCAAATGTTGCTCGAGGTGGTAAAATAGGAAATGAAGAATATGGTTATATCAATGGAGAATCCACAATGAAAATTTAACACATGTTTATATTTGATTAGAAATTAGAAGTGAAGAAAAAAAAATGTAAATCTGCCTTTGAGGACAAGGTGTCTTTAATAGGGAAGGAATATTAATAACCTACTTTTTATTGTTTAGGTTAATTAGTTTTATTTGTATTTGTGTTTTATAGATATAACATTTTAGTTTATTTATTAATTCAATTTGAAAGAGTCAAAAGTAGTTATAGAACTTATATGACCATACTAGTTACAACTCGTTTTAAATTAGTCAAAGTTAAAATTTATTTAGTCAAAGTTAATAAATTTTTTGGTCTAGTCCAAGTCAAATAGTCAAAGTAGGACTTAGATTAAGTAAATAAATTTGCTTGGGGCTATTTTGTAAAATATGGTTACTTAAGGATTTAAATGACACTACATAGAAGTTGGGGGCTTAAGTTGCAAATAGGCTTAAAGGAAGAAATTAATTGATGAATTTTTAGGGTTCTTGATTTAGTGGGTTTAATTAGATATTTATGCTATTTTAAGCATATTAAGACTTGTATTCATTTATTTATGTTAAAAGCTTAGAATGACGATTTTAGGAAATCCTATAATTTTTATTAGTGTTCTTTAAGTGAATGTAATGTAAAGGAGTTTATTTATGATGTTTAGGAAAGATTAGAAATAGTTGAGAATGTTAAGGAGAATTATATGTTATTGAGTTAATGGATATGAGTTTCTAGTTTGGTGATTTTAGTACTAAATCTAAGGAAATTATACTTGTTGGATTGTAAATTGTTAGAGGTTAAATTGTGACGAAGAAAAGTGGTGAATTAGAATAAAGATTAGATCAAAGTGAGTAAAAAATTTTTGGAGAAGTTTTGCTTAAGTATGGTTAGGTTAAGATTGGTCTTGCTTTTAATTATTAGTGTTACTTGAGATGATTATTTATTAATTCAAGCAATTATATTTTATTTCAGTAGGTGACGAGAAGGTTGGTGCTGTGTACCGACCAACCTAGTTCTAGTAAAAAACTTTGTGAGTAGAAAAACTTATTTTTCATAAAATAAGCATTTAATTCTTTTATATTAATTCCTAAAGTTATATGAATTGTTTCTTTATTTCAGTGCTTCTAGTAGATTATATAAATTGCAAAAATAAATTATTTTCTAATAAGTGTTGGACAAGCATGATTTTTAGTACAAGTTAGCATTTATAAACGAATAATTCTTTCAAAATTTAAATTCAGTTTTGTTAAATCTTTTATCAGAATATTATATCATTATTAAATGTTTAAGTAAAGTTAATTTTAAAACTATCAAAAAGTTCCCAAGTGATTTTACCCGCTCTGCACTGGTGTGAATACGTTTCCACTGTGTATAAGAGGTCTTTGGGAACCACTCTCGTACACACATAGGCTTTGGGCCGTGTACCAGGGTGCTTAGCCCTTTGGGAGCAGTTCTGCGCATTTGACAAGATTTCAGATTACAGATTAAAGATTTTCAGTGATTTAGTGTACCTTTTTGGTGTAGTATATATTTCTATTTAATCAGTATATAGATTTCAAATTTCAGATCATAGATCATGCAGTTTCAGACTTTAAATTCCAACTTACATTTGAATCAGATTACGTTTTATTTGAGAACTACAGTCATATTAGCTTTTCTCAGTTCTACTTACAGTTATTTTACTTATATCAAGCATAAGGAATTTTGAAATATTTATTGCTTATATTTTTTGAAGTTATTATCAGAATTCATATCTGCTTAGAAGTATTATTGAACAATTCAGAATTTCAGTAAATATTGATAAACTGAAAAAAGTATAATTATTTGCAAACTCTCCACTCATTGAGTTACAAACTTACGTATTTTGTAACGCTTTTCTTATTAGGACGCAGTTGAGCTATTTGAGCAGCTTTTGGGAGATTTTGTAGCTAAAAGATCCACAACCACTTGACCTAGTTGATTGTATGATTACATTTTGTTAAGCAATCCATTATCATGCATTTGTCTCATGTCCACTAGTTTTAGTATATTTTATTTTGGTATTGTTTGTGGCATGCAGAAGTTAGAAGATCTTGCCACATTTTTTATATATTTGGGCTACTTTGTAAATAATAATAGAAATGGTCGAGTTGTCTATATTTTATTTTTGATTGGTTCATATTAGGAAGCAAGTGGATTCAGTTGATACTGTATATATTGTATTTGGGAATTTGTTGCTTTTCAGGTTTGGATCCAATTTATAGGGGGAAACTCTGCCAAATTTTTTATAAAATCTTTCTAGTCAAAGAAAAGTCTAAGTAGCCTTTATGGTGAGTCCTGCATCTAGTTGGCATCCATCATCGGCGCACAACATGTCTTGGGTCCACTAAGGTGATTTGGGACGGGTTGTGTCAATACTTGTATTAGTATATAAGCGTATCTATATTTGTAGAAATGAGTAGGAATCATCCTGTATTTCAAAGGTGCTATGACGTACTCCAAGATCAAAGGCGCTATGAGTAGGAATCATTGTCAGCGATTTTATATCTTTAATAATTCCGCAAGTGCACGGATCGCTCAAGTAGTAAAATGGATTTTAAGTCCAAGTATCGATCCCACGAGGATTTAGATAATTCAGTTCAATTACAATAACCTTAACCGAATCTATTGAACTTTTGATGTTTGGTGTTTAAGAGCTAATAAGAATTTGAATTAAAAAACAATAAACTAATTATATTTCAAATAACTAAAAATTAGATAATGAAGATTTACTTTAAAATTGAGGAGAAGAGTACTAGGATCCCGAATCCACTTATAATCGTTAATTCCTCTATATTGATTCTTGGTCTTAACAAATTACATCAGTTATGAAGATCAATATCCCTATATTGTTCAACAGTTTCTCTCGAATAAAATTAAACCTATTTATATGCATGACTCGACTATATTTTTATGACGAATACGAATACAAATGAAAGCATTAAATTTCTGTGGATAATTAAAGATCACCTAAAGCATAGCGGTATATTTTTATCCCCTATCGGACTTTAAGATAATTAAAATATTGTCTAGTCTGCTTTCGATCTTTCGATAGTAAAACAAACCACAACACTCATACAATTATTGCGCATATAATTGTAGATTCATATAATTCAAAACTATTTATTTAAAACTATAATGAAATAAATTGTCAAAAACCAAGTCTTTGGATAGAAGAATTTAGATTACAACTTCATCGTAATCCTAGCACAAAATAAACTAGCCTAACATACTAATAATAAGAGAAGAAAGAGAAGAAGAAACTATGGAATTCATAACCCGGAACGAAGAAATTTTGAGCGAGAAGAAATCTTGATCTTGATCTTGATCTTGATTTTCGTTCTTGGAGAGATGAATCTTGGTCTTCCGTTTTGTGTTTCTTGTAATGTTCTCTTCCCCAAAACTCAACAAAAACAAACCCCCTTTGATATGAGTTAATAACTCATATATATTCTTACCTAATTGTGCCCCAAAAGATGCCAAAAAGACTTAAAAATCGTGGCCCAAAGGTTTCCTAATTGAATTAGAACTCAAAAAGGTAAGAAAATTCCGATTCTGCCGAAAATACACTGGGAGATCGCCCAGTGCAAACTCGGGCGATCGCCCAGGCCAAGAAAAAGCTATTCTGCTGTTGAAAAATAGGGTTGGGCGATCGCCCAAATTGAAGCCTGGGTGATCTCCCAGCTTACGTTGTTTCCTCTGCGGCGGCTGTTTTTCAAATGGCCATAACTTCTTGTAGAAAACTCTAAATTGAGATCCGTAAAAAGTGTTGAACTCGTAATTCAATTATCTTTCCAATGGTGTATCATTTGACTTTTGAAAATGACTATATCAAAAGTTGTGCTTGAATTTTCCCACATGCTGCTGTAGGTAGTTTCTCAATTCGGTTCTTTAGCTTTCTGGTGTTTGATCCATTGATTCAACTCTTCATTGTCACTCCAAAACACCTTAAACTTATTGATTTTATCTTCTTACTTATGCTCCAATAATTGGCTCTTGATATTCATTTCAAAAACTCCATTGACTTGTCGATTTCACCAAGTTGTTGATCTTTCCGTCCATTCTTCTCCAATTGCTATTAAACAGGTCCAAAACTGAAATATGAAGATTAAAACACAAAATTAAGTAATAATTCAATAAAATGACGGAATAAAAGCTTAGTTTAAAGGTCCTAATAAGTGCACAAAATGCACTTATCAAACACCCCCAAACTAAACCTTTGTTCGTCCTCGAACAAAAATAAAAATAAACTAGAACTTTAAACTAAGCTAAATGAATTGACAGGAAGTGACTTATTGTCAAATTTCTTACCATATGCCTCAAGTTTGAAAAATAAAGTAACATGTTTAGAAAAAGATCAAACAACACAAAGAATTTTCACTTATCCAATGCTCGACCTTTAGTGAGTGTGTGAGTAGCCAAAAATTGAACTTATACCTGTATTAGACCATAACCAATATTGTGTTGTTGATATTTTTTTACAATCCCGAACCTTTTATAGTCATTTATTTCTTACACCTCTCGTAAAATCTCACACTTTTTATACTTTTCTCTTAAATCCCGAGGTGTTCTAGCAAATTTGGTTCCTATTGATCAACATAATGCTTTTTTTTCAAATAAAGTGGTAAAAATTAGAACTTGTATTCTCAAAACTGGAATGGTGAGTGATTTCTAAATTCTCATCTTTAGTCTCTTAGGTTCTAATCTAGCAATCCGTACTGAGCACTTTAACTTCTTTTATTTTATTTAACCAATATAAATGATCTTACATCTTGTGCAATACTTCTCTCTCACTAGCTTTCTATTTGACTCTTGTAGCGAGCTTTGGGTCGATGACTCCCAAGTCAGATGACCATAGGGCACCAGGTTTTGAAAATACCCTAACAGACTTAATTGCTCGAGTCCCACAGGCTATAAGAGAAGTAAAGATGTAATTTTTTTTTTGTGACTCATGTAACGAGCGTTGGGCCGATGACTCCCAAGTCAGATGACTTTAGGGCACCAGATTTCAAAATACCCTAACAGACTTAATTGCTCGAGTCAAATATTTTATTTTATTTAAATTTTTTTTCCAGCAGTGAGTAGTGCTCGATTCAGATTCCTTGACTATAACCTATTCAACCAAATATGAGATCCAGAAAACCCAAACCATCAAAATTTCACGAAACATGTACTAACTTTAACACCCCAAAACTATTCTCAAACAGTTTGGTTACTAGTCTAAAGATATAGGAACAAGAATTTTTTTTTATAATAATCTAAATCAATATTATCAACACATACACTCAAGTCATGTTTCCAATAAGTGATAAGTCAACAGTGGCCACGTGCTTCAAATCTAGTCTAACATGGATAAGTATTCATATAAAAGCATGTGTTCAAGTGTTGTCCAATATTCTACTAAAAATATACTCGACTTCAAACAAATCTCATCATTGGCAGCAAGATATTCAACAATAACTATGAAAGAATTTTTTTTTATATATAATAATAAAAAAAACGATTTGTTTTAGACCCGAATAATATGCAAATAATTAAGTATCCTGATACTTAACCCACTCCAAACTAAAACATTACATTGTCCCCAATGTAATAACAAAATAAAGCAAATAGAGGAGGGAAAAGATCAGTTACTCCCCGGAGATAGATATGAAGAAGATGGATCTGGCTGGCTGAAGGTCCGGTTGAAGTGGAATCAAATGTGGAGTTAGGACTCTTGCAAAGTAGGACATCCTGCGATTGACATAGTAAAGTTTTTTAAGGGCATAGATAAATGAAATAAAAACTAATAAATTATTTAAACTGATTAAAACTACTACATATAAAGCAAGTAAATAAAAAGGTTAGAAAATGGGTTGCCTCCTATTAAGCGTTTATTTATAGTCCTTAGCTTGACTTATTGTCTGATTGCTCACGGCACTTTGTATAATGCTTTTGAGGACTTGCTTTGCTTGCATCTATTGACTTTGCACCATTTTTCATTTATCCTCAAAATTTTGAATTTGTGCTCCTCATAAACATAGGATTTTAGTGTAGCACTTTGCTCGAACACAACCACGAAAATTTCAACTTCTTCGTCGACCTTGATCACAAAATCAATTTTAGAAGAAATGGAAGAGTTGGAGAATTGCTTGTCTAACTTTTGCTTTTGTAATCTCTGAGGAGATGGGATTGGAGGCTCATATAGTTTGATAGGAACAGTTGCCTTAATCTGTGGTGTATCTGAACTCTCTTTAATATATGTTGTCTGCTCAGTTTGTTCCACGTGCTCCTTATCAGTGGATGGTTCATTTTCTTTATTTGCAACTGACATCTTTACATGGATTTCTAGTAATTGAACTTCACTTTTGGTAGTAACAGCTGTAACACTTTCATTGGGATTCACCTCTGTATTAATTGGCAAAGTACCTGGTGCTCTGCCTGATAAAGCAACTGCCATCTGCCCCATCTGTGTCTCTAGATTCTTTATTGAAGCACCTTGATTTTGAAGAGTAGTATCTCTCTTATGCATGAACTGTTCGGTTCTCTCGATAAATTTATTGATTGAGTCTTCTAATGATGTACTCCTTTTTGGCTGCTGAAATTGTGGTTTGAAATTATTCTGATTATCTTTCCAATAGAAATTTGGATGGTTTCGCCACTCTGGATTATATGTGTTGGAGAAAGCATAATTTTGCTGATAATGGCCACCTTGAACATATTCGGCTTGCATGGGTTGCTGTGATAGAATATGGCATTCTGATGTGTAGTGATTTGCCCCACACTCTTCACAAGTTGATTTCTTCTTTTTCATCACATAGACTGATTGTGACATGTTCTCTATTTTGTGTGCCAAAGAATTTATTTTTGCAGATAGCACCTTGATAATGTCTACTTCCTCATAAATCTCTTTAGCCTGCTGCATTGCGATAAGATCTCCAACGAGCATGTTGTCTTCATCAATCTCAGAAATTGCGTCATATCTTATGACATTAGCCTTGTGCATTGCGGAGAAATCTCCAACAAGCATGTTATCCTCATCAATGCTAGATTGGCTCTGGATGATCCTTGGAGTCAAAAAGTCTCCAACTAGCATATTGACTTCATTGATCTCATGGTCTTCCATCTTGTTGTGGTCTGAAATGAGACAAGTTGAACACTAAAATAAACAAGAAGAAAAAAAATAAATAAATAAAATAAAATAAAATAAAAATTAAACAAATAAAGTTCGAATTAGTGTTAAAATAACTGAAAAGAACTAAAACTAAGTCCCCAGCAACGGCGCCAAAAACTTGTCAGCGATTTTATATCTTTAATAATTTCGCAAGTGCACGGATCGCTCAAGTAGTAAAATAGATTTTAAGTCCAAGTATCGATCCCACGAGGATTTAGATGATTCAGTTCAATTACAATAACCTTAACCGAATCTATTGAACTTTTGATGTTTGGTGTTTAAGAGCTAATAAGAATTTGAATTAAAAAACAATAAACTAATTATATTTCAAATAACTAAAAATTAGATAATGAAGATTTACTTTAAAATTGAGGAGAAGAGTACTAGGATCCCGAATCCACTTATAATCGTTAATTCCTCTATATTGATTCTTGGTCTTAACAAATTACATCAGTTATGAAGATCAATATCCCTAGATTGTTTAACAGTTTCTCTCGAATAAAATTAAACCTATTCATACGCATGATTCGACTATATTTCTATGACGAATACGAATACAAATGAAAGCATTAAATTTCTGTGGATAATTAAAGATCACCTAAAGCATAGCGGTATATTTTTATCCCCTATCGGACTTTAAGATAATTAAAATATTGTCTAGCCTGCTTTCGATCTTTCGATACTAAAACAAACCACAACACTCATACAATTATTGCGCATATAATTGTAGATTCATATAATTCAAAATTATTTATTCAAAACTATAATGAAATAAATTGTCAAAAACCAAGTCTTTGGATAGAAGAATTTAGATTACAACTTCATCGTAATCCTAGCACAAAATAAACTAGCCTAACATACTAATAATAAGAGAAGAAAGAGAAGAAGAAACTATGGAATTCATAACCCGGAACGAAGAAATTTTGAGCGAGAAGAAATCTTGATCTTGATCTTGATCTTGATTTTCGTTCTTGGAGAGATGAATCTTGGTCTTCCGTTTTGTGTTTCTTGTAATGTTCTCTTCCCCAAAACTCAACAAAAACAAACCCCCTTTGATATGAGTTAATAACTCATATATATTCTTACCTAATTGTGCCCCAAAAGATGCCAAAAAGACTTAAAAATCGTGGCCCAAAGGTTTCCTAATTGAATTAGAACTCAAAAAGGTAAGAAAATTCCGATTCTGCCGAAAATACACTGGGAGATCGCCCAGTGCAAACTCGGGCGATCGCCCAGGCCAAGAAAAAGCTATTCTGCTGTTGAAAAATAGGGTTGGGCGATCGCCCAAATTTAAGCCTGGGCGATCTCCCAGCTTACGCTGTTTCCTCTGCGGCGACTGTTTGAGATCCGTAAAAAGTGTTGAACTCATAATTCAATTGTCTTTCCAATGGTATATCATTTGAATTTTGGAGATTTCTATATCAAAAGTTGTGCTTGAATTTTCCCACATGCTGCTGTAGGTAGTTTCTCAATTCGGTTCTTTAGCTTTTTGGTGTTTGATCCATTGATTCAACTCTTCATTGTCACTCCAAAACACCTTAAACTTATTGATTTTATCTTCTTCCTTATGCTCCAATATTTGGCTCTTGATATTCACTTCAAAAACTCCATTGACTTGTCGATTTCACCAAGTTGTTGATCTTTCCGTCCATTCTTCTCCAATTGCTATTAAACAGGTCCAAAACTGATATATGAAGATTAAAACACAAAATTAAGTAATAATTCAATAAAATGACGGAATAAAAGCTTAGTTTAAAGTTCCTAATAAGTGCACAAAATGCACTTATCAATCATCCTGTATTTTAATTTGGTCGTTAAAAGCTGCTATGATGTATTCCAAGATCAAATATATAGCTTTATAAACGGAGTTCATAGATTGTGGGTAACCCCATACTCCAGTCAATAAAACCAAGCCTCGTACACATTCGTATACAAATTAATAAGTATATATGCACATTCTATATATTTATGCCCACGCATGCGTACGTGTGTAGGATACATATTAGGTCCAGATTACTAGTTGTTTACCAACAAAACCAAAATATAAGTTCACAATATAAGAACACGGAGAATTGCTTCACCCTAAGGCCTGAAGTTCAGTCATTTAGACCTAGTCCCTGTTGAACATCATGAGTTAGGGATGAATCTCCAAAAGCACTAGTACAAAACTGTTCTCAACGTGGTTACAAACACATATCACAGGATCTATACCAATAACTCTCAAAACCCAAGATTTCACCCCAGAATACACATTCGCCCAAAGTTATTTTTCACAAACAAACAGTTAAACCACATTTCACTGGAGTTGTAAAAATCATAAAAATAAGCTAAAAAATGTAGAAGATGAGAGTGAGAGAACCATTGTTTGAGGAGAGAGAACATCAGAAATGAAAGTGTATTGTGTGGAACCAATCGTCCCAAATGAACCCTAATGTAAAGTATTTTCGAAGCCATTGTTAGCTATTTTTATTGTACCGAAAGTGTACGGATTGCACAAGTAATAAAGTGGATGTTGAGTCCAAGTATCGTACTCACATGGATTTATATAGTTCAATGCAATTATAATAACAATAACTGAATCAAATTACTTTTGAAGTTTGTTTCTTAAACTTACTAAACTATGAATTAAGAATAATTAAATAATGATAACTCAAACAATTAAAAGATTAAGTTTAATACGAATTACTTTAAATTTAGGAAAGAAAAACGTACTAGGATCCCAAATCCACTGATACCAATCTCCTTTAAACCGAACCGTAAATTTTATAACACAATTTAATTATGAAGATCAATATTTCTAATTTATTTAACAATCTCTCTCAAATATAATTAAACATATCTCTATATGTAATTCGACTATATCTCTATGATGGATGCGAACATACAAGAATGCGTTAGAATTTGTGAATACTTAAAGATCACGTAAAGCATAGCGGTATATATCTATTCCCTATCGGACTCTACGATAATTGATAGTATGTTTAACTTATTTTCAATCTCTTGATGGTAAAATAAACTACAAGACTCATACAACTATTGCGCATATAGTTATAGAGAAGAAGAAAGCAATATCAATTATTTAAAATTTAAAACATACTTGAATATAAAAAACTATGTTCAAAGAATTAAATGTTCATAATACAAGTTTCATTATGATGCTAGCACTAAAAGAATTTAGCCTAACATACTGAGAAGAAGAAAATAAAATAAAAAATAAAATATAGAAGTCATCACCCGGATAAGAAGAAAACTCAAAAGATGAAATCTTGAACTTGATATTCGTTGAATTCTTGTAAGTATAAATCTTGATTTTCATTTCTTGATTCGTCTCTTGTTTTTATCTCTAAATCGGCTCCAAAACGGCTCTTTATTTTTGGGTTAATAACTCATAAATATAGCATCCTCATTGTGTTCCAAAAGATTCTAAAAAATCATTAAAATCGTGTCCCAAAAAGTTTCCTAATTGGAGTCGAACTCAAAAATAAAAAAATCCAGCTTTTGCCAAAAATGCACTGGGTGAACCTGGGCGATCGCCTAGCTTCATGATTTTTCATGTACAGCTGTTTTTCAAAAGGCCATAACTTCTTGTAGGAAACTTCAATTTGAGATCCGTAAAAAATGTTGGACTTGTAATTCAATTATGCTTCCAATGATATATAATTTTCCTTGTGGAGATTTATACACCAAAATTTTTGCTCTAATTTTCCTACATGCTTCGGTATGTAGTTTCTCAATTCGGTTCTTTGGCTTTCAGGTGTTTGATCATTTGTTTCAACTCTTTATTATCACTCCAACACACCTTAAACTTATTGATTTTTTCTTTTTCCTCATCTTCTAATGTTTGGCTCTTGATATTCACTTCAAAAACTCAATCTCTTCTCATTTACTCGTTGATTTCACTAAATTGTTGCTCTTTCCATCCGTTCTTTTCTAATTGCTTATAAACGGTCCAAAACTGAAATAGAAAGAACAATACACTAAATTAAGTAGCAAATCAATAAAATAATGAGAAAAAAAACTTAGTTTTAAAGTTCAAATAAGTGCACAAAATACATTTATCAAACACCCCCCAAATTAAACCTTTGTTCGTCCTCGAACATAAGCAAAACTAAAATACAAATTTAAACTTAAGCTAAGAGAATCACAACAACGCTGTCAATGTTAAATTTCTTACCAAATACCTCAGGTTCGAATATAAAGCAACACTTTTAGAAAGATAATAAACAACACAACATAAAATTTTCATTTTTTTGATGCTCGACCTTTAGGAGTGTGTGATTAGCCAAAAATTGAACTTACACCTGTATTAGACTATGACCAATATTGTGTTGTTGATATTTTAACTAATGTACAAATTCTTACATCTTACGTGTAATACTTCTCTTCCGTAAGTTTTCTATGTGACCCATGTAGAGAGCTTTGGACCGATGACTCCCAAGTCAGATAACCATAGGGCACTAGGTTTTAAAATACCCTAACATGTTTAATTACTCGAGTCACACATGCTATAAGAGAAGTGAAGATGTAATTTTTCTCTTTTTCTCTTTTTTTTTCAGTAGCAAGTAATGCCCGGTTTAGATTCCTTGGCTAGAACTTATTCAACCAAAGATGACACTCAGAAAACCAAAACCATCAATATTCTATGATTAAATGAACTAACTTTAACACCCACAAACTGTTCTCAAATAGTTTGGTTACTAGTTTAAGGATATGGGAACAAGATTTTTCACAACAATCCTAAGTCAACAATATCAACCCATACACTTAAGTCATGTTCCCATATAAGTGATAAATCAATAGTTGTTACATGCTCCATTAATTCAGTCCAACAAGGATAAGTATTCAGGTAAAAGCACAAGTTAAAGTATTGTCCAATATTCTAACTAAAAGCATACTCAACTTCAAACAAATATCATTATCATTAGCGGTAAGACTTTCAATAATGAGCAAATGAACGATAATCTTATAAGCAAACGAACGATAATCTTATAAGTATCTTGATACTTATCCCACCCTCAAACTAAAACGTTACATTGTCCCCAGTGTAATAGCAAAAATAAGCAAATAAATGAGAAAAGAGATCAGTTACTCTCCGAAGGTAGATGTGGAGAAAATGGTCTGGGCTAATCAGACAGACTAGCTGAAGTGGACTCGGGTGTTGTGCTGGGACTCATGGTCGAAAGATGATATCATAGATATCATCCACACGCCTTGCAAAAGTGGAGCATTCTGCAGTTGATATGGTGAGGCTTTAAAAGTGTAATAAACAATATATGAAAAAATGAATGCATTATGTAATCTAAATTAATTAATAAGGATATAAGAATGGGTTGCCTTCCATTAAGCGCTTATTTATAGTCATCAGCTTGACTTATTATCTGGTTGCTCAAGTAGAAGAGGAAGGGACCTCGAGATTATTGAATGTGTCACTCTCCAATAATCTCTTGATTTTCTTGTCCATGTTTTGTTTCTTGTCCTTCATCTTCCATTGAACAGCTCCAACATGTGACTCAAGAATGACTTCTTCAGCTTTAACCATATGTTCACTAATGTCAGCTTCTTACATCTAAATAATCTGTTTACCATTGTCTTTCACCTGTATTGTTGGCTTCGTCTCCCAAAACTTTTTAAAGAAGTTTTTCTTGAATTTCTTCAAGGTCTCAACTTGATATCCTGTCCAATAAAAAAAGAGATGGTGGTGCATCATCTCTTTCCAACATATGAAATACCTCCATTTCATGCTGAACTCTCAATGTCAATACACTCTGTGAAACATCAATGAGAGCATCTGAAGTAGCTAAGAAGGGCCGGCCCAAGATAATAGGGATCTGTGCATCCTCATGTATATCAAGAACAACGAAGTCAATAGGAAATAATAACTTTCCCACTCTCATCACCACATCTTCCACCATCCCAAACAGCTTTTTAATAGATTAGTCGGCCAACTGAAGAGTGAACTTTGTAGGTTTAATTTCACTAAGTCCTAATCGCTTAAAAATAGAAAGAGGCATTAAATTGATGCTTTCACCAAGATCTCACAATGCCTTGTCGATCACGAGATTACCGATGGTAATTGGAATTGTAAAGCTGCTTGAATAATTTCTTTTGTCTGATAATTGCTTCTTCACTATAGCACTTACTTATCCTGTAAGTTTTACTGTATCCCCATCTGTCAACTTTTTCTTATTTGAAAGTAGTTGTCTCATGTACTTGGCGTAGTTGGGCATTTGAGTCAGGGTCTCCACAAATGGTATGTTAATATGCAACTTCCTTAAATGATCTAGAAATTCTACACACTGGTGATCCTGCTTTTTCTTATGTGAATTTAACTTCTGTGGAAAAGGGATGAGAGGTTCATATTTTCTGATTGGCTTTGGAGCTTTTATTTTTCCATGGTTTGCCACTTGCTCATGATTAGTTTGGACATCTGGAGTGAATTCTTCATCATGCTCTTCAAAAACTTGTTTTTTCTTGAGTGGCATGTTTGCATGTATTTCAAGCAGTTGTACCCCACTTCTAGTTGTTATTGCATGTACTTGCTCTCTGGAGTTGACCTTAGTGTTTCTTGGCAAGGTACCATGCGGTCTACTAGACATAGCAACTGCCATCTGACCTATCTGCGTCTTTAAATTATTTATTGAAGCGCTTTGATTTTGGAGAGTGGTCTCTGTCCTCCTCATGAACTGATTATTTGCTTCCATGTACTGCTCAGTTTTCTCCACAAACTTACCAACATATCTTTCAGTGAGACTCTCTTTTCTGGCTGCTGAAACTGAGAACTCTGTGGTCTATTGTTTTTTTGATTATCCCTCTAAGAGAAATTTAGGTTGTTACACCAACTTGAATTAAATGTGTTGGAGAACGAATTATTTTGCTGGTATTGACCACCTTGAACATACTCAGCTTGCTCGGATTGCTGTGATAGAATATGATATTTTGATGTGCTGTAATTTGTCCCCACTCTGTTCACAAGTTGATTTCTTCAATTGTATTGCAATGACTGATTGCGACATGCTCTCCATGTGTGCCGATGAGTCTATTTTTGCAGATAATGCAGTGAAAGTTTCTACTTTATGGACTTCTGCAGTTCTCTTGTGTAGAACTCTATCTGATGCCCACATGGTAGTGGTAGTAGCTACTGTTTCAAACAGCTCTAAAACTTCAGCAATAGTTTTGGTAGACAAAGAGTCGTTAGATGAAGTGTCAATCATGCTTTGAAATGAAGGAAGTAGTCCAGCATAAAAATACTGAACATGTAGGCCCTTGCTAATGCCATGATGATGGCACTTTCTTAGCATATTTTTGAATCTATTCCACGCCTCATCAAAATATTCTATTTGACTTTTGAAATATGGATATGTCATACATCAACTTTGAAATCTTGACTGGTGGAAAGAATTTTGTGCAGAACTTTTGGGCTAAATCATTTCAGGTGGTTATGCTATCAATTGGCTGTGAGACCAGCCACTCAAGAGCTCTGTCACATAGAGTATGTGGAAACAAGCGTAGACAGATGGTGTCGTCTAAGATTCTTTGATATTTGAAATATTGGCACATTTCTAAGAATCGCGAGACATGTGTATGTGGATTCTCTTTGGCCCTGCCATAGAACTGATGTCCATTTTGAACTAGATGAATTACATTGGTCTTCAACTGGAAGTTCGACGGTCCAAAAGGTGGGTAGACAATGCTAGATTGGCTCTGGATGATTTACGGAGTCATAAAGTCTTCAACTATCATATTGTCTTCATTATTTTCCTTGTCTTGCCTGAGCAATCTCGTAGTTATTCATTATATTTTCTGTTTTTGGTCTTTTTGGTGTGTCTTTTTTGACTCTCTTTGCGTGAAAAGAAACAATTCAAACACTGAAATAAACTGAAAAATAATAAAATAATAAAGTTTGAATTAGTACTAAAATAATTAAAAAAGAACTAGAACAAACACTGAAATAAACTAAAAATATTATATAATAAATAAATAAATAAAGTTCGAATTAGTGTTAATATAATAGAAAAAGAACTAAAGAAAAATCCACGACAACGGTGCTAAAAACTTGTTAGCTATTTTTATTGTACCGCAAGTGTATGGATCGCACAAGTAATAAAGTGGATGTTGAGTCCATGTGTCGTACCCACAGAGATTTAGATAGTTCATTGCAATTACAATAACCTTAACCGAATCAAATTACTTTTGAAGTTTGTTTCTTAAACTAACTAAATTGTGAATTAAGAATAATTAAATAATGATAACTCAAACAATTAAAAGATTAAGTTTAATACGAATTACTTTATATTTATGAAAGAAAAACGTACTAGGATCCTGAATCTACTGATACCAATCTCCTTTAACCCGAAACGTTAAATTTAATAACACAATTTAATTATGAAGATCAATAATCCTAATTTGTTTAACAATTTATCTCGAGTAGAATTAAACATATCCCTATACGTGATCCGACTATATCTCTATGACGGATGCGAACATACAATAATGCATTAGAATTTGTGAATACTTAAAGATCTCGTAAAGTATAGAGGTATATCTCTATAATCGGATTCTACGATAATTGATAGTATGTTTAACCTATTTTCAATCATTCGATGGTAAAATAAGCCACAAGACTCATACAACTATATGCGCAATAGTTGTATGATGTTTACAAAAGACACCTTTTGTTAAATTTGGCTGATTTGTAGCCCACCATATCCAACAAACTCTATCTTCCTACAAATCAATTCGTACCTAAGTGCTTTTGGGCATACCACCCCTTCCAGCTTCATCACTTAACTTTCAAAGAAAATCATCCAGCATCAACATTCAATAAAGGGTTTAGGGTTTAGAGTTCTGCCCATATCTGCCTACGTTGGAATCTTTTCTAATTTAATTATGCATTTTTCAATTATATCTCTTATGAAGTGGAATTTTATGTCTACACGTTGTCAAGGAATAACGGATTCCTACCCATAGAATATGGATAAGGAACATTCTCCATTCTATTTTACTCTTCAAATGTCTTATGTGAATTCTTCGATGACAACTTATAGTGGTTAAGTAATGCAATGGACATAGGTTTGGCTTAAAACATGGAGATTTTTTCTAGTATCTTAGAGATATAGAATGTTTGATTTAAGAATAGCGTGTTCTCAAACATGGAGAATTTTTCTAGTATCTTAGAGATATAGAATGTTCGATTCAAGAATAGTGTGTTTACTAGCATATTTCTTCTAATATTTATTCTTAAAATCTTTTTTGCTGGCCTAAGTCTTTCATTCCAAATTTTGATTTTAATTTTTCTTTTGTAAGTTGAATTTGTTGTATGCTATAACTTGTTAAAAGCATGTCATCAACATACACTAACGAATAAAAAAATTTATTGCCTCCTTTTATCTTATAGTAGAGACCAGATTCAAAACCATTCCTCTTAAAACCAAGGCTCTAAATATAAGAGTTAAATCTCTTATACCACTGCTTTGTGGCTTTTTTTAGCCTTTATGAAGACTTTTTAGTAGACAAACTAAATTAGTTTTGCCTTTAACTTCAAACCTCTTTGGTTGAGTCATATATATTGCTAAAGGTCTAGTGTGCCTTCTTTTTGTATCTCTAGTGAGCTTGTAATCATCTAGGGTTGATGGTTCTGGTTGAGGTGGTTGCTCACAAGTTTCTTCCTCTTTTAAGTTGGGAAGATTTTGAGCTTCTTCTTCTAGTTGAAGATTTTATACTTCAATTTGAGGATGCTCTACCTTAAACTTAACCTGATTTTCAGTGTTTTGTTCACTTAGATCCTCATTTTTAGTTTTTGTTAACTTGAAAAAAACTTTTCTTGTTACGTTCTGAACTTTCATCTTTTAAACATGTCATTTTGTCTTCATTAAATATCATATTCCTACTTATTATCACTATAAAACCATTAATATCTTTTACTCATAACTTATAGCCTTTAGTTTCCTTTCCATATTCTAGAAAAACACATTTCAAGGATCTAGGGTCTAGTTTACCTCATTTTGGTGTGTATAAGTTTCGCAACCAAATATTTTTAGGTTAGAGTAATCTATTTGTCTTCTATTCCACACAAATTCTGGAGTTTTAAAGCTTATAGCACTAGTGGGACACCTATTAATGAGGTAAGATGATGTTTTCGCTGCTTTACTCCAAAATAATTTTAGTAATCAGAGCTAAGAAACATGCATCTTACCTTATTTAATGTAGTTATATTCATCATTTTAAATATTCCATTTTGTTGTAGAGTGCGAGTTCTTAAAATGCCAAACTCTTGACATAAATTGTCAAACTCTAAGTTGCAAAACTCTAATGCATTGTCAGTTGTTAAAACTTTTTTCTTTTTATTAGTTTGATTTTCTATAAGAGTTTCCCATGTATCAAATTTAGGTTTTAAAAGAAAAGTCCAAACTTTTCTTGAAAAGTCATTCACAATTAACAAATAAATCTGAATTCACTTAGTGTTTGTACAGTGGCTGGTCCCCGAAGGTCATCAAGTATATACTTTAACACTAATTCAGATTTGTGAATGCCTGTCATGAAAGGTATATGCAACTTTCTCAAAAAATGGAATTTTTCTATTTTTTTTTTGCTAAACACCCCCTTCACTTTTCAAAATACGTATAGATGTCGGACTTATATAACCTAGTCTTTTCTGCCAGTTTTATCTCCTAAGAATTTTATAGATGCTATTGTAGACATTAAAATTAAATTAAATTAATAAATACACTTGGCCTATTAGAAAACAATAGTCAATTTAAATTGATTAAAGTCAAAGTCTATTATGACCCGTTCGTATTAAAACAAGCTCGCGTAGAAAGTCTGTTCCACTTTTATATTTAATTTTTTTTGAATGAGTGGGCGATTATAAACAGAAAGTGGGTAGTTTGAGATTTCTCTATAAATAGGACATTAAGTCAAAGAGAAATCACAAGTTAAAATTCCAGGAGAAGAAAAGCCAGGAGTCCGAAAACAAGTCCAGGAGAAAATCCACAATTCGGAAGAATATCCAAAACCCTTGAAGAAAGTCCAAGAAGATCAAAATCTTCTTCACAAATCAAATCTAAGCCAAGTCCAAGTATTGAAGGTTTAAGCAAATCAAATTTTCAACAAGTTTCGAAGTCCAAGATTCAAGCTACGTGGCCTCTTGTCTTCAACATTTGGATCGTTAATCAGAGGATTTTGCAGCTATGCAGTCACAAGAAGATCATCCACTTTGTAACATTACAAATTCCAATTTGTAACAATTTCTGTATTTTAATACACAAAATTCGTTGTACAAATTTCTTGGCGTGCCCAGTGGTAGGGATGGCAACGGGGAGGGGCGGGTCGGGGCCGAGGCGGCCCTCCCCGTCGGGAAATTTTTACCCCATACCCTCCTCGTTACCCGTTTAAATCGGGGCGGGGCGGCTTATCGCCCCGTTTATTTTTTTTTTGTAACAGTGATTTAAAAAACAAAAAAAAAAATTATTTTGAAGCGGGTTCGGGGCGGGGCTACTCTGCCTCGACCCCGCCCCGTACCCGTCCCGAATATTGTCCGGGGCGGGAAAATGTTAAACGGGGCAGGGGACGGGGCGAGGGACGGGGCAAATTGCCATCCCTACCCAGTGGAACCTTTTTTCCCTCTCATCTTTCGATTCCATGAAATCTTCAAGTCAATCACTACATAAACTATGGCAGACAAAAAATCAAAGAAAATCGTGACTCCGTTCAAAGAAACACTTGTTGAACTTTTTCATGCAACTAGAGCCCAGACGAAGACCGGGAAAACTCTATTGGTTTCACCACTGAGGAATGTTTTCTATATAGGGCAAGGTCAAAATTTTCAAGTCCAAGAAGTCTGGTTCTGTTTTGCAAAAAAATATAAGAACTTAACAAAAAGTTCTCATTCCGGTTCTAGCTCTAGTAACGGATCTGTGTCCAGATCCACACATGTCACCTCTCCACAAAAATGGGATGTTTATACCACCTCAGAAGAATCTCTCGAGCCAGTGATGTTCACAGAAATGACACCTGACTCTGATGACCGAATTTAGCAAATGGCGTTGGCCATTGAAAAGTTAACAAAATCGCTGGAAGACAAAGAGGCACAAATTTCCACCCTTATGCACCGACTTGAACTGCAAAGTCCATTGACAAAAGTAGGTCCAAAAAATGCAAGCTCTTCCAGAACTAAGGATCTAGAAATCCAAGAGTACTAACGAAGCAAAATATGAATGACCGGGCGGTAGTGCAAAATGTGTTGCGTGATACCACTCAACTCTCTGTTGGCTCTCTGTCTATCCAACAACTCCAACATATGATTGATGACATGTTTCGATGAAAAAGGAAACCCAAAGCAACATGTTGCATAGGATTGAAGAGATGAGGATGCCGCTTGGCTACCAATCTCCGAAGTTCCAATGTTTTGATGGAAAAGGAAACCCAAAGTAATGTTGCATAGGATTGAAGAGATGAGGATGATGCTTGGTTACCAACCTCCGAAGTTCTAATATTTCGATGGAAAAGGAAACCTAAAGCAATATGTTGCTCATTTAATTGAAACATGTAACATCGCTAGCACCTACAATGACACTATGGCGAAGTAGTTTGTATTCTCCCTTAGAGGCGCATCGTTTGATTGGTTTACAGACTTACCGACTAGATCAATTGATAGATGGGATCAACTTGAGTGGGAGTTCCTAACACGCTTCTATAGTACAAGGCGGACAATTAGCTTTCCAAAACTTTCCCGAACAAAACTGAGCAAGGAGGATCTGGTTGTAGAGTATATCGAAAGATGGAAAAACCTTATTCTTTTCTGTAAAGAACGCATCAGTAAAGCATCCTCTATTGACATGTGTGTCCAAGGTATGCATTGGGACTACTTTATAATTTTCAAACAAATATGCCCCACTCTTTTGAAGAGTTGGCCACGAGTGCCCATGATCTAGAAATTCAGATTGCAAGACACGAAAGTTACTTACCGAGTGATCTACATGACAAGAAAGATCCCAAGAATGAAATCAAGAGGGATGGTAAGACAGGTAAGCCCAAAGAGGCCATGCCAATTTCAACTGTTCCTGCAAAAATCACTTTTCAAAAATCAGGTTCAAATCCTGGCCCAAAGCCAAAACTGGAGTTCAAGCCTAACAAGTACAAGTCCAAAGGAAATGTCTTCTTACTCTGAATGAACTTGAAGAAAAGGAATATCAATTCTCAGACTCTGAGGTTTCTGGGATTTTAGATCAACTCTTTGAACAAAAGATAATCGAACCTCCTGCACCAAAAAGGCCGGAAGAGGCTGGTCAGGTTGATCATCCTAAATATTATAGATTTCATCAAATCATTAGTCACCTAGTGAAGAGATGTTTTGTGCTAAATGATCTTATTGTTTGCTTAGACAAATAAAATAAAATCAAACTTGAAACTAGTGAAAACCCAACTGTCAGCTGTTCGATGGTTTTATTTGGATCATTTGACCCAATTCCCAATTCAAATAAAAGGCAGACATTCCTTACTTCAATGATGCTGGAAAGTCCTTGTCCGAGGTGACTGAATTTGGTCCTCAACTTTAAGAATGAGCTATTCTGGTAGAACTCAAAGTAGACGAAGAAGTTACCATCACTCGTATGTCTATCCAGAGATGGTCAAACTAGATAGTGGTAATCGTCCAACCTTCTATGAAATCTTGACTGATGATATAGACGTTTGGGATTCTAACTCTGAGTCTGAAGATGAAATTGGTAATGGATGGTCTACATTCATTAGTAAGAAGGAAAAATATTGGAGATGAAATGAAACAGGAAAAAAATCATCTTATGTACCTCTTGCAGGACTGACACTGGGGGCATGGAGTACGGAAGTTCAATCCATTGAGGAAGTATCATCAGAAGAAAGTCAGAGGGCATGGACTCTCGTGAAAAAACGCTACCAGAAAGCTCTACAGTTTCCATGTCCTGACACCAAAGATGAAAAACCAAGATCAAGAAGAAAGCCAAGAAACAGTCAAAATAGGAAAACTAAAGTTAAAGCAAAAGCAAACACAAAATCAATAGAAGTGGAGGCTACATCATGTCATGTCCTTTTTCTAGACTGGGAGAATATTTTCCTAAGAGTTTCTTTGACAAACAATGTTTCACCTCAAATGTCATCAATATAGATGGAGGAAGTGAGTAAAAAAATGTACTAGGAGAGAGTTTGAAGACGAGGAAGGTCATTTCACAACTCAGTAACATTCATTCCGGTATGAGCCTGGCAGATGTTCTTAATCTGTCTTTTGATGATCGTATGGCTCTAATAGCAGCATTGATTGATCTGGGAGCTTACCAAGGAAAAGTACTGGAACTAATTAAATCTACAACTTACCAATATTGTATGGCCACCATCAGGTTCAACAATGATGATTTACAACTTGAATCTTGCTTGCATAATAGACCACTCTACGTTAGTGGTTGTATCTGAGAATGTAAATTACATCTAATAATGATTGATTGTGGCTCTGCTGTAAACATTATGATAATCAAAACAATGAAGAAGATTGGAATAAATATTGGTGATCTATCAAATAGCAATATCATGATTCAAAGATTCAATTAAAAGGGCCAGCGAGCCATTGGCATGATTCGCCTGAACCTGCAACAGGAGAGTTAAAATTCCTCATCTCTCTTATCTCTCTTTCATGTCATTGATGCCAAAACATCATATGAGTTGCTCATTGGACGTGTTTGGCTGCATGAAACTGGAGTGGTGCCTTCAACTTGGCATCAATGTTTCAAGTGTACCGAGATGGAGAAGTTAAATATGTGGTAGCTGAGTCAAAACCATTCCTCAAAGAAGAATCTTATTTTGCATATGCCAAGTTCTATTCGAAAAGTGAAGAGTTTCATTCAGCAGGATTGTCTGCAGCTGGATTTGAAATTAGAGAAGATATAAACAATGATCACCGACTTATTGTAGTGCCACCTCATCAACTCATGACAGGTAGATCAAAACTTACTTGTAGGGAGTTCTCCAAAGGCAAACAACCTCAAATGACATCAACAGATGCCAAGGTATTGAGAAAAGAATTAACTTTTTCGATACCTAGCATTCATGAATTAGCTCTTCCCTATCAACTTGTTACAGTTCCAGAGGCCAGCAAGTTTCAACATCTATTCCGAGTATAGAAAAGCTCTATATCTCTAACTCACTCAAACAAAACATGCCGCATGTCAAAGAAGTTGAAGATCCAAAACAAACTTTTAAGAGACATTACAATCTGCAAGTCAAAAAGTTGTTCAAGAATGCCAGATTTGGAAAAGTAAAGTCTCGTAAACTGGGTGATCTTGATGCTGTTCTTTTAAGTGGGTGTGTTTCTTCAGATTCTGATGGATCATTTATTGCACAACCAATGTATGGATTGAGATATAATCTAGGTCCACCAAGAAAGATTAAAGCCAAGAAGGTGTCCTCAAATCCAATCATGATTCAAATCTATGAGACTACTGAAGAAAAGCCAGAAGAGTCAAAACATTCAGTATTTGATCGAATTCAAAGTGAGAATGTTAGAGTTTCAGTATTCAAAAGGCTAGAAAGAGAAACTTCTGCAATAGTTGATCCAAAAAGTAGAACGTCCGTCTTTCAAAGGTTAAGTGGCGATTAATCTACTTCCATTCAAGTTGACAAAAAATGTGCAGGCTTCTCCAGAATCCTCTCAAAGACAATATACTTTTTCTCAACTTGGAGTTAAGACTTCTAATTAAAGTTTGAAGCCTCAACAATCAAGAAGAAGGTATATGAATCGGAGAACTGTCTCATCTTAAAAGAATGGCGAGAATAAAGAAGAGGTATCAATTAATCACATTACTTTCAAAGAACTATCTTACTTAGAGTTTGAATTTGAAAATTCAACCACGACAAATGAACCTGGACCAGCTCTACCAACATTCGATGAAGGGGGGCAAGCTACCATTGATGATTTGAAGTAGTTGAACTTGGAAACAGAAGAAGATCTGAGATCGGTATTTGTGAGTGCTCTTCTCACTCAAAAGGATGAATCTGAGTACTTCAGCCTGCTCTAGAAATACAAAGACGTATTTGCATGGTCCTACAAAGAAATGCCAGGGTTGGATCCTAAAGTTGTAGTTCATCATCTTGCGATAAAGCATGGAGTTCGGCTGATTAAACAACTCCAAAGAAGATTCTAACCAGAATTGATTCCACAAATTGAAGTAGAGGTCAACAAACTTATTGAAGTAGGTTTCGTAAAGACTACTTTTCTCAATGGAGAATTGGATGAAGAAATCTACATGCAATAACCAGTAGGTTTCGTCAAACAAGGCCAAGAGAATAAAGTTTGTAAATTGCGAAGATCAATATATGGTCTAAAACAGTCTTCGAGATAGTGGTACTTGAGATTTGACAAAGTTATAGTATCATATAACTTTGTTATGATGGACGAAGATTACTATATTTATGTGAAAATGTCCAATAGAAAATTTGTAATTTTATTTCTTTACGTAGATGATATCTTATTGGCTGGGAATGATAAGGAGTATGTTGATACCGTTAAGAAATGATTGTCTTCCAATTTTGAAATGAAGGACATGGGTAAAGCAGATTACATACTTGGTGTTAAAATCCATAGAGATCGTTCTAAGAGAATTCTTTCTCTATCATAAGAGTCATTTATAAAGAAGGTTCTTGAATGTTTCAAAATGGAGAATTGCAACCCAATTGATACTCCTATATCTATAGGCGAAACTCTAAGTCTATGCATGTGTCATAAGACTCCTAAAGAAAAAGAATAAATGTCCAGAGTACCGTACTCTAGTGCAGTTGGGAGTTTGATGTACGCTATGATGTGTGCTCGCTCAGATATTTGTTATACCGTTGGTCTGGTCAACAGGTATCAGTCTAATCCTAGAAGAGGATACTGGAAAGCAATCAAGAGGATATTGAGATACTTGAAAGGTACTACTCATTATTCCTTATGTTATCAAGGAAATGATTTGTGCTTAAAAGGATACACAGTTGCTGACCAGGGCGGAGACCTAGATGAGCGCAAGTCAACTTCTGGATATGCATTCTTGCTTAATTATGGCGCAATCTCTTGGAGTAGCAAGAAACAAACATGCATTTCCTTATCTACAATGGAGGCAGAATTTGTGGCTTGTGATTCAGCAGTAGAAGAAGTTGTTCGGTTAAAAAGATTCTTTCAGAATCTAAGAGTCCTTAGTGGTGATATGGGACCTACGTTGATTTATTGTGATAGTCAGGTTGCTATTGCATATACGAAGGATCCAAAGTATCACAGCAGAACCAAACATATTGATACAAAATATGGTAGCTGATCTATTTACCAAACTGATACCTAGAGATGTCTTTATGACTCATGTTAAATCTCTAGGATTGCGTAGAATTTAGTTACGTATATTGTAAACTCTTGAATGTCCATTAATTAACAATGTTTTGAGTTTATATATTATGTGTAATCTATTGTTGTGATTAATAGATGATTAATTTTTATGCACACAAAGTATGTCGAACAAGTTGAGATTGGCTCACTTACATGAGCAATCACCTCAGACAATTTTACCATGATGTGCTTGGATGAGACGAAGTGATCTTGTTCT
Organism: Forsythia viridissima; assembly: GCA_030279155.1. NCBI lineage: Eukaryota > Viridiplantae > Streptophyta > Magnoliopsida > Lamiales > Oleaceae > Forsythia > Forsythia viridissima. The sequence goes on from CM059045.1 coordinate 32,921,185, forward strand.
GTACATGATTTGGTCGCCTTGATGAGATATCGAGATGAGATTACTATAAGTAATCGAAATAGATTCCACTATCTGTTAGACCTATTTTAGTAGCCAGATTGAGTTCTCTATTGAGTTTGCTTTGAGAAATGAATATAAGGAGGATTCAAGTTAGGTATCAAGGAAACCTGAACTAAAATCTGTACAGTGTGTTTTAATTTACAGAATATGACATATGCCCTGAAAGGGAGAAAACAACGTAGCACATATGTCATACCGCGTGTGCTTTTACGACCATTATGGGGTAAATGAGTGAATGGATCCCTGCTTCTTCATTGTGTGAGACCCCGTGGTTTACATAACCTTATATATACCCTTATGACTTTTGACTATTTTCTCAAGATTTTATTTTAGTGTTGCTAATTTAGCATGTTGCCAATAACTATGATTGATTCAGTTTGATGGAATATGTCTAGGAAAGCAACTGATTTAAAGTTGAAGGATATGAGTAGAAAAGGAAAATCATTTTGACCAACATTTCTATTTGTATTCACAGACCGGATAATTGTGTTGACCATGTAGGGTTTTGGAACACAATTATGAAAACAAGAATTAAGTATAGAGTTCAAGTATGTTCTATAAATATTTGAGAGATCAGAAATACTTGAGTTAGTGTTGAAAATTAATTTTAGGTATAGCGAGAAAAGTATTTCCTCTAGTAGAGCTGTTATATATCCCTAAAAGGTGTATGGCGTTGTGTGCTCTTTGATAAACTCATTGGTCGCACGATCCATTTACCAGTATGAACTCTGAGATATTGAGATAAATCTAATTGATATTATATTAGATTCAGGTCAATACCATCATGTGCGAGTGGGAGATGTTGGAATGAAATGGGTTGTCCATGTGGGTTGACCCGACCCAAGTTATATGAAAATGGTATTGGAGGGAGGAGTTAAGGTTTAAATTTGAAACTTAACTCCCCACCTCATATAATTTCCATCAACTCCCACAACTCTATATATTTATGTGATATGGAAGTTAAATTCGTGGAGGTAGAGAGAGAGAAACATACATGAAGTTGGTGTCTTGAAAAATATCTTATATTCGGTTCTTGGATTGTGGAGATTTATCTCTTTCCATTGTGATTGAGTTTCTGGACCAAAGAGCAGCGTTTTGATTGAATCATAAACAAGTAAACAAGGCAAGTGATTCAACTTCTTGATCTTGGATTTTCAAGTAAGTTCTACCACATTTGTGTTCAGTAAAATTAATGTTATAGAATATTACACTTTCCTTTAGCTTTTGATTTATTTTAGACTTAGATTCACCTTTACCATTTTCAGATGATCCCTTACCCTTTTTTAAATTATTTGAATTACTATGGTTACTATTTTTATAGGATGTTTTTGCCTTTGGCCACTGCCACCTTCTACAAGTTCAGTCTTTAATTCCAAATTTTTTTCTTAAAGAAGTAGTGATTATTTCTATGGTTAAGTTCTTCCTACCATATTCTAAGACATTCTTCAAATCTTTGTACTTATCTCCTAAAACATTTAACAAATAAATTACTTGTTGTTCATATGATATTTTCTCATCACAGTTGGCTAAATCTTGTGTCAATTTATTGAATCTATCAATAAACTCTTCTAAGTTAAGAGATGTGTCAAACTTAAAACCATAAAGTTGTTTTAACAAATAACATTTATTGGGCATGGTTTTAGTCAAATAAAGGCTCTCTAATTCTGTCCAAAGTGTAGCAACAGTAGTAGTTTCACCTACTTTCCTTATTACACTGTCTAAAAGACGAAGAAATATTGAACTCCTTGTAAGTTCATATAATTTCTTTCTTCTATAGGCACTTATTTCTACATCCCATGAGTCATCTAGGGCATGAACACATATTTTCTGTAGCAAGATGACTCTCATTTTTTGGCGCCAAAGACTGAAGTCTCTAGTGCCAGACCACAGTTCTACCTCAACTTTACTCGTAAACATTTGCCCCTTATTCTTCTATGGTCTATTTGACAATCTAGTGGATCTTAGATCTCAGAGGAAACTTTATACAAAATAAAGACTTCAAGATTTAGTATATCACAAAAGATAATTCACACATAATATAAAATTATGTCACAAGTTGGTGTTTTTTCATTTAATAAGAAAACTTGTTCAATAACTCGCACTAATTTGTTTATGGAAGATTATTGGTATAAAGTAACTATTTTTTGATATTTTATAAGCACAAAAATACCTGTGTCAACTTATTAACATCAAGTGTGCCTTTACGAGATAGTTTACTTCAAAATTTCAATTCAGCAAATTACATTAAGGTTATTTCACAAATCATAGTTCAAATATACTACATATACCAATCTTTCTTGTAATGGTTGGTGCTCAAATGTTGGAAAATGGAGCTCAAACCACTACTTACGAGCAGAACCTGAGATGGAAATTCATAATTTTAGCTAAATTAAACAATTTAAGCAATCAAATAAAAAAGGGAAGAGAATTTGAGTAAGAATGATGAACAAATTGAATTGGAGAAGAAGAAGATTCAGAAAATTGAAGTAAATTCATCCAAAAACACCCATTTCTCTCTCATGTACTATATATATATTCAGTTACAAACAAAAGCGTAAAACTCTAAACTACAACTTAAAAAATAAAGTAAAACTAATTGGGCAATTTAATTAAAGGTCAAAACGACGTTACCTCCACTTAAATGAAACAACAATGTCATGTACTGTTGTTCTTCTCCATAAAACGGTGTCGTCTCTTCCTCAATTGTTTAGATGGCCGTTAATTCTGTTGTTTGCTGTTGCATTTATTCCTCTTTTCCCAAGTTAGTGGTAATGGTTTATGATCATAACACCACTCTTCCTTAAATAAACTTTGTCTCCAAGGTTTAAAATCTTGGTAGGTCTTCAGAATTTGCCCAGAATCCTCCCAAGTTGTGTCTTTTGTTGGTTGCCATTTCCATTTCATTAGCCAATGTGTTCCAGCATTGTCATCCCTCTTAAATATTTTTGTTTGTAGAATTTTCTCAGGTTATTTTGCTTCATCAATTTTTATATTTGAAGGTAGCTTTTTTACTACCGCAACTCTGTCTCCCACCTTCTTTTTGAGCAAGGACACATGAAAGGTGGGATGAATTTTTGTGTGTGCTGGAATGATGAGTCTGTAAGCCACTGCACCAATTCTCTTCTCTATTTTATCAGGGACATAGTATCGTGGACTTAATTTATGATTTACCATACTTGCTACTGATTTCTATTGGTAGGGGTGAAACTTCAAGTATACCCATTTTCCTTCTTGGAATTATCTCACAGTTGTTCTTTTATCAGCATAAGCCTTTATTCTAGCCCTGGCATGTGCTAGATTCTCCCTCAATTGCTAATCTATTTATACATTTTCCTCAACAGATCCTCTACTGCAGCAATATTTGTCTGTTTATAAGGTCCCATAGCTAATTGGGGAGGGAGAACAATCCCATATAATGCCTCAAATGGGGTTATTTTTATGGTTGTGTGATGACTGGTATTGTACCACCATTGAGCAAGTGATGTCCATCTAGCCCAAGCTTTAGGTCTTAAGTGACTCGTGTACCTAAGATACATCTCTAGGCATTGATTTAACCTTTATGACTGCCCATCTGTCTGTGTATGGTAGGCAGTGCTGAAATGGACATGAGTTCCCAAAAATTTAAAAAGCTCTTGCTAAAAAACACTGTAAATATCTTATCTCAGCCTGTTACCATATTTTGGGGCATGCCATGCAGTTTGTACATGTTGTCCAAGAATAGCTGAGCCACTTTCTTGACTGTGAATGGGTGAGTCAATGTGAGAAAGTGCCCAAATTTGGTGAATCTGTCCACAACTACTAGAATGATATCATTTTCTTCAGATTTTGGTAGACCATCAATAAAATCCATGGAGACATGGCTCCAAGAATGCTGAGGTTCATGTATAGGTTGCAAGAGACTAGGATATTGAACACGTTCCTCTTTACACCTCTGACACACTTCACACTGCAATACCTCTTTTTTGTCCTACAAGATAAAGCATCAGCTACCAGATTTTTAGTTCATTTATTATAATGAATTTCATAGTCTAATCCCAATAGTTTGGACAACCACTTTTGTTGCAATGGAGTGATGATTCTCTGTTCTAATATGAACTTTAGTGATTGGTGGTCAGTTTTCATAATAAAGTGGTGACCTACTAAATAGTGCCTCTATTTGGTTATTGTAGTGACCAGTGCCAATAGTTCCTTCTCATAAATGGACATCTCCAAATTTCTATGTCCAATTGCCTTGCTAATGTAGGCCAAATGTCTCCTATCTTGCATTAGGACTGCTCATATTCCTCCATAACAAGCATCTGTTTCTACTACAAATGGCTTTTCAAAATCAGGCAAGGCCAAGACAGGAGTTGAGCTCATTGCCACTTTTAAACTGCTAAAGGCAACCTCTATTGTTTTACTCCATATAAACTTGTCCTTTTTCAATAATTCAGTAAGTGATTTCACTAAAGTTCCATAGCCCTCGACAAGCTTCCTATAATATCCTGTTAATCCCAAAAATCTTAATTGTTTAATGTTACTTGGTGAAGGCCACATCTGCATAGCTTCCACTCACTTGGGATCTGCTGAAACCCCTTCTTTTGAGATTATATGCTCCAAGTATTCTACTTGTGTCTGCCAAAATGAGCACTTATTACGCTTAGCATAGAATTCGTTATTCCTTAGTAATTCCAGCACCACATTCAAGTGCTTACAATGGCTTTCCAGATTTTTAACCATTAATCAAGATATCATCAAAAAATACCAAGACAAATCTTCTTAGATGCTCTTGAAAGACATCATTCATTAGGCTTTGAAAGGTGACAGGTGAATTGGTTAGGCCAAAAGGTATCTCCTTAAACTCATATAAACCATGGTGAGTTTTGAAAGCAGTTTTGTAGATGTCCTCGGGCTTAACTCTAATTTGATGGTACCCTGACCTAAGGTCAATTTTAGAGTAATACCTAGCCCCATACAACTCATCAATCAATTCATCAATTAGTGGCATGTGATATTTATCCTTTATAGTAATATTATTCAGTTGTTTGTATTGCAATCTTTCTTCTTAATTAACAGTACAGGAGCCTAAGGGGCTACTAAACAATCCTACTACCTATCATTTATCTTACCTTTTTCTCCAACTCAGATTTCTATATGAAGGGACATCTATAGGGTCTCGACTTGAAGGGTTGGGCACCTTCTTTAAGTGGGATATGATGGTCATGGTTCCTAGAAGGTGGTAACCCTGTACGTTCTGCAAACACATCCTCAAAACCAACTACCAATGTTTGAATTGCACTAGGTGTGTCACTGATGTTCTTTTCTTTAGCTATTCCATAAAATTGTCCCATCAAGCCATACCCTTGCTTATTTAGACATCTACTTATCTATCTTCATTCCATCATTTGCACTCTACCTCTAGAGTCTCCACTGATCAACTCCACCATCTCATCACCATTTTTGAAGATGATGAAACCTTGAAAAAAGTCAAAGGTCACTGGTCGAAATTGGTGGACCCAATCCATCCCTAACACCATGTCACTGCTTCCCAGAAATTCCAAACCTTGCATCTGCCACACTAAAGGTTTGTACACAACCTTACTCTCAAGTTTTTCTATCCATTTGCAACTAACACCACCATGGTTTTGGACGGATCAGTTTCATATTTCAGGGATTGGATCAACTTCTCATCCACAAAACTATGGGCACTCCCACTATCAATGAGGATGTACGCCTTTTTACCTTTAAGTCTGCCAGGTATTCCAATAGTTTTAAATCTCAAGTTGCCCACCAATGCATTCACAGAAATCTGGATCACCTCTTCTTCCTCATCCTCTTCTCCTTTATTCTCCATTTTTATTTCATTTCCCATTGGGTCTTCAAACTCCTCATCTTCCACTACTATGAAATTTAACATCCTATTCTTACACACATGTCTAGGTGTGTATTTTTCATCACACCTGAAGCACAGTCCAAGGTTCCTTTTGGTTTGTATATAGTAGGTGTGAAAGTTTTGTAAGTAGAGAACGGATTTTTTGTGGATAACGAACGTAAGTTATAGGATTGAGCAGGGGTTTCAATGTACTTTTGATTTGTATAATGGCTTTTGGTAAGGTTAAAGGGTTTTTTGTTCTTTGAGAACTTGTTTAAGGCAGTAATGGTAGATTCTTGGAGAAGGGAGATTTCAAAGGCCTGGGTTAGAGAGGTAGGCTTGATCATTTTCACCATGGACTTGATGTCTCCTTTTAATCCACTGGTGAAAATGCTGATGTAGTATGATTTAGGTAAGTTAGGTAGAGCCAACATGGCTTGTGACTTCAATTCCTCAAACCTTTCCATATATTCTGCTATGTGCCCATATTGCCTAATTTTACTAAAAGTTTCAACACCTCCTCCCTAGTGTTTTCAGCAAATCTTCTACAAATTTCAGTTGCCATCAAGTTCCAATCAGCATTAGGATGGCTTGCTAGGAATCTGTGGAACCAAATGCCAGCCCTTCTTTTTAAGTACATTTCAGCAATTTCAATCCTCATTTTATCTGGAATCTGATGTATCTCTATTTCTTCCAGTAGTATTACCTCCCTCAAAACTTGTCCCACTATTGAACCATTCGATTTACTTATCCCTAGCCACGCTAAGCTTAGCCAACATAGCAACCATAGAATCATACTTCTCATTCATTTCCTATATATATCGTTCAATTATTTCCTGTTTACCACACATATTTTTGAGAGTTTTATCAATGGAGAATGCCTTGCTAGATAACAGTACAAAAGCATTGCCCAGGTCACTCACATCTTTATCTATCCTTTTCCACTGCTCCTCACTAGCTTTTTGTCTCGTTTCCATCTTGTTTTGCCCAGGAACTATTGCTGATACTAGTTGTAAATGTTGGAGCTCAAATGATTGAAAATGGAGCTCAAACCACTACTTACGAGCAGAACCTAAGCTCGAAATTCATAATACCACCTCAAGTATGTTGTTTAACGGCATTTCGTGACGAGCTGAGATATTACTTGTTCGTTGGCATCTATCACAAGATCTAGAAAAGGTTTGGACATCATTAAATAATGTTGGCCACTAGAAACCACACTGTAAAACCTTTGTAGCTATTTTGGTAGGGCCTAAATGACCACCATAAGCCGAGTTGTAGACACGTGCTAGTATCTGTTTCATCTCTTCTTATGGAACACATCTCTTGATAATTTGACCTGGGCCTCTCATGTATTGATAGGACTCATCCCAAAAGTAAAATTTAACTTCATGGAGAAGCTTTTTCTTCTGATGATAAGAGAATTCTAGAGGAATAATTTGACTAAGCAAATAATTGACAAAGTCAGCATACCACGGTGCATTCCCTATCTGCAAGATATGTTTGTCCGAAAACACTTCATTAATTTTAACATTATCAGCCACATCTTCCTACTCCAGCTTAGATAAATGATCTGCTACTTGATATCATAGATTTCAATATCAAATTTTTGTAATAATATCCACCGAATCAACCTAGGCTTGGCATCCTTCTTCCCAAACAGATACTTAAGAGTTGCATGGTCAGTGTAGACTCAGATAGGAACAAAATTTATTGAAGGCAAAAACCACAACGAGCATCTTGTTCTCAGTTGTTACATAGTTGATCTGCGCATCTTTTAATGTCTTGCTTGCATAATATATGACAAGAAGATATTTTTCTCTGTGTTGCCCAAGTACTACACCTACTGCATCGTCACTAGTATCACACATTAGCTCAAATGGTAGACTGTAATCTGGTGCAACTATAACTGGTGCAGCTATCAATTTTTTTTTCAAAGTGTTAAAAGCGGTGAGACACTCATCAAAAAAGTGGAAAGGCACATCTTTATCCAATAGGCTACTAATAGGCTTTGTGATTTGCGATTTTTAAAAAAATTACAGATGAACCTCTATCCTACGTGTCCAAGAAAACTTATAATACCAAGGACCTGTATTTTTGCTTTGTCGACCACTATCCCTTGAGCTGAATCTGGTGCCCAAAACTGTTCATTCTTTCACCATGAAATGACACTTTTCCCAATTAAGTACAAGATTAGTTTCTTCACATATTTTTAATACTTTATATAGATTTGTCAAGCAAACATCAAACGATTATCCAAAAATACCTCAATGTATTGCTCTACCATGTCAGAGAATATACCCATCGTGTAACGCTGAAAAGTGGCAGGAGCGTTACACAATCCAAAGGGCATTCTTATAAAGGCAAAGGTCCCGTAGAGACATGTGAAATTAGTTCTCTTTTGGTCCTCTGGAACAATAGAAATGTGATTGTATCTCGATTACCCATCCAAGAAATAATAATGGGAGTGACATGCAAGCCTTTCCAACATATGACCAATAAACGGTAAAGAAAAGTGATCTTTCCTTGTGGCATTATGCAGCTTTCAGTATTCAATGCATACTCTCCAACCTGTAACAAGTCTTGTCGGAATAAGCTCGTTGTTATCATTCTTCTCAACTATATTCCTCTATTGTTGGGCACTACATAGACTGGACTTACCCATGAACTGTCTGAGATTGGATAAATAATTCTTGCATCTAATAGTTTCAGTACCTCAGCCCTGACTACTTTTTTCAATATATGATTCAATCTTCGCTGGCTCTCCACTAATGCCTTGTAATTTTTGTCTATGAGAATTTTATGCATATACAAAGAATGACTGATGCCTCAAATATCCACAATGGTCCATCCAATAGCTATCTTATGGTCCTTAAGTATTTTGAGCAATTTTTCTTCCTTCAATTCTATCATATCATTAGTAATGATTACTGGAAGAGTAGTAGATTCACCTAGGTATGTATATCAGAGGTGGGATGGCAATAGCTTCAGCTCAAGAGCAGGAGCCTTCTCTATTGATGGTACTGGTATGTGTGGGCTCTCACCAAGCAATTCAAAATATCTATTTCTCTTGTAAGAAACTGGTGGAGATTCCTTTAAATGCATGGCACGTGTTTGCATAGCTGGATGTTCTTATTTAGTTGATTCGAAATGCATCATACAAGATGCATGTTCATCTGATAGATATTTTGTCTCAAAAGTGTCTACAACTAATTTGTCAACCACATCCACTTGAAAACAAGAATATGAAGTAGCTGGATACTTCATAGCTTTAAACACATTGAATATGACCTGTTCATTGTCCACTCTAAGAATCATTTTTCCTTCACATACATCGATCAACGCTATCCCTGTAGCCAAGAATCATTGTCCTCTTCCATATCAAGAATAATGAAATCTGTTGGGAATATGAACTTATCGATCTTTACCAAGACATCCTCAATGATACCCCGATGATGCATGATAGATCGATCCGCCAGTTGCAATGAGATATTGGTCAGTCTTTCTTCTCCCAGTCCTAGTTTCCTGTTACAAATAATGGCATAAGATTAATACTTATACCCAAATCACACAATGCATGATTAAAATAGTTAGAACCAATAGTGCGAGGAATAGTGAAGCAACCTGGATCTTTTAATTTAGGTGGTAGTTTTTTCTGAAGAATTGCACTACACTCTTTCGTCAAACAAACCATTTCATGATCTTCCAGCTTCCGTTTGTTAGAAAGAATGTCCTTCATAAATTTTGCGTAGCTGGGCATTTGTGCTAATGCGTCGGTGAATGGGATGTTGATATGTAGTTTTCTGAAAACTTCTAGAATTTCACAAACTATTCATCGAGCTTGTACTTCTGCAACCTCTGAAGAAAATGAATTGGTGGCACATAAGCTTTGATAGGAACTGACGTCTTCGCTTTTGATGATTCTGCAGATTCATTTACATCTCCTTCTTCTGAGTTTTTATTTTGGATTTTTTTAGATATTTCTATTGTAGAATAGATATCTAAAACAATTTACAGACTTCTATACATTATTTTTACTTTGGAAATAAAAATAATTGCTGTATGTCACTTTTAAAATAAAAAGTGTCACAAGATGTCACTACTTTATAAATCCAAGAATGATATGTGTTGGTTTTTCTCTTCAAAATAGTCTTAACTGTCTTGTGTTTTTCTTTTATATTGGTACTGACAATGAATAACATGTAAACATGTAACCTTTATCATTTAAAGCTTAAATGTATACGTGATACTTCAACTATGAAATGTTTGTAGATTGATGGATATTGATATTAAATTATGTATCACCGAAAAATTGACTTGAGTATTTCTTATACAAAGAAAATAAACAAAGCGTGTGAAGAAAAACAAAATAAATCGATTTCAAAACATCCTATTAATAATGTCACTTTTGAAATAAAAAGTGACAAATCATGTCATCTATAAAAATGATTTGTACCAAGTATACAAATCAAAGTTTGGTTGTGCAATCCCTAACACGCTCTATACTCACATGAAGATTAATAAAATAAATAAAAAATAGACAACAAGATGATATATTAAATTCAAGAGATAACAAAGATAAAATGGCACAAATAAACATCACAGAAGAGATACATAATTATCCTAATTACGACAATGTGCGTTAGTATTTTGTATTAACTACAACAAAAGTGATAATCCCATAATTATGGTAATGTTTCTATCATATGCACTTCAACCATCTCATTCTATTCAACAACTAGGAAAATCACCTTATTCATCGCGTTATGTTACTTTTGAAATAAAAAGTGACAAAGCATGTTACTTCTATACAAAATTATCGGTACCAAGATTCTTTGCAAAAAACTTACAAAACTTACATCGTTACAAAATTTGACTTGAGTACTTATCATACAAGGGAAAACAAACAAAGCGTGTGAAGAGATCTGCTATACAAAGTGTGTGAAAAGATGTGCTATACAAAGCATGTGAAGAAAAAACAAACTAAATCGATTTCAAAACATCTCATTAATCGCGTTTTGTCACTTTTGAAATAAAAAGTGACAAAGCATGTCACTTCTATACAATATGATCTGTACCAAGGGTACGAATCAAAGTTTGGTTGTGCACAGCCAAACACGCTCTACCCACGGAAAGATTAAGTAAATAATTCAAAAATAGACAATTAGATGTTATAGTAAATTCAAGAGCGAAGGAAGCTAAAATGGCAAAAACAAACACCAAAGAAGAAAAATACATGATTCCCCTAATTACGATAATGTGCGTTAGCATTTTGTATTAACTAAAACAAAATTGATTATTCCCATAACTACGGTAATGTCTCTATCAGGCACACTTCAACCATCTCTATCTATTCAATAACCAAGAAAAATCATCCTATTAATCGTGTTGTCACTTCTATACAAAATGTTCTGTACCAAGATTTTTTGCAAAACAATTTACAAAACCTACAATGTTAATCTTGTCTTCAAAAATTACATTCACTATATATATATATATATGAAAATTTATACGTAATGTGTAGCCCTAATTATGCCTTCTTACAAAAATTTGTATATGTTAATCCTATCTTCAGAACCAAAAAAAAAATAAAAATTTACAGCTTCCTCTTTGCATTATCAAACATATGATATTGTATTCTTTTGACACCCAATCATTATTACTATCACAATTCTCCTCTTACATTCTTGGCATACACAAGTTTTTCTGAACATGTGCAATGTTGAATGTCTTTGGCATCTCATTCAACATTTTACTAATAAAATACTCAACATATTTAATAACATAAATTTCACAATCACCACTGCAAAAAAAAAAAAAAAAAAAAAACTAATGGGCTCATTAAGCTAAAAATGGAGGCAGACCAATAGTTTCTATATATTCGACATATAAAAAGTCACATTATTATAATTCATTAAGCAAAAAAAGGTCACAAATAAATATAATTTCGTTAAAAAAGTTCAATTCTTCTTTCCACGACTATAAAATAAAGATAACCTAAAACTAAAAGGAAATTACATATAGTTAGAATGCAATCTAACCCATTCTTTCGATGTGGAAGTTTTGGAACTATGTTTACAACCAATGGTTTAAAAGCCTCTTGTTCTGCAAAGTGTTGCCCTAAAAAAACCAAGTGTGAAAAAAAAGATGATGAATCATAACTGAAAATGGTTGAATGGCTTCAAGTACTACAGTATTTTTGACGATTTTATTGTAGGAATTAAATATGTCCAAACACATCTTTTTGATATTAAAATGACAGAATCTAATGAGCAGAGTTAAACATCCTCAAAGGCATATGAACATGGTCAACATCATGCCAACTTGTTTTACAAGGCATATACAATCCAAACTGGATATGATAGGAGATAAGTTTGCTTCTCAAGGGCATATGGGTCTTTGGAAAAATCATTAAACAAACTCCTAATTTGGCTATCGAAGGTAAAGTCTATAGTGGTAACATCTTTCGAAGATAATAAAAATAAACTTACTATATATTATAAAATTATAAAATTATATACAAAAAAAAGTGTAAAAAAGAATCAACAATATATTATAAAATTATATACAAAAATCTTAAAACAAACAACTAATAAAAAAATTACTATTTCATCCAAAGCTTCAATAGTTGTCACTAATTCGTACCACCACAATTTAAAATAAATTAGAATAATACTAAAGTAGAAACAATGATTAATAACAATATTCTCATCATTAAAATGCTTATACCTGCATTACAAAAAAAAGGTCACATACAATGACACTTATACAAGAATTGTAATATGCTGAGATTTTAATCATATCAATACATGCTTATAGTAAAAAGTCACATATTGTAGTACTTTGCGAGTAAAAAGTTATATGTACTGGGAATATTATAACTTACTTATTTTTCTTCACCAAACCTTCATTGTACCAACTTTCAAATGCTTCAATATCAGGTCTGTTTGGAGGGCACAAAACAACCATGAATGTAAAAGTACCCTTCTCACACGCTTTTTAGTACCAACTGTAGAATTATAGTCATTAACCCAAAGAGATTGAAAAAGTGCAATAGGTTTCTTTTGCACACCCAGAGTGACCTATCATCAATAACTACAGCCTTATCAATCTCAATGTCGTAAAATATTAAAAAGTATCAAGTTATATAGTACACAAACACAAAATAAGTTATTTGGAGAAAAAATGCTCAAATAAACAATTGCCTCTTCAAGTTTAATTTTTAGCTAAAATAGCTGCCGCAATTTCATAAAAAAAAATTCAATCCTCATCTCACCAACAGACTAAACAACAATATCATAAACCTAAAAAAATTGAAATTATGTAGTATAAAACCAAATATAATCAAAGAAGAAACAAAATATAACGTGAAAACAATACCTCTTGATGCATATTTTTAGCTAACCTATGTGCCGCAACATCATCGGCAATTTTTCGGTCCTCTTCATTTAATTCAACATCATCATTAAAATTTAGGGAAAATAGCACTAGGAGTCCCGAACCTATGAACGTTATAACGATGGGGTCCTGAACCTTTGTTTACTAGCAGCCGGAGTCTCTAACCTATGAAACGTTAGCGCCTGAAGTCTTTTTTTGACAGAAACCATCAATTTGACTGTTAAATGGTCAAAATTTTGTAAAATATACCATTTTACCCTTAAATTGAATGATAAAAAAAGGAAAAAGAAAAAATAAAAATAAAAATTGCAACTAAACCCCAAACACTTCTTCTTTTCCAAAATACCGCCACCAACCACCACCCCAACACAAATCAGTTTCTCATCTCCATTAACACCAAAACGCTCAGTATACAAAGTAATAGAGATACCCACCCCAGACCCCAAATCATGCCTTCCCAGCTGAAACCCAACCTTAGATCCACCTTTACTCTCCTCTTCTTCCTGATCATCTGCAGCCTCACCTACGGCCATTTCATTTTTGTGTGGCGGTGGGGGCCACCGAACGGCGTGAGAAATGGCGAGGTGTTCCTGAGGATCTTCTCAAAGATAGCCATGACCAAGAAACATAGATATGAAAATGGCGGTGGCAACAAACCCAAATGAAACTGCATTAACTGAGTTATCAAAATGGGCGTGGGTCAAGGAATTCGTTGGTAATTCAACAGGCGCCAACCCTAGGGCACCAATGGAGACATTAAAATGGTTGCCCATGGGAGGCGAACTGACCGGAGGCTGGCCAGTGGTCACGCGTCAGGTAGAGTAGGTTGCGGCGGCGCTAGGGGTTAAACCTAGGTCCGCCGCGGATGTGGTGCTATTTTTTGGTGTGGGGCCTATTTGGGTTGGTGTGAGGCCGGTAAAGATGGTGGTGAGGGTGACCAAGGGTGGTCCGTCCTCATTGGAGACGGATTGAAGGGGGTAATTTTTCAATCATAGTTTTTTGCATAAACTCATAGAGGTATTTTTCAATCAAACTAAATTGAATTATTGAAGGCATCTCCTGCTCCAATGGGTCTCAGTTTGAGTTTTCACCAGTGGGTGGTGGTTGGTGGCAATTGCTTAAAAATATTTCCAGTGGGTGGTTGTTGACGACGGTATTTTGGAGAAGAATAAGTGTTTGAAGTTTAGTTGTAATTTTTTATTTTGTTGGTTGGGGTTTAGTTACAATTTTTATTTTAGTTTTATTTTTATTTTTAATTTTTTTATCATTCAATTTAAGAGTAAAATGGTCTATTTCACAAAATTTTGACTATTTAACGGTCAAATTGACGGTTTCTGTCAAAAAAAGATCTCATTCACTAACGTTTCATAGGTTATGGACTTCGGCTACTAGTAAACAAATGTTCAGGACCCCATCGTGACAACGTTCAAAGGTTCGGGACCCCTGGTGCTATTTACCGTAAAATTTATTAGACCTTCATCTATTGTTGATGGACAAATAGGCTGAATCAAAACAAAAACAAAGAAGTCACATTAATTAGTGCACAAAAAAAATCGCAAGTTAAAAATACAATATATTTAGAATTGAATAATACATTTTCAACCGTACTTTCAACCGACCTCTCAATACTTTTTTCAACACCAGTCATATCAAACTTAAAACCTAGGAAAAAAACTAGGATAGCCATTTAAATTATAATCCGTGACCCTTGTCATATCATCATCTACATTATCCGTACCATTCTAAGAATAAATAAATAAAAAGTTGCATAATATCTTTAAAAAGTGACAAACACTGAATAAAAGTTACATTAATTAAAAAATTAGATCAAACAATTTATTTAGAACATTATACGTACTCTCGACTTCAAACCAGCTCCAACCACATTGTCCTCCAAAATTTTGACTTCTCTCAACTTTTGTCACAAAATAATAAATAAAAAGTGACACACATCTTCTAAAAGTGACAAACACTTGAAAAATGTCACATGAATTAAACTAGTTTAATTCTCAGCCGTATTTTCAAAAACTCAAAAAGTGACAAAACTCAACTTTGCTAAGGAATATATAATTAGAAACTTAAAAAAGTGACAAATATTAAGTAAAAGTCAATAAATTGACAAAAAAACTCAAAAAGTGACAAATATTAAAAGAAGTCAAATTCATCTACTAAAAAGCATGTTAAGGAACATATAAATCAAATCATTACATATACCTTTGACTCCAAACCAGCCCCATCAAATTTTTCATCCCCCATTTGATTAATCTCATCATTCTTCACAAAAATAAATAAAAAATGACATACATCTCCAAAAAATGGTGACACAAACTCAAAACAGTGATGTACATCTAAAAAAGTGAAAAAAAAGGTGGCATGCCTTCAACTCTGAACTAGCACCATAACTATAACATGTCATTTGCACATCATGCACTTTGCATTTAATATTTGCCACCCGTTTCAAAATTTCTTCATTCTATTTGACTTTCTCTTCAAGCTCTCTCATACATTTCTCAATTTCTATGTTTGATTGAATGATATTTGAATTAGAACTCTGCTAGACAATTCTTAATTTCTTCATTTGCTTGGATTTTCAACTCGATCTCTGCCAAATGTTTCAAAATTATTTTATTTGATTGAACTTTCAACTCAATCTCCACCAGACATTTCAAATTTTCTTTATTTGATTGTAGGTGTCTCTAAAAATACAAAAAGCAAAGAAAACATATCATAAGAAACAAGAAAAAAATGATATAGAAAGCATAAAAAGGTAAATAAATGTTCACAAACCTCATCATTCTTGCCTTTTTCCTACTTTGAAGAGCTGCTATCGTCAACAGATAGTGCTTGGGCTGCATTCAATAACTTTGCTGACGAATAACATAATGCTCAAAATCACCATCCTCTGACAATGAGACATACAATTAACAAATAAACCAACATTATATGCATTATCTTTCTCTGCATTAGTTGGCGTAACATCATTAACTTCTAACTGTAAAACACATATTCAGGAAATTTAAATAACAAACAAATAACAAATAATCAAGGAAAGGTAAAGAAAAATAATATAAATAAGAAATAAAAGTAAATAGAACTTACTTTAAGGAAGTAAAAAACACGATTGTTCAATTGTAACGATGTGACGTACATGTTAGAACTCCAACTCAACATCCAAGGACGCAATGACTTATATTTCACACGGAACTTATTTTAAAGTATTGTAAAAATAGTCCAACTCCATGATCTTCTTGGTCAATGCACCATTAGGAGACATTAATGTCAAATTGTATAGCTCATTCTCCCATGGAAAAGATTCCATATCATCCGACTCAACAAGGCCAAAAACTAAATCATCAACACATTTATGGTATGATGTAGTAAATAAGAATGATGAAACAAGATAAATAATACCAACGTTTACAATATCATTGTCTATTGTATTAGATGGCAATCATTTAAATGCTTTTTCAACACTCTGTTAGATTGTTTTCGTACTCATTGAAGTATCTCTCCTCATTGGTACTATCTCACAATCAGTACTAGGTAAAGTCACCATTACCCATACAACGAAGGTCAGATATTAAACAAAATTCTTCTAAGAGAAAATCTAACAATTTGTTTGCAGATGTTGAACCACATTTCGTTTATGTTAGCTTGATTCACTTGCATTAACAATAGTTGGTGAATCAACTGAGCTGCATAATTGTTTCTTTCAGATCAATATAAGCATCGAAGTATATTTTCCTAAAAAATTTCTTTTGATTTTCATTAAACTTGTCATTGAAATCTTTAATTATTATGTGAAGCGAGTAGAAAATCATTTTCTCAGAAACCATTAATCTTGGGGTAACAAGAGCTCCAGTCCTACAAAAATAAAACAAAAAATAGTTGGTCAAGTTGGTCAAATAATAGTTTTATAGAACTAACATATATCAAAGAAAGTGACATGCTCTAACACTTTTTAATTAAACTATCACACATAATGTAATTTGAATTTTTATATTGGAAATTTTTTCATGAATGTTCTATTGATACATATTTGACGCTCGAAATATGAAAAGCACAAAACACTGATCGTACCACCTCATTTTCTATGAAAATTACGAATTTTCATAGTTCAAACTCTTAAAGTGGTATCTATTACAAGTGTAATGAAACTTACGAACTTTCATACTTCAAAACCAGCCTAGAAGTTTCTGAGAGTAACTTGTTGCCATAGTGGTATCTATTACAAGTTATTTTTCCATTGTCCAAATCACTGATGTGGACTAGTAAATGTTACTTGTTCATTATTTCTCCAACCATGATACATATGTTGAAAATAATATGCTCGTGACTATACGGATAAGAATCATGGTAACATATGATTATACATGTAGTTGTCAACCAAGTGAATGGTGAAGTTCAAGTCTATATATTGTTTGGAACTAGACTTTCCGCTTGCATACTGGGAAAGAATAACATCTTTATACACAATAATCCTACCACAATGTCTATTTATTTTCTTAATTATGTTGTAGATGTTCCTCAACCTGCGCATTCTATCTACTAAATAGATGTTCCCATTCTCTTTTTTTACAAGTGACAGAAAAATTCTCTTTGCGGATAAAGTTTTAAAATTTACTAGCTCAGGAAAGATGAAATGCTAAATATTCTAATAACTGATTTTTCCATCTACATCGTGGACCCAGACATTGATGCATTCAAACAAATGATTACCCTGGAAGTTGTTGAGAAGCTTTGTTTAAGTGAACTAAGTGACAATTTCTTTGCCATTATTATTCCTACTAAATATGATCTACTTATGGTTAGTACCCGAAAGACTAAAATGTATCTCTATCTAACACGTAATCTAGATTCATCAATCTTTTAATCTTATTATTTTGAAGTTCAGCTTGTTCTTTTTCACATTTGCATATCATGGCTTGTCAAAGATGAAGTTCATGATCAACCAACACATACACTTTTCATTGAGGATCAATATGCAGCTGGCTAAAGAGTACAAGAGTGAAGTGCAAATTCAATATTGTTCTACCTGATTCTAGTGTTGCTGACGAAACACAGCTTGACCGTTCCTTATTTTTAGGAAATGTAAACTTAGTTAGACACTTATTAATAGGTGAATAGTTGATAGTATATATATAGTTTTTGTGTATGTATTGTAGCTATAAAATCTGTTGTATATATACCAACACATGAAGAATGAATGAAGTAAGAAACTTTTCCACAATCAAATTTCTATGTAAACTTTGATTTGGTATCAGAGCCACTAATGGCTAACACCGGAGCTAGCCACAACTCTCTTCTATCTGAATCGAGTACAACAACGAATGCACTAGTTGCTGCAAATCATCTTTCACCATTTGGAATGAATTTGACACAAACACCATCAGTGACACTGGATTAGAACAACTTTCTAATGTGGAAGAACATGATTATGCCAATCATTAAGGGGCATAATCTTGAAGAATTCATACTGTGGACAAATAAGTGTCCACCAGAATTTGTTGGTGCTCAAACTACCACCGATGAAGGAGAAAGAGTAGAGATGCTGCCAAATCCAGAACACAGTAAGTGGATCTCTACTGATCAGCTACTTATGGGCGAGATGTATTCCTCAATAACACCAGAAATTTTCATGAGAGTAATGGGTTGCTCGAGCTCAAACAAGCTATGGAGTTTAGTGAATGAAAGTTATGGCAAAGTAACTTTCGTTAGTGGTGAACTTCAAAAAACCAGAAAGGGATCAATGTCAATTGATCAATAACTCACCACAGTGAAGCAATTGGCTGACAACATTGAGATTGCTGGAAAAGCCATCACTCATGAAAAGAACTGGTAACACATGTTCTTGCTGGCTTGAATGATCAGTACACACTAATAGTGGTGTAAATTAATAGCAAAGATGAAATTTTCTTGTATGAACTTACTTCAATACTTATGACCTTTGAAAATAGGCTTGAGCGTCTGAATATAGTAAGAAGTGGAATGAGTAACATAAACATTAACCAAGTCTCTGCCAATCTTAATCAAGCATCTGCTAATTGTATTCAAAGAAATGGTTTCAATAATAGTAGAGGCACCAAATCAGGAAACTATGGCAGATCATCTAACTTCAGAGGAAGAGGAATGAATAGAGATATAATACGAAAAACTAGTTAGCATCAAAATCCATGTTAGATCTGTGGGATGAATAACCACTCTACTTTCTGGTGCTTTAATAAATATGACGAGAGATACATGGGTAGCAGGCCAACCAACCAAAAATGGTAGCAATAACAACTCAAAACCATCATTTTTTGTTGTATCTCCAAGCACAGTTGATGACCTTGCCTAGTTTGCAGACACTGGAGCAAGCCACCATGTAATAGGAGAAAAGGAAAATCTCACCATGACCAAGGAGTATAATGGTAAGGAAATATTGATAGTTGGTAATGGAAATTCACTACACATAGCACATACTTGTACTAAATGCCTGAATGCTATGAATGATAAGCCTATATTCTTAAATAATCTGCTACATATACCTTATGTTAAGAAGAATCTAGTAAGTGTGTCCAAATCAACTGTTGATAACAATGCCTTCATGGAATTTCACCCTAAATCTTGTGTTGTTAAGGACCAGCTAACAAAGAAGGTTATGCTACAAGGGAAGCTTAAGGAAGGATTGTACCAGCTAGAACTCCTATGGGCCCAATACTCTTACAATCCACCAAAGATTTCTGATCCCTACCTTTATAAAAGAAGAACAAATTGGGACACCTATACAGACAATTATCCACCAAGCTAACGTTCACAGATAGAAGCTTTAGGCCCTTGAACGGGCTCAGAATTGGCCCAAACACGTAATTTCTGCCTAGCAACAATCGGTCAAATGAGGCCGTACCCAACCCAAGAATCACAGCCTTCATTGCGTATTGAGTTGGTATCATCCTAGTAAACTTTGTTGGGAAAATAGTTTCACCGGATTGTTATTTACTTGCAAGAACAATCAAACAGAGCTCAGATTAATACTGTCCAACTCCACAATTGTAAAACCAAATAATGAAAGACACACAAGAAGAAGACATTGATTCCACTAAGAAATCAAAAAGCAAACGGCGACTGATTTTCACTTAAGAAATGGAGGCTTTTGGTTTATTCTTTTTCACTGGAGACTATATAAAGAATGGTTGCAATTTGTTGCTGCTTAATTCAATATTTCACACAGAGCAAATTGGGTTCGACTAATCATCATTGTCTTGGGTTTATGTGAGATCACAAAAATCCCAATAAACCTCCACCTTGATCCAAATATACTTGCAAACCCCAAAAATAAAAATAGCTTAGTAGTTGCTAAAAAAGATTCCAAACAAATTGGAACTTTACATACATTTACCGATGTTTAGAACTGTAAGCCAAGTTCTAAATTTTACCATTGTGAACACCATAGGATCCATAACTGTAAGGTTATAAACAAAAACAACTTTAAAGCTTCCCAATATTTGGGATCCGGATCAAACATGTACCTGCTTAAAATATTAACAGTAAATGCCAAGACAGGCCTAGTACAAACTATCATGTACATAACGGAGCCAATAACATTAGAGTATAGTTTTTACTCATAAACTCCTTTTTCTTATCATTAACAAATGATTGTTCTTTAGACAAGATAAATTGGTTACCAAGAGTCACAGAAGTAGGTTTTCAATTAACCATGACAAATTTCTTCAAAAATTTATGCACATAAGGAGTTTAATAAACAAATAAGCATGAATTTGACTATTTCTATCAATTTTCATAACAATGATCCTTCTAGCATGTCCTAGGTATTTCATGTCAAATTCTTTAATTAATTCAACATTTATCTTTTTTACTACTTTTATGTTAGGTCCATCCAGTAACATGTCATCCACATAAAGTAACAAATACACAGAATCATTATTTGTGTTGTGGTGCAGGTAATACAAGCAATTATCAAATTCATTCCTCTTGGAACCAATATAAAGAACATGTGAATCAAACATTTATACCACTGTCTATTGGCTACTAGCCTAGCTTCATGTCTCACAGGCTCACTATCAGTGGTTCTTGCTTTCACCTTATAAACACATTTGCATCCCACTATGAATTTATCCTTAGGTTTAGGAACCAAATCTCAAGTTTGATTCTTAACAAGAGAACTCATCTCTTTTCTCATGGTAATAAACCATTCTACGGATTTATCAATCCTTATAGTCTCCTCATAAGTATTTAGCTCCTTATCAACTAGTTTCTGATAACTAGCATAAGCTATGGTAAAGTCGGATAGTCTTTGGGGTTCTCTACGTGGTCTCCTCTCTCTATCTCTGGCCAATTGATAATGAGCCAAAAGATTTTGGTCAACGGGGTTATCCTCTATCACATTCTCGTTACCTTCTACATCTATGTTCTGCTGATTTTGATATGTGTCACTCTTCACCTCACTAATGGTGATGAGGATGTGGGTACTCACTTTTACCACCTGAACTAGGGACTCTTCCCTAATAGTTTTTTGCTATTTTTACTCTCTAAACAATGCATCTCTGACTCGCTAAAGT
Source organism: Forsythia viridissima (assembly GCA_030279155.1). Taxonomy (NCBI): domain Eukaryota; kingdom Viridiplantae; phylum Streptophyta; class Magnoliopsida; order Lamiales; family Oleaceae; genus Forsythia; species Forsythia viridissima. The sequence continues at coordinate 32,943,052 of CM059045.1, forward strand.
TGACATCTCGACTTATGATATTCTTTACACCCTTTTGGCTTCTATCCCACAACTTATATCCCTTAACTCCATCAGGGTAGCCCAGAAAGAAACACTTCCTAGCTCTAGGTTCAAACTTTTCCTCGCACAGCCAAAAGTTTTAAACATGGAATAATCGGCACATTTAAAATAGCAGATGGAGTCAAATTAGTCAGATAGCAAGCAGTCATAGCAGCTTCATCCCAGCATGATTTAGGCTCTCCAGAACTCAACATCTTACTTCTAACCTTACAAAGAAAAGTACGATTCATCCTTTCAGCAACCCCATTCTATTGGAGAGTGTAAGGCACTATTTTATATCTAGTAATGCTACAGTCATTGCGTAAATTATCAAAGTCAGCATTGCAGAATTCAAGATAATTATCACTACGCAAGTATTTTATCTTTTTACTTGTCTGATTCTCTACTTGAACTTTTCAATTATTACATTTCATCAAAGTTTCAGTTTTATCTTTCAATAGATAAACCCACACATGTCTGGAGAAATCATCAATAATAGACAGAAAATATGTGTTACCATCAAAAGTGGGATTGCTCCTGGGACCCTACAAATGAGTATGAATGTATTATAACACTGTATATATCTTATGTGTGCTGGATGAAAATGATATCCTACGATGTTTTTCAAGCACACAATGATCACAAAATGGGATGTCAGACACCTCATCCTAACCAATCTCATCCTTGTCATTAAGGAACTCAAGTCCCTTAACACTAACGTGAGCTAACCTATTGTGCCACTTTTGTGTGTGATTAGTGTCAATGGTAGAGATAGTGAAATTTAGACTACTCATCACTTCAAAATATGTAATGTATATGTCATTTCTCCTAGTAGCTTTAAAAGCTTTAAGTGTACCCTTACACATTCTAATAATGCCATCACCAAGCCTACAAGTGAAACTTGTATTCTTTAACTCTCTTACAGAAATTTAACAGTTACATTACCAACACCATTAATTTTATAAACAACTCCACCACATGCAACTACATGTCCATGATCAGACTCGTGCAAATGATCAAACAAAAATTTATTAGATATGACATGAAAAGATGCACCGGAGTCAAGAATCCACTCTCTATATGGGAGTTCATAGACAAGTTAATTTCTGCTGATTTAGATTTTAAAAGCATGGAAAACTCACCAGATTCATCACTAGAAGTCACTACATTTGTCTTTCTCTGATTTTCTCATCTCTGTTTGTTTTTCTCTTTATAACAGTTACTTATGAAATGTCCTATTTTTCCACACCCGTGTAACATTTCTTTCCTTTTGCCATCTCCTGTAACTTAGAACAACTTCTACCCTTTCTATTGCCACTACTATTGTGCCCACCTCCACTTCCAATCCCACATCCCAACTAAGGTCTACCCCTCACAAAATGGATCTCACCATTTTCTCTCTCATTTCTTTCAAACTTCAACCCCCCTCTTTACTTTTTAGAGAGTCTATAACAATGCCAGATGTAAGGGTCTCCTTCCCACACTTGATTGCATTCTTGACTTCTTTATTTGAATCAACAATGGCATTTAACAAAATTATAGCTTTGTTAATTTCGGGGACAGTTTCACCATAGTTTGTAATATCTTGCACAAAGTTTATTAAAAAATTGTCATCTAAATCCCTTGAGGGATCAATTTTAAAGCTGGAAATTTTTTTTGAGGAGATAAATTTTATTTAAAGTGGAATGAGTTAAATAGAGCTCTTCTAATTTTTTCCAAAATTTTTGTGGAATCAAATTTTCCAATTTTTTGTAAATCATGGTCTAATAAATGTAATATGATAGAAGTATAGGCAAGTTCATTAGAATCTATTTCTGATCCTCAGTAACAATAGGACCAAAAGAATTATCAATAGTTCTTCAAATTTTTTACTGAACCAAAATACCTTTCATTTTTTGTTTCCAAATAGAAAAGTCACATTTACCATTAAAGACACCCAAATCAAAACAATGCATAGACATCTCAACAAATAAGAGTACACGCCAACAAGCACCTCTAAAATAATCACGCAGAAAAATCTAAAGGTCTCAATATACACCATTTTAGATTCTCAGGATTTCGTGAGATTATCTTAAATCAAGAAAATTGTCAAACGGGTAAAGTCCAAGTGATAGTTATAAATAATAACAATAATCCAGTAGAAACAAAGTGTCGCAAATAATCAACACCAAAACAAAAGCTAATAAAACACAAGTTACAATAATTGACTCGTAAATTCCTAAAGTCACTAGCAACAAGCAATGGTTAGCCCACACGATAATCCCAAAACCTAATGGTCAACCTCACACAATGGCCTACTAGTACAGAAATGTAAAAGAGATCAGCCAATTTACCAGAATGGACCAATCTAACGGTCCGTATTAAATTGGAGAGATGCGAAATAGATTAAAAAGAAATTTCAGTAGCAACAACGACCATACAAGATGAAAAAACCAAAATGCTTGACAAATGCCGAATACGTCTCCTACCAAAACACTGTTCAGAGTGTCCAGACCACCAATAATAGAACTGATCACCACAGAAGGTCAGAAATAAGACGAGGATCACAACACTAAAAACCACTGACCAAAAAACCTCTTCACATGCTTCCACACGCCGCTAGAAGTTATCTACAGCCCTTGTACACGCGCTGCCTTTGTTGTTCCACGCGCCACTCAGTCTGCTCTGCCTTGATGTCAGGAGCCAAAATATAGCCTCCATTCACAAAGATGACATTTGTTTTGGTCAAAAAATGGACAGACATATTCAGGCAGATTCGTGTTTCATCTTCTTTGTTAATTCGATAACTCAAATTAATTTTCCTGCACTACAGAATGTCGCGAGGCTCTGATACCAATTGTTGAGAAAATAGTTTCACCGAATCGTTATTTACTTGCAAGAACAAACAAACAGGGCTTAAATCAATAATGTCCAACTCCATAAAGGTAACATCAAATAATGAAGGACAAACAAGAAGAAGACATTGATTCCACTAAGAAATCAAAAAAACGAAACGACAGCTGATTTTCACTGAAGAAAATGGAGGCTTTTGGTTTATTCTTTTTCACTAGAGACTATATAAAGAAGGGTTGCAATTGATTGCTACTTAATTCAATATTTCACTCAAAGCAAATGGCTTGGATATCCTTGTGATGTGGTGGTAAGAATGGCTGCCAACTAAACAACCTTTATATATATATTTGTAAAATATATATGTAAACCTATAATATATTATACCCTAAATATATTATACCTTAAACCTAGTCGTCGCTCTTTAAACCAGGTCAAACACACACTAGGCACTGAGCCAACGGTACATTAAAACCTCCAAGTATCCCATTAAATTATTCAATATAGTTTGGGCTGACACATTGTGGAGTGGACTAACAATTTTCTTAATCATCAGCTCAAAGCCTATAAAGATATAACAGGTTCGATTAATCATCACTGTCTCAAGTTTATTTGAGATCTCAAAAATCCTAACAAACTTGTTGTGCTCTAATGACAGCGCCGACAGCTTAGGCATCCAAGCTATGAAAGCCGGCAACAAACCATGCAGCTTATTGAAACTCAAGTCAACGGCTACAAGCTTGCTTGTCAAGCCGATGTTATCGGGCACTTGCAAGAACGTGAAATTGTTGTGTGAAATTGTTAGCTGCTGAAGAGAGAGATGGTCAAATAGAGCTAATAAAATCGTCCTGGTTAACTCGTTGTAACTCAGGTCCAAAACATGAAGAAATCTCAACTCAGGTTAGTCGGGTATGTTGATATTCTCTGAAAACTCACTTTGTAACGAGTTGTTTCTTAGTGAAAGTTCGATGAGAGATGTTTGGAAGTTTTCTAGAATTTTACCTGAGATTTGGTTATTGCTCAAATGCAAGAAGTAAAGGAGTTGACTCAAATCAGGTAACTCTCATGTGAAGATGTTTTGTGGAAGTTCAAGTCTTTTTAAGCTCATAAGGTTGCTAAAACTCAATGGGATCGACTCGGTGAGTCTGTTGTTATCGAGGTAGAGTTGGACATTAATGACCGTGAGGAGGCGAAGTGGCTAGAATACTGGATCAATAGTGTTATCACCACACCCCTGCTATTATGCATGATGGCTAGAATATTGAAAAGAAACAATTTGTTATGCTCGAATTACCTTCCCATCTTCCGAAGGTTTAAGTGTCAGAAGGGTTTACCATATCCACTTTGGAGCTGTACGATTTTCTTTTACCCTCCATGGTCAGAAATGATTTCCAGCAGTATCATATCCACAACTTCTATCTGCCTTAAAAATCCCAGTCTAGATTGTTGGAGCAGTTTCCTCTATAGTCACATTTGTTGCTACCATCCACTACTAGATGGTTTATAGAGTACAAAATTATTATCTCAGTTTTGCTATTCCTAAAGATACTGATAATGCTCTCTTCCTCCATATGGAAACATATCAACCTAGTTGTTCCTAAGTCCTGAGACAGATCCCTAGATCTAAACTTCTCAAACTGATTCCAGAAACATGGGTAGGTTATGAACAACACCATCAAGCATCTCAGAATTCTAAGCCTATCTAGTCTTCTACCCACCACTTTAGAAGAAAATTTAACGGTGAGGTTGAGATCATGTTAAAAAATGAGCCAATACAAAAGAAACCTCAATGCTTTTCAACACAGTTTGCCTTTACCACATAAAATATCCCCATCTATGGCTTTAACGTAGAAGGCAGACCGATATACGCCAGATCTAATAATTCTGGTCACCAAAATTGGGATGTTTGCTTTTGTCCAGAGTTTAGAAAATCATAAGATATCTCTAATAAATATAGACGAAACAGGAGAAAACCTATGAGAAACAATAGCCAGTGGCTCATTAAGATAGATCCCCTGGTGTTGGACTATTAGGAGAACTCCTGAAAAATTTGATTACTATGTTAAGTTTACTCAACTACCAACAAGTGACTAGCCAATTATCCCTACAGGATAGGATAAAATTGATGATGGTTGTAGCCAGATGCATAAAAATTGGGATTGACATAATAGTCCGCACACATCTCCTCATACAGCTATGCCTATAGCTATGTTTCATCTGCCGCCACCAAAGGACTTTCCTCCACTTGACTCCTTTGACAAGGAACAGATGACACATTCGTGGAAAATCAAGAATCCTACAACCAAAAAAACCAGATGGTTCCATTAGCCAGCTTTCTCTAGCTGAGATGGTTTTTAATTAGCAGTCAAAATACAGTACACTAAAATACTATATTACAAATGATTGACCAAAGCCAATAAAGAATTGAGATAACGTTACAACAAACCCAAATCCTCCTAACCCAACTACATGCCTGCAGACAGGAGGTTGAAACATTACATAATTAAATCATGACCCTACTACAAAATCGACTACCCATTGACAACCAAGAAAGAGATATCCGAAACCTAAAAACTCAACTCTCTTTTCTTGAAAATAACACCATCATCCCACCATTAACTCCATACTATCCTACTCCATATGTCCCAAGTGTCCAAACATTTGGCCCAATGTATTCTCCTAGAACCCTTGGATCTACTACTTCACTCTTTACTCCAGAAGAATGGAAACAAAAACTACAACCTCTCCCACCTACAAAATAGCCTGGGCCTACAACACCAAGAAACCTAGAAAAACTACCACAAATGATGATAAAAAAACCTAATCACAAAATTTCTAGAACAAGCTCAAACAAAAATCCCTTTTGTCCCTCCAGTCCTACCTATTCTAAATAAGTCTAGTTCAAATACCTTAGAAACCTCGGAATCATCTGATGACTCTTCTCAATATAGACAGACTCCTCTGTATATGGCTAACAATCTTCAAACAACTAGAGACCAAAGAAAACCCACCGTAAAAAAACCTGGAGATGTGATTGACGAAGAAATTGCAGATGCCATGTAGTTAACAACTACTACTTCCAAAATAGGACCTCTACTGTCAAATTCACCTTTTATGATATATACCCATCATTTTGGAAGAAAATGTCCAAGAGATGTAGGCATAGTGTTTAGCAGAACTACAATGGCCTAACATGACACATGCTTTAGTCATAAAATCCTTTCTGGCTAGAATCACTGGATTCCTTAAGGATTGGTATGATTCCCTTACAGAATACCAACAGATCCAACACTCAAGTGCCCCTACAGTTGACGTATTTGGTGAATCCTTATAATGGAAATTTTGTGGCAAATCTAACCACCTAAAAGATGTCTCTTGAGAAGATTTTTCAAATTAAAGTGTTGTTTGTATGATTTAAAAGATCTAGATAAACACTTTCACAAAGCCGCCAAGCGAGATTATCTAATCTGAGGACCAGATGAAGTCAACATAAAACAGGCCTATTTAGAGTCTATTCCACAGCTACTTCCTTTGGAGAAACACTGCGGATGATTCAAATCAAAGGACTGTCGTTGAGAACCACTTCCTTTGGATAATTACACAATTGGGTCATAAAACCCATAAAGAAACTCTGCAACCAGCGAGAATTTCTCAAAGAAATTAGCGCCACTAGACAAAAACTTGAAAAGACTTGTGAGCGCCCATACTTGAAAATAAAATGTCAACATGACCTCAGAAACTGTGATTGTCGAGGAAAGAAGAAATATCACAAGAAAGGTTCAAATTTTGTAGCAAAAGGTTCCCCAACACCTATCCACAAAGAAAAATATACTAGCCAGAAGAAAGCGAAAGTGCTTAACTAGATTTATGCGACTACACAAATTGACCATGAAGAAGCAGACCTTCAGTCTATCTTCTCTGAAAAAGACGAACAAACCCATGATACGGTCTTTGTTCTTGAAACCAACTCTAACCCTGACAGTGAAAGAGATTCTGAAGAACTAAGCGAATGATATGGCATGCAGGCTATCAATCTTAGTTTTCCAGTCCCTATGATTAAGATTAAGATATTTGCAGAAAAGTACGAGAGGCCAATCACTATTGTAAGTCTATTAAACACAGGAGCAGCATACTCAATTTTAAACATAGCTGTCCTCCCGACAGCCATGTGGAAATCCTACCAATCAATTTTTCAGGCAGCAAACAATGAGTATTTCTCTACAGAACTTATCAGCAAACCAGTCACACTCCATTTATTTCCTGATTGCAATATCTCACATAGATTGCTTGGCTCATCATTAACTGGAAAAGACATTGTCATTGGTTTCGATGTTCTTCAACAAGTCTGGGCAAAAAGAATAATTCCACTACCAAAGGGACTTAGATACAAGTCCTATTACCTACCATACATCCAGCCAACCACATACTTTTCCATAACAAATCTTTATACCATCACTGATACACTAATTCGAGATTTTTGTGCAAAATCTCATACATATTTCCTCACCAAATGCATGATTAACGCAATTTTAGTATACATGTTACCTGCTTATCTTATTTTGTTAGTAATTTTTATTGATAAAAGTACTAATTAATATCTTAGTTGGATTAAAATAAATTATGAACGGCTATGAAGATTTGGGGACCAATATGGAAGTTTTTGAAAGTATGGGAACAAGCTTAAAGTGTTGGAGCAAAAATAACTAAACATGCAAGTAAAACTTGAAGTGGGGACCAAATTGTAAAACTATTGGAACTTTGAGGACCAAGTGTGCAAAATTGGGATTGAATGGCAATAAAACTTTCTGTTTGCCACGGTCAACCACGGCAATTAAAAATGTTGATGTTTGATGTGGTTGGCCAGAGATAGCAAACTGCAATCCGTCCGCAACTCATCTAGACATTTTGACTTATTTTCAACTCTAAGTCGGTGTCTTATCTGTCTTTTCACGTACACGAGTTTCAAGAATGATAAAACACTAAATAAAAATCGAATCTATGTCGAATTGGGAGAGGACAATAGCTAGAAACAAGAGAAAAAAATCACGCGGCGAAGAAAACTTTTTGAAGATTTCTTCTCCTTCAATCCATGTCGAGTTTTATCAAATCTTTTGTTTTTAATTTAATTATATTCTTCTAATTTTTTTGAGCCAAGGTAGACGATGAAATCTTGTTTAAACGAAGTGATTATCTTGTTATCCTTTTAATTTCGTTTTCGGACTTTAACTTTCATGGTTCGTTCTTATTGTATTAATTAAATAATATCTCTTTCATCTTAAGTATCACTTATTATTGATAGTTAGAAATTAATTTAATTAATTGGTGCTTGAACTTGTTTTATTAATTTCTTTTCATTTTTCGTTATCTTGTTATCGATTTGGGATACATAGAATGCTTAGGATGCGAAACCTTTGATTCTTTGTTTTCTTTTAATTGGGTTTGATACGGGAAATGCTTAAATAATTTAAGATCAAAGCAAAGGAAAGCCAATATTGGATTTTCTTATTTTGGATTTAATTGATAACTATTTTAAGACGACAATAGATTGATTTCAAGTTGTCGTTTGTTTTTGAGAATTAATCAATAATTGGATAATTGCTGAGTTAAACAATTGTGGATTCCGTAACCTTGGTACTTTAAACAACTTGAACCTTCAACTTAACTTTTTAGCATAGTTATTTAGTCTTTAAGTTAAATTCTTTCAACCAAACTTTTTTTTGACCCAACTAGCCTAGAATAATAGTTTATTCGAATTAAATTAGACTTTCTTCATTGCAGTTCGTGTGGGATCTACCTCGTTGCTATTTTTCTATATTCCAATAGATTTGTGCACTTGCGAGTTATTAAAATTTGACAACAAGTTTTTGGTACCGTTGTTGGGGACTGTTTCAGAAAGTTAATTTAGTATTAGTTATTTTTATTCTTGACTAATTATAATTTATGATTTTATTTTTTAAAATATGTGTGTGTGTGTGTGTGTGCGCGCGCGCGCATGCATGCTTGGTCGTAGATCTCTAAAAATTAAGCTAGAACCTCTAGATAGTGAAATTGACAAAACTTTACACCAACGAAAATGAGCTACCACTTTAGATAAAATTGAAGGAATCGAAGTAATAATCTTTATGGGTGATGAAATTGAGGAGAGACCTTTTAGGGACTATTTTAGTCCGTTAGCTAATTTGAGCGCTTCATGCATACAATACCCACAAGTAGCTGCTAGGAATTTTGAGTTAAAACCGAGTGTGCTTAATTGTCTTCCATCTTTCTATGGTTTGGATAGTGAAGAATCTTATAATCATCTGACAGATTTCTATGATGTATGTGAGACATTTAATATGAGAATGTTTCTCTTCATAATGTTAAACTTCGTTTGTTTCTTTTTCTTTGAAAGATATAGCTGGATCATGGTTCAATACATTGCCTGCCAATAGTATTACATCTTGGGAACAAATGTTTGCTAAATTTTTGAATAAATATTTTCCTATTAATAAGACTAATGCTATTCGCAGGGAAATTTTAGAGTTTGTTCAGAAAGACGAAGAACCATTTTATGAAACTTGGGAGACATTTAATGGGCTCCTTATGAAATGCCCACATCACAACTATGAAAAATGTCACTTATGCCAATATTTTTAGAGGGATTACTATTACATATTCAAGAGTGGTTTATGGCCACAAGTGGTGGAGAACTTATGTCTAAAAATGCAACAGAAATTTGGAGCTTCTTTCAAAAATAGCCTGACAATTCATAATAGCAGAGTGGATCTTCTCAGACTAAACCGAAGAAAAGAATAATCTATAAGATTTGAAGCAGTGAACCTAACTCAGAAATCAAAGAAGTCAAAGGCATGATAGAAGATATTTCCTACCAGTTAACCTCATTGACATCCAATAATTCTACTGAGCTAGATGCATGTTATGATTAAGTGAATGCCCTCAACATGATGAGAAGACTATCTTACAATCCTTATTCCAACACATGTAACCTAGGATAGAGAGACCACCCAAAATTTTCTTGCTCACAGGGTGTTCAACAAGATAATATGGCAAGTCAAGTCCCTTAACAAAATACCATACAGTTCAATCAAAAAATTTCACAGCCAAAACCATAGGAAGAGGCAATTCAAAAATTGACAAAAACTACACAAGCTGCATTAGAGCACCAGAATCACACCATTATAGAGTTTAAGAATGAAGTACGAACTAGCTAAAACTCACAAGCACAATCCATCTCTAATATGGAAAATATGATGGGACAACTTACCTCATTAGTCTAATAGTTGGCAACAACCATTGAGAAATGAATGTTTCCGAGTCAACCATTTCATAATCCTAAAGGAGTGCACAATATTGGGACTAATTCAAGAAACCAACAGGAAGAGGCTAAATCCATCATGACTTTGAGACGCTGCAAATTGTTTGACAACCAAGTGAAAATTTCAAAAAGAAATACATCTCAACCAGTTTCTCCAGGTAATGCACCAACTAATGATTAAGTTCAGGAAGCTCCCAAAGAGAATAATCAGCCATCTTACATTTCAAAAGCCTTATTTCCTCAGAGACTAACAAAAGTGAAGCAAGGTATTGCGATCAATGAAATCATGGAAATCTCCAAGCAAGTAAGTATAAATACCCCTCTACTTGATGCTATTAAGCAAGTTCTTGCCTATGCTAAGTTGTTGAAGGACTTATGTATAAAAAAGAGACAATTGCATGTGCACAAAAAAGCCTTTTTAACTAAACAGGTTAGCTCTATAATTCAAAGAAAAACCCCTCCAAAATTTAAAGATCCAGGTTGTTCTACTATCTCATGCATCATAGGGAACCATAAGATTGAGAACGAATTGCTAGATTTAGGATCTAGTATTAATCTTCTTCCTTACTCTGTGTATATGCAACTTGGGCTAGGCGAGTTAAAATCAATATCTATGATTTTACAACTTGCTGATAGATCTGTAAAAGTCTCCCATAGAATTGTAGATGATGTTTTGATACAGGTTGACAAGTTTTATTTTCTTATTGATTTTATTGTACTTGATACTCAACCGCTACAAGACTCTACAAAACAAATTTATGTAATTTTAGGTAATCTTTTTCTAGCAACATCTAATGCTATTATTAATTGTAGGAATGGAGTTATGTAGCTATCTTTTGGTAACATGACAATAGAATTGAATGTTTTCAATGTCAACAAGCAACCGTGTGACGATGATTCTTTTGTTTCAACTAATTGTGATGATGCTTAGAAGATATGCTTAACTCATTTTGATTCACATTTTGATGTTGACAGTGCTATAAATAAAGTGAATGCATTTCTTGAGTCAGCACCTGTCGTGGATACAACTAAGTAGAAATAAAAAATTGAGCCACTTCCAACAAGTGAAAAGAAGAACATCCCATTAGTTGAACGACCACCAAAATTAGAGCTTAAAGCATTGTCTGACACTTTGCAATATGCATTCTTGGGAGAGGCCGACACTTTGCTAGTAATTATCTCTTCTTCCCTTGATGATGCATAAAAAGGTAAGTTGTTAAGTGTTTTGACTAAACATAAAGAGGCACTAGGATAGACCATTGCTGATATCAAAGGTATAAATCCAGTAAATTGTATGCACCATATCTATCTTGAGGAGAATTCTAGGTCTACTAGAGAGATGCAACATATGTTAAATCCTAACATGAAAGAGGTGAGAAGAACTGAAGTGCTTAAATTTGTAGATGATGGGATTATTTATCCTATTTCTAATAGCACGTAGGTAAGTCTGGTACACGTTGTCCCAAAAAAATTAGGTTTCAAAATAGTTACTAATATTAACAATGAATTGGTTACAGCTACAATAACTACATGTTGGCGTGTTTGCATTAATTACAGAAAATTGAATTCAATCACTAGAAAATATCACTTTCCTCTTCTATCCATTGACCAAATGCTTGACAGGCTTGCAAGTCATGATTTTTATTATTTTCTAGAAGGTTATTCTGGCTATAATCAAATTCCTATAGCTCGAAATGATTAAGAGAAAACTACTTTCACTTGTCCTTTTGAAACATTTGCGTATAGAAGAATGTCATTTGGTTTGTGTAATGCACCTGCTACTTTACAAATATGTATGCTTAGTATTTTTTCTAACATGGTTGAGTGGTTTCTTGAAGTGTTCATGGATGATTTTTCTGTATATGGAGATTCGTTTGATGAATGTTTGTGCTATCTAACTTTAGTTTTGTAGAGATGCGAGGAAAAGAACTTGATTTTAAATTGGAAAAAATGTCACTTCATGGTGAAACAAGGTATTGTTATTGGTTACATTATCTCTAGTAGTGGTATTGAAGTTGACAAGGCCAAGGTGGATCTTATCTCCAATCTTCCATCTCCAAAATCAGTGAAAGAAGATCTTTCCTTGGACATGTTGGTTTTTATAAAAGATTCATTCAAGATTTTAGTAAAATCTCTATACTCTTATGCAATTTACTAGTTAAAGATGCACATCGTCTTTAATGATTCTTGTTTAGAAGCATTTGAAAGACTTAAAAAGTTGTTGACCATTGCACCTATCATTCGACCACCTGATTGGGATTTACCATTTGAACTCATGTGTGATGTATCTGATTATGCTATAGGAGCAATTTTAGGATAAATATTAAATCAGTTGTCTTATGTTATTTACTATTCTAGTAGGACTCTTGACGATGTACAATTGAATTATTCTACTACGGAGAAAGAAATGCTAGTAGTTGTATTTGCATTAGATAAATTTTGATCAAGATATCTTGTAGGGTGTAAAGTAATTATTTTTTCTAACCATGCTGCTCTCAAATATCTTCTAGCTAAGAAAGATGCTAAACCAATGTTGATTCGATGGATTTTGCTTTTGCAAGAATTTGACAATGAGTTTAAAGATAAAAAGGGTTCGGAAAATGATGTAGTTGACCACTTATCTCGTATTGTGTTTGATTCTGTACATGAAACACTACCGTTAAATATGTTGTTCCCAGATGAACAACCTATGAATATTGATGTTGTACCCTGGTTTGTTAACATAGTTAATTATCTTGTTACATGTGAGTTTCCAAAACATTGGACTAAACAAGATAGAACTAAGTTCTTAGCTGAAGTGAAGAATTTCTTTGAGATGATCCTTATTTGTTTAAATATTGTGCTGATCAAATTATAAAGATATGTGTCCTAGAAAGTGAATTCCAGAGTGTGATCTCTTTTTACCATGACCAAGCTTGTGGAGGCCATTTCATTACTAAAAAAACTACTGCCAAAATTTTACAATGTAGTTTTTATTGGCCTACTCTTTTTCATGACACTTATGTTTTATGTTATTCATGTGAAAGGTTTCAATGCATGGGAAGCATTTTGAAAAAAAAAAACATGATGCTGATTAACCCTATTCTCGTAGTTTAGATCTTTGACGTATGAGAGATTGATTTCATGGGACCTTTTTCCCCATCATTTGGCTTTCTTTACATATGGGTTGGTGTCGATTATGTTTGCAAGTAGGTTGAGGCAATCCCATGTAGGATCAATGATCACAAAAGTGTGGTGGCACTTTTAAAGAGAAATATTTTATCTCGATTTGGTACTCCACAGGCCATAATCAATAGTGGTGGATCTCATTTCTGCAATAAGTATTTTCAAACCCTATTAGCAAAGTACTCCATCACACACAAGGTTGCAATCCCATATCACCCACAAACTAGAGGTCAGCTGGAGGTTTCAAATCGAGAGATAAAATATATTTTGGAGAAGACAGTTCGACTTGATAAGAAAGGATTGGTCTCTACGACTTACTGATGCATTATGGGCATATAGAACAGTTTTCAAAAAACCCATTGGAATGTTTACTTATAGACTGGTGTATGGGAAAGCTTGCCACCCACCGTTTGAGCTTGAGCATCGGGCTATCAAGAAATTCAATTTTGATTTGCAAGAAGCTGGGTCAAAATAAAATTTGCAGCTGGTAGAACTTGAGGGGATTCGGAATGACGCTTATGAGAATGCGAAGAATGAAAGTCTTTCATGACAAGCACATAGTAAGAAAATCGTTCAGTCCAGGTGAGAAAGTACTTTTATACAACTCTCGTTTCCACCATGGGCAAACGCCCAGATTGAAACAATCTGAAAAATCTAGCAAAAGGTTCAACAACTACCAGCTCTATATATTTCCACAGATGGGAAAAGAGTTTTGTAAACTGATGCGAGTGACCTATTTTGGGCAGCCGTCCTCTTATAAGAAAAGAATAAAAAATGTACTATCTGCGGATACAAGAGTAAATCATTCTTAGAAGTAGAAAAACTTTACTATTCTACTTTCAAAGAAATTCTGGAAGTAAAACATAGCATTGAGAAATTCCAGTTCCACCTCATTGGCCACAAGTTCTTTGTTGAAATGGGAATGTCAGCATTCCTGAAAATGCTAAATTTCAACCAAAAATAGGTCCCCAACTCTCAGTTACTTATATGGGCTGAATGGTTTTCAAACTTTGACTTCGATGTCAAACATATAAAGGGACTCACAAACCTCCTTCCAGATTTGCTATCCCTAGCAAAAACACTTTATGTATAAACCATTCCCATTATTTGCATGATGACACCTTCTCCCAGAACCCTCCAATTCATGGCTTTCTTCTTGAACATCAAGACCTAATCAGAAATCAAACTCTCCAATCAAAAACCAAAGAACTCATACTAAAGTACTAGTCCATATTAATAAGACAGTATGGCATTCACCTTCTTGGAGGTCTTGGTTTCCATCCAGACTACCCATTCCTAAACTCCCTCTAGCTCAAAGAGAAGTTTTCAAAAGAACTGCTATGTTTCCTCTCGTACCTTCTAGAAGTGCACAAAATAGCAATCTATTTTAATGTTGATAATGGTCACATGGTTGTGTGAATTCAGTTCAGAACTTTGGATATCTCATCCAGAGCCTAGCCATGAAGCTAAACAATTTTTTAAATGGTTCTATTCGGTTACCCACTGGGCAGACAAATTTTGAACTTTTGGCTTAAGGTTCAATGATCTCCAAACATCATACGAAAATGTCCATGTGATTCTTGTTTTCCAAAGGCAATGATATCTCACCGAAGCAGGCTATTATGAGCATTTCTCTCATGCTAAAGAATATGTCGTTCTTTCGTTCAACCTTCACAGAGAATGGGAAAAATACCCACAAGAGTTCAGGACGTTCCAGAGAAAAATGGCAGAGTTAAACCAAACAATCCCTCTTGAGATCTGACCTAACATAAATGATGATGCACCATAGGAAAGTTTTTCTTTATCATATGCCCAACAAATCAAGCAGGACATACAAGCTCATATCCAGAGTTTAAGTCAGATTTATAATTATTATCTGGTTCTTCCTTCTGATGATTATACTTTTGACAACTCCTGGAACCAGATGTATCTAGGAAGACCGTTATAGAGTTTAAGGCAAACTTCCAGGTATTCAGAGGATACTTCCAAAGGTTAACAACTCAAAGAAAGATTATGGAAGATGCTAAATGAGAATGTCCTCACAACTACTCTCAACCCCGTTCCTCTAACAAGAATAAGTTCACAGTCTACAAAGAAAAAATCTAAAGAAAAATAGAAGGCATCCACAAGCATAGTCAAACAAGAACCATATATGTCCCAACTCCAAGATTCTCAAGATCTACAATCTTACTCCTTTGACCCTCATAATCCAGAAAATCTTGAAAAACTTAAGTAGCAACTTTGGGAAGATGAACAAAAATTACAAAATATGCCTTGGTGGAAACAAGCTAGACTTTCCTCAAACTCAAATGACTCAAATCAGGATGGGAAGAAAATATTGGCACCCCGTGATTCACGGATCAACTTTAATAAAGTATTTTTTCATATTGTATGAGTTGTCAGTTATATCGTAAAATAATTGATAAAGCATTGTTTACTTTATCAAAAGTTAATTGTCTACTTCTGAAATTATTACCTTTAGCCCTATTTGATTTTAAAATCTACTTCTTGTGTCGGTCAGGATAAGATATTGTGTCGGATAGGATAAGATTATTTTCCTTGTAATTAGCTACGTGTCTCGCAATTTATGAAGCTCCTATTTCTATATAAGGAGGCCTCCCTTCAGTTGTAAATCAGAGTTGAAAGAAAAAAAATATTTGTTCTATCATCTCTTTATGGCTTTCTAATTCTTCTCATTCTCCATTGGTTTCACAATACTGTGATAATCTTAGGATGTGTAATAAGCATAAGAGCTGAGTAGTATCTTTCGAGTATTCTCTACAGTTGCCTCTTTGAGAATCCTTTGCAACAGAAAAGAAAATCTTTACTACTGACCATTAGATCCAATATGGAGGTTTGGTGATACATGTGGTTTCTGAAAGTCAAGCTTGCAGTTACCTCTTTGAGGAACTCTAATACTGAGATTTGATGATCATACGTTGTTCCAAAAGTGAAGCCCATTAATCCCCATGAGGAGGCGAAGTAACTAGAATACTGGAAGAATAATGTTATCACCACACCCTACTATTATGCGCAGTGGCTAGAATACTAGAAGAATAAAGATAAAATAAAGATAAATATTTATCCTAGATCAGATCCAATGTTGCATGTGAGGCAAATTTAAAGCACAATCTCTTCTTATATATAAATAAATAGAACATATAAAGTAGTTGAGCTAAAAAAAGGACCCTGGAGCCAAAGACACATATAAGAATGCCCAGCATGGGTATTTAATGTTGGGCAAAATTGAAAACAACCCTAAAATTTACAAATATGTTGAAAAATACCCTAAAAATTAGTTTTTCAATATTTACCCGACAAACTAACTAACTTAATAAAAAAAATACCCTAAAACTACCAACAAACAAAAACTCGGACAAAACACCTAAAAAAACACCAAATTCATACCCCAACCATCAAACCTGTGGAAACCCAAATTACAACCAAAATTCATCAAATTTGATGTTACCCAATCCCTAAAAACTATGAATATCGATTTTAGACAATGAGTTTTCGTCAAATCTGAACAGAAAATCAAATTTGAGATAAACATCTAGAAGATTCTAAAATTTTGCTGGAATTTTGAATGGAAGCTAATAATGCATTGATGTATTAAATACAAGCTCAAAACTCATTCAAATATATATGCAAACGAGCTACCTTCATTCCAAAAGATTCTGAATTTTTTTTCAAAATACTAAGGCCCTGTTCTCTTTACTGTTTTCAAGTCGTTTTTAGTTTTCAGTTTTTCAAAACAGTGAAAACGTGTTTACTTATCTATTTTCAAAAATACATTTTCAAAAACAACCAAAAAATTTACAAAGAAAATGGAAAATGATATTTGAGCGTTTTCATCATTTTCTTTGAAAATCGAAGCCCACTTCCAAAACGGTGAAAATGCGGAAAACGCTCCCCATCGACACCATTTCAATTCTTTCCAGCATCATTTTCTCTTGGCCTTTTTTTTCCCTCTCCAAGCCTCTTCTTCCTTCTCTCCAAGACGTAGGTATTGTCTTCCTTCTTCCTTCACTTCTCTTCCCTACTCTTCTTTTTCTTCCTCCTCCGTTCGAATTAGGTCCGTGTTTTTATTTTTTATAATTTGAGGGTTGAATCTGGTTTTGTAGTGACTCGACATAAGGATTTCAGATTTGGGATTTATAATTAGGGTTTAATTTATGGAAATGGGTTCAATTTCATGGTATAATTTGGGGTTTCTAATTAGGGTATAATTCTTTTTTGCTATTTTGAATTATGGTCACAGATGAGCAACGAAGAAGAGAATATCTTTTTTTTTTTATAGTTTAGGAAAAACAATGTTAATATACAGTTAGTGTATATTAATCGCTGCAATTTGATAACCCACAGAACAAAATCTGAATTTGGGATTACCTGCAAAAACTTCAGTGCATTTTGATATGTGAATAATTGAAATGCAATTAATTTAGTTACTCTTAATTAAAAAGTCACGCTTTCCCATAATTAATCATACTTAAGTATGGATTAATACTTAACACTAGTAACATGTTTAAGTATTTCGGTGCAAAGGGATTAGCTGTTGATACTTTGTGAATTGAGGGGCCTACTATGTGTCTGCGAATTTGGATGATAAAATTACATTTTGGACTGAAAATAAGAAAAAGATGATGTATGGTAGGATGAGAAGGAAGAAGAGATTGAATTCCACTTTGATAGGGTGTTGTGTCAGGGATCTGAGCAGGCCAACATATATGAATTTCTTGCTCTACCGATTGTCACAGGTAGTATTGAAATTTAATTTACCGTTTTCTTTTCACGAACTAGAATATGTTTTTTTTTCTCCTTCATTTTGTTTGTTTCCTTATAAATTGGATGAAATAGGTGCTGTTAATGGTGACAATGGGGCAATTGTTACACACGGTCAGGCATAGCTCATGTGTTGTCTGGAAACATTTGTTAGGTACTTTGTGTATTCATTTAATTTGATGATTTAGTATGGTTATTTTCTCTTTCCAAGGAAATGAATGGAGAGGAAGAAAAGAATAGTATGTCATTGCCCCAGTTCACTGCTTTGCTGTAGAGTGCTTGCTGAGAGTGCTTTGAATTTAATCATTGCCTATTTCAAATTTTTGCCTCTTGTTGTAGAGTGCTTCGAAATTATTGGTTGAATGTGGAATTTTTATTTGCTATTATCTTAACTATCATGTTTGTTTAATGTAAACTACATTTTAAAGACACTATCTATCATGTGATGTTTCCATAAAGTTTGACACCATTCCATAGAAGGCTCTCTCACTTCATTATCATTGACAAATTGTTTAATGTAACTATTTATTGGCACTTAATAATCTTTGGTCGATCAAATTATCTTGGCAATAGTTGCGGCTTGCTTGCATGTGTACCCGGATATCATTTTGGGTTGTTAGGCTAACTTAGCTAATTTGAACACCAGGCTTGGGTTATTTAAGTAATGCCATTCCATTTAAATTCCATGAACTACTGGAAGGTTTGAATTATATATGAATATGATATTGTTCTGATAGAGGTAAATGTGCATTCACAACTTTATCTATCATAGGAGCCGTCCTGAGAGTTAATTTATTGTTGCTACTATTTTGATAATGGTGTTACAAGATTACCAGGAAATGTGTGTATTCACTTTCTGGTTTAGCTTTTATGTTTCTTGCATTGTTGAAGAAGACAGTATCATAACGAAGTTCTGATTTAGCATTATGCTGTTTGCATTATTGATAAAGCACGCCATAGGAATGGCAAGGCTTTGTTGATCGGGGTGCAAAGTACTGGAACTCTCAGATGGATTGCAAATCAGCTGAGAGGCAACTCACACACTGGATTTGGTGTTCACAAAATTGCATGGTGTTGGAAAAGCAATTTTGATATGATGTTCACAAAATATTGATTTCCCTTAGAACAATCGTATCTAATAATCGTATCTAGTGAACTGTTTGATGTAATCTTATTTACCATAATCTCATTTACCATGTACAATTACATGTTCTTATTCTAATTGAGTTTGTCTTTAGTATTTACATCTATATTTTCTAATTTTTGCCAAATTTAATTTAGGTTTTGTTTTTTGTAATTGGTAAAAAATATTTCAAGATTCACCAATTTCTAAATTTATATGTTATTTAATACTATATTAGCATTAAACTATGAAAATTTATTAAATAATCAAAAAAATTATATAAAATAATACACAAAATCATTTCTCAAAATTACAAAGTAAACGCGTTTTTCAATTTTTTGTTTTGAGAAATAGTTTTCAAGAATGACAAAAAGAACGTATTTTTAAAATTCTCAAAACAGACACTCAAAACACAAAATTCAAAATAAATTCAAAACTCAAAACACAAAACTGAAACGCAAAGAGAACACCACCTAAGATTCTGATGGAGTATTCACGCTGATCAGTTCCATTCAAAGCATATTTCCAGATATAAAGTGAGAAATATTTAATTCTGTTTGAATTTTGATTTTGTTTATGAAATTTGTAGTTAATTTTCAATTTTCTGTTGATTTTGCGGACGATCTAAAATTGAAGTTGATTTTTCCTTCAATTTTTTGTTGATCATTATGTTTGTAGTATTGTTATCACTACTTTTTACTTGCAAAGAGAATTTGATATATGTTTTCAACCTGTCACAAGAATTTGAACTAATGTATCTTAGTTTCAAATGTATGTTGTTTTTACCTTAGAATGTACCTGTGCAAAATTTGGGGTCAAATATTTCCTTAGTTCAGTTTGGGCTATTGAAGACAAGAATTCGTCCAAATAGATCGACATAAAATCTTTAATTCCATGTCTAATTATTTGATTTCATAATTACTGTAATTCCATACCACATATATGCAATGGAACTGTTCCACTTGCTTATTTTATTCATCTATGTGTTACTTGTTTTATTAAGAAGATCAGTTTAATAATTTTATTAAGGGTTAATTACACTAACCGTATCCATTCTTTCAGCTTTGTAACAATATCATCTCCATTCAATTTTATTAGTAGATATCGTTCTCACCCTTTCATTTATTCGTACAGATGGTCCCCAAATAATTTTTTTAACAATTTTACCATTGACTTAAATACATTAAAGAGAAAATAAAATTAAAAAAATACATTTAAAGTCTCTATCATTTTAAAAAGTGTAAATAAATCATAAACATTTTATTTTTACAAATTAAAAGAAAAAAAATTAAAAAGAGATAATCTTCCCCAACCCAACCCAACCCACCCCACCCCACCCCACCCCACCCTCAACCCCAACCCACCACAGCAACGGGGAAGATTTCTCCCTCCGTTTGTCAGTCCAAACCACCGGGGTTTGGGCATGTGGCAAGGAAGAGTATAATTTTATAGATGAAGAGCTTTGGGGTTTCAGAAATTTAGTCAACAAATTTATAGTTATACATTAAAATGTGGTTTCTTGTCTGACATAAGACTATGGAATGCCTAATTAGCATGTACTTTAAGTGTGGTGACATGGAAAAATAAATTAAGTGCTTCGATGTTATGCCCGCACAAGCCACGGTTTCATAGAACAATTTGTGCGGGGAAAGAGGCCTTGGTTGTATGGGGCCGAATATAATCACACATGTCTTAATAATTTTAGCTTATCGACACAATAATTCAAATTTAGTTTCTCATTGTCGTGCTTTTTTCTCTCACAATGAAATATATTTACCATGTTGAACCCAATTCAGAACATTAAGCTTGTATGGTTGGTGTTTTAGGTTAATTGGGTCTTCTTTTGATTTCATTTTTCTGGTTAATTTGGTCTGAATTGTTAGATATCATAATTAGAGGGCTGAAATTTATTTTCGAGGAATCACAAAGAAATGAGATCAGTACCATTTGTACAGCTAACATGAGCACTATACTTCGCGTAACTGGGAAGGATTTCTCCTCTCTGTTTCCGCTGGCCCAAACCCCGACGGTTTGGGCTGGAAAATGGGAAAAGAAATCCCTCCAGTTGCTGTGGTGGGTTGGGTTGGGTTGGGGTGGGGTAGGTTGGAGAATATTATCCTTTTTGTTTTTTTTTTCTTTTAATTCTTAAAAATAAAATATTTATGATTTATTTACACTTTTTAAAATTATGGGGACTTCAAATGCAATTTTTTTCATTTTATTTTCTCTTTAACGTATTTAAGTCAAGGCTAAAATTGTCAATAAAATTATTTGGGGACCATCTTTACAAATAAATGAAAATATGGGGGAAAGAATGCGTTTGATTGGCACACGGATTCTCATAAGGAAACCAAATATCAATCTCCTAAAGATCTGGCAATAAGATAAGACTAAAATCTAGAAGATTGTATTGACAGCCAATCACTCTAATCTCACAAGGAATGATGATCCAATCAGATATCTAATTGATTATTTTCCTAAATCAATTAGGATACTAAGGTTATAAATACAATATCTCTGGTTGTTTTAAGGTACGCATTATTCTCACCATTAAACTCTATTCAAATCTCTGCCTACTTGTCCCTCCCACACCCAATTGTTTTCGTTCCCCGTGTATTATTCCATATACCGGTAGTTGACATGATCGTCAGAGTACTAACGATCGCCGTACTATTTTTCCCCGGTGATCTTGGTGCTTAACAGTCGTACTAGTGTATAGATAACATATAGGTTGGCAGTTAATTGACTTGAGATCTGTTGACATGTGGATAGTGTAGATTCCAACGTCAACAGGTTGGCGCTGTCTGTGGGAATTGAAAGACGTTACACGGCCAAAAACTTGTGGTAAAAATGTGTTTTCTACCCAAAAAGATCATGGCAACAGAAAAGTCCATGGAAGAAGAAGTAGAGTCTCATCATATTGACTTGCGGTAGGAAAGCGTTCAAGACCTTCAGAACGTAACCCGCCGCAAGAGGAGAAAACAACGACAGAAGCGGACGGTCGAAGAGGAAAAGCAAGACCTGAAGCTAGACGATGACGAGAGGAAGGTGGAGCTTAAACTTTTAGAAAATCAATCTCTTCAACATGGACCCAAGCGTAGCTGTGCCTGGCAAAGCCCTTCGAGGTCTGGTTCAATAGAGAGCTGTCGATCTTAGGATGACCAGCTAGTTTCAAACGGTAGGAACTCTCAGAATATAAATTCGAGACCCTCGCAAGATAATTAGAATGTGAGACCCCTTCCGGTACGTGGAAACCAGTCAGCTCCTACTACCAACGTGTTTGACAGGTTAGGGGTAGGATCCTCCATAGCCCCACCTCTACCGGTGCACAGTAGGCACAATGAGCGCAGTGAGTCCTGTATAGAAGGGAGGAAGGCCCCGAAGTTTTTTACTGCGAGACTCGAGGATGACAAAGAAATGTTAGAATGCCATGAAGATAACGACGACGAGAACCTCCCATTCACCAACTTCATGAAGGCCATGGAGCTCTCCGTTAATTTCATAATGCCCCCAATGGACAAGTATAACGGGAAAGGCAACCCCACGGATCACATCAACGAATATAAGACGAAGCTCCAAGGTCACTCTCCTATAGTGAAATGCAAGAATTTCCATACCACACTCACATATGATGCAAAGAGTTAGTACAACACACTAAAACCAAGGAGCATTAGGAGCTGGCCCCAACTCAACGGGAGTTTATCAATGCTTTCATTGGCAACGAGACAGTGATAGTCGACATCGCTCAGCTTCACGACATTAGACAAAGAAAGAGAGTCAGTGAAGAGTTATTTCAGGAGATTCAATGCCGTTATTAGCAAAATTGAGAACGTCACCGATGAGAAGGCTCTAGACACGCTGGTGACCCAACTTCACATGTGCATCCCTTTCTGGAGAGATGTCCAAAATAGTCAGCCTAAAACCTACAGTAAGCTGGTAAACCTGATCCAGCGAGAACTCTGATCGGAGGAGACGATTGAGAACAGAGAGAGAGAGAGCAGAAAAAGACATAGGTGCTCACTATCGGAGGGAGGGACGACGTTTTCCTAAACCTTGCTTCAATTGCTTCTGAGGAAAGCGTTATCATGAGTTGCAGAACAGCCATTATAGGAGATTCAACTAGACAGAAATAATTCTGGCCCCCATGTTGGACCACCCGTAACGACTCTTATGCCAACTACCCATCCACCCAAGTTCTGTTACATACACAGGACCCAAGTGCATAACATAGAAGATTGCCCCCGACGTAAGGAAACTGATCAACTACGAGAATCAAAGATAAGGAGAGAAGAATCGACTGGCTCGAGGGCGTCGAAAACTGCCCAATCAAGGACGAAGACCTCTGCTCCAGTGCTAGGACGCTTGACATCGCTGCAATGACAGAAACATGGACCCGCCAAGGGTGGAGGTACTTGTCAGAGCCCTCCCAGTCCAAAAAATTAATACAATCATAGGGGGGGCCTATGTTAGAGGGCATACGATGAATTCGCGATGAAACTACGCGAAGGTAGCAAGAGAAGAACCGGTGAAAAATTCACCAAAGAGGACAAGACTGGTATACATTATCCTCATTGCGACGCCTTGGTAGTTCGCACCATCGTAGCCAGGAATGGGCTAGGACGAATGTTGGTCGATGACAGAAGTGACGTGAACATCTTGTTTGGCAGTGTCTTTAACCAAATCGATGTGGATCATGAATTGACGGCCATCACAGAACTGCCATTCGGTTTCATAGGATATAGCCTCGTCCCACGAAAGAGGATCACTTCGTAGTGGACTTTGGAGAGCCCCCGTGTCATCTAAAGAAATTCATGGAATTCGTAGTAGTTGATACTCACTCTGCCTATCATGGAGTCCTCAGTAGGCCCGCGCTCAAAGATCGACAAGCGGTTATCTCCATCCATCACTAGGCAATAAAGTCGCCAACGCCTGGAGGGGTCGCTAAGGTTCGTGGTAACCAGACAGATGCAAGGGCCTGCTATATGAACACACTATGAAAGGTAGCAAAGTGCAAAGATGTTACCTCCGCAGTGATGACAATACAAATAGAGCCGATAGACATCGATCCTGAAAAGACAGACGAGGAAATGATATTGGATGAAGGTCTGGACCCTCAGATTATAGACTAGGATTCTCTGGCCTCTCTCGTGGAAAAGCTGGAAGCAATCCCTGTAAACCCCTCAGACCCTACCCAGATGTTGCAAGTGGGGCAAAAACTTGAAGAAATGATAAAGGAAGAACTGAAGCAATTCTTACGAGAAAACACCGATGTCTTCGCATGGAAACATAGTGACATGGTGAGGATTGATCCATCTATGGCTTGCCACGCCCTGAAAGTGGATCCTAAAATGCTCCCAAAATCTAAAAAAGAAGGCATCTAAGTACTGAGATGTATGGTGCCTTGAAAGAAGAAGTTGACAAGCTATTGGCAAACGGGTTCATCAAATAGGCAGTCTACCCCCAATAGGTATCCAACCCCGTGTTGTTAAAGAAAAACAACAAGAAGTGGAGGGTGTGTATAGACTTATCTGACTTAAATCAGGCATGCTCCAAAGACAGCTTTCTGTTGCCAGGAATTGATCTGTTGGTTGATACGACTGCCGGTCATAAGCTACTCAACTTTATGGATGTCTACTCCGTCTACAACCAGATCCCGATGTTCACAGGAGACGAAGAGCACACCTCGTTTATTACAGACTGAGGATTGTATTACTATAAGATGATGTCCTTCAGCTTGAAGAATAAGGGAGCCACATATTATCAGTTAGTGAACTGCATATTCTCATAACAGATTGGAAACACAATAGAGGTCTACGTTGATGACATGCTCGTAAAGAGCGTGAATGCCGAGGACCACATTGGACACTTGAGAGAGATATTCAGAATTCTCTGCAAGTACTACATGAAGCTTAACCCACTGAATTGCACCTTCAGAGTCGCATCTGAGAAATTCCTAGGCTATAAGGTGAATCAACACGAGATAGAAGCTACTCTTGAGAAGATCAAAGCACTCGTCGATATGCGATCACCATCATCTCCCAAGGAGGTTCAGAGCCTGGCAGAAAGATTGGCAGCCCTAAACTGATTCATATCAAAGGCGATCGACCGTTACTAGTCTTTCTTCCAAACCATCAAATGAAAGAAGTGGTTTGAATAGACCGAAGAATGCGAGAAGGCCTTCCAGGAACTCAAGATCTCCCTCGAGAAGGCCCCGCTGCTGTCTAAACCAAAGAATGGAGAAACATTGCCCATCTACCTCACGGTGTCCAAAAATGCAGTGAGCTCAGTTTTGATCCGAGAAGAAGGCCCTGCAGGATGCGGAGACAACGTACCCATGCATGGAAAAGCTTGCCTTATCTTTGATAATCGTGTCTAGAAAGCTTTGGCCCTACTTCCAGTCATATAGGAAAGATGTCCCAGTGAAGCTCCTTCTGAGACAGATTCTCCAGAAGTCAGATACTTCGGGAAGACTGATAAAATGGTCAATCGACCTCAGCCAATTCGACATTTTCTAAGCCAATGCCCTCCATAAAGGGACAGGCTTTAGCAGACTTTATGGCTAAATTTGTCCATATGCCAGAAGTCCTGCTTGAAGCCAAGCCTCATGAGGTACCAATATGGAAATTATATATTGATGGATCCTTGGGCGAGGCCGGAGCTGGAGCTGGAACTGGGATTTTGTTGATTAGCCCCGACGGCCATAATTTCAACTGTGAACTTCACTTAGAGTTCAAAGCCTCAAATAACGCTACCGAATATGAGGTACTCCTAGCAGGCTTAAGGCTGGCACAAGATATAAAGACAAGGAAAATTCAGATCTACAACAACTCGCAGTTGGTGGTTAGCCAAGTCAACGAAACCTTCACAGCTCGTAAGCAATCTATGGTGGCATATTTAAAGAAGGCCAAAGATCTCCTATCTCACTTCAAGGTATTTGAACTACTCCAGATTTCCCAGATCGAGAATGGTTACGTCGATGTTCTTTCCAAGTTGGCAAGTATCTAGTAAAGACTCTAACCTGATGAGGGCCATCCCAGTTGAAAAGCTTAGCCGACCGTCCACTAACGAGACTCCACCACAGAATACCATGATGATCACTGAGTCTCCTAAATAGATGAAAGAGATCATCGCATACTTAACAGACCAAGTTCTACAGGGCAATAGGGAGGAGGCACAGAAGCTCTGCAGAAGGGCAACGAAATTTGTCTTACAAGATAGGATCTTGTATAAGAGAGGTTTTAGCCACACTCTCCTGCGCTGCATTACTCAAGAGGAGGCAAATTACATGATGAAGGAGATACATGAAGGAATCTATGGTAATCACTCAAGAGGGATGGCCCTAGCACAAAAGGTATTGAAGCAAGGGTACTATTGGCCGACCATGAAGAAGGATTCGCGTGCTTATGCAAGAAAATGCGACAAGTGCCAGAAATTTGCCGTTATACCAAAGCTCTCAACTTAGAACCTCATCCCAGTCACCAATCCTTGGCCTTTAGCCAAATGAGAGATCGATTTCATAGGTCCCTCCCAACTGAAAAGGGTAGAGTCAATTTTACGGTCGTAGCGATAGACTATTTTACCAAGTGGTGCGAAGCCGAACCACTGGCTAAAATCACGGAGGAGAACACGTGGAATTTTTTCTAGAAGAACATCGTCTATCACTTTGGGATACCCCACTCTCTTGTTTTTGACAATGGTACACAGTTTGCCGGGAAGAAATTTAACTCGAACTGTGAAGAGCTCAGCATTCGAAGGGATTTCTCCACTCTCTACTATCTCCAATCCAACGGCCAGGTAGAGGCTGTAAACAAGATCATTAAGCACATCCTGAAAAGAAAGTTGGAATCTACCAAATGATGGTGGGCCGAAGAATTACCCGAGACTTTGTGGTCATATCAGACCACATCTCAAACAGCGACTGGCAAAACTCCTTTCGCCATGGCATATGGAGCGGAAGCAATGATTCTCGTTGAAGTAGGAATACCTTCTCTAAGGCACTTACACTTCAACGAAGTGGTTAATGAGGATCTACGCAGGTCGAACCTTGATTTGTAGAAAGAAAGGCAGGCCGACTCGCAACTTTGTCTGGTGGTTTATCAAAAGAAGATAGCTAGGTACTATAACTCAAAGGTTAAGAACTGGATATTCTACGTTAACGACTTCGTCCTCAAAAAGGTTTTCGTGGCTAATAGAGAAGCGGGGGTCAGGACCCTCAGACCTACTTGGGAAGGACCTTATAAGAACGTTGATGAGGTTCGACCAGGAACCTACAAATTGGAAGATTCAGAGGGAAAGGAGACGAGGTATCCCTGGAACATTACTCATCTACGCCCATATTACTAATAGTTTTACTCCGTTTCTTTTTTTTCAATGCTAAGTCGAATATCAGCATTCATTTCAGCTTTGTTCAGATGCTATATTATTTTAATAAAGTTCATCTACGCCCATATTACTAATAGGGAGTGTGGTTCGCGGCTAACTCTTCCAACTAGTTGGGTAAACATTCAACGCGTAATCAAACAAGTAATGAAAGTTTGGTAGCAAGGGAGCGTGGTTCATGTCTGAATCTTCCAACTCACTAGGTAAACATTCAACGCGTAATTAAACAAGTAAAGAAAGTTTAGTAGCGAGGGAGTGTGGTTCGCGGCCAACTCTTCCAACACGCTGGGTAAACATTCAACGCATAATCAATCAAGTAAAGGAAGTTTGGCAACGAGGGAGCGTGGTTCGCGGCCAACTCTTCCAACTCGTTGGATAAACATTCAACACGTAATCAAACAAGTAAAGAATGTTCGACAGCGATGGAGCGTGGTTCACGGCCAACTCTTCCAACTCACTGGGTAAACATTTAATGCGTAATCAATCAAATAAAGAAAGTTCGGCAGCGAGGGAATGTTGTTCGCGGCCAACTCTTCCAACTCGCTGGGTAAACATTCAACGCGTAATCAAACCAGGAAAGAAAGTTCGGCAGCGAGGGAGTGTGGTTCACGGACAACTCTTCCAACTCGTTGAGTAAACATTCAACACATAATGAATCAACTAAAGAAGTTCGGCAACGAGAGAATGTGGTTCGCGACCAACTCTTCCAACTCGCTGGGTAAACATTCAACGCATAATCAAACAAGGAAAGTAAGTTCGGCAGCGAGGGAGTGTGGTTCGCAGACAACTCTTCCAACTCACTGGGTAAACATTCAACGTGTAATCAATCAAGTAAAGAAAGTTCGGCAGTGATGGAGTGTGGTTCATGGCCAACTCTTCCAACTCGTTGGGTAAATATTCAACGTGTAATCAACCAAGTAAAGAAAGTTCAGCAGCGAGGGAATGTGGTTCGCGGCCAACTCTTCTAACTCGATGGGTAAACATTCAACGCGTAATCAAACAAGGAAAGAAAGTTTGACAGCGAGGGAGTGTGGTTCGCAGACAACTCTTCCAACTTGTTGGGTAAACATTCAACGCATGATGAATCAGCTAAAGAAAGTTCGGCAACGAGAGAATGTGGTTCGCGGCCAACTCTTCCAACTCACTGGGTAAACATTCAACGTATAATCAAACAAGGAAAAAAGGTTTGGCAGCAAGGGAGTGTGGTTCGGTGACAACTCTTCCAACTCGCTGGGTAAACATTCAATGCGTAATCAATCTAGTAAAGAAAATTCGGCAGCGAGGGAATATGGCTCGCGGCCAACTCTTTCAACTCGCTGGATAAATATTCTACACGTACACATTCACGTAGCGAAAGAAAAACTTCTGATAACTACATACGATGTGAAACGAGAATATTTTCCATTAATGAATTTGATGAGAACCACACGAACAAATATTAGAGAAGATCATGATTCTTATGTCTCTACCGAACCTTTGGGATCGGCGTAACCAAAGACCCCAAGTTTGGCCAACAATTCTTTGGCTTTTGAGAGCTCCGCCAAAGCCTCTGTTAACTCTTTATGTTTGGCATGAGCCATATCTTCACACACATTGAGTTTTAACTCAGCTTACTTCCGAGCCTTGATAGATAACTTTTGAATTATTTCGGCAATGCTTATCTTGTACTCAGGCTTCGCTCTCACATCCTCTGAAACTGCAAGCCTCAAACGAAGAATCTTGTTTTCCGAACG
Organism: Forsythia viridissima; assembly: GCA_030279155.1. Taxonomy (NCBI): domain Eukaryota; kingdom Viridiplantae; phylum Streptophyta; class Magnoliopsida; order Lamiales; family Oleaceae; genus Forsythia; species Forsythia viridissima. The sequence continues at coordinate 32,972,417 of CM059045.1, forward strand.
CAACTCATCAATATTCTATGTGCCCTCAACTGTTGAGTGCAGTTCATCGACCTTCATCGCCAGCACCTTGTATAATTTACAGTTGAGTAAGTGACTCTGAGAGGTATACATCTCTGCCAATTTTAGCATCTCCGTCAGTTCTGTGTTGTCTGCTGCCTTTGCAAAGGCAAAGGTCCAATACTTATGAACTGAAGTCGTCGCTATGGTAGACAGAACTGATAAATTTTCCAAAATGGCTGGTCCAATTCATCCTAACGAAACCTGATATTTATGCGCTCGGCCCAGCTGTGGAGAGGAGGAATGGAGGTCTGAGTTGCACCTCGAGGATGGAGAATGTTTTCTCGGGCTCTCTGAAGAGGAGTCTCCCGACCTTGCTTGGCCTTTTGGGAATCTCCCACGCTGTCTTCATCGTCATGCCTCTTTTTGGCATGGCCTTTTCTCCCACATCGTTGATAACTCTCTTCTCTTTGTCTGATTGACAGACATTTTCTGACGGAAGTAGGGGTTCTACAGAAAGGAGAGCGAATGAAATGTCCATTATCGCTTTCAGCATCAACAGAACAGTAGAGGGAACACCAACTGTCACTTCTGGCATCAACGGAACAGTAGGAAAAACACCCATTGTTGCTTTTGGCATCAACAGAACAGTAGAGGAAATACTCATTGCTATTTCCAGCTTCAGCGAGACAGTGGCTGCTGGAATAGACGCCGTACGTGGTACCGGAGGCTGTGAAGGAATATCTTCTTTCTCACCCACAACTCTTCCACTTCTTAATTTGAACTTTGTACCCTAGAAAAATAAAAACCAGCCATGAATGACAAATATTGAGTTCTGAAAGAAAGGAAAAAGGAAATAAAGCAGTAAAAAGTTGCACATGCATATATATAGGCGGAACGCCTGATCCCAGCCGTTATTTCAGACCCAGAATGCAGACCGTCAGATAATGGACACATGTAGGAAAGATGCACTCCAAAAACCATAGGAAGGCGTAAAGGTTGCATGACTTCAATACACCTATTGACTTGCACCTTCCTTACGCAAGGATGATGCCATCAGTCTACATCACGCGTGGAAATAATTGCAAAGGCCTCCTGATCAGAGAGCTTCGCACATCTGTTGAACGCATCCTGATCGAAGAGCCTCGTATCTATGGCGAAGGCATCCCAATCAATGAGCCTCGCATTGTTCTAATTAAGTCAAGTCAAAAAGCCTCGCATAGTCCGCAAAGATTACCTTATCAAGAGACTACGCATAGTTCGTACAAATATCTCTCAAGCCTCGATGAATGAACATATTTGATTACAGTACAGAACAGCTCATTTCAGCCTCAGTTACGCAACAGACAAGGATAATCAAATTGTTTTCTCATTCATTTATTGAAATCTGAATTACAAGATGAAAAGAAGTGAACATAACTATCGTCTTACTACCCTGTCGCCTCCTTAGGGTCGGCACAAGAAAGGATCTATAGTATACTTAGTTAATCTCTAATCTTTGGGACTACGTGGATTTCCTTAGGACTTAGTTAATCTCTAATCTTTGGGACTATGTGGATTTCCTTAGGCTTCATCATTAGCACAAGTCTGACTTCACCATGATAGAGAGTCTTCCAAATCAATATAAGTTGATTTCGTAACTAATTAGGCCATACTGCTCAAAAAATACCGTTGAAACCTTTGGCAGATGGCTTTCAGCCTCGTCATCTGAATTAGGATCATCGAATAATTTATCATTGATGTCCACTGTAAAGGTACCATTTGAGAACTTTTCGCTAAGGCTACTAGGCCCAACTCTTTCTGCGGTATTCAGTACACCCCACTGAATTGAAGTATAATCGGGGTGTTTGTACAAACATACTTGGTCCTCTAAATATTGGTTCTATGTCCCTTCCTTCAAAATACACTTAAGTTGAATACTGGAACCAGGTGAACAAGTGGCATGGAAACCTCATTTGCATCTTTTGCTAGGAGTAGTTACGACCATTGGGATCAATTAACTGGATTCACAACACTTATGAACGCGTGAGAGATGAAATGAAAGACCCTTGGTGTTTTTATAGGAGTGGCATGGGAAACACAAAACCTGGCTGCATGGGAAATGCGAGACATTAAATGAGGCTATTAACAATGGGCCATTTAATGGGCATTTGGAACGCCACATGATACGTGCGTCCTACCACTTACCCAGACATTAATGATGTTAACCCTTCATATTCAACAAAAAGTATGTGCCATTAATGCCTAAAGGAATAATTCCTCAATTTCAGGTTCAACTTTTCGTGTCCAACAAAAAGGATGATTGTATAAGTTATTCTTTTAAGGATATCATCTTCGGCAGTAAAGCCTTGTCACAAGTAAGAATCTCTACTAATTATACATAAATCCATGCAAAGAGACTTTTTGCAAAGGAAAATGGCAGGAAGTAAATTTGATTGATAATGCTGGAACGGATACGAAACAGATAATAGAAAATTACAAGTTTTACTGCCCAGCCGCCTCTTTAGGGTCGGCACAATGTGGGCCTTTTCCTATAACAGGATAGTGGTTTGGGTTTTGCCTCCATCCTGATCCTCGGCATGTGTGGAAATTTTGATGGCTGCAGGGACCTCGGAGGAAGTGGTGTCAAGGGCATACCGGAGAAATGAGATATCCCACTCTAGGTGAGTCTCTGCAATCATCTCAACCAGTTGCTCCCCGCCTGCCATCATAAAGCGATCGACAAGGTCCATGTATTCAAGAGTGTCTTCAAACCCATCCTGGTACGCTATAACTGCCCTGGTTTCAGTATCAACATGCTCTGCCTTTACCCTCTCCACTTCTTCTCTGGCTTCGGCCAACTGCTTGTCCTTTTTGGCAACCACGGCCTCCAAGTTACTATTGGCCGTGGCAACAACAGTTTCAGCCGCAAAGGCCCTATCATCAGCCAACTTTTAGGCTTCCTCCGCACACTTCTAGGAGGCTTCAGTAGCCCTCTTCTGATCCCGGGCCTGCTTCAAACTCTCCTTTACGGCCTTCAGCTCAATTTCATATTTGGCTTTCATGTCAGCCCCTTTGTTCACCACCAAATCTAACTTGAATTGAAGGGCCCTCTTATTTAATTCCAATTGCACTTTCTCAAGGCTCATCGCCTTCAGATCCTTGGAAAGCTTTTTTGACTTGGCCTTTTCCTCGCAGAACTTACCACTAAAGCTCTTGAGGATACTGTACACTTTCTTGATTAAGACCAACCCCCAGATTAAGTTCATCTCCGCCAGATGAAGGTGCTCGCGCATAGTAGCTTCTTCGGTAGCTTTCTCCCATTTCTGGGTCTAGTACTTATGAACACTCGTCGCCATTATTGCGGGATGGACAGGGGGCAATTCCATCACAGAAAGATCCAACTCATGATGGCGATGAGTGATACGGATGCGACCCTCCTGACCTGAAGAGGCGAAAGAATTCCCAGTATTCCCAACCCCTCAAATAGAGTACGGCAAATCTTCAACCCGCCATGTCTTGCGGGCATCCTTTATAAGCCCTTCTACGGTCCCAAAAGCCTTCCTCTTCTAGCCAGTGGCTTCATCCGTACCCTCTACGACCCTCTTCTCTTTGTCTTTCGGGGGCACAAGGGCCAAGAAGAGAGGCATAGATGAAGGCAGGGCCAGAAGAAGAACAATCTGATCTAGAACTTGAGCAACACAGGCCAAAGGATAAATTGTCCTCAATAGCACCGTATCATGCACCTCATACGACAACGGCACCACTTGCGAGGGCGTCTGGGCCGAAGAGCTAGCCCCACCCGCAAGCCGTGCAAGACGAAATGAAGAGACACTCTTGAATTTGAATGATGCTAACGCAATAACCAAGTCACAAGGTGTTACGAATGCCTATTAAGATAAATCCAATAGAATTCAATAGATGAGGCTTACCCATTAGTCCGTAGTGAATCAGTAAGTCGTTGTCCTTAGGTAGATTGTTGAGGCTCCTAAAGTCGCTGTCGAGTGCTCAAACCTTATCCCACTTCAGTCTCAAGTCACCTTAATCCCTCTTTGGAATGGACGACTTCTCACAATCTGCAAGGATAAACAAAGCATTAAGTTATGGACAATGATCAAAAAATCGTACAAGACAGTAAGATATACCAAGTTCTCCAAATTGGCAGGAAATGGACACATTTGGGAGAGGATCCTTCGGCGTAAACTCCCAATCCCCTCCAACGAAGATAAATCTTTCCTTCTAGTTATGCACTTTATTGGGACTGTCGATCACTGTTCTCCGTCTTTGGCCCGACTGAGGAGAAATATTAAACCAACCTGTGGACCGGTAGGGTCAGTAAATTGATTCAAATTTCCTAGAGGTTAAGTCCCCACCAACCTCGACAATTCTCCACAACAAGAATGCCGCCACCATCTGGCCCCAACCATTCGATGTTATCTAACAAGGGGCCAAATTCTAGTCTCTCAGAACCTCACAAAATAAATTATGTATGGGCAGGCAAAGACCTTGTTGCATCGCCGGTTCATAAATTGTGATGAACCCCTTAGGTAGGTCGTCAGCATGCTCCTTAGGACCAAGGGTCATGAGCTCCACAGAAGTAGAAATATCATACGACAGTCTTATATATTCCAACTCAGCCTCCTTGATCCTTGAGCGAGCCATAGAAGCCTCGGTGGCTGAACGCAAGATCCACGTCAAGCTACCGAGCTATAGGGACATCCATTTCGTCCAACGAGTCCCTCATTTAGGGTACCCCAGCGCCACGCCACCTCTTTTTTGCTTTCATCTTTGGTGATACACTTGGGTTTACTCTCTTCCTACTTGTAGATGCTGGAGGCGAACAAGCGACGGTGGACCCCTGATCGACTTCTTCTTGCCCCTCGGCAAAAGGTGAAGATGAAGATGAAGATGAAGCTTCACCCATGATGTCAGGGTCTGTCCTAACAGCCGACTGATTCTGTGAATCATCATGTTTAGCCAACATCGCTACTTCTCTCAATTCAAAAAGAAAATATCTCCACAATCACTGGAAAGTATGGTAAAAAACAGCGTCCAAACCAAGAAACTGTAAAATAAAAACAAATGCGGTCTACGAAATAGAGCACGGCAACCTTTGTAGTATTTACCTCAAGAATACAGTTGAACCCTATAGCCACCGAAAATACCTTGCACTTTTTTTATTATCGTCGAAATACTCAGCAAAGTTTGAGATACACGTAGAAGTAAGAAGAAGATAAATGAGAAGAAGCAATGACTTATATAGATTAACTCTCCTCAATCCCCGCCGTCCAATTCAAAACATGCCATCTAAACCGTCCATCCAGTGGACGCATGTCCAAAGAAAGGTAAATGGCAGAAAATGGAATCATAGGCATTTAATGAAGCGAAACGACGCACTCCTCCAATCGTCCATCATGTGCCAACCGCATTTATGACAACTTTGATTGACAGCTTGGACAGAATCACACCAACTACAGACACGTCACTGGTGGTCAAACCAATCAAAGCCCTCACCCGTCATAAATAATAGGCTTCGGGCTTGGGTCACTGTACTGAGTAAGTAATTCAAAGGTACATGAGTAAGTAATTCAAAGGTGCATCTACAAAGACCTACCATAGAACTTGCTTACGTCAGAAATTTTTTTTACAAAGTTTCACGCCTACCATAAATAATAGGCTCGGACTTCGAAGACTATTGTTACCACCAGATTTTGGTAAGGCCTTCACGTCAACAAAGGCCTAGTAAAGGCCCCTTATAGGCCTAAGTTAGGCCTCACTAAGGCCTTATTGGCCCAATGAGGGCCTTCCAGATTCATAAAAGCCTCAGATATCTAGCTAGGGCCTCATGGATACGTTTAAGGCCCAACAATATATTAGCATTCCTGTATCAGAGTATAGCAAAACCCATAAAGGGCCTCGACACTCATGGCCGACCCATGGAGCTTCGCTAAGCTTCGTATCTATTGTAATTAGCAGGCATCATGATATTTCAAAATGACCAGAGATATGTTTAAAGAAAGATTGCGTTTAATTGGCACACGGATTCTCATAAGAAAACTAAATATCAATCTCTTAAAGATCAGGCAACGAGATAAGGGCTAAATCTGTGAGATTGCATTGACAATCAATCACTCTTATCTCATAAGAAAGGAAGATACAATCACATATCTAATTGATTTTTTTCCTATATCAATTAGGACTATGAGGTTATAAATACAACATCTTCAGTTGTTCTAAGGTACGCATTATTCTCACTTTTAAACTCTACTCAAATCTCTACCTGCTTGTTCCTCCAACACCCAATTGTTTTTGTTCCCCATGTATTATTCCATATATCGGCAGTTGACTTGATCGTTGGAGTACCAACGAAAGGAAGATCCAACCAGACCCTTTTTTTCCAATGATCTTAGTACCTAACGGTCGTCCTAGTGTACAAGTAATATACAGGTTGGCAGAAGATTGACTGAAAATCTGTTGACACGTGGATAGTACAGATTCTAGCATCAACAAGTTTAATAACTTCACTAACACATGTGTTACTATCTATTAAAATGCATTAATTATGGTAATTTTCATCATGTAGCTTTTTGGACTTAGAGACATATTTTGCAAATTAGTAACACGTATGTTACTGTAAATTACAAAGCTTTTTGGTGTATGTTAAAATGAGTAACATATATAGTGCCTATCATGTGTTTGGTGCAAGTTAAAATGAGTAACACATGTGTGTGTTACTATATGTGTTATATGTAGCATCAAATTTGTAGAAACATGTGTGTTACTATATGGTACATACTTCATTAAAAGGTGAGTTTAATAACTTTAGTAACACATGTGTTGTTGTCTATTAAAATGCATTAATCGTGGTAATTTTCGTCACGTGGCTTTTTAGACTTAGAGACATATTTTGCTAATGAGTAACACGTATGTTATACGTATATTACAAAACTTTTTGGTGCATGTTAAAATGAGTAACATATATAGTGTCTATCATATGTTTGGTGCAAGTTAAAATGGGTAACACATATGTGTTACTGTATGTGTTAGAATATGTGTTACTGGTAGCATCAAATTTGTAGTAACACGTGTGTTACTATATGTTACTCGCTTCATTAAAAGGTCAATTTAATAACTTTAGTAACACATGTATTACTGTCTATTGAAATGCATTAATCATGGTAATTTTCATCATGTGTCTTTTTGGACTTAGAGACAAATGAGTAAAACGTATGTTACTGTATATTACAAAGCTTTTTGGTGCATATTAAAATGAGTAACATATATAGTGCCTATCATATATTTGGTGCAAGTTAAAATGAGTAACACGTGTGTTATTGTATATGTTTGAATATGTGTTATATGTAGAATCAAATTTGTAGTAACTACACGTGTTACTTTATGTTACTAATAAGTAACATATGTGTCTAAATTATGGCAGGAAATGTGAATTTTTATGAGGAAAACTTGAAAATTCAGTTACTAAGAAGTAACACACATCTATTATGTTTCTTTATGCATATTGTGATCATCTTAACATAGTGTGTTACTGTTGATTTTTTGCAGGTATGGAGTACATCAATATCTTCATACATTACAGTGGTGAATGGAATGAAAATTGTGAATACAAGAATTTCAAAAAGGCTGGGATCTTAGTTCATCTACAATGCACATTCAACATGCTTGTTCAAGAAATTCATTTAGAATTAGAGTTGAATCAAACAATCATGGAGATAAAAATTCAGTATCAAGTGAAGTATGGTGAGCCTCCGATAAAGATTAGAACCAATAAGTCTCGGGTCTTCTATTTGAAATTGAAGAGAAAAGACAGATTTTACAAGTTTTTCCTTATCCATCTATTTTTAAACAGTAACAGCTATTAGTGCATCATTTAATCTTCATCAAGAGATCCATTTGAAAATACCAGATGCTGCTATAAGTTCAAACATGCTACAATTGTAGCTATATGAAAGAAATAACATAAGAGTCATAACCTCTCCAAGATTACCAACTGTTCAAGATATTGCTTATGAGGTTTCTCATTACTTACCCAGAGTTGACGACGTGATTATGGAAGCTGAAACAACCATGATTTTTCATCCAAATGTTGATAAAATTGAAAAAAATTAGATTTACTAGAATAAAAAGGTCTTAATGAATAGTGTTACAATATATGCCATGCGGAACCACTTCCAATTCAAGGTGAAAAAATTAGACAAAATGGTTTATGTCTTAAAATGCATGGATTTTAGTTGTCAATGGTCTTTTAGAGCTTCAAAAGTTGGAAAAACAGATAACTTCAAAATAAGGTACATTAACAATGAACATGTATGTTCAATGGATATAATATTAGGAGATCATCGACAAGCATCTAATTATTTGCTAGGAAGTTGCATCGAGTATAAATACATCCCTGCAAAAACTATATACACTCCAGCTGACATAATAAATGACATGAGGAATGAGTATGGGGTGTCACTAAGTTATAATAAAGCTTGGAGGGTTCGAGAACATGCATTTGTAGAGTCGAGAGGTGATCCAAATGAATCATATAGAAAACTTCCAACATACTTGCACATGTTGAAAGTAACAAATCCAGGATTAATTACAAAACTAGAGACCGATGTGAACAATCGGTTCAAGTATTGTTTCATGGCCTTAGGCACTTTTTTGTAAGGATGGAAGTATTGTAGACCCGTAATTGTAATTGATGGAACATTCCTAAAAGGGTATTATGGTGGTACGTTATTCATAGCATGTACCCAAGACGCCAATAACAATATTTTTGTATTGGCTTTCGGAATTAGAGACAATGAGAACAACAATTAATGGGAATGGTTTTTACAAATGTTGAAAGAATCTTATGGAGAACGGGAAGACTTGTGCATCATATCAGATAGACACCGGAGCATAAGAAATGCTATACAGAAAGTATATCCGGAAGCCATGTATGGTGTTTGTTCGTACCATTTATTGCAAAATTTTAAAAAAAAAAACTATTAGCAAGGGTAAAAAAAACATATCAGACCACTACAATGCAGCTGCTAGAGCCTACACAATGGCTGAATTTGACAACCACATGATCCAATTTGAGAAAATTGACAAAAGAATCCGACCTTATTTGGCAAGTTTTAATGTTTATTAGTATAAAATAATGTCTTTAACAATTATAATATACTAATTGATAAAAAATTGTTCTTCATGTAGGAAGAAGCTGGCTATCATACATGGTCGAGAGCCTACATAACAAAGAATAGATATTCAACAATGACGTCAAATATAGTTAAGTCAGTCAATTTAGTTTTGAAACCAGTAAAGAGTTTTCCTATAGAGTTTTTGTTAGAATTCTTGAGATGCCTTGTACAAAATTGGTTTTCCAAAAATTAGGAAGATGAACAAGCAACATTCACTATACTTGCAACAAAATATGAACATATGATGCGGGAAAATTCAAGACACGCAATCAAAATGAAGGTAACATCTAAAACATTCTTGATTTTTATATTGTAACATCAAGTACGATGTCCATACAAAGTAACATGCACTAAAAAGAATACAGTAACACACATGATACTAAAGAAGAATAACTAAGATATATGACTTTTAACATAAAGTAACGTATGTGTTACTTATACATTAATCAACTCTTTCTTCCTGTGACTGCAACTTGATTGTGATTTTTGTTCTTTGTTCACTTTGAAAAAAATTCAACCTCTTACTTCTAGTTAATATGAGTAACACGTATGTTACTGTATATTACAAGTCATAAATCATGCTGAATGTTTTTTATGTATTGTTTATTGCCTAATAGATACAATCTTATATATATGTTATTTCGTACCTTGCATAGGTGTCTTCATCTAGCCAAGTGCTACACCAAGTTAATGACGTCGTAACTTCCTATTTTAGTGAACATGCACAAAAAGACTTGCTCATGCAATAGATTTCAAATGGATGAGATTCCATGCAAACATGCTCTATCAATAGTTGCAGACAAACATCTCAGTTCCTACACCTATTGCTCCAATTTCTACACGAAAGAGTCATACATAAACTCATACAAAGGGATAATCTTTCCACTTGGGAACTGTACAGATCCAGTTGTACCAGATGATGTTTCATTCAGCATTGTACTACCACCAGTACCAACAAGAAAATCTGGAAGACCCAAAGAAAATTGGTATCGATCGAAGAGAAAAGGGAAGCAAATAACAAAATATGAGAGATATGAGCACAATCGAAGAACGTGCAATAACCCAACACCATTGAACCCGAGAAAAAAAAGTAAACTCTTTATGAATTTTTGAATATTTTTCTAATGAATTTCAGCCTTGAGTGTTTCTAGCAATTGTTCTAGTTTACAAATCTTCAATGTTTGAGGATATTACAAGATTATTTGCTTTGAATCTCATTTCAAATTAACAATGAGATGCATTAAATCAAGTCTAGCATAACAATATATTTCTATGAAAAGATTTATCAAATTGCTTATGGATTCATTTTAGGGGTAGACGTAGAATATTTTTGCATTAAGATCAGATATAAAAGTTTATGGTGTGGCTATTGTATTGACTAGAGTGCAATTATGGAATTCAATTGTTGTGCCGGTGAGGGAACTTGTTCTTTAATGTATCATTCCACAAGTTACATCCAAATTTGGGTTCTGATTATTGCTATTAGAAAATGTACCATTTATGGATTTGTGTATCTTCAATTTCATGAAAATGGTTGTCTTGTTTTTCCAATATAATTCAACGAAAATTGAGGTTTTCTATGATGTAATAGAGCAAGAAATTCAAAATCATGAAAATTGTTGTTTCTTCATATTCTGATTGGAATCCAACGTGTATGCCAAGACATATTGTGCATAAATGTCAATTAAAAGTCTTTGAATTAGGAAGCAGTCATTACAATTATTCACCTGCACAAGTCTTCATTATAAATTAACATATTTGAGCTCTTGCATGAACTTTTGACCCTGACTTGCTCATTTCATTCCATTAGTTGTCGATTCAGTTGTGACAAATTTGGCAGTCACATTTGGTCTCAAACATTGTTGTTACGATTTAAATGTTTGCTCATTTCATGACATTAGCTGACTTGCACTTTATGTTCAATTTATTGATGACACAACCTGAAGCTTTATGCAATCAAAATTCCAAATAGCTGGAAATTGTAATCAAGTTATAAGTCTCCAATCAAAGAGTCTTTCTTTGACACAGACTTGCTAATTTCATGCCCTCACTTTTTGAGGATTTTTACAAGATTTTTTGCTTTGAATCTAATTGTTGTCCATCCATTTATATCATTGTTGTCCCCCATGAAATTAGCCAAAGCATTTGTATCATTGAAATTTGAAAGAAATAAAATTAATGGACGCACAGCCGGAGTAACACATATGTTTCCCTAATTTATATTAGAGCAACATGTGTGTTACTAGTAAGATAACACTTTTAGCTTGAAAAAATAACATATAATCAACAAAAGAGCACATTTCACATAGCAAACTGAGCACATGGTAACATATGATCTTACCAACACAACATGAAAAAATATATCAAAATCCATATTTCAGCGCAATAACTAAAAACTTGGAAGACATAATATCCTGATCATCAATAATGATAACAACTTTGAACTAAATAATAGCTTTTACAATAACAAATGCCACATAAAACATGTCATCCGAGGTAACACATATGTTACTTACATGAATGAGAGAATAAAACTACAATGTACTTCAAAAATACATCATATACAAATTATTGATTTAGACATTAAAAATGAAATGTGTTTCTGAATTTTCATAATCTACGTTACTCTATCCGAAACCCTTTCAACATCCATATTGTACCCTTCATCCAATTTTTTCTTGGCATTTTTATAAAATTGGATAGCAAGACTAAGCCGAGCTTCATCAAACTTGAATTTCATTGTCATTTCTTCTATTTTTTGGTGAACAAAACACTCAGCATATTTGATCACATATATGCCACAATCACCACTGTAAAAAAATAAACAAATAAGTTAATAAAAATAGTTCCAAGCCTATTTTGAAATTGAATTCAAACAATTAGATTTGTGAGGCATTTTATCCAATATATTACTAACATTTGTTGTTGCTGAGGTATTTTATCCAATATGTTGACAGTCAATTGATCAAGAGGATCATTGCGATCATATGGACTTCTATATACAACACTGGAGGCCCTAGCATTATAAAATCTACTATGGAGTAGCAGATATGGAATGATCTCAGCGTATGGCTTCACCAATTGATGAACATGAAAGTTATGAATTGTCTTACAATATAAATTGTACACATTAAGGCATCTACGTCCAATTTTCAAAATCTAAGAGGACCCAATGTACTTTATTTTCTATCAAAACTGGAATTAGCACATAGTCAACATCCCACCATGGTTTGTTACATCCTATTCGATGTCTTTGAACATATGATAGAAGAGCTTTATGATCACCCACCACACTTCGATCATTCAAAATTTTTTGTGAAATCATCCTAATGAAACAGTCAAATGCATAGTCAGTCGTGGTCAAATAGATTTGTAATCTAGTACTATGCTTCACTATCTTCTGGAGATAATAAAATGCAACATTAATATGCTCGAAAAAAAATAGCACCCAATGTAATGAAAAAAAATAATCTTTAGTTAACTTTCGAATGATAAATTACGTTACTGAAAAATATAAATTATATTGTGTCTCCCAAGCACTCTTTGGGAGTCTGCAAGTCATAAAATCATTTCTTATAGCAACCTCAAAGACTCCAAAGTCAAAGGGCAGGTTGAGTATTTCGTTCTTATCGTCAAATCTCTTCTTCCTATAAACATAATACTTAGAAAGAATTAAAAACAATCAGCTAATTACATAATAACTATTTGGAAGAAAGAAGAAAACTTACTTATTCTTCTTGGAAAACCCTGGGATATACGATTCCTCAAAATCAACAATGTCATTAATAGCAACATCATTTAATTCGTCACTTAATGTGTATGTACCGGTCCTTATCTCTCAAACTATTGCTTTACTTTTTTTTGACAATCCAAAATTCGAGGTATAAGGTGATCTAAACACTGCTGCTGTTTTCCTAAGCCACTTCATTGGTATATCGGGAGTACTATTATCGACAAGAATGTAATCATCATGAGCATCAACATCCTAAAAAATAAGTTACATTATCAATTACATTATTTGTGGATAAAAGTAACATATATTGTGAAAACACTACATCTTCGTTTTTAGAAGTTGATAGATTTCTCATTTGAACACATTCATCAATCATTTTCAGGTCATGTTCGGTAAATTCCATATCATCTAGTTCAATGTCATTAGCATTAGGTTCATCATCAATCCCTAAGTCAAAACTATAACAAAAGTTTAGCACATGAAACATACGTTCGCTAACAAATGTCCTCTCGAATAAATTATTTTTATATTATTCGCCTCCTACCTAAGAATACAAATAATCAAAACATGATACCTTAAAAACAGCAACTCATAAACTCAAATTGAATTTCTTACAATTTCAATAGAAACATATTAAATTTATTATATGTACCTCAAACTCAGTACCACTTTCATTGTTAGTTTTATCAACCTGAACTCGTTTCCCTTTTCTATCAAATTGAACCTATAAAAATATAAAACTCATTCAGTTTCACAAATTTATGATAAAAGTAATATATGTATTATTCATTTATAACACACACAAAAAGCACAAGTTATTAGATGTACGTACCTCCCTCCCAACTTCAACATCTTTTGCTCGTGATCCGACGTCATTCTCAAATTGAACCTATACAAACAATTAACATAACAAAATATTAGCATAATTCATTACACAGTAACATTGTGTTGCTCAGTATGAGTATTTTACTACGTAGTAACACATGTTACTCAATTATGAAAATTAGCATAATTTACGCATTTTCAATAGACAAACTGAATTTCTTAACAAAATTGCACGAAATGGCCTAAATTGAAATAAAATTAATAGTTGTACAATTCAAGCAAATCTAAATCTAGTAAAATATGATATTATATCACAGTTCAAAATTTGAACGTGGTGTACCAAATACACGATATGAATTCTGTAAAATCAGACGTGATGTTCCATAGACATTTGTGTTACTAAAGTTATTAGACTGGATTTCTTAATAAAGTAAGTAACATATGGGTTACTCATATGTGTTGCTTCTTAATAACTTAACTATAGAAGGAATAATCACATTATTCCGTTCCTTGTTCAAACAGCTCATTCTCAAAATATTCAGAATTCAAATTTCCTCAACAAAAAATGGAGTAGGCATATTAGTTTTCATCTTATACAAACATAATTATTTTACTAGGATTCATAACCAAATTTTAAAAAAAAAACACACAAATATCAGTATGATTTATACAAATATCTTATATCTCAAAATTTGTTCCACCATGACCAATTTTTTCATTGTTAGATTTATCAAAATTAACTCATTTTTATGATCTTCAGCCTATAAAATATAAATTAGAATGATGAAAATTTATTATGATTTATGCATTTCAATACTCAATAATACACGACTTATTAATTTATGTAGTACACTGAACTTCTTAATAAAGTAGTAACACATATGTTACTGTTGCAAAAATATCAAAATCATGTAATCAAATATCATGGCATCTTCACCCTTTAATTTGGAATTAGAAAAATAACAGCAATATATATAACAAAAAGAATAATAGAACTTCACAATTAAAAAAGAAATAAAGCACATGTTACTCAAGGATTAGACATCAAATAATTCATAGAACACATAATTCATATAATTAATGTTATACATAATGCTCAATTCGAAACTTTAAATAGTAACACGTGTAACTCGATATTTACCGATTTCCTACGGATTTTCACCACGGCTTGATTGAATAACTGATTATGGAAATTGGAGATGAAGAAATTAGGAAAGATTGCCTTTTAGTTCGTGGTGCTGTTTTGCCTTGAATGGGTGACTTGATTGAATAACCGATTATGGAAATTGGATTGAAGAAATTGGGAAAGTTTGCTTTAGTTTGTGGTGTTGTATTGCTCTAATTGGGTTATACCCTTTACTGCGGTGCAGTTTTGATGAAGTTTATTCCGTAGGTGGGAGTGTTTTGTCCAATACACCCTTAACTTAATATAGGTTAAATATCATTAAATTCTAAGTAAAAAGGGGTAAATATTAATATTGTTAAAAAGAAGGTATATTTCAACTCTTTCAAAAAAGAAAAAGTATTCAGGCAAATTAACACTTTAATATTTAGTGGAAATTGCACTAATTACTTCCATTAGTTTCCAAATTCCAATTTTACTATTTAAGTTTTTTTTATTTTAGAAATACTGTTTTCAAAAAAGCCTAAATATATGAAGTCCAAATATAATATCAATAGCCGTCCAACTATAAAAGCCCACATAACTTACCCATAACCCAAATACATATAGAAGTGCTTCACTCCCAAATTCAGAACATCCGCCTAATTTCTCTCGTCAAGAGGATCAAAATCACATTTGCATAACGAGAATCTCCTAATTTCACTTTCAAATTCAGAATCTCCTAATTTCACTCCCGAATTTAAATCCTCTTCTGAGAAACCCTAAACCAAAATTGAAACTAACGATTCGTTGTTTTTCTTGAATTGCACAAAAAATTGTGAATTAAGGATCATTAAGCATGATTTTGCACTATTTCTAAGTTAGGAATAGTCCTTGCTACCTTTGAACGTGAAATGGAGCTCGCGTCAACTATCTAGAAACAGCGTTCTGGTGGTATTTGGAAGTGGGTTGCTAGCTAGGCTGCGTTGCCAATAACCATTGAAGTTGCCCAAGTTAGTATCTCGCTGTTGTTGCAAGCTAGGTTGTACGGAAACTTCTATAAACTACAAACGTTTTGATGCTGATTTTTCTTTGGTTTCTTAATTATTATTAATCTTTAGACAAATTATTTTTAATTTTTTTAATGTTTTTGGTTCTGATATGATTTATTTGCTTGCGAATTTTCGCTTTTTGTGACACTTTAGGGAGTCTGGTTTTCTATATCTTCAGCGCATCTCTTTTAATTGCCAAAATAATTTTGGTTTTCTGTTTTCTTAGCAATTGGTTTATATTCTACTATCAGCTATTATATATATATATATATATATATATATATATATATATATATATATATATATATATATATTTCTGTGGCCTGTATATCTACAAAAATAAATTATGTGTTTGTATTATGAAATTTCTACATAATATATTAATGGATTTGAATAATATTATGTGTTCTGTATTATGTATCTTCTTGGAGTCCCATTTTTCTACATTGTAAAGGGTTGAATTGTGTCATCTCATGTGAATAAATAAGTTGCATTGAATGATGGCTACGAATTCTCTCACCTCGAGACATCCTTTCCATTTCAAAAGTATATTCTATCATCAATAAAGCTGTGAAAGTTGGAACACTTCATCTGAATACAGGAGTGATTGCTAGAAGAAAGGAATCCATTGAGATTTAGCGTGAAATTATGCAGACTTATACTTGTCGTCTCACACGTTCGACATCAAAGAACAAGTCTCCACCTTATGTTATTGAACATATGGACTCTTCTAGCCATCGTGTAACTCGCTCGTCTACAAGAAAAAATGCACCTGAAGTTATGGATGAGAAGAGTGTGAAAAGGAGTAGAGAAATCCTACCGGAGGAGTCACCATCCAAGAAAAGGAAAGAAATTAGGCAATATGAAGCATAGGTTGTGCTCTTGTCATTTTTTTTAATTGTTTTGTTTATGTGTGGCCATAGAAATGTAGGATTGTATAGTCTTCCCCATCCATGATCCCATATCAACTATGACTCCAACTTCAATTTCCTCAATAATATTATTTGTGTGCACTATGTTGTTTAATTGAGAATGCGATGAAATGCATTCGATCGTTTTGTGATATTATCATGAGTTGGGTGCTTGCGTAGAGATGTTTTTAACACATTTAAGGATTAAGATTAGATATTTTTGAAATAACATAACTTGTTACATTTGTAATTTTGAAATAACATAACTTGTTATATTTGCTAAATTGAAATAATATGACTTGTTAATTTAAGGGTTATGATTAGATATTTTTTGAAATAACTGAACTTGCTACATATGTAATTTTGAAATAATAGAACTTGTAACATTTGAAATAACATAACTTGTTACATTTGTAATATTTGTAATTTTGAAATAACATAGCTTGTCACATTTGCTAAATTGAAATAACATGACTTGTTAATTTATGGATTATGATTAGATATTTTTTGAAATAACAGAACTTGTTACATTTGTAATTTTGAAATAACACAACTTGTTACATTTGTTACATTTGTAATTTTGAAATAACATAGCTTGTTACATTTGCTATATTGAAATAACATGACTTGTTAATTTGTGGATTAGGATTAGATATTTTTGAAATAACAGAACTTGTTACATTTGTAATTTTAAAATAATAGAACTTGTTACATTTGTAATATTGAAATAACATAACTTGTTACATTTGCTATATTGAAATAACATGACTTGTTAATTTGTGGGTTATGATTAGAATGTTAATTTCAACATTCAATTTTACATAAATGAATGTTTATGTTTATTAATCCATTTTCTTGTTAATTTTATAGGATTGGGACTACCACATAGATCGCAAAAGTTGGCATGTTGGTAGGATCATGGTAGCACCAAAAATTGATGTCATAGGAAAGTTGAATGCTAAACTGAAAGAATCTCAGAAGAAACAGTTTAAAGAAACTTGTTTTGAGTGGTTCTTAGATAGAAAAGACATTAAATTGCAACATCAACTAATTCACAAAATGTTGCTAAGAGAGGTTAAGCAACTAAATTACAATGAAAAGTGGTTTAGAATTGGTGAGAATCACGTAAGATTCTCAATGCAGGAGTTTTGCATAGTCACAGGACTAAAGTGCACGGGCCGTAGTGATATTTCAAAACATTTATTGGCCCCAATCTCACTCAAAACACTGTATTTCAGTCATCTGCGTGCTGTGTACAAAAACAATGTTGAAAAGTGTTTTCCTCAATTTGCCAAATAGTGCCAATGATGAAGATGTTGTCAAATTAGGAATTCTTTATCTGATCTCATCCTACCTTTTTACAACTACGTATGCAAAACAAGTATCAGATTCAACCATGAGACTTGTTGATTTAGATGAATTGGACAGTTTTCTGTGGAGGAAGGACTTATTCAACACGACATTCACTTATTTGAAGTCCGCATTGAACACTAGGGCTGATGATGAATGGGTAATCACATATAGGCTATGTGGCTTCCCAATTGCATCCCAAGTGTGGATTTATGAGATATTACCATTAGATGAGATATTATGTGAGAAGATACATGGTTCTTGGCCTCAGATAATCAATTGGACAACTGATAAGCGCATAATGTCATCTCAACTAGAGCACAGCATGTTTGACTCTTTCGAAGTATGTTGATTATTATTTTGTCTTTCTTTTTAATAATACATGTTTGTATTTATAGTTTTTGACATATATGTATTTGACTATGAAGGCTAAATCTTTTGAGACGTGTGAAGAGGAGAATGAGGCATCATATTGTACTCAAATGTTTGAAGAGGCATCTGCAGCTCCTACTCATGATAACAACAAAGATGTTGTGGACCCTCCAGCACGGTAAAGGAAAAACTTAAGTGCTACACCGATGTGCAATGAATTTTTTGAACCCCCTAATGCGGTTGAATTGAAAAAGAAAGGTTATATTCTTAATCTTATTAATTTGTAGTTTTATTTTTTCATTGTAATCATTGGTCATTGTGGTTAATATATTGAACCAATGTATAACTAGTATACCGCTTTTCTTTACGGTGGGATTCGACCGTAAAGGATTTTAATAGATTGAGGAGTTGAGAAGAATGTTGAAGATTGAGAGAGATTGATAGTTTTGCTTGAAGGTGGTTTGATTTTGAAGAAAATGGAGAAGAACAAAAAGAAATGGAGGAATTGAGAGAGAGATATAGGTTTTGGTTTGAGAAGATGAAGATGTAGTGACGGACAAAGAAGTACTTTTTTGTACTTGTAGTGGAGTAACTATCCCTATGGACAGTGATAATTATGTTTTTCTATTTGTTTGTCTCCTTGTTTTTGTTAGGATTCCAAAAGCCGCTACAATGAAGAAATCATCAATCGGTTAGCAGATGTACAAATAAAGCAAGAACAAATGTTGAATGAAATGATGTCGTTCAAACATGGTGTTGAATCAATGATTGCTGACTTCAGAAATGAGATAATTGAAAGATTTAAACAAATATCAAGTCCAAAGGGTGGTGAAAGGCATTTGGATAATAAAGTATTTTTTTAATGTTTGTCCTTGGGTAATATGAGTATAAGACTCGATTATTATATTTTTTCCACTGATATTTTTTTCTCATGTCTGGGGGCTAATAATTTCATGGATTTGTTAAGTTTAATTAATTTTTTGTGTTACAGGTTGATGAGAAGGGGTCAGATTTTAAGAGCACGAATGAGAATAAATTTGTGGAAAATTTTGACAATGAGGAGACAAATTTTGACAGTCCAAAGGGAAATAAATTTGTGGAAATCATTGACAAAAAATGTGGTATTGTGGAAGAATGTAAGTTAGTTGGTGTTTTGGACTTTACGATATGTGCTTTAATTAGTTAACATTTTATTATTATTATTATTATTATTATTATTATTATTATAAGCAGTATGTGTTTTATTTATTTTCATCTAATTTTTCTGTTAACTTGTGTTACATGCTTTCATTGAAAGGTTCATGAAAAAGAAGGTGTGATTTCAGAAAAAAAAAAAAAAAAAAAAAAAAAAGCAACCACTGTGTGTAGATAACTTGCCTAGTTTTGATATTGGCATTGATTTTACTCTAAATGATCTTTTTCCTCAGTTGTCCGATGGTTCATTTTATACAGATGAAGTGTTAGAGAATGTTGATAAAGCAATTGATGAGGCGCAAAAGGCAAAAGCTATGGATCAAAAATATGTATACTTTTCTATATTTTATAAAATATATCACAATTGCAATGACATAAATCTTTCTGGTTTAACATGGAATTCTTAATATCTGTTTAGGTTCATAAACCAGATACAATTGTTGCTGATCATAATATGCTAGGCATGCCAACAAAAAGTTCTCATAAACCCAATACTTTACTCCAATCACCATATTTGCTTAATTATGGATCTTCTTCAGATGTTGTACCGCAAAGTCATGTTGAATTATGTGCATTTGAGGTGGGCTTTATAGCACCTAGTGTTGTTGACATTGACAGTTTTGAGAAATGGTATTGTGAAGGACATAGGCCTAATAAAAGGTAAGATAATATACCATTTCATACTTATAAAAAATTTATGTAATTTTATTATCTTACATTTCAATTATAATTTGCAGAGGTAATAAGTTTATAAAATGAATAAAGAAAATTGTCCCGGCATTCAATTTTGGTCCAATTACAATATCTGATAAACAATGGTTTCATGACTTGCGTGAAAATGAGGTTACATTAGAAGACATGGTGATTTTATTTCATTTTCTAGTTTGTAACATTTTTTTCTTAAAAATAAGTTGCCTTTAATTTTTTTACTGTTTTTAAATTATGGTGTGAAAAATTTCTCTCTTACAGCCTATGGATGTTTGCTTCTATTATCTGAGAAAGATGGTGAGATACCGCCATGCGATAAACCTACGAGTTACTACAACAGATCGCTTGTTTGGATTCTTGATCAGAAAAATCTTTAAGGCCATCTCAGACGATGATAATGCCATTGCTGATGAGGTAACTTTGCTTGAGTACCCGTTGGGTGACTATATGTACTGTAATATTCCTTGGCATGATATTGACCACGTCTTGATGTCAATCACGATGAAGGTTCATGCCCATTGGATTATTGGACATTTTGACTTGAAGAAGAAGTGTTTAAACATATATAACTCTTATGGTTTTCGCAAAAAGGATAGACAGCTTGTTGAAGATGTTCGAGCCTTTGCTGTGGTTATCCCACATATGTTGGTGAAGATTGGTTCTTGGAAGAGGAATTTGGTTGATGGCAAAGAACACATTGAACCACTAGATATTAATATCATTCAACATTTGCCTCAACAACAAAATGGGTTAGTATGAATCTATTAGTTCTCTGTTTCAGTTTATTTATTTATGTTTTTCAGTTTCTTTTTTTTGGTGGTTGTGTTGGTATATTGAAAGAATGCGATGAAATGCCTATGTTGTTTTATTGAGAATGCGATGAAATGCATTCAATCGTTTTGTGATATTATCATGAGTTGAGTGCTTGCATAGAGATTTTTTTAATACATTTAAGGATTATGATTAGATATTTTTGAAATAACATAACTTGTTACATTTGTAATTTTGAATTAACAGAACGTGTTACATTTGCTAGATTTGTAACTTTGAAATAACATAACTTCTTATTCTGTGTTTTAATTTTGTTTTTATCGGTGTTGCAGATTTGATTGCAGTATTTTTGTTATAGAATATGCTAAGCATATAATTAACCAGACTATAGAAAGGATGTCAAATCCACTCGATTGTTCTACAGGAAGAATTAACTTGGCTACCCAGTTGTTCAAGTATGAATTTGATAAACAAAGAGATGGATATGATACAGATCGTGACAATGTAGCAAGGAAGGTGAGAATGGCAAAGAGGTTGAAGAAAGGCAATTAAACTAGCTTTTGTTCTCAGATTACCTAGGAGACTAATCTAACATTTTTTATATAACTACTTGTAAATAGTTGATATATAACTGAGTTGGGATCATAACTGCTTGTGAATAGATGGATGTAATCATTTGTGTTTCTACTAATTCAATGTATTTTTAGTGTAGATGTATATCTAAAAACTGCTTTAATTAATTAGTCACAAATCTTTTTGTTGTCATTATTTCTCCCCCTTTTGAATTCGATTTTTTATGGTTGGATGTTGAGTTCAATTTTTCCATATTTCCATATCAAAATGAAGTTAGAAATAGTTGTGTCTGTCTGGTAGCAATTTATGAAAAAATTGACTGTTATTTTAAGATTTTTGTCTAGTGTGTTGTAATCATTTCTCAGTTCTGTTTTATGAATTCATAATAAATGAAGACATGTTTGGATTGATGTTCTTGTTTGGCCAGGTTTTGAACTGTTTGATGCTTCATTAAAATGACTCAAGAGGTGTCTTGTGGACTTGAACTGGCTTGTGGAGGTAGGCCGATTGAAAGAGAATACAAAAGTCAGAAACTGGTGAATTTGGTTGATTGGGTTTGGAGAATGTATTCTGAAGGAAAATTAATTGAAGCAGCATGTGTAATTGTTTCTTTCCAACATAATTAACTGTAGGAAATACTCAAAATTAGATAAGTATAATCCAGTCTAATGCATAGTTGAAATGTTCAATGAAATGGCATTGAACTCAGCTAGTTAATATTCATGCTACTTGTATAACGAAAACCAAAAAATACCAGCTAAATCACCTAACAAAATTATGGCTTCAATAAAATGTGATCTCCAACTGAGAGCCGGGCGTGCTGCATTCTTCACAATCTGAAACGATTTGGTTGATACACAATGGCAAGCTATTCATGAAAATAAGACTTGGTTTCACCTTTGGCACAACCCCACCGCAATATTGTATCTATATGTCCATTTCAAAGGGTTGCCATTTTCAGATTAATGGTATAGTACCTTATCAAGACTGCTATTGGACATAAGAGTGAATGCAAGATAACCTTATAAGAAGACAGTATGGCATGACTGGAAATAATTGAATCAAATGAATGCTTATATCTATTATAACACAAACTCATTTTAAT
Organism: Forsythia viridissima; assembly: GCA_030279155.1. NCBI lineage: Eukaryota > Viridiplantae > Streptophyta > Magnoliopsida > Lamiales > Oleaceae > Forsythia > Forsythia viridissima. The sequence goes on from CM059045.1 coordinate 32,995,280, forward strand.
CGGTAGACATTTAATAACCTTGACACTATTGTTGAATTATGAAGATAATTAAAGCTACTTTAACTAATGGTTATTTACTCTGCTTACGTGACTTTCAAAGTTGAAACGCTCATGTAATAGTTTAAAAGGTTGGGGGGATATTTTGCATCTTTGCTATTGAAAAATTATATCATTGGGCTACTGAATCGACCTGTCTAATTGTGAAGATTCATTGGCCTGTCCGGAGGAGGAAGGGGTCTGTTGGCTTTAGTCTCTGATCTTATTCTAGTGGATATACCTAACACATGGAAGGCCATGGAAATACTCTATGATACTGGTAAAGCCCGAGCTATTGGGGTTAGCAATTTATCCACCAAAAAGCTGGGTGATCTATTGGATGTAGCTCGCATTCCACCGGCTATCGACCAAGTTAAATGCCATCCGTCATGGCAGCAGACCAAACTGCGAGAACTCTGTAAATCCAAGGAAGTTCACCTCTGTGTGAGTTGGCTAAACTCAGTCAATTATTCATGTTTGCTGGCTTTAGTTCACCTCGTTAAGAATGAGGAAACTTTTTTTCTCTCTATTTCTTTTTATGTGGAGATATTTCATTTTGATAATTATAATTGCTTGGTTCACCATTTGAAGTTCAAACTAATCAAAGAGAACTTTGATGTTTTCAATTGGTCTATACCTGGTGACTTATTTGCCAAGTTCTCCAAAATTGATCAGGCAAGTTATTTTCACAAGGCCCAAGTAGCCTCTCAGACTCCCCAATTTCTAGTTATTAGGAGAAAGAAAAAAGCCCAGTCCGTCTCCAAACGACGACAGATTGACATTACCAATGGAAAAAGAAAATTTTGTGGAGAACGAAGCAGTTATATTTGTCTCTAGATTAAACTCAAAGCTCTTTGAACAAATGAAAACACCAGCAACCTGCATTACAAGAAACAATTGTATTGCTACAGATTCCAAAAGTTGTCAACCAAACTCCCAAATCAAGATCCACATGAAATGATGCGTATTTAATTCTCATGGAGTTTTTAAACAGTAGTACGTATCAAAGAACTTTAAAACTATTATTTGATATGAATGAATCTCTACTACTATTCTGATATTGACAATTCAATGTGCTTCTTTTTTCTCTTGAGCATTTGCTTCAATGGCAATTGATTTTTGCATGTTCTTCTATTATGTCCATATTCTCCACACCTTCCACATCTTTGGACTTGATTGCCCTCACCTGTTGATTGTATTCTTTTTTCTCTAGGTCTTCCTGCTTTTCTTTTTGGGGTAGGAACTAATACCACACTTGGCTCTAAATGATCTTGCATTGTCCAGTTAACATGACCCCAAGTGGCACAATATTTCCTTGGTATGTTGCAATGTAAGCTTCTCTTATATGGTACTTCAAACAATAAGTGTATGTTACTTGATGTTTTGTACCGATAACTACTAATGCATGTTGGCACGAAATTCCATCTACTTGAAACATGTTGCAAGTGCATGTGCCTTTTTGTATGTTGACCAAATGCTGTGAATTCTCATCATGAATTTGATATAGAACATCACTTGAAACCGACACCTATAGTAGTATGAAAAAATTTCTATATTACACAATAATTCGATTTTCCACCAAAAAACAAAAGGCAATTTAATAAGTTAAGCAATCTACAATCGTAAATTTACAAGAAAATCATTCGAAATGAAATAGCTCGTTACCTTCATTTTCATGCATTTCTTAGAATTTGCCCTCAACAGATTTTTCTTTTTGCTAGCAAGTTATGTAAACGTTGATTGCGCGTTACTCCGATTCTTGTAGAACCAGCTCTGCAAGATGTATCTCAACGATTCCAACAAAGTGTCTACATGATAATTTTTTACAGCTTTTGTTATTGCATTAACAGACTCAACAATGTTTGATGTCATTGTTGAAAATCTGTTAGTCCTCATGTGTGCTCTCGACCATTTATCATATCCTACTTCTTTCTATATGAAAAAAATTCCATAGGTTAATCAACACCAATAGAGTATAAATTATCACATTTTGATAAAAAATCATTCAATCTTACAAGATATGGCAGAATGATAAAATCATTCAATTTTATTGATCTTGACATGGGTTTTTCAGCTAGCACTACACTTTGGAACGAATTTTTGATAAAAAGCATTCAATCTTACCGTATATGGCCAAATCTTTTTGTATACGTTGTCGAGTTGTTTCATTTGGTAATCAAATTCAACAACTGTGTAGGCTCTAGTAGCCGCATTGAATGGCTTAGTGATATTTTCTCTACTCTTCCCGACAAATGACGTTAGATTTTGTAACAAATGATATGAACACAAGCCATGTATCACATTTGAATATACCTTCCCAATTGTATTTTTAATATTTTTTTGTCGGTCCGATTCAATACACATTTGTTCCCTTTCTTCATAAGCTTCCTTGAACCTCATTAGGAACCATTCCCATGAATTGTTGTTTTCGCTATCACCAATCCCAAATGCAAGAACAAAAATATTGTCATTTGCATTTTGTGTGCAAGCTGTGAATAGAATCCCACCATAACGTCCAGTTAGGAATGTACCGTCTATGACGACAATTGGCTTGTAGTGTTTCCAACCTTGTATAGATGCACCCAATGCCATGAACATGTAAACAAACTGGTTCTCCGCATTAGTCTTAATCCGCGTTATTGTTCTACTATTCTTTTCTTGTAACATGTGAAGATACATTAGCACCTTTCCCTATGATTCTTCAGGATTTCCCATTATAGTCTCCAATGCATGCTCTTGAGCCCTCCAAGCTTTCCCATAACTCAATGTCAATCCTTATGTCATTGCCATGTCATTTATAATATCCCCGGGAGTGTAAATAGTTTTTGCATCTGTATACTTGTGTTTAATGCAATCTCCAACTAGTGTACTTGTTGCTTGTCTATGATCACCCAAAATAATATCCATTGAGCAAGAATGGCCGTTTCTAATGTATCTTATTTTAAACATATTCGTTTCACTAAGTTTGGAAGCTCTAAATCTCTACATGCAACTATCAATTAGACATTTGAGTACATATTCATATTTGTCTGACTTGTACACTTTGTACTGAAAATTGTTCTCAATAGCATACAATCGCATTGTCTTCCTCAACAATTCTTTATTCTTGAATATCATGTCTTTTGCTATTGCTTCAATGTTAGAATTTGAAAACACATTTATCTCTGACTCACTATTCACATCCTCTGATTTCGGTATAGATTCATAAGCACTAGAAGCAAAACTCTGTAGTGCGGGCGGCCCTTTAGATGTTGATGTTACAAAATTACGTCCTTTACTAACATGTAGGTTGATATCCTCAAAATCAGATGGCCTCAAAACATGCATGTCTAGAAAACTTTGTAGCAATGGTGTAACTTCAACTCGCAATGGGTAACTTGTTAGTTGTTGGTCTTTTTGCTTGAGTTCCATATAGAACAAAACTGAGTTGTCATTTGTAATCTTCATTGGAGCCATGTTTGTACATACTTCATATTGTATTGTCACCATATCTTTTTCTCGATTCAACTTTAACACCGATAATATCATATCAACGAGTTTAATGTACGTGCAATCCATTTGGACGAGAATTCCTGCCGTCTCACCATAGTATATAATGAAGATATTTAACATTTCTATACCTGCAAATCATTGAAGTGGATAAACACATTGATCAACAATTAGCTTTCTGAAAGTAGAAAAACACAATTCTTAAACAGAAATTAAATAAAACAGATGCGTCTAACAAGTTGATAGAATTGTAACATTTATGATTTTGTAGGTATTTAAAGTTGGTTCAATATATGAACTAAATATACATAAATTATGTCAAGATGGTCAATCTATAAACAACACAGAAGTTGAATTATATTTAAATTCTAAACAGATAATAACATAACTTGTTACATTTGTTATTCTGAAATAGCAAAACTTGTTACATTAGTTATTTTGAAATAACATGACTTGTTAATTTGTGGATTAGGATTAGATATTTTTGAAATAACAGAACTTGTTATATTTGTAATTTTGAAATAAAAGAACTTGTTACATTTGTAATTTTGAAATAACAGAACTTGTTACAATTGTAATTTTCAAATAACGGAACTTGTTACATTTATAATTTTAAAATTTGATATTTGGAAGATTATCAAACAACATAAGTCATCAAACAAACAACTAGAGGCAAATTATTAAACTGGATACACATTGGTCAACAATTAGCTTTCTGAAAGTAGAAAAATACAATTCTAAAAAAGAAATTAAATAAAACAGATACGTCTAACAAGCTGATAGAATTGTAACATATATGGTTTTGTAGGTATCTAAAGTTAGTTCAATATATGAACTAAATACACCTAAATCATGTCAAGATGATCAATCTATAAACAACACAGAAGTTGAATTAGATTTAAATTCTAAACAGACAATAACATAACTTGTTACATTTGTTATTTTGAAATAACATAACTTGTTACATTTGCTATATTGAAATAACATGACTTGTTAATTTGTGGATTAGGATTAGATAATTTTGAAATAACAGAACTTATTACATTTGTAATTTTGAAATTTGATATTTGGAATATTATCAAACAACATAAGTCATCCAACAAATAACTAGAGGCAAATCATTGAACTGGATAAACACATTAATCAAAAATTAGCTTTCTGAAAGTAGAAAAACATAATTGCAAAATAGAAATTAAACAACACAGATAATAACATTTACATTTGTTACAATGATATAACCTAGTTGGAGAATTCTATCGAACATCTGATGATCAATGTAGTTTTGTGATTAATACAAATCAATTGAACATGTTACATGTATAGATTGTAGGTAGAAGTAAGTTCTCCGTTTAATCTGTTCTGCAATTTTCATAGATGATGGTTGAGAGTGAAATTTTCCTCCAATTTGTTCTCCAATTTCATGGATAATGGCTGTAAATTCGTGTTCAATTTGTTTATTTGGATGAAATTTCACAGAGGAAGGCTAGAATTGAGATTTTCAGTTCAACTTTGTTTGGAATCTCACTCTTCCTTCTCGTCGGCTGTGATTTATAGAGAAGAAAATTGAGTTTTTTGTAATTTTGATTAATGGAAAGCTCTCCAACTTTTCTAATTTTGATTATTAAAATGTTAATTGAAATATACAGTATTTTTAAAATTTTAAAACTATGACAGTAATTTAAGAAAGGAAAAATTGCCAATAAATCATCTCCACGTGACTTATTTCAAATTAGGTCAAAACTTTTTTCAAAATTGTGATTAAGTCATACTTTACTGCAATATTTTAAATTAATTCCAAAATCACCCTTTTTAACCATATTTTCCATTGACACAATCTTCCAACTTCACAAACCTCCTCCACCTCCAACGACAACCTCTTCCACCTCCGGCAACAACCTCATACACCTCCGACGACCTCCAGTGAGTACTTCTTCTATAGCGCAGTTAAAATTTCATGCTTCTTCTTTATACCCCGCCAATTGATTTCTTGGTTGTTCCAAGTGCTTGAGCCAACTAGTGTCAGGATTTGTGGCACAATCTATCTATCTCTCTCTTTCTCTCATTTGTGGCTTTGTGCAGCTTGAAAGTCTTCTAGATTAATCATGCAAATATGAAACAGTATTTTTGAAGAAGGACGGGTAAGCTCTTTCTGGTTTTCCATTGGTTTTCCATTTTGATGATGTTTGAGAGTAACTAGAAACATATAGCTTTCATTGTTAAATTAGTTAGAGTTTCAGAGAAGATATGGGTGTCATTCACTTTGTGGCAGAAGTTCTGGCACTGTAAGTTTGGGTTTATGAGTTTGACTCTTAGTTATCTACTTCACTCTTTTATCCTTGCCTTTTTAACAGGTATGCAATTCAAGGTTATAATTAAAAAGGTAGAACCAGAGAAAGGTTATAGGTATGAGAAACAGGAAAATTTTGGTATTAAATAGAGATGTCAAGAAAGGTGAGAGTTGGAATCTTTGTGAGACTCGCAATATGTTGAAGCAAGAACATATGTTGAATGCTTGAATGTTCCACTATCTGATGTAAAGGAGCTTGAATGCTCCACCATCTTATATAAATAGGAGTTAGAATTTATGGGGGCTTGAATGCTCTACCATCTTATGTAAATAGGAGCTTGAATTTCTAGAGAGCTTGAATGCTATAAATATGAGCTTGAATACTCCACCACCTTATGTAAATAGGAACTTGAATGCTCCAGCAAGGATCCGTTACATATTCTGGTGGGTCAATAACGAGATCAAGAGCTAAAAATATCAAGAACGCCATACAATGTCTTATCCAAGTTACGTGAGTCGAAATTGACACCAAAAGTGCAACAAGCAAGACACCAACCTTCAAAATGAGTATGACAGAGGAAGAGCTAACTTTAGTACGTTTGATTCAAGCTAAGGACCATACTAAATGCATATTAGAGGCTAGTGAGAGATTAGAATGCCAACATAAGTATAATTCAAAGTTTGAAAATCAACGAACATAGGGTGCAAATTAACCCTGGGGCGATTGGCCAAGGTAAAATGCGGAGCGATCGCCCCATCTTTCCCAACCCGAGATAAAATTATATGCCTCGGTTATCACCCAAATTGTATTGGACGATCGCCCAGGCCAATTCTGACAGATTTTTGAGATTTTGTTTACTTTTTCGTTTAAAATTCTATTTGGTTAAGTTTCTAGTTAATTTCCGAATTAGAGTAGGATTTCATTGGTTTTGCCTATATAAAACACTTTTCATTGTAAAACAAAGCAACATTGATTATTGAGAGAATACATTAAAGCAAGATTCATTTTTCTTCCTTGTTCTTAATTGAACTAATCGAACTTATCAAAGACTTCGCAAATCTTTGGAACGTTCATTCTAATTTGGTTCTTTGATTCAAGAAATCATTGGGTCAATGTTTTATGGCTTGATTTTAGCTTTCTTGGGATTCATTATCAATCTTTGTTGTGAGTTTCGAGATTCAATCTTCGCGGGTTTGCATCAACGTGAAAAACACACAACAAACTCAATTACTAATTCCATTTGTGTTCTTCATTATAGTACAACATAGAACATTCAACAATTCATTTTTTTTACATGTAGGTCAGTGTCGTTGAACTTATCCAATTTCTTTCTTCTACACTCATGTACTTCATAAATTGGATCAGTTCGAACCTTTCGAAGTACAGGATAAGATCCCTCACCAACTTGAGATAGGAAGCCATTCCTCTTTCCCTAGTGGCAAAGCTTCCGTTTACCTGGCTCACAACTAGTTGGGAATCACTTGTGACTGAGAGCCTCTGCACCTTCATTTCCTTGGCAAGGCGGATACCATCTAGCAGGGCCTAATACTCTGAAACGTTGTTCGAGGCTTTAAAGCCGAACCTGATTGCACAATTCAGCTAATGACCCTTGAGACTGGTAAGTACAACCCCAGCACTCGCGCCCGTGTCTTCGGATGACCCGTCAATGAAGAGGCACCATGTAGGTGGCTCGAGAGGTGCCATAGGGGTGTCCACTTCGGGAGTGTTAGCAAACTCTACTAAAAAATCGACAAGTGCTTGCCACTTGATGGAGGCTATGGGCATGAAGACATGCCAAACTGGCTAAGTTCGACAGCCCATTTCAATAGCCTACCCGAGGCGTCAAGCTCTTGCATTACTTGCCTCAAGAGAAAGTTGGTAAGAACGTAGATGTTGTGGGCCAAGAAGTAGGGCCTCAATTTTCTAGAGGTAGTGATGAGCGATAGCGCTAGCTTTTTCGTATTGAGGTAGCGTGTCTCCGTTCTTAATAGGACCTTGCTTACGTAATAAACAGGTAGTTGGTGCTCCTCTTCTCGAACCAGGACCGAGCTTACTGACTCGGACGATACAGCTAAGTAGAGCAATAAAGCTTCTCCTAACATAGGCTTTAATAGTAAGAAAGCATGGCTAAGGTATTGCTTTAGGGCCTGGAATGCAGCCTCGCATTCCATAGTCCATTCGAACTTGTTACCTCTATTTAAGATTTTGAAGAAGGAGAGGTACTTGTTCGTAGCTTTCGAGACAAACCTGTTGAGGGCTGCCATTCTCCCGGTGAGGCATTGGACATCTTTTGGTCTTCTGGGTGACTTCATTTCGATCAATACCTTAATCTTCTCAGGGTTGGCCTCGATGTCCCTTTGATTTACCATATAGCTTAGGAACTTTCCGGAGGCAACACCAAAGACGCATTTTAGAGAATTAAGCCTCATCATGCAAGCTCTGATGATCTGGAAAGTCTTTTCCAGGTACAGTACATGGTCTTCAGCTTTCAAGCTTTTAACCAGCATGTCATCTACATAGACTTCCATGGTGGAGCCACGCTGGTCGGCAAACATCTTGTTGACAAGCCTCTGGTATGTTGTCCCAGTATTTTTCAAGCTGAAGGGCATGACCTTGTAGCAGTAGTAGCCTTTGTCTGTCACAAATTATGTGTACTCCTCATCCGATGGGTACATGGAGATCTGGTTATAGCCTGAGTAGGCATCCATGAAGATCAGGAGCTCATGTCCTAAAGTGTCATCTACTAGCTGGTCAATCCGAGGCAAGAGAAAACTATCATTAGGACATGCCTAGTTGAGGTTGGAGAAATCTCTACAAATTCTCAGCTTCCCACCTGGCTTTCTCACCAGAAATGGATTGGAGACCCACTTAGGATAGCGGGCCTCTTGGATGAAGTTACTCTGCAGAAGCTTTCTAACCTCCTCTTTCAAGGCTTCGTACTTTTCCAAATTTAAGGGTCTCCTCTTCTACCGATGCGATGGAAACTTGGGATCGACATTGAGCTGGTGACAACTTACTGTCGGGTCGATCTCCACCATATCCTTGTGTTTCCACTCAAAAACATCAAAGTTGTGGCAGAGAAACTTCTTCAGAGCCTCTTTGGACTCCTCGAGGAGGTCCTTACCTACCTGAAGCCTCCGTGTTGGATTGACAGGATCTGCTGCAAAGCTTTCCAGTTCAGCCATTAATAAGGTCTGAGAGTCAGCTGCTGTCACACTGGGGTCGATGTCCTCCGAAGAGGTTGCTTCTTCCATTGTAACATCCCCAAGTGCCTCTTCCAAAGCGTCTACCATCTCGACATCCAAGAACATCATGTTGACTTCTTTCTTTTCTACCTTTCACAAGGCATTCCTATAGCATTTCCTAGCCTCTGGCTATTTGCCTTTCACTGTGGCTATGCTCCCTAGTGGGAACTTTATGCAAAGATAATGAATAGATGTCATGACCCAAAGCTTCTCCAAGGCCGGTAGGCCTAAAACGCCATGGTAAGCTGACCTTCTGTCCACCACCAAGAATTCCATGAAGGTGTGGACGGCCAAAGGCTCTTTTTCCATTGTATCGGCTACGCGCACTACCCCCTTTTGGGGTGACGCAATCACTCGTAAAGCCGTAAAGAGGCTTCGGAGAAGGGGCCAACGGGGTTTCTATGTTCATTTGCTCATAGGTGCTCAAGAAAATGACATTCACGGAGTTGTTGTTGTCCAAGAGCATCCTCCCCAATCCGTTTCTTGCCACTACTACCCTTACTACTAGGGTGTCACAGTAGGAATAGTGGACACCTTTCATGTCTTTCTCTGTGAAGGTGATGGGGTTTATCTTCTGTGATCTCGAGGGGCAGCTGGTTATGAGCCAGTTGGTCATCAGTTTTCTCTCAGCCTCTTTCGCGTAGCTTCTTTGGGGCATTCCGCGTCTTGCCTCCCAAGTAGGGTTTCCCGTAGATGGGGTCAATTTCACAAATGAGGGCCTTTTCAGGACCCTTGATCAAGAGTTGCTCTAAGCCTCTTTCAATCTGGAGGTGCTTTGTTGGGCTCCTAGAATTACACCGATTTTGTTCATGGCCCACTGGCCTCCTACCCCCTGCTGGGGTCGTCTGTTATGGAATGGGGGCTGACGGCTCCTTAGCGGGCGTTCGCTCCTATCCTATTTACCAAGTTTTCCACCTCCTGACACTCCTTCATACTTTGGCCATAGCTCCGGTGGACCCGACAATAGCTAGTGGGTAACTCCTGATAGGGAGAAGGCATTGGTGGGACGTTGGTCCCCGCTTCGTAATACGTTCGATGGGGCATACCATAATTATAGAGTCCGACGGTGGAGCCTGAAGCTCTTGGGATTGTGTAAGGAGGAAGTAGGCTCTCTTGTGCAGATGTCACATAGCTCATCCCAACATTTGGATCGGATGGATAGCGCCTCCGACGCTGAGTTTGTTGGTGGTGAGGCCTGCCCTGGCCTTGGCCGTATCTAGCTCTTGGCACTAGGCCGACAGCCACTCCACCAAAATTCCTATGGAGGATCATGTTCTCATTAATGATCTCCTCTGTGATCATCTTCACCAACTGGTCGAAGGTGGCTGGATTTTTGTTGCAGATATCCCTCCAAAATAGGAGGTTCGTGTCCAATCCTCTCTTTAAAGCAGAGAGGGCTTCGGCATCGGCTATTCTCTCATTGAAAAACATCTCTTCGTTGAAGCGGCTTAAGTAGCTCTGCAGGGGCTCGAATTTGGCCTGCCTAACGTCATGGAGGTGTTGTACCAGAGCTGAAGCAGGCTTCCCCAACGAGAAGTAATTGATGAACATTTTCTTCAACTTCAACCAGCTGGAGATGCCGCCTGCGACGAGCTTGTTATACCACCTCTTTGCTCCCCTAGATAGGGTGAGGTGGAAAGCTCTGCATTTCAAGGCTAAGATAGCTCATTGGAGACTCATCTCCGTCTTGTAGGTGTTCAGGTGGTCCAAAGGGTCCCCCTTGCCCGTGTATGGGGCAATCTTTGGCATGCAGAATTCATAGAGAATGGATACGTTCCTAATTTCTGCTGAAAATGGTAGATTCTTGTCGTCGTCGTTGTCTATCTCGAACAACCTCGTTGGCCTTGGGTCCTCTCCCCAGCGTTGGTTTTCGGTGGGTACTGGGGCCAAAAACTTGATGTCAAATTTTAATTAACTCGCAAGTGTACGAATCTATTGGAATATAGATAAATAAAAACGAGGTCGATCCCACAGAGACTGCTATGAGGAAGGTCTAATTTAATCCAAATTAACTGTTATTCTAAGCTAGTTCAGTTGAAGAGATTTTTGTTGAAATAGTTAACCGAAAGTCTAATTAAATAAGCTAAATAAATGAATTGAGAATTCAAGTTGTGTAAAATACCGAAGTTTCGGAATCCACCATTGTCTAACTTAGCAATCATCCAATTATTCATTAATTCCCAAAAAAACACCCACGACAATACGAAATCAATCTATTGTCGTCCCTAAAGATTGATCGATTAGGTCCAGAAGAAGAAAATCTAATTTAGGCTCCCCTTATGCTTCGAACATAAATTACTTAAGCATTTTTCATATCAAATTCCATTGAAAGAAGACAAAGAATCAAAGATTTTCTAAGCATTCTATGTATCCCAATACGAATAAAAGAAGATGAAAAATCAAAAGAAATTAATAAAACAAATTCAATCACCAAGCATGGATTAATTAAATCAATATCTAACTATCGAAAATACATGATAATTAAGATGAAAGAAATTATATTCAATTAATCTCATCAAGAACAAGCCATGAACGTTAAAGCTCTTAAGAATGAATTAACCGAATAATTAAATAGTTACTTAATCAAAACAAGGTTTCATCGTCTACCTTGGCTATAGAAACTTAGAAGAACATAATTAAACTATAAAGAAAAGAATTCATAGAACCCGGCATGGATCTTAGGAGAAGAAATCTTCGAAGAGTTCTTGATCGTCAAGTAGTAGTCTTCTCTTGTTCTCTTCCGTCTTCTCTTGATTCGGCTCCCAAAAATCCAACATTTGATATGAGTTAATAACTCATATATATACTTACCTAATTGTCCCCTAAAAGATCCCAAAAATTCATTAAAATCGTGTCTCAAAGGTTTCCTAATTGTATTAGGACTCAAAAAGGAAATAAAATTATGTTTCTGCCGAAAATACATTGGGAGATCGTCCAGTGCAAACCCGGGCGATCACCCAGACCAAGGAAAAGCTTTCTGTTGTTGAAAAATAGGGTTGGGCGATCGCCCAAATTTAAGCCTGGGCGATCGCCCAGCTTACGCTGTTTCCTCTGCGGCGGCTGTTTTTCAAATGGCCATAACTTCTTGTAGGAAACTCCAAATTGAGATCCGTAAAAAGTGTTGGACTCGTAATTCAATTATCTTTCCAATTGTATATCATTTTCCTTGTGGAGATTTTAATATCAAAAGTTGTACTCTAATTTTTCCACATGCTTCGGTAGGTAGTTTCTCAATTCAGTTCTTTAGCTTTCTGGTGTCTCAACTATTGATTGAACTCTTTATTGTCACTCCAAAACACCTTAAACTTAATGAGTTTATCATCTTCCTCATCCTCCAATATTTGTCTCTTGATATTCATTTCAAAAACTCAACTTACTCGCCGATTTCATCAAATTGTTGCTCTTTCCGTCCATTCTTCCCCATTTGCTATTAAACAGGTCCAAAACTGAAATAGGAAGAATAATACAATAAATTAAGTATAAAATCAACTATATGACGGCATAAATAATTAATTTATAGGCCAAAATAAGTGCATAAAACGCACTTATCAATACGTTGAGCCTGTGGTTCACTCTTATAGTATATGGGCTCTTCGTAGTGAGGCTGATGGGGACGGATATGGCTGGAAGTCGAATTCTCCCCTGGTCCCTGCATTTTTCGCTCTCTTCTTCCACCTGTTTCTACTTTTTAGGAGGGCTCTGAGGCAGTTCCCTCCTTGGGAGGCTCTCTTGAGGCCTATTCTTGGGTCCACGCCTTCCCAGCCTTTCAAAAACACTAGCAAACATCGTGGGTTGAGGCCTTCCTTCATCCCCAAGGAGGGAGTGGGCCCCTTCTCTGTATCTCCTGGCATGTGAAGCCTCTCTCCTTGCCTGAGGATCAATGGGGTGTCCACTATTTACCTCTGGTTCCTCGCTAGGAACATCCTTGTCGGATACAGGGGGCCGGTGTCCTTGCATATTCATTCGTTGGATGTAACCCTGTATCTGGGCATGGTGTTGGGCCAGCTACCTCACTTTCGTAGCCTTGGTTCTCATCTCTTTTTCGAGGTTGGTGGGAGCCCTCCTCATGCGTCTTCTCTGCGGGGCTTCCTTGCCTTTTGCTGCTGCCGCGGCTTCTTTATCCGTTGCAGGCCTTGCTCTTCTTGGATTTTCGTCCTCATTGCTTCCACTCATTCTTCTCTTCGGGGGGTTAGTGGATCCATTGTTCAGGAAGGCTCATTTTTCAAGGAGGCTTAAACTTTTAATCACGTTTCACTCGTGGTTTGAATGTGTGGTTTCCCACAGACGGCCCCAATTTGTTGACCTCCAAAAATAGCTGCCAACGGGAACCACACCCTTCCTCTTTCCACGTGTATTTTCCTGCACACTTGGATTGCCACGTGGTTTATTCAACTACGTAGACAAGCCTAGTAACGAATGGATATGAAGCAAAGGATAGGGGGAAACACACTATAGTAGATGTCGTAACTTGAGGGCCCCTAACTAATAATTTTCTAGGTGGTTAAAGACACTTGGAGAACAATTAGCATAGAGGACTTTCTGTTCGTGTGTGAGTAATAATTTCAACATCCTTGTGGGAATGAGTTTGGTATTTATAGGTAAATTCTAACTGACTCCCCCCTTTCAATGTATGATACGTGGCTAAATCTAGAGTCTTCGCATCACATATTGAACGTCACATCATTGGCTTTAATGAGGACGTCCCTTTCAGCCGCACACTAGGAGGCTACGACTGTGACAGACCGCCTTGGCAGGCTGTTCCATCAGTCATTTCGAGCCTGACTTGTAGTGTGTCAAGGGGAGGCTTTCTTTACATGCAGTCAGGGTTGCACTTTGACCGCCTTGCCTGCCCAACCTCCTCGGTATAAAGAACAGCCTCGATCGTTCAACCTCATTGGCATAAATAGCCTCAGTTGTCTAACCTCCTCGGCCTAAATAGCCTCGGAAAGAGGGATGAGTCCAAGCAAGTTGACTTTGATCCTGCCCACGTAGAGCGCCAAGTGGGATGGCCTTGCCCACGTGGAACGCCAGGTGGGATTGAAGCGTAACAAAAATAAAGGGTATAACAAATTCTCTTTTCTAATTATCCAAAAGGAGAACAAAATTGTATACAATTACATATTGATACATCATAAATATGCATGAATAGGATGAAAAAGAGACTATAAAAGATTCAAACCTGATGTTCGAATAACTAAATTCAGCTATGCAAAAGAAGAAAGCATTTAGAATCTAGAATCATAACAAAATGCGTCTCACAAAGTGATTATTGTGGGAAAAATCACTAAAATTATTTTACATTCAAAATCATGTTTTTCCAAAAAGCCAATTTTTAAAATAAAAAATTAAAAAAAAAAAAGTTTCAAAATCCATGCCGTCATTGGGCTTGGGGTAGTTCAGCCCTTGCTTTAATATGTACAATATGTAATCAAGTAAAAGTGGCAATAGATTGAACTAAGTTGAACTCGGTTCGTCTCCCACATGACTATATAGTTCGAACCATGGATCAGGGGTATTATGGATTGAGCTGAGCCACCCACGAGTCCGGCTAGGATTTTTAATTTTTTTTTTAAATGCAATTTTTTTTTTTGAATATTTTTAAAATAAAAAAATAAAAAATAATAAGCTGGCTCGTTTTAATTACGAGCTGAGCAAGCTTGTAATTATTTTTGGACTCGGCCGCCCCCAAGCTCGTCCCTACATGAGCCTAAGTCCTCCATGGGTCGAGCCGACAAGCTTACGAGCTGCTAAGCTCGTTTGACACATCTATAATCAATTTGGGATGTCAAAATAAGATTGAGACCAAATTGATTAGTTTGACTAGAAAAACAAAGAATTGATTAGTTCCCTCAAGAATCAATGAATGAAACTAATTGCACTGGTTTATTTTTAGAAAAGAGGAAATAATTTATTTAATTTTTTGGCTAGCAGTATAACTTTGATTCAACATTAATTGACTTCTTAACCTTCGAATATTGACTTTCGAATAAATACTCAATTTGCATGTCCTTGGTTCGAATACGTTGGTAGGGAATTGATCTCCTATACACTTATCCTACTCACTTATAATGCTCACGCTGATGTAGCATCACATAATTGATAGTTCATGACTCCACACTCAAATTTTCTACCAATCATGTTTAGCTAATAGACACTATATATCTTATCCACCATAGATAGAAGATCAGGCTACTACGTTGGTAAGGATACATTCAAATCAAGCAATGATTTTCACTAGGGAAAAGTATCCTTAATTTACAAGCATTCCAACATATTGTAACTCATCCAATCAAAACCTAACTTAATTTACAAGCATTCCAACATATTGTAAGTTGTAACCCATCCAATCAAAACACGGAAAATATGTCATAGGGTCATAAAGGTAATTTACCAACTCCAATTCCTTTGACTTGGGAAGAAGTGAAGAACCCACCTCAGTATGTATTATAAAATGATGCCCCGAACCCGCTACTCCCCTGCACCCGGATCCAAATTCTCGACCCACTAACACAACACAAACAAAATAGGCACACAATACTGCACTGTATTCCATTTCAATTTCTCTCTCAATCCACGCACACAATTATCTTGGATCTAAACCAAATCTGATTAATTAGGGTTTGAAGTTGTTTGATTAAATTCAGATCTCAGCGTTATTTATATGTGTGTGATTTAGGGAATTGTAAAATGTTGACGAAGTTTGAGACGAAGAGTAATAGAGTGAAGGGATTGAGTTTCCACAGTAAGAGGCCATGGATTTTGGCGAGTCTCCACAGCGGCGTGATCCAGCTCTGGGATTACCGCATGGGCACTCTCATTGATCGCTTTGACGAGCATGATGGTCCTGTTCGTGGCGTCCATTTTCACAAATCCCAGCCACTCTTTGTCTCTGGAGGTTCCGTGTTTCACCCTGTGATCTCCGTAATTTTGTGTTTTTAATAATTTACTCTGTTTTAGCCTCTGGATCTGTGGGTTGATATTGGAAATTTACGTGCGGGCATTGAATTTTCTCGAATTGTTGGAACTAGTGGAATTTGGGATATGGTGGGTATCAACAAGTATACATGCGCCATTGTTTAGTAGTTGGTGATTTCCATTTGCGTTTTTATAATCTGATTCATTTAATAATGTGAACTGCTAGTTTTTGGATACGAGACATCATCCTAGTCACTATGGGTGTGTTAGCCCAATTGACACATCCGAGGAATCAATGTTGGATTTATTGGATGCTTAGTAATTCATGTGAGGATTGGTCATTGGGGTTGATACAAGTATATATGCATAATTGTTTAGTAGTTGGTGATTGTAAGTTGTGATTTTTATAATCTGATTCATTTAATAATGTGCATGACTAGGATTTTTTTTTAGATATCACTTGTTTGTAATTCTGTAATCAAATTATGATCCTTGAACTTGTGGATTGGGTCATTGCATTAGTGAGATTTAGGTTTAAATATGTGATTTTGGGGGCATAGCTTAATTTATGCTCGTTTCATTGCTTAGGTGATATTTGATTTTGATAAATTGGGTTTTATATTTATTGGGTGCTTTGTTGTTGAATTAGTAAAATGCGGTGACTGATGATGTATGGCACAACATTTGATTTGTAGTGCCGGTAATATTTTTTGTTGTCTGTTTACTAATAGAATGTTGTGTCTTGAGACGTGATTCAAACATTAGGCAATTGGTTTTTTAGTCATGATAGACCTGAGAAATTTTAAAACTTGTGTTCATATTGTTGTAATGAACAAAAGGCAATGGATTTTATAAACGTATTGTCTTAATAAACATTAGGCAAAGTTTTGATTTTTATTTCATTGTTCTTAATAATTTCTTGGGAGTTGAATGATTCTTATGTAATTTACTCTCCCTTCTTATGAAGATTCCAAAGAATGACGAATCAGTTATCACTTTTTTATCTGAAAATAGTATATTTATTTTTGTTTTGTTCCAAGGAAAGATTACTTGGGTAATTAATTGGGTAGATACATCTTTTCTGGTTTATACCAACGCTTTGTCTTTGCAGGAGATGATTATAAGATCAAGGTTTGGAATTACAAGCTGCACAGGTGTTTGTTTACGCTTCTTGGACATCTTGATTATATCCGAACAGTTCAATTTCACCACGAGTATCCCTGGATCGTTAGTGCGAGTGATGATCAAACAATCCGGATATGGAATTGGCAATCTCGCACTTGCATTTCTTTCTTAACGGGTCACAACCATTATGTGATGTGTGCCTCATTTCATCCCAAAGAAGACTTGGTTGTTTCAGCGTCTTTGGATCAAACTGTTCGAGTTTGGGATATTGGTGCATTGAGGAAGAAAATTGTTTCTCCGGCTGATGACATGCTGCGATTGAGTCAGATGAACTCTGATTTCTTTGGTGGTGTCGATGCTGTTGTGAAGTATGTCTTGGAAGGCCATGATCGCGGGGTTAACTGGGCTTCATTCCATCCCACTCTCCCTTTGATTGTCTCCGGAGCAGATGATCGCCAAGTGAAAATTTGGCGCATGAATGGTATTCGCAGCTTAATCTTTAATTTTTGGTGGCCTCAAAGAACTTTTTTGCTATAAGAATATCAAGTTCTCTTTTAGAAGATACACATTGCCTTCTAGAAAGAGAAGGGCGGTTAATGTACCAACCGTTTAATTAGAAAGATGTCTACAACCAGGACCAGGGAAATCTCTATAATTCTTTTTAGTTTCACACTAGAGGATAAGTTTACAATTCTTTCTAGCTTCCTTTTTTTAACCCTAAACCATTCTTATATCTGAATGATCTCCAATTTAGCCAAGATGCTATAATAGATCAACTTATCTTAAAAGCTGCTTGTAGTTGGGAATGTGAACTTCCTCCCGAAAAAATACTTTTTAAAAATGAATTACATGTGAATTCTGGTGACAGCACTGTTTGTTACATCTTATTTCAGAAAGCTTCTAGTTTTTTCGCATTGGAGTTGTTGCGAACTAATATGTATTTTCTCAGATACAAAGGCATGGGAGGTGGACACGTTGAGAGGGCACATGAACAATGTATCGTGTGTTCTGTTCCATGCAAGACAGGATATCATTGTTTCAAATTCAGAAGATAAGAGCATTCGGGTTTGGGATGCTACCAAACGGACTGGTCTGCAAACTTTCCGCAGGGAACATGACAGGTTCTGGATCCTTTCAGCTCATCCTGAAATGAGTCTTCTTGCTGCTGGTCATGATAGTGGTATGATTGTCTTCAAGTTAGAAAGAGAGCGTCCTGCTTTTTCTGTGAGTGCTGATTCTCTCTTTTATGTAAAAGATCGATTTTTGCGTGTTTACGAGTATTCAACTCAGAAAGACACGCAATTGATACCGATTCGTCGACCTGGTTCTAACAGTTTGAATCAAGGACCACGAACTCTTTCTTATAGTCCTACTGAAAATGCTGTTTTAGTCTGCTCGGACATTGATGGTGGATCATATGAGCTCTACATTATACCTAAAGACAGCTATGGTAGAGGCGATACAGTCCAAGAGGCAAAAAGAGGTATTGGGGGATCAGCGGTGTTTGTGGCTCGAAATAGATTTGCCGTGCTAGAGAAAAGCAGTAACCAAGTGTTAGTCAAGAACTTGAAAAATGAAATTGTCAAGAAGAGTAGTCTGCCGATTGCCACTGATGCAATATTCTATTCTGGGACTGGAAACTTGCTGTGCAGGGCAGAGGACAGGGTTGTTATCTTTGACCTCCAACAAAGGATTGTTCTTGGGGATCTCCTGACTTCTTTTGTTAGGTACGTTGTTTGGTCTCAGGACATGGAGAGTGTTGCTTTATTGAGCAAACATTCTATCATTATTGCTGATAAGAAGCTTGTGCACCGCTGCACTCTTCACGAGACCATTCGTGTCAAGAGTGGAGCATGGGATGATAACGGTGTCTTCATCTATACTACCCTGACTCACATCAAGTACTGCCTCCCTAATGGGGACAGTGGAATTATCAAAACCTTGGAAGTCCCAGTTTACATCACAAAAATATATGGAAATACTGTCTTTTGCTTGGACCGAGATGGGAAAAACCGTCCTATCATTATTGATTCGACCGAATATGTTTTCAAGTTATCTCTGTCGAGGAAGAGATATGACCAGGTTATGAGTATGATTAGAAATTCAGAACTCTGTGGGCAGGCCATTATTGCATATCTGCAGCAAAAGGGCTTTCCACAAGTTGCTCTTTATTTTGTGAAGGATGAAAGGACTCGCTTCAACTTAGCACTTGAAAGTGGGAACATCGAGAAAGCTCTTGAATCGGCTAAAAAGATTGATGAGAAAGATCACTGGTATCGGCTAGGGGTGGAGGCCCTTCGTCAGGGAAATGCTGGGATTGTTGAATATGCATACCAGAGAACGAAGAACTTTGAGAGGCTATCCTTCCATTATCTAATTACTGGTAATGTGGACAAATTGTCCAAAATGATGAAAATTGCCGAGGTCAAGAATGATGTTATGGGTCAGTTCCATGACGCGTTGTACCTTGGTGACATACAAGAGTGTGTCAAGATTCTGGAGAATGCAGGCCATCTACCCCTTGCATATATCACTGCCTCAGTCCATGGGCTACATGACATTGCTAATCGATTAGCTGTGGAACTAGGGGATAATGTTCCTTCTTTGCCTGAGGGGAAGAAAGCTTCTCTGTTGATGCCTCCAAGTCCTGTTTTGTGTGCTGGAGATTGGCCTTTATTGATGGTAAGTAAAGGAATTTTTGAGGGTGGTCTTGATGATACAGGCAGAGGTGTAGAAGAGGATTATGAGGAGTCTGCAGATGCCGATTGGGGTGAGGCTTTGGATATTGGCGAAGTGCAAAACATGCAAAATGGAGATGTTAGTGTGGTGCTGGAGGAAGAGGACGTGCATGAAGAAACTGAGGAGGGAGGATGGGATCTTGAGGATCTGGATCTGCCTCCGGATACTGACACACCGAAGACTGCTCCAAATGCACGTTCTTCTTTATTTATCGCCCCCAACCCTGGCATGCCTGTAACCCAGATTTGGGTCCAAAAATCGTCTCTTGCTGCTGAACATGCAGCTGCCGGAAACTTTGACACAGCAATGCGTTTATTGAACCGTCAATTAGGGATAAAGAACTTCTCTCCTTTGAGATCACTGTTTATGGATCTTCAAATGGGCAGTCAAACTTATTTACGAGCGTTGGCTCTGGCCCCAGTGATTTCTGTAGCAGTCGAGAGGGGTTGGAGCGAGTCAGCAAGTCCAAATGTTAGGGGTCCACCTGCACTTGTGTTCAATTTCTCTCAGTTGGAAGAGAAGCTTCAGGCTGGTTACAAGGCAACAACTGCTGGAAAATTTTCTGAAGCCCTTCGACATTTTGTGGCTATTCTTCACACAATTCCGCTAATTGTGGTCGAGTCACGAAGAGAGGTGGATGAAGTTAAAGAGTTGATTGTCATTGTAAAGGAGTATGTTTTGGGTTTGCAGATGGAACTTAAGAGGAAGGAATTGACTGACAATCCAGTTCGTCAGCAGGAATTGGCAGCTTATTTTACCCACTGCAAGCTCCAACTTCCACACCGGAGACTAGCACTGTTGAATGCCATGACTGTTTGCTTTAAAGCACAAAACCTGAACACCGCAGCCCATTTTGCCAGGGAACTTCTGGAGACCAATCCAACTGCCGAAAACCAAGCCAAGAAAGCCCGCCAAGTTATGCAGGCGGCCGAGAGGAATATGAGAGATGTTACAGAGCTGAATTATGACTTCAGAAATCCTTTTGTGGTTTGTGGGTACACATACACCCCAATATACCGGGGGCAGAAAGATGTGACTTGCCCTTACTGCAGTACACATTTTGTTCCGTCGCGGCAAGAGCAGCTTTGTACAGTTTGTGAGCTTGCAGAGGTAGGAGCTGATGCATCTGGTTTAATCTGTTCGCCACTACAGATCAGATGATCAGCCTTCTTGCCATGGCTTGTTCGTGGCTTTTCATTAGCAACACACATTAAGTCAGTGTGCGGCTTTCATCTCACAAACAAACAGGTAGGATTATCAAACAACGATGAGGTTTCATTCGAATTATATCTATGTTCTATATGTGTTTTGATTTTACAATCAGTTTTCTCAAACTCCCTCCCGCCTTTTTTTGTTTTTTTTTTTTCCATGGTCACAATTTTCTTTGTAATAAAGTATGTAAGATTTTGTACTTTCTCCATTCATACGACTTACGAGAATTTAGTGTACCTGATGCACTGGGTAAAATTTTATTTTTGCAGATGTAAACTTTTTGCTACTGGCATTTGTTTCCCTCCTCTCTTAGGGGAGGGGGGTGTATTCAATTGAGACTTTTAAATACTTTTATAGACTTTTATAAGTGAGTGACTTTTGTGGAATTCGTAGACTTTGAAGTGACTTTAATATATTTGTCATGAATAAATAAAAGTCTTCCTTAAATTTATGTAGACTTTTATTAAAGACTTCTGTAAATTTCTATAGACTTTCATTTTTTTTTTAAATGTTAAGCTAAATTTTATACACTATAATTAATATTATTTTAAGTAACTTCTCATATGTTTAAATTATCCACAATGTATATAATTAAAAACTCAAAGTATATTTCTCATGTCAATAAAAATATTTATTAACAAATATAAAAAGATTTAAGTCACCTCAATTAAATTAACGAATAACGTAAATTCCAAGAAGAATTAATAACATTTTAATAATGTTCAATAAAAAAATATCAAATATTCTCAAAATCACTCCACATATCAGCTGCAATAGTTCTCCTCCATGCATTAGCATTTTCTCTTTCTTGTTCTTGACTCTCAAAAAATAGTCCAAAATCTTCTTTTTCGTTAATTGATGAAGCCTCATTATCAGGTTCAACTGAAAATGGAGGAGCTGTTTTGAAAATTGTGAATCGTGATTTAAATATACCAAATATTCTCTCAACTACGTTCTTCAAGGAAGCATGTCGAAGAATAAACAACTTTTTTGCATTTTCAGAGTCATGACCCTGACCAGCAAAATCTTGAAGATGATAGCAGGTACCACAAAAAGGAGCTAAGAATTGACATCGATTAGGAAATCTACAATCTACCGAAAAATATTTACCTACACATAAATATTTGGACAATTAGCAAACTTATAACATGTATAATCATGAACAAGAAAAACATAAAATTAAAGAAAAATATACTAATGGCATTATAAAGTCGTACCTTGTAGCACTTTAAGTCCGTTTCTCCTTGTTAAAGTATCACTCAACACCTTAGAATCATGTGCCGATCCCTCCCATCCACTGAGTAAATATATAAATTCTAAATCAAAGTTACAAGCAGCTAAAGCATTTTGTGAAATTATTCCATGGCAATTTCTATAGCTGCTTGTATTACGTCCAGTTACCATTGCTGGAATATGAGTGCCGTCAATAGCTCCAATGCATTTCTGAAACAATAAAACAATACAAATAAATAAATAAATAATGAGAACACTAACAAAAATAAATAATTATAAATATAAATATAATAATAATAATAATAATAATAATAATAATAATTTCATTACTTACTTTAAAGTAAGGGTAAAATCTTGTACTTTCTCTTATTTTTTTCTGGCACTGCAAATACCGATTTAGCCATCATATCTACTGCAAATTTTTTTAATGTCTGTAAAATCTTGTTAAAACTTCGGCTGGTAGTGAAATGCGATCGACCAAATTTTTGATGAATTAAGCAATATCGAGTATTTTGACCAACAGTGAGTATGAATGTTGCAAGCATTTCTTCAATACAAATATACCTCGTATCCTGTAAGTGTGTTTTTCTCTAATGATGTTGCTTAATTTTAGAAACACATCGGGATACATTCTATAAACTTGTCGAAAGTTCTCTGGATCCTCTTTTAATATTTTATATATATAATTATATCCATATCTAGTTTTTGGTCTCCTAATTAGTGAACGTTTGACATGTTCACGACCCATATTAGTTATATGATCATTTAACACGTAGAGAATTGCTTGAATTGCCAGCCATGAATACCTAATGGTTTCATATAATGCTTCTTCCTTCTCATCTTCTTCAATTTTGGCCATCTCTATTTCATGATCTTCATGCATGTTGATATTAGACATTATATAAATTGAAGCACCTAAAGAAAAATTAAAACTTAAAGACATACACAAAGAAAATGATAATGTTATGTAAAAACGAAATAAGTATTACTAATTCAATATACAATCAATAAAAAACTCAAATACTGTAGAATTTGGTACTATTTCAAAGTTAAAAAATCCATAAACAATAGATTAACAATCCAAAACTATAAAATTTAGTACTAATCATGTCTGAAAAATGCTTCATTTCAATTTAAATATTATCCATTTAGAACGCTCTTCTGGTGTCATGTTCAAGAACTCGGACTTCTTTACTCTGTTATTAAGCAAATCAAGGGCCTTAAAACGAGCATCATCATCCAAGTTTGGGATTTTCTTGATAACATCCCAACAAGTATGCTCTCTAGTATCAATTGATTCAACAGTACGAGTGATCTTGTCAACAGTACGAGTGAGCTTGTCTATAACATCTGATTGGGTACTTTTGGGATCAGTCGAGTTAGATTTTGCTACAAATTCGGTTCTATTTCATTTTCGATTTGTTAGGGAAACCTCTGAACTTGTAGGCTTATGAGGTAATGATTGAGTAGATTGCCCAAGAGATGGTGACCGGTAAAAAATGTCTTGTTTATCAGTTTGTATAAATGCCTCGCTATTAAGATCATACGTAAAGTCATCTATTAAACCACCAATGTCTCTTCCTTCTTCTGTCTCTAATGTTCTTGCATCAGTGTCATCCCCTAGTGCAATTGCGTGTGTCCCGACAGCAGTTGCACTTCCAACTGCAATTCTCAAATCTTCATAATCCGCAAATGTGTCTGTGCGGTAACTTCTATCTCCAGGACGAGACTATCCAAGAAAAAAATAATTATAAGTGCTAACATATGAAACATAT
Source organism: Forsythia viridissima (assembly GCA_030279155.1). NCBI lineage: Eukaryota > Viridiplantae > Streptophyta > Magnoliopsida > Lamiales > Oleaceae > Forsythia > Forsythia viridissima. The sequence continues at coordinate 33,019,337 of CM059045.1, forward strand.
ACATTACTAATATTTTTAAATGATAAATACTTATTTTAATAAAAAAAAACTCACCGTAAAGTACTCATCCCATACTTCATCACTAGCAGTGAATTTTTTCGTCGTAGGATCCCATCCAAACTCAGAGTTATGACGCATAAGCTTAGAATATTTGTTGTACTGTTTTTTAAACCACTTCACACGACTTTTATATTGGACATAATTCTTTTCAATCCCAAGCTTTTCATTAAGATAGGGAAGTATATGTTTTTCTACAGTTATCTTGCTCAATAAGCCATTACTATTATGCCATCCACGAGTGGCAACATCAACCATGAGTTTTAGCAGTTCATTGCTCTCTTCCCATGTCCATTTTTCATATTTCTCCGTACCTCTTCCATGAACTTTGTCATTTCCTTGTACTGAATCTCCCATTAATTCTATTGCCAGATTGTACATGCAATGTATTAAAGAATTAAAAACTTATAAAATTTAGAATAGACTTTACATTACTTTTAAGAAAAAATAAATTATTACTTACGTGTTGAACAATGAGAAATAATCAAATAAAATAATTTCACTTTGTGAGCATATAATAAACAATAAGAAATAATCAAACAAGACAAACAAAAATAAAGTTGAAGTTGCTAATTTAAACAAATCCTTGATCTTCATATTTTTTAAGACGAAAATGAATTATAATTAGGCAAATTATAAATTGTTGCATCTAGGTGAAGAAGCTACATGTACACAAGAAATGAATAACTTAAAGGACTAAAAAACATGGAATGCACTAGGCGTCAGTGTCCAGATTTTGATGTTAGAATGTTGGCTAAATTGATTTCAAATTTGACATATAATATAGTCCACACACTTGTAATTATTATATAATTAAGTATTTATATTTTATATATTTTTCAATTAACAAACTAAAAGATGATTAACCAAAACATTATAATAATCTTTGTTAGCCTGTATTATAATAAAAGGTTCAAGATTGTTACGACCTAGTTGATATAATTTCGTAAAGTTTGTAATTTTCCCTATTAATGACGCCACGAAAAACTTTATTGAGGTCTGAATTCAATTGCCAAACCCTTCGCATAAAGGTATTGAATAAATTATAATAATTTAAGCAGATGTAGTACAATATCAAACTATCGCCGTGGAATAATTTCTAATAATAAAGCGAAAATTTTGACTCCCACCAAAATATTAATCAAAATACTGCAAATTCATCACACAACATATTCTCAATTTTTGGCCTAAGACAATGTACTTTGATATCAAAGTTTTGATTACTACAAATTCTAGATACAATTGCATATAAATTATTGAGTACAACAAATTCTTACCTGGAAGAGAAACGAAAAAAATCCTAGAAGTGAGAGAAAATAGGCCTTCTTTATTTTGTGGCTCTGGAGTCTTCACAAATCTCACGATAGACAAGAGACTTTTTTTAAGATTTGCTATTTATACTTTTCACTAAAAAGTCTCAAGAAGTCTCCCTGTAACTTATAAAGACTCCTATAAAATTTTAATTGAATACCCATGACTTTTAGAGACTTTAAAAAAGTCTTTTAAAGTCTCTAAAAGTCCCAATTGAATACACCAATACTTTTAGAAACTCTTAAAAAGTCTACATTGAATATCCCTAAACTTTTAAATACTTAAAAGACTTTAAAAGTCTCAATTTGAATACACCCCTTTAGTATACATGAAATGTATTAGGTACACAATAATTGATATGACTGAGTAATAGTATAATAAACAAGATTTTCTTTATTTTTATTAATTCCTTCATATTGTCTAGTGCAATTTAATCCTACAAACATGTTGGAAATGTAATTTGGATGTCTATTGGTTTCTAGTTGGTTAGTATGCATATTGAATTTAGGAAAAATTGCATATTTGGTCTCCAACTTTTTAAAAATGTTGGAGATATATCTCTAACTTTTAAAAATAATACCAAACAATCCCTAAGGTTTAAAAAATAGGTATGATATGTCGTTTATGACGAAATTGTCCTTTTCTTTAGATAAACAAAAAAAAAAAAAATTGATTGAAAATAACCACTCCAAAAATATAAAAAGTAATAAATATGTCACCTTCTTTATCAAACTTTAAAAAATTATAGGAAAATTTTCTTCAAAACAAATCAGTAATAAAAATAGTGGAATGGAATTAGAAAATCAAAAAATCCATGTCATTGGTAGGGATGGCAACGGGGCGGCCCTCCTTGTCCCGGTCTTGCCCCGCCCCCGCACAGATCCCGGCTTAAAGCGGGGTCGAATCGAGAACGGGATGGGACGGGACGGGGCGGGGCGGGGCACTCCCTTGCCCCGTTTATTTCCCCGTTCAATTTTTTTAATATTAAATATTAAAATTTCAAATTATTAAAAAAAACTTAAATATTAATATATTAAAAAAATATAACAAGATTACATTATTTATAGACAATTCTTTTCTAATATGAAGTATAGTTTTTCGATATGGGGCAAAATGTAATATCCTAGTAAAGTCCCAAGAGTAAATGTATAGAATGAATCCCACATCGAATTCTTCCCTTCAAGGGATTTTTTCATAAATAAACCACTTTTTTGAAAATAATTCCAATTCTATCAACTCAAAATTATATTAATTAATAAATTAATAAATTAAAATCAAATCTATACCTCAAAAGATATTTCCAAGTAAATTCACCCAAATTTGCCTCTTGAGTCCTTGCTTATTTGTACGATAAGTCATTCATCTTTATAATATTTTCACTTTAGTTCCTATACTTACTCTTTCATTTCAATTTCGTCCTCTTTTATTTACAACCTAAGTTCTTCAACTTTTAGATTTTTGCAACTATACTTTTATATCAATTTAGTCTTTTATGGTATCACTATTTGATATATATGTTACAAATAATATTGTGTATCAATGTTTGATACAAATGTTACAAATGATATTTTGTAACAATCTGTGTTACAAATTGAAATGTAAAATATCAGTGATACAAAATATCAATTCATGTAACATGTGTTGTGTAAAATAACATAATATAATATGTAAACATATTCAGTGATACAAAATATCATTTGTAACATCTGTATCAAACACTGATACACAATATCATTTGTAACATCTGTATCAGATCACAATACTAAACAGAAACTGTTACAACTATAAAACTAACTCTAAACTTCAATAAATTCGTATTAATATACACATTGAACTCTAAAAACTTATTGATACTATGTAACATCAGTATGATATAGATATGTAACACAATGTCAAATTTAACAAATAAAACTATTGATTTCATCATTTGTAACATACGTAACATCAGTGATACAGAATATCAATTCATGTAACATGTTATGTGTAAAATAATATAATATAATATGTAACATTCAGTAATAAATTCAGTGATATAAAATATCATTTGTAACATCTGTATCAAATAGTGATATTATAAATGACTAAATTGATATAAAAGTATAAATATGGAGACCAACTTGTAAAAATATAGAAGTTGAAGGACTTAAGTTGCAAATAAAAGAAGACAAAATTGAAATAAAAGAAGAAGTACGTGGACTAAAGTGGAGATATTATAAAGATGGAGGACTTATCGTGCAAATAATTAATTCCTTATTTTATTAATAAATATAATATTAATTATGTAGTATTTTTAAAATAAATTTGTTAAGTTGTTAAATTTGGAATTATTTTATGAAAGGGAGTGGTGGACCAATATATCATTAAATTAATAATAGATTTTACATTTTGATGGGCCATGAAATAGATTTGTGGTCTTTCAATTAATATATTTAAGGGAAAATTACCTAAAAGTCACCTCCAAGTGACTTGTTTCAAATTAAGTCAAAACAATTTTCAAAATTGTCAATAAGTTATACTTTTCAACAATTTTTCATATTAATTCCAAAATTATCCCTGTAATTCATATTTGCCCTTGACACTGTTCCCACCACCACCACCACCTACTTTCAATAATGGATTTCGAAAAAACTAACGACAGGAAAAAGCAGGAGCAGCGTCATAATTACAGTTTGGAGTATATAGAAAATTCAAGTGGGTATATTGAAGGGTTTTGCTGGATTGGGAGGATATGTTGTGATGCATTCTTCGGACCATGCGTCACTCATATTTATGGTTGCAGTCGGGCCAACAATGGTGGTCATTGCTCTAATGTTGAAGATCTTGTCGATTTGATCCACCTGTAATTACAATATTCACAGTGATTTTGTTTATTCTACTGTTTATCCCCATCACAATCCCTATCACGTTGTGTTTTTCTCAGGAAACAAGAGTACCAGCAGAAGAGACATTTCTATCAGAGTCAGAAATAAGAAGAACCTACGAAATATGAAGACGATACTCAAGAGATCATTTTTAGTGAAGTTGAAGATGAAAAACCGAAAGAAGTAGAAAGTGAGTATCTCCAATATTCATCACGTAGTATGAGAAATTCTGAATGAAAACCTGATTGTGGGCAGAGGTGGAGAAAATATTGATAAAGAGATTGAGGATATTGAAGAACAATTACATGTACGAGAATGTGAAGTTGCAGATGAAGTGGATGATGAAATTCCTCAACAAAAATGTATTATACAAAACAATATCACAAAATATTTCTTTGTGTTGTTAGTCATGTGTGTTGTTTGATACTGTATTATACAAAACAGTATCACAAAATATTATCATAATAGAAATGTCATAAAATTCGCATATGTGCTCAAAATTTTTATTATAATATGTTTTCGGAATGGTCTCGATGAGCCAGTCAAGCCCAGTGGCTTTGCCACTGTGTACGATAGATTTTAACCATTTGAGGTATTTTATTTAACTTAAAATGACAATCTTTATTTTTTCTTGTCAAAGTAGTATCATACATACTAAAACAGTATCACAAAAATATTATCATAGTAGAAATGACATAAAATTCGCATACGTGTTCAAATTTTTTACTATAATATGTTTTCGGAATGGTCTTGACGAACCGGTCATGACCAATGGCTTTGCCACTGTGTAAGATGAATTTTAACTGTTTGAAATCGTCTCTTTAACTTAAAATGACAATTTTTAATTTTTCTTGTCAAACCGGTATCATACATACTAAAACAGTATCACAGATAAATATATCTTAATATATTAGTATTATACATGAAAATATCTTAATAGAACAGTATCACATACACAAATTACAATCCAATTAAATAACAATATCATAGATTAAATAATAGTATCATAGGTTAAGATATTATCATAATAAAACAGTATCAAAGATAAAAACATGGTATAAGTATACCATATCACTTTATATAAATAAAATAGTATCATAGATTTGTTTTACTAGTTGAAGTAATTATATTATTTTTAAAATGCTCTATTAGTAGTACAAGTTCACTGATAATGTTTGCATTCAATAACATTATCATAGATTAAAATAGTATTATAGATGTTTTACTAGTTGAAGTAATTATATTGTTCTTAAAATAATACTCTATTAGTATTATAAGATCATTGATACTGTTTGCATTCAACAATATTATCATAGATTAAAACATTATCATATGTTAAATATTATCATAATAAAACAGTATCAAAGAAAAAAGCATGGTGTAAGTGTACCATAGCACATTATCTATACAAAACAGTATCGTAGACAAAAATACTCCATTGGTAGTGTAAAATAATAAGTTTAAACATTGTCATAAATAACAGTATCATATGTTAAATAACAGTATCATAGGTTGAAACATTATCATAATAAAATAGTATCAAATGTAAAAGCGTGGTATAAGTATATCAATGCAAATTATATAAATAAAACAGTATCATAGATAAAATAAAGAGATTGAAACAGTAATATAGGTTGAAACATTATCATAATAAAATAGTATCAAAGATAAAAGTATGGTATAAGTATACCAATTCACATTATTTAAATAAAACAATATCATAAATAAATAAAAAAATTGAAACAGTATCATATGTTGAAACATTATCATAATAAAACAGTATCGAAAATAAAAACATGATATATATATATATATATATATATATATATATATATATATATATATATATATATATATATATATATATATATATATATCAATTCACATTTATCTAAATAAAACAGTATCATAGGTTGAAACATTATTATAATAAAACAGTATCAAAGATAAAAGCATGATATAAGTATACCAATTCACATTAATTCAAATAAAACAGTATCATAAAACTATGCATATATTTTAATGGTTAAAGTAATGATACTATTTTAATAGATTGAAACAGTATCATAGGTTGAAATATTATCATAGATAAAACAGTATCATAAAACTAAGTACAAGATATTTTAATAGTTGAAGTAATGATACTGTTTTAATACAGTATCATAGGTTGAAACATTATCATAATAAAACAGTATCAAAGATAAAAACATAGTATAAGTATACAACTGCATATTATCTAAATAAAACAATATCATAGATACTAGTGGTTTAATATATCTACATATTAAAGGTATCTTAATATTTCACTATCATTAAAAACAAAGAAAAAAATCAACAAATTTCACTATCATTAGAAACAGTATCAAGCATTTTATATATTCTAACATAAAACCATAGCTTACAACAACTACATTATCAAAAACTAGTTGAATCAGTTCATCCAAACTCCATTCATTAACTGCATTGCATATGTTTCAATTAGAACAATATTTCAACATTTTCATGGTTATTTTTAACCGAAAATGGTTTCTTTATAAAAATAAAAAATAAAAAACTATGTTCGCCATTGAAAGAGCAGTCTTCGAATTGTTTGTATGCGGTTACAAGTTACAGTGAGAAGAATCAAACACAAAAAAAAGATGAAAATTGCTAAAAGTAAATAGAGAAGTTTCTAAACAGGTAGTGAGATAAATTCGTGGGTTTTTACGTGTTTAAATTACAGTTTTTGCAATTGAAGGGCATATTGGTCTTTTAGTAATAAAGTATGACTTTAGTTGAATGACTTTTTAGCCCAACATTGCATTAACAGTGATCGGCCCAAAATTTTCCTTATATTTAATCCATTAGTTTTTTATATTTCTATTTATATAATGTTATAATTATAATAATAAGTAAAAAATAATAATTGAACCGGGTCGGGTCCAGGGCGGAGAACAAGGTCTCCAGCCCCGCCTCGCCTCGCCTCGCCTCGCCTCGCTTTGATTCTCCGATTAGTCGGGGATTCTCCGCCTCATTCGGAGTGGGTCCCTGCAAGGATCGGGGCATCCGGGTTGAATTGACATCCCTAATCATTTGCTGCCACGACCACCACCACTCAAATCGTCGGCCATTACCGCCACCGCCACCTAAACATTAGAAAATCATTCTCTACATCCTCCCAAAACTCCACGACCAAAATCCACTGTTCCCTCCATTGACTGCCAACCGCACACTATCATTGGAAGAGAAACAAAATACAAAATGGATGTGATGCAAGAGCAAGATCAAAATGTTGAAAATCGGTTCCAAACTTCAGTTGAAAACTGGATCTGTAATTTCAATTTAGCCTCATTTTCTAAACAACTTTCTTGAGAAGAAGACCCCATTAATGGCTTATTTTCCATTTCTTGGACCTTTTTCATGGCTGCTCTATGAAACTTAAGGGCAGTGACAATTTCTCTTTTGGCTTTATAAAAGATCTACCATGTCTATTTTTTTTTAAATGTTGGGATGTCTTGTGCTATTTTTAAAGATTAGAGGTATATTCCTAACTTTTTTGAAAGGTTGAGAACCAAATATACAATTTTTTCTTAAATTTATTATTACTGATGATACTTGATATTAAACACGATTGTATTGGATTCTTACCAATTATCATATGTTATAATATTTTGTCTTTCTTCGTTATTTTGCTATATTTATTGAGATTGTGTGACTTCTGTAAATGCAAATTGTATGTAGGTGATGTTTAAAATTGCATAAAAGAACATTTTTGAAATGGAGTGAACGATGCGTTAAGTGATTTGAACATAGGCTATGTAGACAACGTTTTCCATTAACAAGAAAGATACGATATTAAAATTAACATAATATGTTACATCTACAATAAGAAGGGCAATGTAAAACCCTTTAAAATAATCTCAGAAACCGACACCAGGTTTAGAGCAATTTTATTGGTTCATTTTTTTTTAAAATAAGAAATTATTTATTGTTACCACCAAATTTTGATAAGGCCTCTAGGTTTAGCAAGGACCTCGCAGGCCTAGTAGAATCCTTGTAAGCCTCGTACGCTATTGCCAATACCAACACAGCCTATAAAAGCCTTCGCCGCTTCTAACAAGCCTAGGCCCCTCATCAATATTTTTCGCGCCTCACGGAACCCATGGGCAATCTGATATCTTGGGACATATAAAGTGATATCTCAAGAAAAGATTGTGTTTGATTCTCATATGAACTCAGAAGGAACTAAATCTCAATCTCCATCAATATTGGAAATCAATTCAGATAAAGATGAAAATCTAAAAGATCGTGTTCACATCCAATTATCCCTGATCTCATATGGAAATAAGATCCGATCAGATGTCTAATTGATTGCTTACCCAAATCAATTAGAACTCTAAACCTATAAATACAACATCTCTTATCATTCTAAGGTACGCATTATCCTCTACTCTTAAACTCTGCTCAAATTTCTGCTTGCTTGTCTCTCCCACACCCAAACACTTTTCCTATATTATTTTTATACCGACAGTTAATTTGATCGTTGGAGTACCAACGATCGTCGGCCTCTTTTTCCTCGGTGATCTTGGTGCCTAGCGATTGTCCTAGTGTGCAGGTAACATACAAGCTGGCATATGATTGACTAGAGATCTATTGACACGTGAATAGTACAGATTACGAGGTCAACAAATTGGCACCGTCTGTGGGAAACAAAAATACGTTACACAACCAATATCTCTTTGGTAAAACGTGTTTTCTATCGAAAAGAGCATGGCAACAGACAATTCTCAAGAAGAAGATATTGAGTCCCACCACACGGACCAGCGGTAGGAAAGCGTTCAGGATCTCTAAAACGTACCCCGCCACTGGATGAGGAGACAACGATAGAGACGGACGACCTAGCAAGATATTTTTTGGACTTGAAAGAGGACAACGCTCGAATGAAGGCGGTGATTGAGCGGTTCAGAAATCAATCTCCAAAATCTGGACATAAGCCTAACCGTGATTGGTGAAGCCCTTCGATATCTGGCTCAATCGAAAGCCATCGATCTCAGGATGATCCGCCAATATCAGATGGTCAGAATCCTCGGAACCTGAATCCAAGGCCCTCGCACGACAACCAACACGAAAACCTCTCCCAGTACAGAAAAACCAGCCGGCCACATCTGTCAGTGTATTTGACAAGTTGGGGGTTAGGTCCTCTATAGCACAGCCTCAATCATTGAGTAGCAGGCCCCGTGAGCATAGCAAGGCTCGCCCGAAAGTGAAGAGAGACCCAAAGGTTATGAATGTGAGGCCCGAGGATAAAGGCTGGAATGATCTTGTGACCTTGACGAAGATGACAAGAACCTTCAATTCTCCAAGGAACTAAAGGCTAGAGAACTCTCCCACCGAATTCAAAATGTCCCCTATGGAGAAGTACAATGGAAGAGGTGATCCCACGGACCACATCAATGTGTATAAGACGAGGCTACAATGATATATCCCGGTAGTCAAGTGTAAGAACTTTCACACCACCCTCGTCTCTGATGCGAAGAGGTGGTATAACAAGTTGAAGTCTAGGAGCATTAAGAGCTGGCCACAGCTGAAGCAAAAATTCATCAACACCTTCATTGGCAACAAGACGATGATAGCTGATGTGGCCCAACTCCACGACATTTGACAGAAAGAGGAAGAATTAGTGAATGGATACTTCAAGATATTCAGCAAAGTCATTGATAAAATCGAGAACGTCACCAATGACAAGGTGCTAGATGCACTGATAATCGGGTTCCACATACGAACCCCTTTCTGGAGAGACGTCTAGAATAGAGAGCCCAAGGCGTATACTCTATTGGTGGACCTGATCTAGCGAGAGATTTGCTCGAAAGAAACCATCGAGAATAGAGAAAAAGTTGAAAGATAAAAATGAGAGTGCTACCGCTGTGAAGGATGACGTTCTCCCGAGCCTCGCACCAATCGCTACTAAAGGTTCAATCAAACTAAGATAATCTTGACGCCCCACCTGGACTGCCAACGAAGGTCTCTCCACCACCGATTCCTCATCCCAAGTTCTGTCGCATACACCAGACTCAAAATCATAACACAGAAGACTGCCTAGATGTGTGAGAACTGATTGATCGAATGAATCAGCGACAAGGGAAGAGTAACCGCCCGGCATGAGAAGATGGGTACCGTCCAACCAAGGGCGAGGAACTCAACCACAGTGCCAAGACGACAACCCTCTCTGCAACAGAAAGGATGACAGGAACATGGATCCACCTAGACAGGACGAATCCGGGCCCTACATTAGAGGACATACAATAAACTCACGATGAAACTATGCTAAAGCAGTAGGAGATGAACCAATAGAAAGCTGACCTATGGCCCCACCTATCACGTTTACGGAGGAGGATGAGGCTGGTGTTTACTACCTACATTGTGATGCCTTGGTAATTCACGACATTGTCGCTAGAAACTGGTTAGGAAGAATGTTGGTGGATAATAGCAGCGCCGTGAATATCCTATTTAGCAGCGCCTTCGACTAAATGGAAGTAGACCATGAGCTGACAGCCATCTCAGAGCCATTATTTGGCTTCACGGGAGACAGCCTCATCCTACGAGAAAAGATCACCCTCACTATGGATTTCGAAGAGCCCCCATGCCACGTAAAGAAGTTGATGGAATTCTTGGTGGTGGACACCCGTTCTGCCTACCATGGGGTCCTCGGCAGGCCTGCGCTCAAAGATTTACAAGTGGTCACCTCCATCCATCACTTGGCAATGAAATTTCCAACACCAGGCAGAATCGCCAAGGTCCAAGACAATCAAACAGAGGCAAGGGCATGCTACATGAATGCACTTCAAAAGGTAGCAACGCACGAATGCACTTCTCCCGCAGTCATGACTATACAAACTGAGGCGATGGTTATTAACCAAGAGAATGGTGAAGAGGACATGGTCCTCAATGAGGGCTTCGACCCTCGGATCATAGGTTCGGATTCACTAGCTTTACCGATGGAAGAGTTGGAGACATTCTCAGTGAACCCCTCATACTCCTCCCAAATGCCACAATTAGGACAGAAACTAGAAGATGGATGCAAGAAAAACTCAAATGGTTCTTGCGTGAGAACGTAGATGTTTTTACGTGGAAGCATGACGACATGGTGGGGATAAGCTCATCTGTAGCTTGTCACGCCCTGAAAGTGGACCCCAATGTGCACCCCAAGATACAGAAAAGAAGACCTCTGAGCACCGAGTGATATGGCACCCTAAAGGAGAAAGTGGACAAATTTCTAGCCAACGAATTCATCCGAGAAGCGGTCTACCCCCAATGGATGTCCAACCCAGTGTTGGTTAAGAAAAATAACCACAAATAGAATGTGTGCATAGACTTCTCTAATCTAAACCAGACATGCCCCAAAGACAGCTTCTCTTTGCCGTGCATCGATCAGTTGGTCAACGCAACTGCCGGTTACAAACTACTCAGCTTCATGGACGTCTATTCCAGTTACAACCAGATCTCCATGTTCGCAGGAGACGAGGAGCACACATTTTTCATAACAAATTAAGGGCTATACTATTACAGGATGATGCCCTTCAGCTTGAAGAACGCTGGAGCAACTTACCAATGATTAGTCAACTGCATGTTTGCAGAACAGATCAGAAACACCGTGAAGGTCTATGTTGATGACATGCTCGTAAAGAGTGTGAATGCCAATGATTATATCAGACACCTAGAGGAAATGTTAGGAATTCTCCGCAAATACGAGATGAAGATCAACCCCCTAAAATGAACTTTTGGAGTTGCGTCGAGAAAATTCTTGGGCTACATGGTGAATCAGTGCGGGATAGAAGCTAACCTTGAGAAGATTATAGCACTCATCGACATGCGCTCACCATCCTCTCCCAATGAGGTCTAGAGCTTTACGGGAAGGTTGGCAACCTTAAATCGATTCATATCGAAAGTAACTGATCGGTGCCTGCCCTTCTTCCAAACCATCAAGGGGGAAAGAGGTACTAATTTGAGATAAGGGCACGACACAACTCCTGATCTACTATGTGAATAAAGCCCTACAAGAAGCAGAAATGAGGCACCCTGATATGGAGAAGCTCGAATTATACCTAATAGTCACACTAAAAAAGCTTCGGCTGTACTTCCAGGGACTCAAAGTCGATGTTCTGACAAACCTCTCTTTGAGACAAATCCTCCAAAAGCCAGACACCTCTGGAAGGCTAATGAAGTGTTATGTAGAGTTAAGCCAATTCGAGATTTTCTACAAGCCCAGGTCATCCATAAAAGGTCAGGCACTGGCAGATTTTATAGTTGAGTTTGCCCACATTCCCGAAGGATTCTACGAGGCCAAGGTGCTGGAGGTACCAACATGGAAACTATATGTTGATGAATTCTTAGGCGATGCAGGAGCAGGAGCAGGAGCAGGAGCAGGAACGGAGATCCAACTAATTAGCCCCGATGGCCATAACCTCAACTGTGCACTTCACCTAGAATTCAAAGCCTAAAAAAATGCCACCGAGTACGAGGTACTCCTCGCTGGTTTGAGGTTAGCGCATGAGATAAAGGTTAGAAAAATCCAAATCTTCAATGATTCGTAGCTGGTTGTTAGTCAAGTTAATGGGATTTTCATGGCTCGCGAACAATCCATGGTGGCCTACTTGAATAAGGTCAACGATTTCCTAGCTAACTTCGAAGAGTTTGAGTTGCTCCAAATCCCAAAAGTTGAAAATGGTTACGCCGACGCCCTCTCCAAGTTGGCAAGTTGCAAAGACTCCGACATGATGAAGATATTCCGGTCGAAAGGATTAGCCAACCAACCACTGATGAGGCTTCACAACAGAATGATAGTCAGTACGTCACCTAAATGGATGAGAGAAATCGCTGCGTACCTCACCAACCAGATTTTTCCAGACGACAAGGATGAAGCTTAAAAACTTTGCAGAACGGCCACGAAGTTCGTACTACGTGATGGAATCCTATACAAAAGAGGATTTAGTCTACTACTCCTACGGTGCGTTACCAAAGATGATGCTAACTATATCATGTAGGAGATACATGAAGAAGTCTGCGGTAATCATACAAGAGGGATGGCTCTTGCGCATAAGGCCTTAAAACAAGGATACTACTAGACGACTATGAAGAAGGACTCACACACCTTTGTAAAGAAATGTGACAAGTGCCAAAGATTCGCCAATGTGCCAAAACTCTTAGCTCAAGACCTCACTCCGGTTACCATTCCACGGCCTTTTGCCAAATGGAGGACCGACTTCATTGTTCCCATGGGTAGGGGCGGCGTCAAGTTCATGGTAGTGGCCGTAGACTACTTCGCCAAGTGGTCCGAGGCCGAGCCCCTAGCTAAGATCATGGAGAAAAATACATGGAAGTTCGTGTTGAAAAATATAATTTGCCATTTCAGGATCCCTCACTCCCTCGTCTCAGACAACGGTACACAGTTCACTAGGAAAAAGTTTAACTCGAACTGCGAAGAACTTGGAGTTAGAAGAGATTTCTTCACCCCCTACTATCCCCAGTCCAATGACCAGGTGGAGGTCGTCAATAAGATTATCAAACACACGCTGAAGAAAAAGTTGGAGTCCGCCAAAGGAGGATGGGCCGAGGAACTCTCTGAGACCCTTTGGTCATATCGAACCACCTCCTAGACAACGACCGGTGAAACCCCTTTTGCCATGTCATATGGGGCAGAGGCAATGATCCCCGTAGAGGTAGGGATGTCCTCCCTGAGGTGCTTGCATTTCGACGAAGTAGTCAACAAAGACTTTCATAAGATAAACCTCGACCTACAAGAAGAGAGGCATGCAAGTTCATAGCTAAGTACTACAAGTTCACAGCTAGAGAGGCATGTAAGTTCACAGCTAGATAGTTTATCAGAGGAAGATGGCTAGGTACTACAACTCTAAAGTCAGGAACAAGGGCTTCCAAGTCAACGATTTCATCCTAAAAAAGGTCTTCCTTTCTAACAGAAAGGTAGGACCTGAAACCCATGGACCCACATGGAAGGGACCATATAAGATCATTGAAGTAATTCGGCCCGGGACCTACAAGTTAGAAGACTCTGAGGGGAATGATACAAAGCACCCCTAGAATTCATACACACTACCATTAGGTTTTGCTTACTAGCGTTGAGTCACATAACATTTCTACTTTCAATTTTATTAAAAGATGGTCAAATTCAATTAAATCTCAGTTGGTTGTAAGATAAAGCTCTATCTCATCAAGATTACACTAAGAGAAACGAGGTAGCGAGGGAGTTTGGTACGTGGCCAACTCCTTAACTCGTTGGGTAAACCACTTAACGCGTGCAAATACAAACAAGAAACGATGCAACAAGGGAGTTTGGTTCGCAGCCAACTCCTTAACTCACTGGGTAAACTACTTAATGCGTGCAAATGGAAACGAGAAACGAGGCAACAAGAGAGTTTGGTTCGTGGCCAACTCCTTAACTCGCCGGGTAAACTACTTAACGCATGCAAATACAAACAAAAAACGAGACAGCGAGAGAGTTTTGTTCGCGGCCAATTCCTTAACTCACTTGGTAAACTACTTAACACATGCAAATACAAACAAAAGACAGGGTAGCGAGGGAGTTTGGTTCGCAGCCAACTCCTTAACTCGCTGGTAAACTACTTATCGCATGCAAATACAAATAATAAACGAGTCAGCGAGAGAGTTTGGTTCATGGCCAACTCCTTAACTCGTTGGGTAAACTACTTAATGCGTGCAAATACAAATGAGAAATGAGGCAGTAAGGGAGTTTGATTCGCGGTCAACTTCTTAACTCGCTAGGTAAACTACTTAACGCATGCGAATACAAATAAGAAACGAGGAAGTGAGAGAGTTTAGTTCGTGGAAAATTCTTTAACTCGCTTGGTAAACTACTTAATGCGTGCAAATACAACCATGAAACAAGGCAGAGAGAGAGAGAGAGTTTGGTTCGCGGCCAACTCCTTAACTCGCTAGGTAAACTACTTAATGCGTGCAAATACAAATGAGAAACGAAGCAGCAAGGGAGTTTGTTTCACGGCCAACTCTTTAACTCGCTGTGTAAACTACTTAACGCGTGCAAATGCAAACGAGAAACGACCTTTGCATCGGCCATCTCTTCTTACACTTGAGCTTCTCCTCAGCTCGTCTCTAGGCGTTGTCAGCAATCACTTGTATTGATTCAGCTTTCAACACCCTGTACTCAACTTGCTGTCTTCACTCCTCGACGAGTTCGAGCTTGGAATGGAGGGTTTCGTTCTTAGAGCACAGCTGGGTATTCTCGTCCGTAAGCTCCCTGGTCTTGGCCTCCACCATCCCGCTCATTTTCTCGAATTTGGCCAGAGCATTGTACAGCTCGTAGTTTAGTACATGACTTCGAATGGTATTCATTTCTACCATTTTTATCAACTCTGGTAGAGTTGCTCGCTTAGCCGCTTTCTTCTAAGTGGAAGTCCAATACTTGTGGATAAAAGTTACCGCCATAGCAAAAGGGATGAAGAGCATTTCCAGAACTGCTAGGTCCAGCTCATCTTGGCGGGACCTAATGTTGATATACTCGGTCCTCCTGAAGAAATTGGAAGGAGGAGTCCACTCTCCACCTGGGGGAGAAGGAGTCCGCCCTTCAGTCCTTTAAGAAGAAGCCCACTCTCCACATCGAGGAGAAAAAATCTACCCTTCAACCCATTGGGAGAGAATCCACTCCTTAACACTCCATATCATTGAAGGAAAGTCCACTCTATACCTTGATTGGGAGTCTACACTACACCTCGAGAAGAAGGAGTCGACCATTCAGTTCTCTGAGAATGAGTCAACTCTCCACCTCACCTGCATTCCTCTTCTGCCCACGAGCCCAGCCATCCTCCTTGGGGATCCCCTTTCCTTTGTCTTGTCTAACACTCTGTGAAGAAAACAAAGGTTCTTGGAGGTAGAAGAAGATGGGGCATTTACAACTGGCTTTGGCACCAAAGATACAGCCACGACAAGGACCGGTGCTGTACCTAAAACTGGAGACAACAGATACAGGGTTGCACTTCTGTTATCATCTTCATCTTCATCTTCATCAGTACTAAAGACGGGGATACTTGTGAAGCCATACTTATCCATTGAAACAAAAAAAAACCTTCTTTTTCATTTTCCTTTCCCCAGAAAAGGTTGATTTCTACAAAGAAAATGCTTGAGTTCTAGGAAGTTTTGTAAAGGTAGAACTAGAAATGAAGGGTTCCATGGGTTTATATAATCTCGGAATCACCAACTCATTCAAAGGTTTTCAATTCGCAAGGAACCACAGAAAGGAACATACTCCATCGACATAACAGCTTCGGTCAAGCGAGTTTTCAGCAGCCAACTCTTCGACTTACAGGATAAACTGCTCAACGCATACACCTGGAGAATGTGTGGTTCGTGACCAAAATAATTCAAGGCTAGAAGGTCAATTGAATAAGTGTTTTCATTGATAAAAATAGAGCATACAAAGCAATAACACTTAAAAAATGAGGTCATTCATTTTCATTGATAAGCACGGAGCATAACAGAAATGACAAAAATGCAAAAATACAAGCCCTAGTGCCCCATCACCACTTAAGGGTCGACACAAAGAGGACGCTACCCTAGGCCTCTAAGTTCTAATGGGCCTCTAAAGGATGTGCTTCGACAAAAAGGACTGCAGGAACTTTTGATTGAGTGGCAGGAGGGGCAGGAGAAGGTTGTGGCACCTCGGCCACAAGGAAGAGAGGTCCCACTCGAGATGGACGAGCTTAATCTTCTCCGTCAACTGATCTCTGCTAGCGTTCATGAACAGTGCAGCTAAGCAAGAATATTCAAGCGTACTTGGAAATTTCTTCCTATACTCCCTCACTATCCTTGCCTCCGGCTCTGCCTCCGCAACTGAGTCCTTGGCCGTCGCCAACTTCTCTTTTAGCCTCGCCAAATCTGTCGTTGCCTCAGTCAAAATAGTAGATCCTTCTCAAGGACCATAGCATCGAAGTCGTAGTTGACTGAGGCAATTTTCTACTCTGCAGCCACTGCCCTCTCTTTTGTTCGCCTTCAGGCACGTTCAGCCCCTTCTTCAGGCTTTTGGCCGATTGAACCCTATTATCCACCTGTCGCATATCTTCGGCGATGGCCTCCAGTTTTGTTTTCAAGATGGCTTCAGTCGAAGCCAATGCCTCTACCTTATACTGCAAAGCCTCGTTCTTAGACCCATAGTTTGGTGTTCATCAAACTCATCACCTTGAGGTCTTCGGTAAGTTTATCGACCCTCGCGTCAGATTTTTCGAGCTTGTCTTCAAAACCGACAACAACGTTGAAGAGTTCGTTGCTTAGAATGAAGCTGTAGACATTGTTCATCGTCGCCATCGTGATTAGCTCCGACAACGAAGCTTGCTAAGCGGCCTTTTCCCACAAAGGCGACCAAAATTTATAAACACAAGCTGCCAACTCATTGACGGGAGAAGGCAGCATCTCCAAAACCGACGGATCAAGCTCCTCCTTCCGGGAGGCGACATTTATGCAATTGGCCCCCTCAACTATCTTTTTAGTAGATGGATGAGTGTCATTAGTCTCTGGATGGCTGGCCTCCTCCGTTTGCCTTGCACGCCGGGCATCTCTCATCAAGCCCTCGCCAAACAACAATGATGCCTAGTGTTTCCTCACCTCGCTATCTACTTCCTCGGTTGCAATCCATTTTCCTTTCTCTTGATAAGAGGAGCGAGCAGGGGGTGGAGAAAGTTTTCTCCGAGGAGAACAAAGAGCTGGCAATGCCTGACGTACAGGCGAGACCAGTGGAGAAGGTGCCATGAATTGAAGAGGAACTGCCTCGAGCACCCCAACAAAGGTTAGACAGAATAGCCCCCTCGTCGTTTTCCTCATCTTTGTCCAATGAAAACGAAGGAATATTACTGAAAGAGACAAGTTACAACTTGACGTAGAAATGGCTCAAAACCAAAAAAGACGAGCTAAACCTACCCATTAGACTGTAACGTATCAAATAATTGTTGTCCTTGAGCAAGTTATTCAATCTCTTGAACTCGCTGCTCAAACCCTGAATCTTAGCCCAAATTGCCCTCAACGAAGATTGCTCTTTCCTAGGTATGGCCAAGTTATTCAATCTCTTGAACTCACTGCTCAAACCCTGAATCTTAGCCCAAATTGCCCTCAACGAAGATTGCTCTCTTCTAGGTATGGGCAGTTTTCCACAAACTGCAAATGAAAAGAAAAATGAGTAAGTCAGGTTCGATGTAAATAAAAGAAATGATGTACCAACACTCACCAATTCTCTCAAAATGGCGAGGGATGGATACTTCCGGACAAGGTTCATCCGACAGAAATTCTCAGTCCCCACCAGCAAAGAAGAATGAATCTTTCCACTAGGAGACCTTATTGGGACTGTCAGTCGCCATTCTCTATCTCTATCTCGACCTCGACGACATGTTGTACCATCCACCTGACTGATAGGGGTGGTAAATTATTTCGAAGGCCTCTGTCGGCATGTCCCCGCTGGCCTTTGTTATCCTCAAACAAGAAGGCTACAACCATATGTCCCCAAATATTTGGAGTAGTCAGGGTTGTCAGCTCTCTCATGGGCAAGGGGAATGAGAAGATGAATCGTCTTAGGAATGACATATGCTACTCTTAACATCCCCAGATCTCCCTTCTTGAGCCCGCTTTGAATCAGGGTTTCCGACTGTGCCGAAGATGTGAGTTCCTCGTCCAGTTGACGAGTGGCTGGAGCATCCCTTTGATGCAACCAAGCCCTCATGGCCGGAGGCTTACCATCCTTAGATTTTTTCCTATCCTGTTGATCAACCTTAGACTTTTCCTTCAATGAAACTCCTCTCTGTGCTCCACTAGTAGAAACGGCACTAAAGTAGGTAACCGTTGGCCTCATCATTATATCTTCGTCATGATCAGGCGAGGTCGAAACCTTGCCCATTATTTCAGGATCTGTGGGCAGATCTTCTAAACGATTCTGGGAGTCATCGCCTTTCGAACTCATTATCCTTAACCAATTGGTAGCAATAAGGAATCAAGAAAACCCACCAACCAGAGAGCAACAACAATAGTGACAGGAGAACAGCAAAAGAGGACCAGAAGAAACCTAACAACGCGCAAAGAATAACAGAAAGAGAACCCTCGGACTTTACCTAAACAAATGAACTTGTGTTGAAAAATCTCGCCTGAAAGCCTAGAAGCTCTACCAGAATTCTCTGTGAACTTGAGAATGACAAATAGCAATAAAGAAAGAAATGAAGAAGGGGCTGGGGTTTAATTATGGCAAAAATCCTCACCTCCAGCCATTGATCAGGACTCAGGCAATCTAGACCGTTGATGGAGAAGACATGTGGCAAGCTAAAGTAAGTGGCGGGAATTTGAAATGCTCTAAAAACATTCAATAAGGGGCGCGCGCATGATACGTGTGCCAGTCTCAAGCCACTAAACCCACGCCCATCATTACAGACACATGACTGCAAGTCTCATCAACTCTTAAATATAACACATGCCAGAATAGCGCCATGTAGACCCCACTCAACTTTCAAAGATAACAAAGATGAAGCCCTCACCTACCATGATTAAACAGGCTTCAAGCTCAGGAGACTGTAGGCCTCACCCAATTTTGGTAAGGCCTCGTAGGCCCAGTAGAATCCTTGTAAGCCTTGCACACCATTGCCAATACCAATAGAGTCCATAAAGGCCTTCGCCGCTTCTGACTGGCCAGACCCTCCATCAATATTTCCCAAGCCTCACGGAACCCATGGGCAATCTGATATCTTAGGACAGATAAAGTGATATCTCAAGAAGATATTGTGTTTGATTGTCATATAAACTCAGAAGGAAACTAAAACTCGATCTCCTATTAATTGGTAACACGATAATGGAAATCAATTCAGATAAGGATGAAAATATAAAAGATCGCGTTCACGTCCAATTACCCTTTATCTCATAAGGAAAGAAGATCCGATTAGATGTCTAATTGATTGCTTACATAAATCAATTAGAACTATGAACCTATAAATACAACATCCTTTATCATTCTAACGTACGCATTAATTTCTACCTTTAAACTCTGCTCAAATTTCTTCTCGCTTGTCTCTCCCACACCCAAATATTCTCTCTATATTATTTTTGTACCGGCAGTTGACTTGATCGTCGATGTACCAACGATGGCCAACTCCATTTTCTTCGGTGATCTTAGTGCCTAACGATTATCCTAGTGTGCAAGTAACATACAAGCTGGCAGAAGATTGACTAGAGATCTGTTAACACGTGGATAGTGCAGATTACGAAAATAACAAAGGGCAATGTAAAACCCTTTAAAATAATCTCAGAAACCGACACCAGGTTTGAACAATTTTATTGGTTCATTTTTTAAAAAAATAAGAAATTATTTATTTAATTTTTTTAATAATTAGGTTGACTTTGATTTGACCCATTTTGATTAGTTACTTTTTTTCCAATCAATATTCATCTTTATTTGATCTTTAACCACTTTTTTTTTTAATCAATAGTCAGAGTCAAATACAATTATACATTCAAACCCAAAATAGAGCATTTCGTACCCCCACAACCACTAGATTCAAAATATCAAGCAATGATTTACGTGAAGGGAAAAGTATAATTATGGATGCATCTCAAAGATATTGTAAGTTTGTAACCCATCCAATCAAAAGAGAGAAATGTGTCAGTGTCAGGATTGTAATTTCCCAAATCAAATTCTTTTGACTATATTAAAAGAAATAATAATGATATTAATACTCGCTCACTATGGATAGTCATATTGCTTAATTGGAATAAACAATTACACCAATTGATTAATGCCACGTAGACTGACTACGAGTCATGAGAGACTATTAATAACATTATTCATAGTAAAACCAACCTTAGGTATATAAAGAAGCCCCGAACCCGGTATTTTCCTGTACCCAGATCCAAATTCTCGACCTGTTACGCCCTAATCCTACGTGAAGTATTCTGGAAAGGTCAAGGTCAACACTAGGAACCCGTCACACTCCATCCGAGGCTGTTTCCCTCATGTCCGAGGCGGTTTGCTAGAAACGGCTGAGGCGATTGAGTGTCCAGGAAGCTCTTCTCCTGAAAAACCCATCATTTGACCATGACAAGACTGAAGGGACTGCCTTCCAAGACGTCTTGTCACAGTCATAGCCCCTTAGTTTGCAGCTAAAAGTGACTTCCTGATTAATGCTAATGACGTAACACCAAAGATGTGACTCAAGAACCCTTCAGATGGAGCCACGTGTCGCACATCGAAGGGAACCATTCTGTAAAATTTTCCTATAAATACTAAGCTCATTTCCACAAAAAAAGGATGTTGAAATATTACTCTCACAAGAAATATCAAGTCTTCCATACTAATTATTCTTCAAGTGTTATAACTTATAACCACCTGGGAAATCGTTGGTTAGAGGCCATCAAGCTATTACCTCTCACATAGTGTGTTTCTCTTTATTCTTTGTTACCTACCCACCCGAGCCTAGGCATATCTGCGTAGTTGAATAAACTACATGGCAATTCAAGTAAGAAGAGAAATACACATAGGAAGAGGAAGCGTGGGGTTCCTGTTGGCAGCTATTTTTGGAGGTCAACAGATTGGCGCCGTTTGTAGAAATCTGTAACAAAAAAGCTTTAGCTTCCTTGAACAAAGGAATCTCCCTGGGCAAGGGATTAACCGGCCCACAAAATGAACGGAAGCAACGAAGATTAAAATCCAAGGAGAACCAGGCCCGCAACGGACAGAGAAATCGTGGCGGGTGCAATAGCTGAAAAGGCTCCTCAGAGGAGGCGTGGAAGAAGACCCCCCACCACCCTAGAGCGAGAGATGAGGACGATGGCTACCAGCGTGAGACAGCTGGCCCAACACCAGGCCCAAATGCAAGGATATATCCAGATGATGCAAGGGCAAGGTGGGAATCACCGTCAAGAATTGGTCGCCCGATCTAGATGAGGAGTAAGAAGTCAATAGCGGTCACCTCTATGGCCCTCAAATTCAGGGAGAAGCTTCACACGTTGGGACATACGTGGAAGCAGCCAACCCCTCAGTCGTTGGCAGGAAGCCCCAACCGACGATGTCTGCCAGTGTATTCGAAAGGCTGGGTGAACCTAGAAATAGAGAATGGCCTCGAGAAAATGAACCGAGAAAAGAACAACCTCTGAGTCCCCCTAGAAATAGGCAGAAAATGAGGGCAAGAGAGGCAGAAGTCAAGGGAAAATTGGGCTTCCAACAGGCGACGCATCCAAAGCCCCAACACTACGGGGAAGAACAGCAGGCACAGTGCCTCCCACAGCACCCTCCAGAAGCAAACGTTAGGGGAAGAGACTCGGTGCCGGCAAGATCGTATGAGATAGACGACGACGACGAGAACTTTCCATTTTCAGTCGGGATCTGAAACGTATCCGTCCCCTACGAGTTTCGTGTGCCCAAGATTGCCTCCTACACCAGCAGGAGTGATCTCTTGGACCATGTAAACACGTATAAGACAAAAATGAGCCTCAGGGGGGCTACCCCGGCCCTGAAGTGCAGAGCTTTCCACCTCACCTTGGCGGAAGGGGCGAAGCGATAGTACAACAAGCTAGTCGCAGAAAGCATTTCCAACTGGCCAGAACTGAAAAAGACATTCATAAATTACTTCTCATCACAGAAGCCTGCATCGGCCCCAGTCCAACGCCTCCATGACGTAAGGCAGGCTCCAAGCGAGCCACTACAGAGTTACTTGGGCCACTTCAATGAAGAGATGTTGTTCTGTGAAAGAATAACAGACGTCGAGGCCTTGTCTGCCCTAAAGGCAGGACTAGATATGAACCTTCCGTTCTGGAGGGATGTCCGCAACAAAAACCCGACCACCTTTGACCAGCTGGTGGAGATGATCACTGAGGAGATAACCAACGAGAACATGATCCTCCATAGGAATCGAGGTGGATTGGGAGCTAACCCAGCCTCTAGAGCCGGGTATGTCCAAAACCCCAGTAGACCTATTATCCAACACAATCCACGGCAGAGAAACTACCCGTCTGACCCAAATGTTGGAATGAGCTATGTGGCCTCTGCACAAGAGGGCCTACTCATCCCTTATACTGCCCCAATGGCATCGGGCCCGGCGGGTGGACTTTACAACTACGGTATGTCTCCATCCACTTATTATGAAGCCGGGACCAACACACTTCCTGTGATTTCTCCTCCTCAAGTGGCCCCCTCGAAATACTGTTGCGTCCACCGAAGCTATGGACATAGCACGGACGAATGTCGAGAGGTAGAAGATCTTGCCAATAAAAGGATAGCCAACCCAGGGCACAGACGTGGGATGAACACCAGACGAGGAGATCAGACCCTAATAAGAGGGCGTCGAACACAATTCCAAGATAGGCGCTCCCAGCAATGGGATAGGAGGCCTCCGGGCTAGGAGCAACGAACGAGGCGTAATTCAAGAAGCCCGGCCAGACAGCCTCGATTGGATCACAACCCAGAACCCCGTCTAATCAAGGGTCCTAAAAAGGCTCCGATTCGAGAGATAGACACTATCCACGGAGGACCTTATATTGGAGGACAAACCTGGAATGCCCAAAAGAGCTATGCCAAAGAGGCCGAGGGGGTCCAAATGACCAACTGGCTCATCAATAGCCAGCCTGTGGGATCAAAAAAGGTAGGCCCTATCGTCTTCACAGAGGAAGACATGAAGGGCGTACATTACCCTCACTGTGATGCCCTTGTAGTAAGGGCAGTGGTGGCTCAGAACGGACTAGGAAGAATGCTCGTGGACAACGGCAGCTCTATCAATGTCATCTTCTTAAGCACGTATGAGCAGATGAACGTGGATGTACTGTTGGAACCATCGACCGAGCCTCTCTACGGATTTACTGGCGATTGTGTAACCCCAAAAGGGATAGTGCGCCTCGCCGTCACTATGGGAGAGGAGCCTCTCACCACCAATACTTTCATAGAATTTTTGGTGGTGGACAGAAGGTTAGCATACCATGAGGTCCTTGGCCGACCAGCCCTGAAAGAACTTTGGGCCATAACATCGATTCACCACCTATGTATGAAATTCCCAACGAAAGGTGGCACAGCAACAGTGCGAGGCAACCAGCCCGAAGCCCGGAAATGCTACAGAAACGCCTTGAGAAAGGCTGAGAAAAAAGAGGTAAATATGACATTTCTTGACGTAGAAATGACGGACGCCTCGGTAAATACGCTAGAGGATATCTGGATGGAAGAAGCGATTCCCACAAATGATATAGATCCTCGGGTAACGAGAGTCGACTCACAGACTTCGTCCGTCGAGGAGCTGGAAAGCTTTGTGGAAGATCCCAATGACATGACAAAGAGGCTCCAGGTAGGAAAGGATCTTGCGGAAGAATCCAAGGAAAGCCTGAAAAGGTTCCTTAGCCGCAACCTGGACGTTTTCGCCTGGAAACACGAGGATATGGCTGGGATTGATCCAAGGGAAAGCTGTCACCGCCTCAATCTCGATCCGAAGTTTCCATCCCACCGACAAAAACGGAGGCCATTGAACCCAGAGAAGTACGAGGCCTTGAAAGAAGAGGTAGGAAAACTACTCCGTAGCTGCTTTATCCGAGAAGCCCACTACCCAAAGTGGGTCTCCAACCCGGTCTTGGTCAAAAAGCCCAACAGAAAAATGGGGATTTGCATAGATTTCTCCGACCTCAACCAGGCCTGTCCTAAATACAGCTTTTCCTTACCCCAGATTGACCAACTGGTGGACTCCACCGCCGGACATGAACTTTTAAGTTTCATGGACGCATATTCAGGCTACAACCAAATTCTCATAAATCCTTCGGACGAGGAGCACACCTCTTTTGTAACGGAAAAAGGCATGTACTGCTATAAAGTCATGCCCTTTGGCCTAAAAAATGCCAGGGCAACATACCAGAGGCTTGTTAACAAGATGTTCGCAGACCAGCTTGGTTCGACGATGGAGGTATACGTGGATGACATGTTGGTTAAGAGTCTGACGGCTGAAGATCATACCCGACACCTGGAGAAGACGTTCCAGGTATTACGTACATACTAAATGAAGCTTAAACCTTTGAAATGTACTTTTGGTGTCGCCTCGGGAAAATTTCTCGGCTACATGGTAAATCAAAGGAGAATAAAGGCGAACCCTGAGAAAATTAAGGCCCTGATAGAAATGAAATCACCCAAGAAACCAAAAGATGTACAATGCCTCACCGGTAGGATGGCGGCCCTTAGCAGGTTTGTATCTAAAGCCACTGATAAGTGCCTCCCCTTCTTGAAAGATCACCTTGGCCGGGCTCCCTTATTGTCAAAACCAAGAGCCGGAAAGGACCTGTTACTGTACCTAGCAGTATCTACTGAATCCGTCAGCTCGGTACTAATTCGAGAAGAAAAGTATCAAATGCCTGTCTACTACATAAGCAAAGCCCTCATAGGTGTTGAAACACGCTACCCAGACATGGAGAAGTTGGCATTGTCGCTCGTCACTACCTCAAACTTAGGCCATAATTTTTGTCCCACAGCATCCATGTCCTCACTAACTTTTCTCTGAGGCAAGTTATGCAGAAACCAGACTCCTCGGGAAGACTATTGAAATTGGCTGTAGAACTGAGCCAGTTCGACATTGTCTATAAACCCTGGACGGCCGTCAAAGGGCAAGCCCTGGCAGACTTTTTGGCAGAATTCGCCAACACCCCTGATGTGGAAGTCCCAATGACATCAACAGAACCACCCACATGGCTCTTATTTGTCGACGGGTCTTCAGGGGATGCTGGTTTAGGCGCAGGAGTTGTTCTTACCAGTCTCGAGGGCTACAAGTTGAGCTGTGCAGTTAGATTTGGGTTCCAAGCATTGAACAATGTCACGGAGTACGAGGCTTTATTATCTGGCTTGCGCCTAGCTAGGGAGATGAATGTACAAAGGCTATCGGTTTCGAGCGACTCTCAGCTGATACTAAGCCAAGTGAATGGGAGCTTCATCGCCAGGGAAAAGAGGATGGCTTCAT
Source organism: Forsythia viridissima (assembly GCA_030279155.1). Taxonomy (NCBI): domain Eukaryota; kingdom Viridiplantae; phylum Streptophyta; class Magnoliopsida; order Lamiales; family Oleaceae; genus Forsythia; species Forsythia viridissima. The sequence continues at coordinate 33,045,528 of CM059045.1, forward strand.
ATCTAAAATTGGTCAAGGACCTCATCCCTTGCTTCAATAAATTCGAGCTTTTCCAGGTACCCAGGGCTGACAACGCCAATGCCGACGCTTTGGCTAAACTGGCTAGCAGCAAAGATTCGGAGCTACTAAAAATGGTTTCCATTGAACACCTCGTCCAGCCTTCCATCGAAGCCATTGCTGAGGTAATGTGGATCGAGGAAATTTCCACATGGATGGACCCCATCCTTGTCTTTTTGAAAAATCAAATTCTCCCTGAAAATAGGAAGGAGGCCAAGAAGTTGAGAAGAAGAGTGGCACACTTTGTGCTATCAGATGATGTCCTCTACAAACGGGGCTACTCTTTATCTTCCTCAGGTGCGTCGGGCCCAGCGAGACGGATTATATCCTCAGGGAAATCCACGAAGGGATATGTGGCAATCACACTGGAGGACTGGCGTTAGCACAAAAGATCCTCAAGCAGGGTTACTTCTGGCCCACTTTGAAGAGGGACTCCTTGCTACATGCCAAGAAATGTGACAAATGCCAGCGATACACTACAATACCGCGCCAGCCTCACCAAGAGCTGACAACAGTATCCAGCCCATGACCCTTTGCCAAATGGGGGATAGATTTCATAGGCCCCATGCCTAGGGGTAGAGGCAATGCATGCCACGCCTTAGTTGCCATCGATTACTTCACGAAATGGGTGGAGGCGGAGCCAATGGCAAAAATAATCGAGGCCAACACCTCGAAATTCATATGGAAGAATATCATATGCCGGTTCGAAATTCCTCACTCTCTAGTGTTCGATAATGGAAAGCAGTTCGACAACAAGAGAGTTAGGAACCTGTGCAAGGAGCTAGGGATCGCTAAACACTTTTCTAGTCTCCATCACCCTCAGGCCAACGGTCAGGTAGAGGCTGTTAACAAAACTATCAAATACATGCTTAAGCGAAAGCTCGAGGCTTCAAAAGGAGCATGGGTCGATGAGCTCCCCCATGTCCTCTGGGCGATAAGAACCACAGCTAAAACTCCATTAGGGGAGACCCCATTCGCAATGACATATGGATCTGAGGCAATGAGCCCAGTAAAAGTGGGCGTGCCATCGCCTCGAAGACTGCTCTTCAACGAAGCGGACAATGAGGACCTCAGGAGGGCTGGCTTGGACCTCCTAGAGGAATGAAGGGACAGCTCCTAAATAAAGCTGGCCTCTTACCAAAGAAAGATGGCTAGATACTTCAATAAGAAAGTGAAGAGGAGGTCCTTCCGCTTAGGTGACTTAGTCCTAAAGAGGGTGTTCCAACCCACCAAAGAGCCAGGGTCGGGACCCTAGGCCCGAATTGGGAAGGGCCTTATGGAATCGATAAAGAAATACGCCCCGGCACATATGGTATTGAGGACATGAACGCCAAAATACAACCCTATCCATGGAACGCTGAACATTTGCGTCGGTATTACCAATAGGACAGAATAGAGGTTCGTCATGTCTTAACTTCAAATATCTCATGTTCAAGCGACCCGGTTGTGCTTAACAAATTCTCTATTTTGTCGTGCCTTCAAGTTATTTGTTTTAAATTATAGCATCATTCATAATAAAGCGAAAATCGAGCTTATGTGACCTAAGCGAGGCTCGTTGTTTGTATGAAATACAAAGGTACTTAGAAATATTTTTCATAAATAATGCGTAACAAGATAATATGCTTCGAAAACAAGGTTCTTTATAAAAAGTTCTACCTATTACAAATCTTAATTGTCCTCCTCACCCTCGACATCGGGTGGAGGAAACCTAGCTTCTAAAGATCTAACATCCAAGTCAGGATGTTCAGATCGGAGCACGGTTAAGACTTCCTGATGCCCGATCCTGACAAAATAATCGAAAAAGTTGGTATAGGCATCAGTGTTGTGAAAGTTGGCAACAAAATCCGCTTCAGCGTTCTCCAACTTCATCCTTAATTCTTCCAACTTAGCCGACAATTCCTTCTTCTCTGCCTCGGAGGCCTTAGATTCATCCTTTAAACCCTCCACCTCAGATTTGAGCACCTCGTTCTCCTCGCCCAGACATGAAATCTCTGCTAGAAGAGAAGTGTTCTCGACCTTTAACTTTCTCCCATCTTCATTGGCCACTCCAAGGGCTTCGGAGGCTACTAACTGGGCAGCATTGGCATTATCCAACTTTTTCGTCAGTAGCAAGACATTGGAGTCAGACTCCTTCAAATCGGCTTGGAGTTGCTCGTAGGCTGTGCACATGCTCTCCAATGCCGCTTGAAGGCCGTCCATTGCCTCCTTATGTTCTTCAGACTTGGAAGCTTCAGCCTTCCATTTCTTATAATGTTCCGATTGCTGCCGAAACTGGCCTAAAGCCTGCATCTGCACCCCTGCCGCCGCGAGGCTGGCCTCCATCATGTCCTCCACCTCTCCATTGGAGGCAAAATCTCTCCACTGGGGAGTGAAGTATTTCTTGAAGGCCTGAGCCCCCAAGGCAGGATAGAGGGGGAGACCACTAACAGCATCGTCAGGTAGACGCCCACCGGAAGCCCCAATAAGGTCTCGAAGTTTTTTCTTCGAATCATAACGGGCCTCTCCCGTCTGAGGCTTTGAAGGAGGCGTCTCCAACACCACTTCCCCAGATGGTGTGACAGTCAGCGTCCTCTGAGTAGAAGGAGGGTTGCATAGGACGTCGTCCTCAATTTCAATCACCTTCTTCCTCGACTCAGCGGGAAGTCCAGTACTTGTTAGCTTAGCCCTTGGACGCTCACGGGCGGATAATTTCCTCTTTTTGATTAGAGTCACCTCCGCCTCAGCTGTCTCAGCCACGACAGCTTTCTCAGCCTCTTTCTGAGCTGCCTCCCGACTGACCTCTTCTATGGCCTTCTTTTGTCGGACATCCTCTGAAGAACCCGGTGCTAAATGCCTCGGTCTGCTGCTCGCCAGTTTCGCCAGACGGCCTCGGTCGTTTGCCTTGTTCAAAGTCAGCTATCAAAAAAGAGGAAAAGAGAACATTATAAGGATTGCGACAGAAGGCTACCAAACACCGGCAAAGTTGCTTACCTCTGGAAGCCATCAATCCGAGCTCAACCAGAAAGCGATGCCTATTTAAGAGAAAATCGTGCCTCCTGTTTGCCGGAGTAGTATGGTATATAGAGCGGAGCACGTCCAGCTGCTCAGAACTCAGTTCGCACCGGGAGAGAGCGTTTGCAATAAAGAAGGGATGAACATAAGTAAGGCGAAAAAGCTTGGAAAAACATATCATACCACCCCTCCCTCCATCCTACTCACTGGCTATTCCGTAAACACTGGGAACATCGAGGTCAGGCTCCAAATTGTCGACCACCCTCTGCCAATTCTCCTTTACCCAGAACCAAGACTCCTTCCACTGCTTGATGGAGGAGGGACACTCAGTGACGAGTGGTTTATGGGTCTCCCATGGACAGAAATAGTACCACCTTGGCTCCTCCTCTTTTCTTTTCTTCTTTGGCATCTTTTTAGGCTGATATACAGTTTGGAAGACGTGTAGGGGCATTTCCAAACCAAACGAATGCCGAAACCACAAGTACAGCCCTCCACCATCTGGCTCCACCCGTTTGGAGATACTTGAGTAGGAGCTAACCCGTACGCCCTCAAGATCCTCCGAAAAAAGAGGTGCAAAGGGAGCCGAAGACCAGCGACAAATGCATGAAGATGCAATTTCCCATATTCAGTCAATACTCAGATGCATCCGACATCTTCTTTCATTCGATCGAGACACAATTTCCCATATTTTTCGAGAGGAAAACCAGGTCGCTGACTCTTTAGCTTCTGAGGGCTGGGACCAACGACATTATCAGGAGTATGGATCTTCAGACTTGCCACGTCATTCGCGTGGACTACTTCAGACTAACAGATATGGCCTTCCATCAGTTAGAGGTCTTTAGTTTTTTGTTAGTTTGGTTTTCTTTTGCTTTTGCTTTTGCTTTTCAGAATTATGCACCGGAAGTAGTATCTCTTTATTTGCTGTAGTTTGAGGAATTTTTTTTCATTCGTTGTATGCTTGGAGGTCAGGTTCATATCCCCCTCCTGTGTACTACCATTTTTATATAAATACAGTGGTAGGGGCATCCAAACCCCCACGAGCCTGTCCTGGTAGAGGCCTAAAAACCATACTGGGACTGTGCTGGTGCTTCGAAAAAAAAAAAACGCAGTGCATTCTCTCTTCAGAAAGCAGGCCCTTTCATCTGGTCCCGGTAGAATTAGCTCAGTGTCACCAGGAACCACATATGCCCCCCTCAAAGAAACCAAGTCTGACTCCAGCATTATCGAGAGAACGTCCATTGCTGCCCATCTGATGGGAGTGGCGTCAAAGGAATTCCCACTATGGGTCGGCATTGAAGTCGAAGTGATAGCCAGCACCTCGCATATGGTAATATCCACTCCTCGAATAGGCATCACATCGGCCATTGATGAAGATACAGAGGGTGAGGCTTTGGCCGCACATCGTCCAAGGTCATCTCTCTCAACAGGGTTCGCAGACATTACTAGACACAAGAAAAGGATAAATCAAAAAGGATTTAAGAAAGATGTTTACCTAACACTAGGCCTTCGACGGGAATGATGCCGGAAAATTAAACGCCAGATAAAAATCGCCTGAAGGAGGGAGATTCTCAGAATTTTTCACAATAGATCTCTCTCAAAATGTCACGCAAGAAGTAAAGTTTACAAACAACTGTTGTATATATAAATAATAAAGGGTAAATGTCCACCGTCGGATCTCATCAAGATCCATCAACATCGTGCAAACCTCTGAAAACATCCATGCCCTTCAAATCCAAACAATACCAACGGTCAAGCAAGGTAAAGGCCACGATGCCTGCGTGATACTCACGAGCACGTGACTCATTACCTCTTTGGAAAATTCAAAGCCCCCAAAATTAATTACAAGAATCATCATTACCTGCAGTTGTCCTTTCATCGCGTCTGAAGAGACGTGCGACGGGAATTCCAATCATCAAGTTCTCCGTGGACACGCCATTACTGCTACAACAGGCAACTTCGTCCTTTCAACCTCTCCCAACTTGGGACTCGGCTATCCAGGCCTCGCCCAACCTAGGACTCCGCTATTCAGCATCGCCCAACTTGGGACTCCGCTTTTCAGCCTCTCCCAACTTGGGACTCCGCTATCGAGGCCTCGCACAACTTGGGACTCCGCTTTTCAGCCTCTCCCAACTTGGAACTCGACTATCCAGTCCTCGCCCAACTTGGGACTCCGCTATTCAGCCTCGCCCAACTTGGGACTACGCTATTCAGCCTCTCCCAACTTGGGACTAGGCTATTCAGCCTCTCCCAACTTGGGACTCGGCTATCCAGGCCTCGCCCAACTTGGGACTATGCTTTTCAGCCTCTCCCAACTTGGGACTCGGCTATCCAGGCCTCGCCCAACTTGGGACTCGGCTATTCAGCCTCGCCCAACTTGGGACTCCGCTATTCAGCCTCGCCCAACTTGGGACTCCGCTATCCAGGCCTTGCCCAACTTGGGACTCCGCTATTCAGCCTCTCCCAACTTGGGACTCCACTATCCAGGCCTCGCCCAACTTGGGACTCCGCTTTTCAGCCTCTCCCAACTTGGGACTCGGCTATCCAGGCCTCGCCCAACTTGGGACTCTGCTATTCACCCTCTCCCAACTTGGAACTAGGCTATTCAGCCTCTCCCAACTTGAGACTCGGCTATCCAGCCTCGCCCAACTTGGGACTCCGCTTTTCAGCCTCTCCCAACTTGGGACTCCACTTTTCAGCCTCTCCTAACTTGGGATTCGGCTATCCAGGCCTCGCCCAACTTGGGACTCCGTTATTCAGCCTTGCCCAACTTGGGACTAAGCTATTCAGCCTCGCCCAACTTGGGACTCGGCTATCCAGGCCTCGCCCAACTTGGGACTCCACTATTCAGCCTCGCCCAACTTGGGACTATGCTATTCAGCCTCGCCCAACTTGGGACTCGACTATCCAGGCCTCGTCCAACTTGAGACTCTGCTATTCAGCCTCTCCAAAATTGGGACTCCACTATTCAGCCTCTCCCAACTTGGGACTCGGCTATCCAGGCCTCGCCCAACTTGGGACTAGGCTATTCATCCTCTCCCAACTTCGAACTCTGCTTTTTAGCCTCGCCCAACGTCGGACTCGGGCTTCCAGGCCACTATCCCAACTAGAAACTCGCCAAATCAGTCCTCTTCCTCCAAGGTCAACACCTCACATAAATGAGAAGGGTCTTGACCTTGGGGGACTAACTAACTGTCTTTCAAGAGCAAACCACCTCTGTACCAAGTCCAGCACCCCTCATAAATAATGGGACTTGGGCTTGGGAGACTATTGTTACGCCCCAATCCTACATGGAGTATTCGAGAAAAGTCAAGGTCAACACTAGGAACCCGCCACACTCCATCCGAGGCTGTTTTCCTCATGTCCGAGGCGGTTTGCTAGAAATGGCTGGGGCGATTGAGTGTCCAAGAAGTTTTTCTCCTGACAAACCCATCATTTGACCATGACAAGACTGAAGGGACTGCCTGCCAAGACGGCTTGTCACAGTTATAGCCCCTTAGTTTGCGGCTGAAAGTGACTTCCTCATTAATGCTAATGACGTAACACCAAAGATGTGACTCAAGAACCCTTCAGATGGAGCCACGTGTCGCACATCGAAGGGAACCATTCTTGTAAAATTTGCCTATAAATACTAAGCTCATTTCCACAAAAAAGGATGTTGAAATATTACTCTCACAAGAAATATCAAGTCCTCTATACTAATTATTCTTCAAGTGTTATAACTTATAACCACCTGGGAAATCGTTGGTTAGAGGCCCTCAAGCTATTACCTCTCACATAGTGTGTTTCTCTTTATCCTTGGTTACCTACCCACCCGGGCCTAGGCATATCTGCGTGGTTGAATAAACCACGTGGCAGTCCAAGTAAGAGGAGAAATACACATAGGAAGAGGAAGCGTGGAGTTCCTGTTGGCAGCCATTTTTGGAGGTCAACACGACCCACTAAAACACACCAAAAAGAAGAGGGTAAATTCCTCCAAGAATCTTCAATTCGTAGATGTGATAATCATGTTCTTAATCTTTTATTTGTGACACACATATTTTCAAAGGTGGAACAAAAACATTATTTCGAAGAGGACGTGACTTAATAAATCTACATATTAATAGTCAGAATAAAAGAAAGGTTGTATTAAAATATATAACAGTGCATTACTTGCTTTCTGTCTTCATATTTTGAAATAGTATGTTTTATAATATATACATAAAAGCAATGTTCTAAAAAGGGTAAATCATGGCCAGGCTTAGAGGCCGAGCTTCAAGCTTTTTAGGTCTAGGCGAGTCCTAAGCGAGAACGAGATAAGGACAAGGCGAGGGCGATGCGTGATGCGTGGCTAAGCGTGGAGGCCGAGCTTCAAGCCTAGACGGAGCTTAAACGAAGCTTATGCGGGATTTTTAGAACAATGCATAAAAGAGATGGTTGCGTTAAAATAAATCTTAATCTGCATAAAATTTTAATAGTTTAATTATTGAAAATTAATAAAATTTTATTAGTTTAATTATTGAGAATTAAGTATTATATCAAGTTAATTAATTAAGTGGGAAATGGAAATCGTCATGTAACAAAAAGAATTCAAGGACCAAATTCAATTTTCTTTTTATCAACGGTTGGTTCAATGATCAATCATTTTACACAGAAAAAGAGATCAATGTTATTAAATCAAAAGAAATGTCAATATATCCTATTTTGATTTCTTTAATGGTCATCGTATATTTTTATAGGGGGAATAAACTTTATAGCTTTGTCAAATTTGTCAATTCCACCAATAATTTAAGTTACAAAATTTAAGTTGTAAATGTCTCTTTTGTAGTAAAAGACTAAAATATTCTTGTCAAAATTTAAAAACTACTAACATAATCTAAAAGAAAAAGACATGAATATACTTTCAATTACAAAAAGAGAATATCATAGTGAACTTAATTGAAATTCAAACAAACCAACGCTCTTTCATTTAACGATATTTCATCTCCTCCAAAATTAAAGGTGCGTTTGATTGCAACCTATTTTCCATGGAAAAAACCTATTTTCCATGGAAAAAACCTTTTTTCCACCTATTTTCCTACTGATACGTTTGGTAGCTACATTTTTCTATGAAAAAAATATTTTCCCACCTATTTTCCAACTACACATTTGATTGATTGTCATTTTTTTCTAGGTAAAACGTTTTCTCATTTCTACATAAATGGCTACATTTTTCTTGAAAATAAGGAAAACGTTTTGTTAGAGGAGAAGAATGTTTTATTTTTCATATAAAATTTGTCTTCTAAATTAATATTTTCTAATTAACAATTTCTTGACAATTCAATTACTTAGAATTTATTTTCTTTCCACCCAAATTCAATGCTTGCAATCAAACGTACCCTAAATTCTTATGATTTCTATTCTATTTGTTCATAATTATCTTCAAAACTCAATACGATCATATCATAAACAGTTATTAGAATCCAACATTACATTTTGTATTCGTAAGAATATTTTGACTTACACGCATTTTGTTAGTTTGAGTTTCTTGTATAATTGTTAAATGCTATGTTGGTTTTTTTTAGCGTGTTTAGATAAATGGGCAAGAATTATTGGTCAGATTAGTGAATTTTTTGCACAAACATTCTGTATTCTATTAGACTACTAACCGAAATGCGGTGTGTGAAACAGGACGTCAGTTAACCGACCACGACAGGCAGACTGTTAACAAGTGGTTAATAGACCGCCTATGTCGGTTAACCGACCTCCTATTTCATAGACTGCATTTCGGTCAACATCCTGATATTAAGTTCAATTTTGAATAGTCATATAAGCTAATTGTTTTGAATTTTATTTTTAAATGAAGATATGGGTTCAACAGTCTTTGTTGTTTGTTACTTTGGTGAGTTTGTAAGGAATAACCAAGACCGATGGACATAGAAATGGATCGAGAGTACTAATGAAAGTGTGTCAACACTTCTTGCATCTGTGAATATGTCCTATACATACGTGCATTGTGATGTTCAAAACCTCCTCAATGTTGATTCATCTAAATACAAGATGGAGTTCAGATTTCTTTTTCCTGAAAATACACATTTTTCAGTTCAACCGGTAAAGGTTATTTTAGACATGGAATTGCGTGGTTGATTAACCCCAACCTTAGGCACCATTCTCCTCTTTGTATATCTCTTGTGAGGAAGGATATTCCTTAGAATGGACACGAAATAATTGATGATCAAAGAGATGTGAATGAAGTGGACCCTAACGTGCATGATTTTTTTTGGACACAGCAGAGATAGCTTGAGAGGACAATGTAGATATCCTGGAGATAAATGCTACAGATGGACTTCCCGAGATAGTTCAAGATAACGAGGAGAAAATTCTAGGTACAAATTAAGATCTCATTGCTTTATCTACACGTAGACTCAAGTCAGGTGGGAACTTCAAGGCTGACCGAGTTCACGACCTTCTCATATGTCATATGCGATTCCAGGTGATGAAGATTTGCATGTTAACCAATTGTTTGACACCAAGAAAGATCTTCATGAAGTTGTGCACTTGATTGCATTGAAATATAACTTTGAATTCAAAGTGAAGAAATTAAATAAGACTACGTACAAAATTGTTTGTGCAGATGATAGTTGCAAATGGAGATTGTAAGTAACGAAGTTCGACGCATGTGATTATTTTGTAGTTCGTTGTCATGCACATGAACATACTTGCTCTTTGGATATTCGTCACAATGATCATAGACAAGCACGATGACGGGTTATTGGAAGACATATAATGTATAAGTTGCAAGACCCTAGAACAATTTACAAAACTGCAGACAACATTCATGACATCTATCGAGAGTTCGGGGTGGTTATGAGCTATCAAAATGTGTGGAAGGCTAAAGAATGAGAATTCCTTTGGAAAATTTAATGGGTTCAGCTGAGGAAAGTTATGCTAAACTGGTTTCGTATTTCCATAACATGAAGAGAACTAATCTTGGATCAACGTTCTTTATTGAGATTGATGCCGACAACTGTTTCAAATACTTCTTCATTGTTTTTGGACCTTGCATTCGAGGATATATCTCTTCAATGCAGCACCTAATTTGTGTCGAAGAAACATTTTTGAAAGAAAAATACGAAGGTGTCGATTGTTGCTACATGTTAAGATACAAATATTTGAATTTATCATCTTGCATTCATCATAGTCAATTTTGAAATGACAACTCGTTGAATTGTTTTTTCACAAAGTTAAAGGAAGTATCGGAGAATGTCGAGGACCTTATTTTTGTATCTAATCGGGGTTGTAGTATAATAAAGGATGGCTACTGCATTTAACATATACAAGGCAACCTGAAGACTAGGTTTCGAGTTCTTGGGATCTTACAATTTTTTAAGAGAGCGGTAGAGGCATTTAATTTTGAAGAGTCTATTAAATATATAAGCGAGATACACAGTAAATTTGAGGGAGCTGTTGACCTTAAAATGAATGATATTTATCAAAGCCAACTATCAAAATTGAATATGGAATGCAAACGAACATCGTTTTCGCTATAATGTATAATATTTGCTTATATAGGTAGCATCTTTGTAAATGATTTCTTTCTGTAAAATTCGTAACCCCTTCTTCTGAGATCTAATCACCTACTTATAGAGGATTGTTAAGAGTAGTTAAGTCATATCTCTTTTATGATTTGACATTCTTTTTTACGATTCGACATTTTCTTTTATGATCCGGGTTTTAAGATAAGTTGACATATATTCAAGATGTCTTGTCCGGCACGTGAAGTATATTAATGTTAAGGTCCAGTCTATCAGGATTATGCAAAAATTCTGGGCTTTACTCTGAGGCTCTAGTATGAGGCCTCCATTCCACTACAAGTATATAACGTCCGTCCCTTTTTCCACCTGAGGCTATTAATCAAGCCCCGGTGTTGAGGTTTACATTTTCGGCAGTTTGCACTTAGGGCATCTGACTAGGCTCATCAATGAGGTCAGACTATCATGCCAAATGTTCCCTGAGTTGGACGTAACATTAGTCTCCCAAGTCCAAACCCTATATTCATGTGAGGTGGAGCATTTCCAATGTTCTTTCCAGATGAATTGTAAGCTTTTTAGGATCCATTTCTGATCCAACACTACAAACTTGTTATTGACCTCAAAATTTGCACTATCCACGTGCCAATAGATCTCCAATCAATTCTCTATCAGCCTGTATGTTACCTATACACTTGTACAATCGTTAGGCACCAAGATCACTGAAAAAGGGCCGACGATCGTTAGTATTGCGACAATCAAGTCATATGCTGATACAAAGTATATGTGAAGAAAATTTGGGTGTAGGAGAAACAAGTAGGCAGAGATTTGAGCAAAGTTTAAGAGTAGAGAATAATGTGTACCTTGAAATGATGGGAGATCTTGTATTTGTAGTTAGAGAGGTCTATTTGATTTAGGAAAATAACCAATTAGATATCTAATGAGATCTTCCTTCCTTATGGGATAATGAATAATTAAGTGTGAACGCAATCTTCTAGATTTCAGTCCTAATCTAAGTTTGATTCCCAATATTGCATTGCCAATTGTTAAGAGATTGATATTAGATTTTCTTGTGAGAGTGTGTATGATAATCAAACACGATCTTTCTTGAAATATCTCTTTGATTGTCCTAGGATATCAGATTGCTTAGGGAATTCCACAGGACCAAGTAGTTGGCTAGGGGCTCTGTTAGTCAAAATTTGCGAACCTCTTGGTGGGTTTCGCTTGATAGATATTAATGTGCGAGGGCTTTTTATCTTAATTTGGGATTTTGACTCCCACGGGAGGTTGAGACGAAGGCCTAGAAGGTCCTCGCTCGGCCTCCTTTGGTGACGTTTAGGCCTTACCAAATTTAAGTGGTAACACGTGTTAAACCCTGAATGATTTTGAAGGATAGTTTTTCATGCCGAGCAGAGAATGAAGCTTAAAAATCAATGCTTCTCTTTGTTCCACGGAATCTGAAGCTTGAAATAAGGTGAATGTATTGACCGAATTTTTTTTCATCTTTTAATTTCAAGTAAATAAAATTTTTACTTCGACATCGCTTCGAACCTCATAGTTCATTTTAAATGTTTTGCCACGTTAATTTTTTGCGCGCGTTTGCTTCAAATTTTTAAGTTCAACGATTATGGAATACTAATTTGAAAATGATATTTATTCTATTTTGATTTGGTAAGTTTTTGAACTTCAAGTCGAACGATAAATAATTTCCAGCTAGCATAAATTTTTAAATTGGTTCTCTGTGTCTAGTTAAAAATCCCAGCCCTTTATTCTCGATTTTATTTAGCTCAAAACTCGGTTCATTTCAACTCCAAAATGCAACCAAAATCCCGACTCAAACAACACCTAAAACCACCAAAAAACTTAGCCGAACAACCCCCTTAATTTATGTCATTTTCCAGCAACCAAACAGCCCCTACAATAGCAAAATAAAACTGCCTCCCGTGATCTCCAACACCCGTCCCCCAGCAGTCCATGTTCAGCCATGACTCTTCACCATTTACCCTCACATTTCAACCAATATTTTTCCTCCAAGAAGACCCTAAAAACCTTCCCCTAACTCCCCATATTCAGCCCTTCAAACTGCCCCCACCACCAGCTGAAAGAAACCATCCCTAGCTCCATGATCAGCCATGATCTTTACCACTTTCTTTTCCCCACATTCCCTCCATTTTTCGACCCTCAATCCAACTAATTTCTCACTCCAAATCCACCCAAATTCGTCTCCTACAGCATAAGGTTTCAGGAGCCAAAAATCAGCCAGTTAACTTAAGCAAAAACCTCTCTTTTTTCTCTTCAAATTTCAGCCCTTAAGATTCCAGCCATTCAATGTTTCCAGCAACTTTCCCTCATTTCTCTTCCAAAATTTAGTATCAAAAACTTAGCAAAAGCTCCTACTTCTTCCTTCAATTTTCAACCAGCAGGTGCTCCTTTTTTCTGCAACTTCTGTTACAAAAATTCCAGCACTTCTCTCTAGATTTTCGACCTCCAAAAGTCAGCAGTAAGTTCCATCTTTTTTCTTCTTTTCTACCTTCGTACTCTCTCCATTTCTTGCAAGTTTAGTCACAAAAAGTTCCAGCACTTCTGTCCAAATTTTCGGCCAATAAACACTCTCCAATTTTCTGTAATTTCAATCCCAAGTTTCCAGCATTTTTTCCTAACCTTTTAGTCTAGATTTTGGCTAGTAGTTAAAGGAGTTAACCTTGATTTTTACTTTACAAAAGATCCTTATATATACATCTATATATATAGTGTACGGGTCTTGATTTTGGAAGCTACATAAACGAATTTTTGTCCATCACAACTTGACATTTGGAAAATTATGATGTGATATAAATGCCATGCAAACCTAATTACGAATGAACTTTACGGTAATGATTGAAGGTAATCACTTTAATATGTTAGTGATTGAAAGTAATCACGTATGACGTTATGTGGTGCCGGCAACTAATTTTTGTGTTCCTATGCATGTTTAAAAACGATGGCATGTTGCATTTATGTTTACATATAATTTTGTCACATGTTGTATGTATTCCTACTGAGTGTTTCTTTTGAAATACTCACCCCCAAAACAAAACAAAAAAAATTCAGATTGAATTGATTGGAGTTAATACGATGGCGTAGGCTAACGAGCTTGTCATGGAATTTCCTTTCTAGTTTAAGTTTTGACGTCGAGATGATCGAGTCAATTATGATGTAAATATAATATTTTTAAATCTTTGATTCAGTATTTAATTATGTAATATTTCTAGAAAACGAGATGTTAGTTCGTTTGCCGTTAAAAGTTTCAAGTTAGAAATGCCTAGTTTTATTTTTTTTTGAAATTTTTAACTTACTGTTCCTACTTTGAAAAATCATAACTTATGCTACGGTTGGAGTTTTTGAATACAATCAGTGGATATGGAAAGCCATATATTTGGTCTAATAACAAAAATTGGAATCACTCAAAAATTTCATGGTATGAATTTATAATGAATGTTTTAGCGGGCTACCTTAAGGCACTCAAGACAGTTTTTCAAACAACTTCAGCTATTATTTTTACCTACAAAACGAAGTAGCTAAGGTTTAAAATTTTACCACTTTGTAGTATGTAGTCCCAAGTATCTACAATTCAAATTTTGGAATTTTTGGAATTCGTCTGAATGGTCAAATAATTCTTGGCGACACCTATCAGGATATAAGCAAAACCATAGAAACTTAAAGAAAAATTATTTTTTCCTTGCGCACTTGTTATCTTCCGCAAAAGTTATATTTTTAAAACCATTCAAGGGAAGAAAATATTATTTAGAGTCGTCCAATATATTTTAGAGATTATCTTAGTGACCCTTTGGGTTGAAAAAATCAGAGGCGTTACAGTAAGAGACTTAGGCATGAAAACATCATTGCTATGGCCAGAGTCACGCTTTGATTTGCTGAGATTTTAGTGGAACTATAAGCATGTCTCTTAGCTGTCATGTTAAATAGAGTTACATATATGAGGAGGCACTTACTGGTTCAATGGTTACAGTTCTGACTAGTGTTATTAGAATTGACCCGGCCCGATCGATTCAACCGGTAAAACTGGGACCCGGGACCAAAACTGGACTGGTTATGTAAACAAATTCTCTATTTCAAAACTCGTCAAAAAATTCGTCGACCAACCTGGTTTTGAGGAACCCATTGAACCGTTTTCGATTTCACCGATTTTAAAAATCATTTCTTTTCACAATTAATTGTAACTGACTATTAAAATCCATCTTTCACTCTGCACGAAATGGATCAAAAGAATGATAAGTCAAAAAAATTGATTTTTGAGCAATTTTTGTGATTTCTTAAAACTTGTTTTTCATTTTTTGAATTTTTTTGTAAATTTATTAATTTTATTAATTTTTTAAAAATATCAGGTCAATCCCGATTCAACCATTTGACCCTTGACCCTTTCTCTTTTCTGAGACGATGCCCAAGTCAATTTTTACAACATTGGTTATGACACACTAACCCTTGGGATGACGCTCTCATAAAAAGCGTGAAACATCTAGAGCATTAATTCAAAATGTATACTGGCGCACTTCTGAATTTTAAGGCCTAGATTTAGGTTATGAATTAAAGGCATACGTGACTTCTTCTTAATCCAATGAATTTTCTTGGCCCTTACTTGCCAGTTTGCTAGCAATGCGTCATAATTTGTCGCAGTATTGGAAGCTTTAAAATCAAAGCTTAGGGCACAATTAAGATGGTGTCCCTCTAAAATTTGTCCTTGAATCAATTTATCCAGATAACCCATCAATGAATAGAACCCATAGATTAGACTCGAGTAATTCAGATGGTTCGAGTGCCTCAACATCCATAGGCATTACAATCCCTCCAGTGAATTATGCTATAAAATCAGCAAGGGCCTGACATTTGATGCAAAGGTCTAGGTCGAAATCGGACATCAAACTAGCTCATTTGTATCGTCCACTTCAACAGTCAGCCCGAAGCATCAGGTTTTTGCAGAACATGTTAAGTTGTGGAGCCTAATTTGTTGCGATACCCAGAGCTGAGCGTGGATCGACCTTCATTAAGTTGTTATATATAGAATTTCATTATTGCTAGGAACCTTCATTAGGTTTTTATATATAGGACTGATCTCTTGTAAATAAAAATTATCCTTCATTATAGTGAAAATACTACAGCAGCTGAAAATAGGACGAAGTCTCACATTGAAGCCAACCTGTATAAATCCTCGTGTTCTTTATTTTTTTCCCTTTATTTATTACTCTAATCTTAATACAACCTGTCTCAATGGATAGTTGATTACAACTTCTATGATATGGGCTTGAAAGTGTGGCTTCTACTTCCTAGAAGCAACAATAAGTGCAAGAGCCAACTTCTCCATGTCTCGATACCGCGCTCAACATATTGGAGTGCCTTGCTGACATAGTAAATTGGAAGTTTTTGCTCTCCTTCAGCCCGTAGTAGGACGGCGTTGGTGGCTCCTGTTGAGACTGTAGGTATATTTGTATAGTCTCTTACTGAACTGGTTTGGACAATAATTGAGCCCTCCTGAGGTGCTCCTTCAGCACTCTAAAAGCCAATTTGCACATTCAATTTTTTTTCTCTTTAATCATTTTGGAGAAAGAAAGGCATTTATTACTTGACTTAGAAACAAAGTGACTTAGGAAAGCAATCCTCCCAGTGAGGATCTGCATCTCCTTTGGATTTTGAGGGAACATCATTTGAAGTAAGGCTCATATTTTCTTAAGACTAGCTTATATTCCCCTCTCATTCACTACTAAGAACTTATCAGAGGTGACCCTAAAGGCACACTTCAATGGGTTGAATTTCATCTGATATGATCGAAGAATATTGAATGTGTCTTCTAGGTAGGCTATGTGCTCGCTTCCTTCTGACTCTTTACTAACATATCATCCACATATACCACAATGATCTTTCCAATCAGCAAACATTTGATTCACCAACTTTTGGTATATGGTCCTAACATTCTTCAATCCAAAGGGCATCACTTTCTAGTACTAGAATCCTCGATCAGTAATAAACAAAGTATGCTCCTCATACTGCCCATACATGGAGATCTGGTTATGACTTGAATGGGTGTCCATAAAGGTCAGCAAGGCATGCCTAGTCGTCTCATCAACGAGTTGACCAATGCGAGGCTCGAGAAAGTTGTCTTATCTCACAAAAGAGGCATACAGTTTTGAAGAGTTTGATAAATATGAGCGAGATATGCAATAAATATGAGAAAATTGTTGACCTCAAAAAATGAATGATATTTCTCTAAGCCAACTGTCAAAATATAAGATGGAACTCTCTTTTTCTTAATGCAAATGAGCAGTATTTTAGCTATAATGTATAATCTCTACTTATACGAGTAGCCTCTTTGTATATGATTTATTTCTATAAAATTCATAACCCCTTCTTCTGAGATTTAATTGCCTATTTATAGGAGATTGTTAAGAGTAGTTAAGTTACATCCCTTTTGTGGCAACCCCAAAATAATATCTAAACGTTTTTTTTTTTTTTGTATTCTGTCCAGTAGGGTATTAGGAAGCGGATAAGAAGGTATTAGTACCCCCATATGTAAAAAACAGTTTAACTTTATTTGTTTAGAAGATTAATTGGATTATTCTTGTAACAATTTCTTACTCTTTCTTTTAGAAAAAACAGTTAAGAATAATTAGAGATGACATTTGCAAGTCGCCCTTTCTCTTTAGCTTCGAGTTCGTCTTATCTTTGGTGCGCAAAACGGGTACACTTAGTAATAGTAAAGACCAAAGAATAAAACATAATCAATTAAACATTGTGGAAGAGAATAATAGGTAGATCCCGTCTTTTGATTTATTTCACCTCCATTACGTTAGATCATTATACAAAACTTGAGCTTGAATGAAAAGCTTGAGATACAACCATTACAACCGTGTTATGACTCGTGATAAATCATTATGTGTTGTTAATGAAACATATATTTTCAGCCCATTTCAAAAGTCCTACAACATACTTCAACAAAAAGGAGAAGTTCTATATTTTTCTATAGAAGAGTTCACCTAAGCTATTACATTACATAAAAGCAAGTTACAAGATATTCCATAGTCCAAAAGTCATACACGTCTACAAAAAGATAGGTTACTTCATATTTTTGTAGCCCAGGTCGATGAGGGTAGTATGACCATACATCTATCTCGGTGATCAAATGGTATTCTTGATCATCCGGTGATAGCTCTCACCTTTGCCCACGACATCAAAGAAATCTCGATTAATTTCTTACGAAAGTCATGAAACGACTATGAATGGTGATATTCAATGAGTAAAATACCGTGCATGATTGATATTGCACATAAATATATCTTTTATCTTTCTTATGGCCCTTTCCATAAGCAATACTTGTACACCGAGCGCTCAACTTAAACATTCTTTATGCCTTTGCACAATGGCCAAACTTCTTTGGACCTTTGTCCATTTATTGGCTACTTTTGCCCTTGGACATAATTGATCAACACTTTTTCTTTGGACTTTTGTCCCTTTATGGCTATTATTAGCCATGGCCATTCATTAAACTTTAATCGACCTTTCTCCTCATATGGGTCACTATAACCCTTGGCCATAGTTGATCAATTCTTTTCTTTGAACCCTTTCATCCATTTATGGTATACAAATAGGCTAGGGAACTTATTGTGTTACGAAACAACTTGTCTTTGTGTATATATATACTTTGTCTTGTCGACATAAGTTGAGTATGTATAACAAAAAATAACTTCTCATTATTTTCTTTAACATATTAATATATACTTATACAGAATTAATAATTGCGTTTGAAAATGATGAATCGAATTTTTTAAACAAATTTTCAAAAATCTTATCTTATTTAGATAATCAAGTATGGCAAATCGAACTATTGATCAATTGACCCAGTTAGTGGAGTAGCAGGCTCGTCAATTAGAACAGTTTATGAATCAACCTCACCCAGTTGTAAACCCACGTCAGGAAAAAGATCTTAGTAGCGATCGTTTTCATCGTTTGAATCTCCTTACAGTTTTCGAAGCGAAAGATCCAATCGAAGCTCAAAACTGGTTAAGGACAATGGAGCATATGTTCGTATACGCACATGTAGCAAATAATGAAAAAGTGATATATGTGTCTATCATGCTATGGGAAAGTGCTCGATATTGGTGTTGACGAGTATGGGAGAAACAATGGACATGACTTGGGAAAGGTTTAGCGAAATATTTAGAAACAAATATTTCTCCACTTCTACTAGAAACCAAAAGTTAAATGCATTTATCCAGTTACGAAAAAGATCAATGACGGTATCAAAATACATAAGGAAATTCAATTATCTGTTATGTTTTGCTGCTCACATGGTCGAAATGAATGGATTGAAAGTTAACCATTTTCTAGAAGGGCTAAGGCCTGAGCTGAACAGAGATGTACTCATGTTAGGAATTCAAAACATGAGTTTCCCAGAAATTGCCGATAAAGCCCTATGATAAGTGCGTTTTATGCACTTATTTTGGCCTTTAAATTAATCATTTATGCCGTCATATAGTTGTTTTTCTGTTTAATCTAGTATATTATTATTCTATTTCAGTTTTGGACACGTTTGTGAACAATTGGAGAAGATTGGGCGAAAAGAGCAATAGACTAGAAGATAGCTCATAAGTTCGAGGACTCAATTGCACTCAACCCAAAGTTGAGGGACCAAATTGGAGATTATGTAAAGTTGAAGGACCAAATGAGAAGTCATGAAAAGATGGAGGACTGAAATGATCAAAACTTAAAGTGGACGGACCAAATCGTTGACCGTTGAAACTTAAAGGACCAAATTGCAAAAAAAAAAAGAAACATCAAGCTGGGCGAGCGCCCAGAAACTGCAGACGGGAACAGAGAGCAGCAAAGGTGGCCTGGGCGATCGCCCAGTGTAAATTGGCTACGATTTTTTTTGTTTTATTTTCCTTCCTTTTTTTAATGCTAATTTCTTTAGGTAACTTTTGGCCCACGAATTTTGTAATATTTTGAGATATTTTAGGGCACAATTAGGGTAGTATAAATATGAGATATATTCTTATAGCAAAGGGAGGATTTTTGGGAGCCAAATCAAGAGAAGACGGAAGAAAAGAAGAGAGGACAACTCTTTGGCGATCAAGAACTCTTCGAAGATTTCTTCTCCTATAATCCATGCCGGGTTTTATTAATTCTTTTCTTTCTAGTTTAATTATGTTCTTCTAATTTTCTCTAGCCAAGGTAGACGATGAAACCTTGTTTTAATTAATTGATTATTTTGTTATTCGTTTAATTTCTTTTTAGAGCTTTAACGTTCATGGCTTGTTCTTGATTAGATTAATTAAATATAATTTCTTTCATCTCAAATATCATGTATTTTTTATAGTTAGATATTGATTTAATTAATCCATGCTTGATGCTTAAATAAGTTCTATTAATTTCTTTTGATTTTTCATCATCTTTTATTCGTATTGGGATACATAGAATGCTTGGGTAATCTTTGATTCGTTGTCTTCTTTCAATGGAATTTGATATGAAAAATGCTTAAGTAATTTATGTTAGAAGCAAAAAGGGAGCCTAAATTAGACTTTCTTCTTCTGGACTTAATTGATAAATCTTTAGGGACAACAATAGATTGATTTCGTGTTGTCGTGTGTTTTAAGGAATTAATCAATAATTGGATAATTGTTAAGTTAAACAATGGTGAATTCCGAAACCTTGGTATTTTACACAACTTGATTCTTCAATTTAATTGTTTTAGCATAATTAGTTATTCTTTAAATTCAATAATTTCAACAAAAACCTTTTCGACTCAACTAGCATAGAATAATAGTTAATTAGGATTAAATTATACTTTCTCCATAGCAGTCTCTGTGGGATCGACCTCGTTACTACTTTTCTATATTCCAATAGATTCGTACACTTGCGAGTTAATTAAAATTTGACATCACCCTACTAGCCGAGCAAGCTGAAGTCAAAATTGTTCGAGCTCGTGAAGCGATAAATCAAAACCAAAATCTAAATCGAAAGGGATTTAGGGTCAACAAGAACTAGAATCAGAATAAGAAGAAATGGGCCGACAAACGTCAAGGAAAAAAGAAAAACGAACCTCGTTTAAAAATGAGAACACCATATAATCATACATAAACTAAAATTACCCCTCCATGTACCAAATGTGGAAAATCTCATCTCGGAGAGTGTCTAGTGGGGTGAGGATTATGCTACTCATGTAAGAAACCTAGATATGTGAGCCGAGACTTCCCAAACAAACTTAATGAAGAGAATGGAAAAGCAAGAGTTTATGCCATGGTCAAGCCAGAGAATGAAAAAGATGTTCACGTGCGTCAGGTATGATCTATATTAAATCTCAACCTATGTATGTGTTGTTTGACTCTGGTGCTACGCATTCGTTTATTTCAACTCGCATAGTGAAAATGCTCAAACTAAGTCCTAGATCATTACCTTCAAAAATAGAAGTAGTCTTACCTTCATGCCCAAATTGTTGTGCTAAACAATTTGTCCCAGACGTGCCAATACAACTTAAGGAAAATCTCTATCCTACGAACCTAATTTTGCTCAACTTAAGAGATTTTGATCTAATCTTAGGGATGAATTGGTTGTCTAAGTATAGAGTTACCATCGATTGTAAGTCGAAAGCCTTAAATATGACTGGAGAAGAACCAATAACCTTTCCTCGATCGGAGAAAACTTCGAATATCATTATATTTGCATTAAAAGCAACAAAGTTAATTGAGAAAGGAAGCAAAGGCTATTGGGTTAGTTTACACCAAATTCAAGCCGAATCCAAAAATTCGTTAACAAAGTTACCTGTAGTACAAGAATATCCCGACGTATTCTCGAAAGATTTTCTCGAATTACCACCAGATAGGGAAATTGATTTTGGTATCAAAATTATCCCTGGGACAACACCAATCTCCAAAACTACCTATAGAATGGCACCGTCAGAATTGAAGGAGTTAAAAAGTCAATTAGATGAGTTAATCTAAAAATGATTTATTCGTCCAAGTGTTTCGCCATTAGGAGATCCAGTATTGTTCGTTAAGAAGAAGGACAGTTTGATGAGATTATGCATAGACTATCGAGAACTGAATAAAGTGACCATCAAGAATAAATATTCGCTTCATAGAATAGACGATCTCTTCAATCAAGTCCAAGGTTCTACGATATTCTCAAAGATAGATATTCGAACTGGCTACCATCAGTTGAAAATCAAGGAAGAAAATATCCCAAAAACTGCGTTTAGCACTCTTTATGGTCATCACGAATTCTTAGTGATGCCCTTCGGTTTGGCAAATACGCCAGCTAGCTGCATTTATGGATCTAATGAACTAAGTATTCAAGGAATATCTTGATAAGTTTGTTATAGTTTTCATTGACGATATTCTAATATGTTCCTGAACACGACAAGAACACGCCTCGTATTTGAGAATAGTCCTTCAAATTTTACGACAAAAGAAAATGTATGCCAAATATAAAAATTGTGAACTTTAGCTAGATCAAGTGATATTCTTGGGACACGTCGTATCCAATGAAGGCATTGCAGTTGACCTGAGCAAGATTAAAGCAATCATAGAATGGCCTCAACCGTCAACTCCAACTGAAGTAAGGAGTTTCTTGAGATTAGCAGGATACTATCATTGATTTGTACAAGATTTTTTGAAGATCACTACCCCTTTAACTCAGTTAACGAGAAATAAAATTCCATTTAGATGGAATGAAGCTTGCGAATGAAGTTTCCAATAACTAAAAGAGAGGCTCACATCAAGTCCTATTCTTACGATCCCAAATGGAAATGGAGGTTATACCATCTATAGAGACACTTCTAAACATGGTCTAGGATGTGTCTTAATGCAACACAATAAAGTAATTGCCTACGCCTCTAGACAATTAAATCTGTACAAAAAGAATTATCCCTCTCACGACTTGGAATTAGCAGCAATAGTGTTCGCTTTAAAGTTATGAAGACATTATTTGTACAGTGAAAGGTGAGAAATATTTACAGACCATAAGAGCTTAAAATATTTCTTCACTCAAAAAGAGTTAAATATGCATCAACGTCGATGGTTGTAACTAGTGAAGGATTATGATTATACAATCGGCTGCCATCCTTGAAAGGCTAATATAGTAGCAAATGCGTTAAGTCGTAAGGTGTCGAAGAAATCTCAAGAATTGAGCAAAGAAATAGAAAACTTCAACTTGAAAATTTTAACACTAGGAGATGAAAGACTTTTGACAATGATGATTCGATCCACTTTGCAAGATCGAATTAAGAAAACACGGGAAACTAACATTTTTTGCAGAAAAGATGAGGATAAAAATGGCAAAAGGAAAGCCGACAGACTATCGCATGTTGATAAAAAGAATCCTTCAGTACAAAGATAGGATTTATGTGCCTCAAGATGAATAAATTCGAAAGGAAATAATGTAGGAAGCACGTAGTATGCCTTATTCAATACACCCAAGATCTATGAAAATGTACCACGAAATTAAGGTATTGTATCGGTGGCCCGATATGAATAGAGAAATCACCGAATTCATAGCAAAATGTTTAATTTTCCAAAAAGTAAAAGCCGAACATCAAAGACCTGCTGAAAATCTAGAACCATTACCAATTCCCGAATGGAAATTGGAGAAAATCTCGATGGACTTCGTAGTTGGATTACCAAAAATATCAAAATGTTGTGATGCTATTTAGGTAATAGTAGATCGTTTGACCAAATTGGCACATTTTCTACCCGTAAAGACGACCTACAAGATGGATCAATATGCGAATCTTTGTGTTCAAGAAATAGTAAGACTACACAGAGTCCCTGTGTCCATCGTATCCAACAGAGATCCTCGATTTTTATCTCACTTCTGGCTAGACCTACACAAGTCATTGGGCACAAAGCTACAATTTAACATTTCTTTCCATCCGCAAACCGACGAACAAACTGAAAGAACCATCAAACTCTTGAGGATATGCTACGAACAAGCATATTAGAATTTGCTGGAAATTAGGACTGCTATTTGCCATTAATCGAATTTGCGTACAACTACAACTTCCATTCATCAATTGGAATGCCATCATATGAAGATTTGTATGGAAGAAAATTTAGATCGCCCTTGTATTGGGAAGAAGTGGGAGAAAGACATTTAATAGGGTCGGAAATGTGCAAGAAATGGTTTTGGTGGTCGAGAAAATTAAAAAGAATATAAGCGCCGCCCAGGATCGTCAACGAAGTTATGCAAATAAAAGACGTTGACCATTTGAGTTTAAGGTAGGAGATAAAGTATTCGTTAAAAATTGCCCATCAAAAAGATGTTTAGATTTGGCAAGGAAGGAAAATTGACACTGAGGTATATTGAACCCTTCGAAAATAAAAGAAAGAATTGGGCCGCTAGCCTACAGGATAGAGCTACTGATCTCCTTGAGCAAAGTGCACGATGTATTTCATGTATCTACGCTTCGAAAATATATTCCGGATCCATCCCATGTACTTACCGAAGTCTCTACCGAGATTCAAGTCAACCTAACTTTAGAAGAATGACCTATTAAAATTCTTATACGCGAAACAAAACACCTCCGAAATAAAGAAGTTCCATTGGTCAAAATCCTACGGAGAAGTGCAGCTATCGAAGAAGAGACTTGGCAGCGAGAAGATGATATGAGAGAGAAAAAATTCCGAGCTATTCTAGGTAAATTTTGAGGAAAAAATTTATATGAGGGAAGATTGTAACGACTCAAAAATTTGTAGCTTTAATTAATTAATTTTAAAGCTAAAAAATAGAATGAAATGAGGAATTTATTTGAGTCGTCCCAAAAAGTACCTCAAAAGTCGTAATATTTATTATTTAATTTAAATTCGAATAATAAAAAGAAAAATAAAATTTAATAAATTATTTAGGGACTAATGTGAATTAAATTAAGATTTAATAATTCATGTTAGGACTTGATCAATTAAAAGTACAAAAGTTGGGTTGGAATTCAAAAAGTTGGAAAAGTAAAGTTTTAAGCCTTTCTAGCTAAGTCAAGCAACCATCTTTGAGGCAATCATACGAATTTTATATTGGTTGAAATTATACGACTCTTATATTTTTGCGAAGTATGCAACGAGACATTCGAAATGGTACCAAATACACCTACAATCAACTAAGAAATTAGACCAGCAACCCATGTTCGGATAGCCATTTTTAGAGCAGTTGTATAACCATTGTGGTAGTCTATTTTTTACGATTCAAATTGCATTGCGAAGATCTCCATAAGATCTTCGAGATGGTATAAGAGATGTCAAAAAATAATCGAGTATCGACATTCAAAACACGACCCAAAAACAGGTCCAGAAAGTAAGAAGTCTGTCGATTTTTATATTAAACAATTAGCAAGTGGAATTTGCTGCAGAGATTTTTTCCTATTATGCCTCCCCTATTGTCCCTATTACACCCTATAAAAACTGTAGAAAAATTTAAAAGAGTTACTTGGAGGCCAAGTGAGAATCTTTGGCCAAATCAAGCAAAACTTTACAAGTGGCCCAATGAGAATGAATGTAATCATGAGAGAAATATATTAATATATATGCATGTGTATAACCGTGTATGTGTTTTGTGTGAGAGAGTGTATGACTTCTCCTATAAATACCCCCAAATTAAGGCCACATTTTGCCATTTTCCTCCCTATAATCGTTATAACATTTTCTTATTCACACACTTACTAACACTTAAAGAATAAAAGAAGAAGAGAGGAGGTGAGTCCAGATCTAAAATCTGAAATGAAAGGACTTGGTATGGAGGTCCACTAAATTAATAGAAAAATCTCCACACCTGAGCCTCAAGGACCCTCAACAGGCAGTAGAAAGATATGAGACCAAACCTCAAGTTTCATGGTGGAAAAGAAGGTTAGATCTCAGGGGCTGAAAACTTAGTTTTTTAAAATAAAAATACACTTCATACCTCTCTATCCCGGAGGGTATTTGTACCCCATATCTTTTGTTTTAAAATGGGATATCAGTACCCCAAAATCTCTACACTATGAAGACCTGAGATTAGGTTTTGCATGTACCATTACCCCTACCTAAATATTTAAGTAATACTCCTTCTACAAGATTGTACTATATAGGACTTTTTATTTTGAGGTGTATCAAGACTAACTGCAACGAACAATGAATAACTTACGTTGTTTGCCTTGTGTACAATATAATAAGTATATACGTGCATAAATTTTATGTGTTCCAAAATGAGTTATGTTGATGAGATTGATTCAAGTAAAGATACGAGATATTGTGAGTAAACTACGTTATTTGCTTTATGTGCAACACGATAAGTATATATGTGCTCTTATATGCTCCAAAATGATTTATGTTGATGAGATTGATTCAAATAAAGATATGAAATATTGTGAGCATTTTGAGCATATTTATCATTTATGCAACAAGAAGACATAATGAGAATGAGAAGTTATTTTGTGTTATACGTGCTCACTTTAGACAAAGCTTCTTTAGTTTGTAATTTTGATAAAAACTTTAAACTTCCAGAAGATAAGCAACTAAATAGTGTATTATATTTAATTATAAATTTAAGCAAAAATCTAGAAAGAAACCCACATCGCGTGGCAGTTGGGTCAGGGGAGTATATTCTTTTGGCACGACTGTTGGATGGGTGACATGACTTTAGCTCAAATGTTTCCTCATAGGGAGCATACCTCAGTCCAGGTAGTTGAGTTTTTTGATGATACTGGATGGGATATCGATAGACTCTTGTTGGTCCTTCCACATGATATAGCAATCCAGGTTGGAAGTCTACCGCTTTGTCCCGATGTTCTTGATAGACCTATGTGGAAAGACACCCCAGATGGTAGGTTTTCTACCAAGTCGGCATGGCAGCTTGTTCGCACTGGGAGTACTCTTCAGGCCTTTTGTCGCATGATTTGGAGCCCGATCATCCCGCAGACTATCTCTTTTTTTTGTTGGAGATTGTGGCAGGGTTTGGTGCCAGTGGATGTGATTATTCAGAGGAGGATTCGGGCCCACATGGCATCAAGGTGTCAGTGCTGTTCAGAGATTGAGACCATCCAGCATGTCTTTATTGATAGCCCTGTGGCTCACGAGGTATGGCAGCACTTCTCAGCTATTTTTGGCATTCCCCTCAGGGTTGGAGAGATGCTACAGCATAGATTTCAGACTTGGAGATTCTCAGGCCAGTTTGTCAGGAGTGGCCATATTCGCACTATCATCCCTTTGCTGGTCTTTTGGTACATTTGGACAGCTAGGAATGATGCGAAGCATCGTAGGATTGGCATGGAGCCCAATCGTATCATCTGGCAGGTCTATCACACTATTTCTTTACTACATATGGGAAGACTCTTTCGATTTGTGCATTGGCGTGGGGACCTTGATCTTGCCCCACATTTTGGTTTTACTCTTACTTCTCCTACCCCCAGCCCCCCTACTTTGGTTTATTGGCGTGCCCCATTGGCTGGATCTACCAAGATCAATACTGATGGATGCGTCAGGGATGGATTTGCGAGTGGCGGGGGTGTTATCAGAGATCACACTGGGCGTTGTATCAGGGCCTTCTCTACTGGCTACGGAGACATACTTATTTTGGAGGCAGAGTTGAGAGCCATTTTACAGGGCATTGAGCTTGCCCGACGGATGGGTCTTGTGGACTTATGGATTGAGACTGACTCTACACTCGCTGTTCATTGCATTTCACGTGGTGGGGGGCCGTGGGTGATTCAGTTAATACTCAGAAGCCTCCGACATCTTCTTTCATTCGATCGAGACACAATTTCTCATATTTTTCGAGAGGGAAACCAGGTCGCTGACTCTTTAGCTTCTGAGGGCTGGGACCAACGACATTATCAGGAGTATGGATCTTCAGACTTGCCACGTCGTTCGCGTGGACTACTTCAGACTGACAGATATGGCCTTCCATCAGTTAGAGGTCTTTAGTTTTTTGTTAGTTTGGTTTTCATTTGCTTTTGCTTTTGCTTTTCAGAATTATGCACCGGAAGTAGTATCTCTTTATTTGCTGTAGTTTGAGGAATTTTTTTTCATTCGTTGTATGCTTGGAGGTCAGGTTCATATCCCCCTCCTGTGTACTACCATTTTTATATAAATACAGTGGTAGGGGCATCCAAACCCCCACCAGTCTGTCCTGGTAGAGGCCTAAAAACCATACTGGACTGTGCTGGTGCTTCGAATAAAAAAAAAAAAAAAAAAAACCTTTCTGCAAATAATAGAAAAATAGAAGCAGTTTTAGAAAAATTTAATAAAAGCATAAATATTTTAGAAAATAATTTAGAATATATTAAAAATCAAAATAGTGAAATATTAAAGAAGTTTTCTTATAATAAAGACATAGATAATAATTTACAAAATATTAACATAGAAAGTAGAGTAACATATTTAGTCTATGTAATCTAAAACAAAATTATAAAGTTGATCTTAGTTTTTGTTGCTTTATAGATTTAAAATATTTATATGAAATAGGAAATCTCATAAATATCTTTGTCGTTTTATAAGTTGATAAATATCTTTGTCTTTTTATGTTATTCTACAGGATCTTTAATCAAAAAGCTCAGACGTTGAGAGATAGAGTTCTCAACAATTTACAACTTGATCTGTTAAGAAGAGTCGCCTCTATTTCTATCTAATACGGGTAATAAACTGATACTAATAAACTGATAAAAAATTTTAATTAAAGAATTAAGCAGATATATGAAGTCTAATTGCAAAATAAGAAAGCTTAAAACAATATTGATGTAATGGCCTTAATTTGAGTACTTTACCGTTCTGCAAATTAATTTCCTTTAATTTTTTTATAAACATTTTCTTGTCCTTCCTAAAAGGATTAAGACTGTAGCTAAAAAAAATCATCATGTTTAAAGAGGTTTTGAACAAATTCCCATTCTCGAGAGAAAACATAACATTTCTTAACTCTGAGGATTACTCTTTCATTTTAGCCATGGAATCCAGAAAAAAAGGCTAAATTAAAATTCTTGAAAAATATAAATAATATTATTGAAAAAATTAATTGCTTACTATGTTTTTCCTCTTTTAGGCCTTTTCCAAAAATACAATAAAGTAAAAGGTAATTAAATAACAAGATGAGATGAAGAACTTACTTTTATTAAAAAAAATTCTAAGAAGAACTTAACAATAGGGAATACAAGAGAGATGGTGTGTAAATTTGTGTGTTCTATTTTTCTGCGTGTATTCCTTATGCTATAAGCAAAGGTACTTATAGAGAAAGAATATAATAAAATAATTGTACAACTTTACAAGTGTATGGTTGGAAAAGAAAGAAGAAAAATTAAATGTTTTTTTAGTCACTTTTAAATATTTTCCCTGTACACCTTAAATGCTTTTTCTATACACCTTTTTGACCTTAAATGCTTTTTCTATACACCTTTTTGACTTCTTATTCACGCATCATTTTCTTCAATTATTTCTTTTTCATGTAGCCTTTTTGACTTTTCTTTTTGAATAATTGTCCATGTACAAAATAATTTTTTTTAAAAGTCATCAGATATAGATCTTTTTTATGAGTATTAAGAACAGATAATCTTTCTATCTTGATTTTTGTAGCTAGATAGTCTTCACAGAAAATTATGTTTAAGATATATACAATATCAATCAATCATAACGTATTGTAACGCTGAATAAAAAATATCGTCTTCTTCTTGAGAAACTAAATAGTCAAATGAAATTGTAGGATAATTGTGTTTTAGAAAGGAAGAGTCGTGGATAGCTATTTTATAGATATGGCCATATTAAAGGAAATATTGATTCTCATTATGATAATATTGTAAAGTTTGGGAGAAATCAATAATTTCTTGAATAAGTGAATTTTTTATGGAATTTCACATAATGTTGGTACAATCTCCAATATTTTGTTCTAGATAATAAAGAGTTTTTTCTTGCCCTACAGCTGTAGAATATGTTAGTTCAATAAGTCTTTCTATTTTATGGGGATATTTTCTACTAGAAAAAGCAATGATATTTTTTTAACAATTTTCTTTAGCAATATCTTTAGAATTAAATATTGCTAGGGTCTCATGTAATTTAATAATCTCATCTTGATACTTAGTTATTTCTTGTTGATAAGAAGATAGTTTTTCTTCTTAAGTATGCTTTTTATAATTAAAATTTCTAACTACTCTGGTTATAGTTTCACAACTGTTACAAAGTTGCAAAGATAAAGATGATGTTTGAGAGGAATATGATGATGGTTTAAAAGTAGATGCATGCATTGTCTATCTAATTTTTTCAAATATGTAAAAATTAAATTCAATAGTCTATCTACAATTATTTAAAACTTCTTCAAGAGTGTAAAAACATTTGAAAAAGAGTTCTGGAAATCTGTCTATCTGTTGAATTAGTTCTGGCCAGTAGTTATAAACTCTTGGTTATCTTCCTTTCATTACTACAAATAAAATGAAATTTTTGCTTTATACTTGATTATGGATCTGTCTAAAATAGTTAGCTAAAACGTTAATACTGTCTAATTTCTGTTTACAGTTTCTTGCCATGCATAGATTATCTAGTAGGCACCTTTCTTTTTCTGAAAGTCTTTCTAAATTATTTCCTCTTAATCGAAGATTAAATTCTTGAGGGACCACTATTAAAGTGATGTTCCCAACGTTCATCATCCTTTGATCGATCTGCAATATGAACAAAATTGGTCGGAAAGTTAATAATTTGTCTACTTAAGTTATCAGCTAAAATGTAATTTTTTCCATCTATGTGTTCAATACTTACCTTGTAACTATTTAAAATTTTGTAAAATTTTAACCACCTTTTATGTCTACTTTTATCAAAATTAGTCTTTTTAATAAATTTAACAATTGCTTCAAAATATGTTCTAATAGTAAATTCAATATTTAAAAATAATTTAAAACTTTATATACTATGAATTATAGCCATTATTTCATAATCTAAGCTGGTTAAGTATTTTCTTTTTATTTTATATTTACCGCTAGCATATCTACAAATTTATATTAATTTGATTTGGAATATAAAATTCTTCCACATCCTAATTCACATCCATCTGTTTCTACTACCTTATATTCACTATCTAAAGGTAATTCTAAAAGTGGTAGTTGTTGGACTTCGTTTTTTATTTGTCTTACTAATTCTATGTCTGTTTGGTTAGAAAACTTTTTTCCTTTACTTCATAATTTGTTGTATAAAGGTCCAATCTTTTTTCCTAAATCTTTAATAAAACTTCTGGCATAATTTAATATTCCTAAAAAGGCTTGCAATTTTTTAGTTTCTTCTATTTTATCTGAGAATTGTAAAATAGTCTTTACTATATAGGGTTGAAGTTGAATTTTTCCTTATCCTATTATTATTCCTAAAAATTCTATTTTTTGTTTATTTATTTCTATTTTCATTTTACTAATAATTAACCCATTTTTTATAAATTTATTTAAAATAGTTTATAAAGACTTTAAATGCTCTTTATGATATTTGCTATGTACTAAAATATCATCAATATATACACAAACAAATGGTAAAGAATTAAAAATAGAATCCATCTTTTTTTGGAAAAATAGATGGAGCATTCTTTAAACCAAATGGCATGACAATCCACTCAAAATGTCCTTGCGGTGTTGTAAAAGTTATCCATGGAATAGAGTCTTTATGCATTTTAATTTGCCAGATTTACAGTCAATTTTGAAAAGATCTTGCTATTTTGTATTTTATTTAAAATCATGTCTTTATCTAGTATTTTATATCCATCTTCTACTATATTATCATTTAGTCTTTTATAATTTATAATCATTCTAGCTTTCCCTCGTTTGATTTCACTATAATTTCTAACCATAAAAGTTGTTGATCTATGTTGACTATTAGAAGGTCTTATAACTTTTAACTCTTAACAATTCTTTAATCTGAATTTTAAAGTCTTCTATATCTTGATTAATATGTTTTATTTCTGAGGTCCTAATCTTTTTATTTTCATTTATAATTTCTATTCTAACTTTTATTTTATTTCTATTCCAAAGTTTTAGAGGATATTCTCCTATTATTTGGGTTTGTTCAGCTAATTGTAAAATATTATTTATACTTTTTACATGATCTATCTTTTTATTAAAAACAATTAAGTCTTTTGCTCTTGGTATAAAATCTGTTTTCAAGGTTTCTAAAAATAAATAATCTAAAAATTCTAAACTTTCTAAATCTTCGTAATCATTTTGTGTTTTTGATGATAAAGATCCACCACGCTTAGCTCGTAACTCTGATGTTTCTATAGTCTGTATAATAGATGTATCTTTCCCAAGAATTATTGCATCATTTGTAATTGTTAAACTTCCATTTCTACTTAATAAGAATTTTATTCCTATAACAAATTCATCTTTAATTAATTGACTTACTAAAGTGGTTGTTAAGCTATATTGTCTTTCTTGAAATCTAATTTTACAATCATCAAAAAGTCTATTTTTTTCAAACTCCATTTTACTACCATCCATTTAACTTCCTCTCATTTCATATTCTAATTTTTGTCTACAATCTTCTGGGACTAAGTCTTCTCTAATTATGTTAAATGTGCATCATGTATCGACTAAAGCTATTAAAATTAATTTAATCATCTTATTGGTTTGTACTTCTATAGGTATTCTAATATTTTTGATTGGCTTTATTCTAGATATTTGACATATTATTTCTTCTTGATTTTCTGTTTCTAAATAATTATTCTCAATATAAGCTTTCTATGGGCTATTTTACTTTTTCTAGATTTCTAACTCTATATTGTATTTCTCCTAATGTTTCATGTATTTTATCAATTTTATTATTAGTATTAGTTACTCTATCTTCTAATTTTTCTATGGTTTCACTATAGTCTTTCGGTTTATTGTAAGGCTCATCTTGGATTCCTAAGCAATTATTATATTTAATTTCTAAACAAATTTTACACTGATTTCTATTTCTATGTCCTGGATATATTCTACATATTGTGCGTCTGTTTATCACAGATCTTTGTCCTCTAATCCATTCATGAATACATTCTTGCTCTATGTTCATCATTATTGAGAAATCTAAATCTTCTGTACTACTATTGCTTTCATCAAACCTTTCTACTATTTTTAAATTTTCTAACTCGTCATCTGTGTATATACTATATACTGAACTACAAGATTCATTTTCTGATAACTCTATGACATGACACTGTATATCTTCGATTATTATAGATTTATTTACCGTCTCTCTATTTTTATTTTTATTAGGAATTTATTAGCAAAATGTCTAGGATCTCTCCACAAATGTAGCAATTACAATCTTTTCTATTTTTCGGTCTTTTAACGTATCTATTATAATTAGGCTTTCTATTTTTATAGTATATCCTACTTGGTCTAATATTATATCTTTTTCTATTTTGGTATTGTCTTTTATATTTATATCCTTTTATCTTTTTTATATTTATATCCTTTTATCTTTTTTATACATTCTTTTTTTTTCTTTTTATAATCATATGTTCGAGGTGTGTATAAATCTGAACAAAAAAAATAATTTAACTTCTTTAATTGCTTTATAGTTACTTCTTCTATACAATATTTTTTTAATTTATGTGTTATAAATTTTATGGTAGCGCTAACACTACAAGAAAAGGTAGCTATAGCGACGACACAGTGTCGCACCCTACTTGTGCTGTATAGTAGGGATGATAAAGAAATATCGTCGCTATAAGTTCCAACTCTATAGCGATGACATAAGTCGTCTTTATATTTAAAAGGTCGTCGCTATTACTTTGGATATGTAGCGACAACATAATTTGACGTCGCTACATATATTCTAAATGGCTGGAATAATTTGAGCCATTTTTTTGTAGATATAGAGACGACATAAGGATTCGCAATGTAGCTATAGATATTGTTGTTAGTCACGTGATGCGTGATTCTCCTCGAAATTTGTATTGAAGTCTATTGAGACGACATTTGTCATTGCTATAGTATTGTCAAAATTGGTGCCCATTTCTTATCTATAGCGAGACATTTTTAGTTTATAGAGACGACTATGTCACCGCTATAGAATCTCATTTTTCAGCTCTCCATCTCAGTATTTCTGTATTTGTAAAATTTTCCATCTCCATCTTTTTTCTATTTCATTTCCCCATCTTGTTTCCATTTTATTTGTGAAAAAATATAGTATTTTTCAGGTATGAATATTGATAAAAGATGGACAAAAATTAGAAATCGCACAAAATCATCAAATTTTTGAAACAGTTTGAAAGTATTTATAAACATGGCTAGGCCATACGTAAACAGCAGGAGAATGATTAAATATCCATTCACAAGATGTTTAAACGGTCTCACACATCTATTGAAAATTGTCGAGGCTCACATATTTCGTCATGGTTTTGCAGAGAGTTATGTAACCTGGATATACCATGGTGAGACTGAGGTTCAGAATGTGAATGTGTATACACAGAATGAGAGAACAGGTGTGGAGGATGAGATGATGGATGTCATGGACAACGTAGTCGATGATGAGTATGCTGGTACAGGCACCGATGGTTACTATGACAAACTGTTTAAGGCTCTGGATTCAGAACTATACTCGAAAGTTTCATCATTTTTGTCCTTAAATTTTTTAGTAAAATTGACGCATATTAAAGTTGTGAACAAATGGACAAACAAGTTTGTCAATGATCGTTTGAAGTTGCTAAAGTTAACTTTCTCAAAAATGAACTTGATGGACTCTCGCTACGAAACTAAGATGATGATGATGAAGCTTGGTTTGGGTTACAAATCTATTCACGCCTGCAAGAATAACTGTGCACTATTTTGGAGTGAGCATGCTGATAGACAAACTTGTCCGATCTGCTAAGAAAGTCGTTGGGTGCACACTTCTGAAAATGTGAACGGGAAGAATGTTCCACATAAAGTGTTGCACTATTTTTCCTTGGTCCCAGACTAAAATGTATGTTCACGACGACGAAGGATACTGCAAAACTCATGCGGTGGCATAGTATAGGAAGGTCTAGGGATGAAGATGAAATGCAGCATCCTGTTGACGAAGCCATGGTGGGATTTTGACAGAAAACATCTATTGTTCGCAAGTAAGATCCAGAATGTCCATTTAGGTTTGGTCGAAGACAGATTCAATCCATTTGGAGACATGAGTCTGGCATACAGCATGTGGCCAGTAGTTGTAACTGTTTACAACCTGCCATATTGGTTATGTATGAAATCCAAATACCTCATGCTTACTCTCTCTATACCTGGCCCTAAAGCACTGGGTAAGGACATTGATGTATTCTTACGACCATTAGTGGATGCGTTGAAGGAGTTGTGGGCTAATGAGATTGACACGTGTGAAGCTAGAACCAATAATAGGTTAGTATTCAGAATGTGTACATCGTTGTTGTGGACAGTTAACGATTTTCCAACAAGAAGTAGTTTGTTGGGTTAGAGCAGTAAGGGGTACATGGCATGTCCTACGTACAACGATGAGACTCATTCAGTCCGTGTAATAGGTAAGACAGCTTACGTAGATTGCCGACGGTTTCTACCGTCCAGGCATCATTTTAGGAGTAATTTAGACTTTGACGGGAAGACGAAGAGGCTACCACCTCCATGTCGGTTAATGCCTATAGTCATTTTAGCACAGTTAAGCCGTGTGAGACATAGTATTCTAGGAAATCACACTAACTATGGGGTGCTAGAAAGAGGAGAAGTGATGACGAGCTGATTTGGAGAAAAATGAACATTTTCTACGAGTTGCCGTATTGGTCTTCTACTGAGCTAAAACATAACATCGATGTCATGCACGTAGATAAGAATGTTTGTGATAGCTTGATCGGTACAATTATGGACGATCCATTCAAATCAAAAGACATGGTCAATGCCAAGCGCGATCTAATGCAATTAAGGATAAAAAGAGAGTTGCACTTGCATCAAAACTGGAACAGGTGTATGAAGCCTACCGTATGTTACACCATGTCCATTGCAAATCGTCAAAGGTTTTATAACTTCATCCAATCGGTTAAGTTTCTAGATGGCTTCGCTTCTAATATTTAGAAGAATATTGCTTCTAACGATAGCTGCATTATTGGGTTGAAGTCACACAATTGCCTCATTATCATGCAACGGTTATAGCCAATCGAATGTCGCGCGTTCTTGAATAAAATTATTTCCACTACAATTATTGAACTGTATACGTTCTTCAAGTAGCTTTGTACAAGAACACTAAAGGTTAGCGACATGATGGCTACTTACGATCACCTGATACTCATCCTCTGCAAGTTGGAACGAATCTTTCCGCCAGCCTTCTTCGACATCATGATTCATCTCGTAATGCATCTACCAGAAGAGGTAATCTTTGGAGGTCTAGTATACATGAGATGGATGTATCCGTTCGAGCGATACCTGAAGAAACTTAAGGACTACGTCAGAAATCGAGCTCGGCCTGAGGGTTCAATAGCTGAAGGATATGTTGATGACAAGGCATTGACTTTTTGTTCTAGGTATTTCGAAGACGTAGAAACAAGGTTCAACCGATCGGACAGAAATGAGGATGTAAGTGTTCTACAAAGACAACTTTCTAATTTTCAGTCGCAGTGTCGTGCAATTGGAAAGAAGATACCAACGACGCTTCCTGCAAATGTTCGAACCCAAGCGATGTTTTACGTCCTCAACAACTATACTAAAATTGAGACATTCTTGTAGTAAGACCTCGTTCTTAAATATTATTCAATTATCTTGAATAAGATTTGTCATTTTAAACAAACTAATTAGTTGATCTTATATGCTTTTTAAAGAAAACATAGACAGGAGCTGTTGCGCAATGGCTGCCCAAACATCGACCAGGTGCATAGAAGAGACTTTCATAGTTGGTTTTACAGGAAGGTAAACGAACAACGATCAAATACATTTCAAATACGTCCACATTTTTCTTTTCTGTAACATTGACTAAAACCAACTTCCACTTCATCCAGGTATATGCACTGCGCCAAAGCCAATCCCCTCAAGTTTTGCATGAGTTGTTTTCGTTGGCCAGTGGATGTTACCAGCAGGTTGTGTCTTACACAACCTGTGTTGTAAAAGGAGTTTGCTTCCTAACATATGATCGTGATATTCGAAGAAAAATGCAGAATAATTGTATGTCTGTCCAGGGATTGGGGGTGAAGCTGATGAGATATGAGCACCATTTATTAGGAGAGCATTGTCTGATACTGCAGGAGATACTTCGTTCATTAACGAAGAGGATGTGGAAGATGACATACATGAAGAATATGAGGATGACGAAACATGCATAAAAGCAATGAGGACGATAGTAACAATGATGAGGATCAATCGTATCATGATAGTGAATTAGATTGAATATTGTCCGTCATTAAAATTAATGAATTAGATTTATAAAAATTTCATTGTTATTGTTGTTGTTGTTAGTGAATCAAATTGAATGTTGTTCATCACTACAATGATTACTTTAGGTCAAAACGTGAGTTCGGATGGAATCTCAACATTTGTTCACGAAAAATAGGCGAATAAGGACTGCAATTGTACAAAATCATGGAAATCAGGACCTATATGTAACCTTGTAAAACATGAAGGACTTACTTTAAAAATAAAAAAGGATCAAATTGAAATAAAAAAGAAATATAAGGACCAAAATGAATAATTTTTAAAGATGATGGACCTAACTGCAAAAACCAATGTTTAATGTTATAGCGACGACACTTATAGCGACAACATATGTCATCGCTATATGTTAAAAATTTTGGCAGCACGTTTTTAGCGCGTGCACCAAAAAATTAAAAATAAATGTCGTCACTAAACATATAGCGACGACATATGTCGTTGCTACAGAGTTAGCCATTTTATAACACGCAAAAACCCATTTCTTCTCTATTTCTTTTCCCCTTCTTTGCATCTTTGCACCAACAATCCGCTGTCGCCATCCATCTGCTGTAATCAAGTTCAATTACCATATAAATTAAGCTATAGCAAATAAGCACTAATAAATCTATACTGGCATAGCACTTCAGGAATATGAAAAATGAAGAAATTCTAGAACCTTCCTACTGGAGCTCCAAAAGCACCTTATCTTCTTAAACCATAACAACTATCTAACTTCTATCCTCCTAAGCAGTCTCTCTTCCGCCATTCCTCAATCCCCAGTTCTTGCAATTCGCCCTGTAGTAATATTCTTCTTTAAATTACTATAATTATTTGCCTACTTGTTTGAGATGTATAAACTAATTAGAAATTAATTCATTGCGTGCTTCACTTTTATTGCATTTAACTGCGATACATTTGGAAGTTGAGTTATTCATTATGTGTTATGATTGCATTGTTCGATGATAATGTTGAACTTCTCGTTTAGGTGAAAGAGAGCTAGCAGAAAAAAAATAATCTTTTCCGGATAAATTTGAAAGTATTAACTTCCTCAATTTTAACAATGTTTTTGGAATGTGATGAACAGAAAGGAAAATGGAATAGAAATGTGAGAGATTTCTTTTTTTTTTTTTTTGTCCCTTTTTTGGCTATTGGTGGAATAAGAAAGAGAATGAAGTATAAAAAAAGGTGAAGGAGAATAAAATTAAAACATGGACATTACCTAGTGTTTTGATTTGTGATAGTTGTAAGTTATAGGCATGATTAGATGAAATTTAGGGACTGAATAGGCATGATATATATTTGTGACAGAATAGGCATGATTTGTGATAGCTATAAGTTATATGCATGATTTTGTTACAAAATAGGCATGTTATATATTTGGGCTGTTTTGTAAATGATAGTAGAAATGGTTGAGTTGTCTATTCTTCAGTTTTGATTGGTTCATATTAGAGGGCATGTGGACCCCAATTGATAATATATATATTTTGTTTGGGAATTTGTTACTTTTCAGATTTTGTTTAGTCCAATTTACAGAGGAAACTCTGCCAAATTTTTTATAAAAATTTTTCTCTCTCACTTTTCCATATTTTTTGCTCGACCTGTATCTATTTGAAATTATTAGATAACGGACAATTTCAGCACTAAAAAACAAAGATTAGGGACCAATTACACAAAAACACATAATTTAGGGACTGATGTACAAAAAATAAAGTTTAGAAACTATTTCAGCACTAAAAACAAAGATTAGGACCAATTACACAAAAACAAATAATTTAGGGACTGGTGTGCAAAAAAAGTTAAGAGACCATTTCAGCACTAAAAACAAATGTAGGGACCAATTGCACAAAACACATAATTTATGGACTAATGTGTAAAAAACAAAGTTTAGGGACCATTTCAGCACTAAAAATAAATATTAAAGACCAATTGCACAAAAACACATAATTTAGGGACTGATGTACAAAAAAAAGTTTAGGGACCATTTCAGCACTAAAATCAAAGATTAAGGACCAATTACACAAAAATACATAGTTTAGGGACTGATGTGCAAAAAAAAGTTTAGGGACCATTTCCGCACTAATTGATGTTGTCTTTTATTAGTTGCTACTTGCTAGTATGGCCGATGTCATGTCGCACGGAGGTGATGGTGCAGGCGATCCTCCACATCAGCCACCCCGCCGGCTCGATTCGTCATGCGAGTCCAGTAAGAATTTTTTTTTCAATATTTTGTATTTTGCAATTTTTTACAGTGACTTCATTATCGTTAAATTTCGTATCAAATATATCGTATTTGTTCTTTTTCAGCGCTCCCTTCTAAGCGACGGGATATCTCTCGAGGCATTAACCTTGAGAAGGTTTGGCAGGCAAACGGAAAGAGGCCACTTCCAATCGTGTTCGACAATGTCGAACATACAATACAACCGATCGAAAATAATGCGAAGTATTTTACGCGCTTGATTGGGAACCAAGTCAGGTTCACCGTGCTCCCTTGCTAAACTTCCTGGACAGAGGTTCCAGAGTAGTAGCGGGCACGGTTACATAGTATCATCGATGTAATGTCTTACAATAGTTTTTACATTAGCGCATTCTCTAAACATATTGTTAAATATAATATACATTAACGAATATTTTTCCAATGTTGCAGAGCTACTTTGATCTTCAGGACGATCGGTCGCCCGACGAGTACTGGGCGGTTTGTGCCACTGTAGATCGCCTAGCGGCTGATCGTTATCGCGATTACAAACTTAAGGGGCATAAACACTTGAAATAGCACGGGCCGAGCCGTCCATACGGCGAGCTGTCTATCGAGGAATGGCAAAAGTGCATTGAATTTTTCAAAATTCCTATTTTCGTGGTACATACTAAAATGTAGTTTTTTTGTTTTATGTTAATATTTTTATAACTATAAAGTGTTACATAATCAATTATTTTCTATGTCTTCAGGAACGATCGATAAAGAATAAGGTCAATCGGGGTAAGGCTAAATACCCGAGCGTGTAGGGATCGAAGAGCTTCTCTACCATGCGTTACGATCCGGTACAAGTAAATTTTTCAATATCATTTTACAAATCTTCAATGCATTACATATGCATGTTTTTTAACTAAATTTCACACTTAAATTTTTGTAGAGGAACCCCGAGACTCAGCAGTGGTAGGGCATTATTGAGTCGTTCTAGACTTTTCACACCTTTCGGAATGGCAATTGGGTGAACCTGGAGGCGGTTGGTGACTACGTGAGGACAAATTTCTAATTTTTAATGTTAATTTTATCTGACATTATATTATTATTTATTATTTATTTTTTCTCACTAAACAAGATAAACTTTTTGAGGTGAGGGAGACTCAACAGACTCAGGTCGCCTCCAGTGGCGCGTCAGTTGACGAGCGTGCTATTGCGAATGAGGTTCTCGAAGAACGATGAGGACACGTCCGTGGAGTTGGAGGGGTTCTGAAGGCCACCTCTCCCTCCTTAGATTCGACCGCTACATCGAACACCCCACGAGTAACATCCAACCAGTTCTCTAAAGACCCCCGTAATTATGATTTTTGGTATGCAATGTATGAGGCCCAGCTACGCCAAATGGAGGGGACAATTGCACATCTTACGACAAGTCTACAGTAGAGAATACCGGAGGTTGTGCCAGAAGATGATGATGACGAGAACGAGAACGAGAACGACGATGGGGGTTTGGAGGATCTGTATATTTTATGTACAATATAATTGCTTTTATTTTTAAAAAAAATTAGAATATTTCTAAAATGAAAAAATTACTTGTATATTTGTCGTCGCTATATATCCTATATATATTGCGGCGACATAGTCGTCGCTAAAATAAAAAAATTACTTGTATATTTGTCGTCGCTATATATCCTATATATATTGCGACAACATTGTCGTCCCTACTAATTAGGATACCTAAAGGTAATAGCGACGATATCTCCGTCGCTAATGTTCATACTAATAGTGACGATTTTTGCGACGACAATGTCGTCACAATCTCTTTGATTCCAAGAAATTGAGCACGACGATGTAACGGCGACACTGTCCTTGGTATATATTCAAATGTATATAGCGACGACAATATGTCGTAGCTAATTACCTAGAGGCACTAATCTACTGAGACGACCTACGGCGATGACATTGTCGTCGCTATACATAAAAAACGACAAATGATCTTTAAGCAGTGACTTTAGTCGTCGCTACAGATCTCTTTTCTTGTAGTGTAATAGTTGTTCCTTTTGAATCCCAGTTTTCTACCTCATTTTTAATTTTATCATTCCATGGTGATGGAATCTTTCTATA
This sequence comes from Forsythia viridissima, assembly GCA_030279155.1. Taxonomy (NCBI): domain Eukaryota; kingdom Viridiplantae; phylum Streptophyta; class Magnoliopsida; order Lamiales; family Oleaceae; genus Forsythia; species Forsythia viridissima. Next base: position 33,086,686 of record CM059045.1, read on the forward strand.
TAGTCTATCTAATATGTGTACATCTAAAGCTAATCCTGCTGCACTAACTAATCTTTCAAAGTCTAATAAAAATGGTTGTATGTATTTCATATTACTTATACTTAGTTTTCCTAATTCTTCTAAGGCTTTATTTTGTTCATAAAAATTTGGGTATGTTCCTATAATTATTTCTCGAATACAACTAGTAAAGTTTCTAGGATTTTCTCCTCCAGCCATTCTTAATCTTATTTCATCTAGTTTTAGTCTTTTGACTGTAACATATATATCTAAAGCTATCTTTCCTAAATAAGTCTCTAAATAAGCCCACATTTCTTCTACAGTCATTTGTATAGGTAAACTATTACATGCTCTAATTACAGAATTTTTCCATTTAGTTAAAGTGCTAGATCTGTCTTGGGGTTTGCAATTATTTAATTCTAATATTATCATCTATGGTAGACTACATCCTTCTTCTGTTTGTCTTTTTCCTAAGCTTCTGTATTTTTTGTCTTCCCAATCATATATACGAGCAAGGAGAAAATGGAATTTTCCTCCAATATCGTATTCTTTATTCATGGGTTCTTTTCTTTTTCCAAACTCTTGGTCTATTTCTGATTTAGACCTTTTACTACTACTTTCTTCCATTTTGATTTCTATATTTGGTTGATCCTTATCTTCTAATAGAGTCTTAATTTCTGCTTCTCTGGTTCTCCTAAGGTTCCTATAATATTCCATGTCTATATACCCAAACTCTTTATCATCGTCTTCACTTTCATCTTCACTTTCTTCATCTAGCATTGATTTCTTCTTCACTTTCAGTCTTCTATTTTGACATATCTACAACTTTCCTCTTCATTTTCCTCTTGCTTTGTTTCTTCTCCTTGATAATTGTAATTTTCAAATCTAATACTTAAAGTTTCATTGCTATTTTTATACATAATATTATCTTCTAGTACTAAAATTGACTTTTCTACAAAGTTTGCTAAATTCCAGTCCAATCTTGCATTTGTTTCTGAAGAAAATTTCTTTGCTGGGATAGCTTTTATACATTTGTGTCCTAATGAGTGATGATTTGGTTATTTTCTAATTTATATTTAGTGGTACTATTTTCACTAAATCTTCCTACAAATCCATTAATATATTTTCTTCACTTCTTTTCATTTGGTATCCCTTAGTCTTTATTCATATTTAATGTCTTTATAAAAATTCTTTGTTGTAACCAAATAATCGGGTGTAAAATAAACTATACTTCATTTGTTATTCATATCTAATTCAATGCTTCCTAATAGTCCACGTTCTATGTTTAAATCTATTATCATATAAACATATTAATGTCTTGGCTCCTAAATTTTCTCTATGTAATCCTTTTACTCCTACCATTATTAATTCTAGATGTGTCTGTTGAAGATTTTTATTCGTTATTTCTTTGTAAGAATCTTTTTCTACTAAATCTAAAGATATGAAGTGATCTTCATGTATACAAGAAATATATCTTTCTCCATAATATTGGTATATCAAAGATTTACTAAAAAGATTTTCTTTTTTGTATATATCTACAGCTTTTATTAATTTTAGTTTATTCTATCTAAAAATTTCTATTTGTTCTTCTATATCTATTAAATATTCTAATCTAGTTTCTAATTCCATTTTTCTAGTTGAAGATCTCATTAAAGGATTTCTTAATATTCTACTACTACTAGTTACAACTTGTCTGTCTTTATTCATTATGTATACACCCACTTAGTCTTTTTAAATTTACTTACTTCTTTAGTATTTTCTATATCTAACTTTTCTAACTTACTAATTAATAGATCTAAATCTTGTTTAGGAGTATCTACGGATTTTTTTTTTTCTAAAGCTGTTATTCTACTTTCTAAGTTAATATTTTGTAAATCATTATCTCTGTTTTTATTATAAGAAAACTTCTTTAATATTTTATTATTTTGATTTTTAATATATTCTAAATTATTTTCTAAAATTTTTATGCTGTTATTAAAATTTTCTAAAACTACTTCTATTTTTTTATTATTTGCAGAAATGTTTCTTTCTAGATTTTTGCTTAAATTTATAATTAAATCTACTGCACTATTTAGCTGCTTATCTTCTGAATGTAAAAAATGTTCAAAGTTTTTATCAAAATTACAAACTAAAAAAACTTTGTCTAAACTATCCATTCTCTTTAAATTCCCTAATAGCTCTCTTTAAATTCCCTAATAGCTCTAAATTTAAATAATCTATTTTATTCATACACTAAATAAAGTTGACTTTAAAACAGGCTCTGATACTAATACACACACACACACACACACAAAGACAAGTTGTTTCATAACACAATAACTTCCCCAAGTCTATTTGTACACCATGAAGGGACAAAAGGGTACAAAGAAAAGAGTTGATCAACTATGGCCAAGGGTTAGAATGACTCATACAAGAACATGATGTCAGATTAAAGTTTAATGAACGACCAAAGGCAAAAGTAGCTCATAAAATGACAAAGGTCCAAAGAAGTTTGGCCATCGTGCATAGGTACAAAGAATGTTTAATTTGAGCGTTACAAGTATTGCTTGGGAGAAGGGCCTTAAGAAAGATAAAAGATACATTTATGTGCAATATCACACATGCACCATATTTTACTCGTTGAATGTCACCATTCATAGTCATTTCATGAATCTTGTAGGAAATGGGTCGAGATTTCTTTGAAGTCATAGGGCAAAGGTAGGAGCTAGCTTTGGATGGCCAAGAATACCATTTGATCACCGAGATAAATGTATGGTCGAACTGTCCCCATCAACCCGAGCTACAAAAATATGAAGTAACCTACCTTTTTGTAGACATGTATGACTCTTGGACTATGAAATATCTTGTAACCTGCTTTTATGTAATGTAATAGCTTAGGTGAATTCGTCTTTAGAAAAAAAAATAAGAACCTCTCTTTTTGTTGAGGTATTTTGTAGTACTTTTGAAATGGGTTGAAAATGTATGCATCATTACCAAAACATAATGATTTGTCATGAGTTATGTTTGAACAAAGTTGTAATAGTTGGATTTCAAGCTTTTATTTTAAGCCCATGTTTAGTATAATGATCTAATGTAATGGAGGTGAAATGAATCAAAAGACGGGATCTACCTATCATTGTCTTCTGCTATGCTTAATTGATCATGTCTTATCCTTCGGTTTTACTATTACTAAGTGTACTCATTTTACGCACTAAGGATAAGATGAACCCGAAGCACAAGAGAAAGGACGACCTACAAATGTAGTCTCTAATTATTCATAACTATTTCCTAAAAGAAAATGTCAAAAACAACAAACAAAGAAACTAATCTGCTTTCTGCATATCCTGTTCTTAATACCCTACTAAACAGAATACAAAAAAAAACTTTAGACAAAATTGTAGGGTCGCCACAGAATCAATCTGATCAAAATAACTTATATAAGGCAAATACGTAACTTACTCACAACTCGTTGCAAATGGTCTTGTTATACCTGAAAATAAAAGATCTTATATGTCACAATCTTGTAGAAGATGAGTATTACTTTAGTCATTAGGCAGGGGTACTGGATCTTGCATAACACAATGTCAGGCCTTCATGGTGCAGAGGATGTCGGGGTACTGATATCTTATTTTGAAATAGAAGATTTGGGGTACCAATACCCTCCGAGACAAAGAAGTCTGAAGTATATTTTTATTTGGAGAGACTAAGTTTCAACCCCTGAAATCAAACTTTCTTCTCCACCATGAAACCTGATGTTTAGTCTCTCTCTTCTTTCTACTGCCCATTTAGGGTCCTTGAGGCTTGGGTGTGGAGATTTATCTATTAATTTAGAGAACCTCCACACCAAGTCCTTTCATTTCAGATCTTTAGATCTTGGCTCACCTCTTCTCTTAGGTAGATTTTCCTCTCTTAAATGTGTTCTTCTTTCCTTCTTTAAGTGTTAGTGAGTATATGTATATGTATATAATAATTGTACGGAAAGGGAGGGCCAAATGTGTCCTTAATTTGGGGTTATTTATAGAAAAATTCATACCATCTTCTTCACAACACATATACACGGTTAATACATATGTATATACATTAATATATTTCCCTCATAATTAATTTCATTCTCAGTGGTCCACTTGTAAAATTTTACTTGATTTGACCAAAGATTTTCACTTGGACCCCAAGTAACTCTTTTACATTTTTTTATAGTTTTTGTAGGGTATAATAAGGACAATATAGAAGGCATAATAGGGACAAATTTCTCCAACAAATCCCACTTGGCCCACTTGTCAATTGTTTAATATAAAAATTGGCAAATTTCTTACTTCTTGGACCCATTTTTGGATCGTGTTTTGAAGGTAGATACTCGATTATTTTTCAACATCTCTTATACAAACTCGAAGATCTTTCAGAGATCTTTGCAATGCACTTTGAATCATAGAAAACAAATCACCATAGCAATTATACAACCACTCTAAAAATAGCTATCCGAATATGGATTGCTGGAATTTTCAAAGTGTTTATAGATTTTCTAGCTTCTGGAACACTTTTGGCATTAAATTTTGGGGCTAAGTTCTTAGTAGAGAGTAGGTATATTTGGTACCGTTTCGAAGGTCTCATCGCGTACTTCACAACACCATAAGATTTGTAAAATTTTGACCAATACAAAACTCAGAAGATTGCCTCGAAGATAGAGCTCGACTTAGTTAAAAGGCTAAAAACTTTACTTTTTCAACTTTTTGGGTTCCAACCCAACTTTTGCACTTTTAATCAATAAAGTCCTAATATGAAATTCGATTTTTCTTTTTATTATTCGAATTTAAATTAAATACTAAATGTTATGACTTTTGAGATACTTTTCGGGATGACTCAAATAAATTCTGTATTTCATTCTATTTTTTGGATTTAAAATTAAATAATTAAAGCTAGAAATTTTTGGTCGTTACAATATTCCCTCCTTCAATAAATTTCGTCCTCAAAATTTACTTAGAATAGCTCAGGAAATTTTTCTCTTATCATATCTTCTCGTTCCCAAGTTTCTACTTCAATATCTTCACTTTTCTACAAGACTTTGACTAACATGCATGGATTCATAAGCACGTAATTTTTCCATGTATGAACACATTTCCTTCACATACTTGAACTAAACTCTTCATAATAGATCAAGTCAAGCATAAGATTAAAAATATACTTTACATGTGCACAATGTATGTCCATGTAAAACTCACATAAACGTGCATTTTATCTTGTTTAGAGCCCATCCTTGAAGTAATATTTTATACACCGAATGCTTAAATTGAATATCTTGTGCCACTTAAGCACCATATATGCCACTAGGCTCTAGGTTAATGCCACATAGGCCTTAGACTGCACCATATGAACTCTAGGTTAATGCCACTTAGGCCCTAGATCACGTCTCATGGACTCTAGGTTAATGCCACTAAGGCCCCAAAATCATGTCATATAAGCTATAGATTAATGCCACTTAGGCCCTAGAATCATGCCATATAGGCTCTAGGTTAATGCCACTTAGGCCCTATATCATGTCTCATAGACTCTAGGATAACGACACTAAGCCCTAGGTTGGTGTACAGGAACTTAGGTATGTTCTCACATATGTAATGTTTCCTTTTAACATAATCTCAATAGTTAAATCGATTTTATGATATAAGAATGTTCATGAATAGAACAAAGAGTAGATACACATAGCTCTCGATTGACAATTAAGTTTTATATTTTCAACATACATAGATAAATGTCTCCTTTCCACATAAATGATCAAATTGAATAGAGCAACTATGCCACATAAAGTTTGCATTTACTATTTTGTTCATATAAGACTTGAATGTACTCAAAACTCAACTTTCCATAGTTGATCTCACACATGAGTATACATTACATGTACATAAGACATCTTATTCCATAGAAGACATTAGTTTAACTATTCACAATACTAAGTGAATATAGAAGTCTATTTCTCATAGACCATCATATTATATGGAGGTCAAGTAAATATATTTTACACATTCATCTTGCATGTTAAGTAAATGAGCATTATCCTATTATATCTCACATAAAAAATAGCTCATTGCTCAAATATTCATATTTTGCCGTAAGTACAACTAATTTTATAAGATAAGCATCTTATATTAAAAGCACATAACATATTCCACTCACAGTAGCTAATGAGGTTCACGACGTATCGGCTTCAGCAAGTATTTGCAGTAGACTAATTTAATATTTTAATTATTGTGAGCATAAAGATAATGAACTTAAGAGGTTTTTTGAGTCAAGTGATAAAAATTTAGATATAATTCTAGTATCTCTAAGGAAGATATCAAGATAAATGAGGATGCGTAGTTCTAGAGTCAATGGAGGCTCATGCGGGTGTTAGAGTCTATACAGATTACGCCTTCAACTGCTCAAGTGTTTTCTTCAGCTCCTAGTCCACCTATTACAAATACTCATGTTTTCATACCAATTGGGCCAAAGGTAAATGGTCTGGTTTGTTGGGGCCATTCCTGATTATAACTTATTGAAATTTTTGAAAATTCATTTGGAAATTTGGTCTTCATTTTCAAGACAAGAGTATTAATTCCACATAAGTAGATATTACCATGTTAATGGAAAATAATATTGGATTCAAACTTTTCACACTTGGAAAAAATTCAAAAAAAAATTGTTTAGGGAAATATATATACCCAATTCCTTTGGGTATCATGACCCATCGCGGAATTTTAGATTAAAAAATTCCCAATATTTTGGAGAGGTAAAATTATATTTTTAACCGAGTCCTAATTTTTACCCCAAATCACAATTCCATTCATCTTTATCTCTCTTCCTCACATTGGTTTCTTCCTTCTTCTTCCCCAAATCAACCCAAAATTTCCTCAAATTACCCCATGGATCTTCAAAGAAAGCTTATACTAATGGTAAATGTGTCCAATCTACTGCTTCTAAGGTGAAAACTACCCAACCTAAAGTTAAGAGAACGATGGCAAAGGGAAGGGCCGCCGTGGGCCCTTCCCTAACTGGAATTCTGGCCAATGAAGAGGAGTTTTTTCTTCTATTTGGGGTCAGAATAAAAATGCATTCCTCGGGTATCTTTCTTTTTCTAGTCGAGAAATTTGGTATCCTTCTTTTTCTAGTCGAGAAATTTTACCTGGTCAGGAAATCGATTTTTCTTTTCTTGAATCTCTGGACTTTTCCAATCTGGAATAATTTTGTAACTTTAGGTGGATGGATTTACTGGGCTTAACTAGAGGCTATTGTGAAAACGTGGTAAGACATTTCTATGCCAATGCTAAAATTATCGAGCCTAACGCCGAGCACCTTAAAATAGTTTTGAAGGAGAATTTCGACTGAATTGAAATTTTTTAGTGGGACATTTAATCGGCTTGATGTCTGTCGTTTTATTTTCAAAAAAAGAGACCATGACTCAACCCTCTAGGGACGTTTCCTCTTTATACTAAGACATGCAGTTACTTCATTTTATTGTTATTCATATGCTTAATCCTCGAGCGGGAAAATTTATTTTTTAACCAGTGAGGAGACATGGATGATGTGGAAGATTGCCTTAGGCCGAAGAATAGACCTACGTGATTTAATTGTTTTAGAAATGGTAGGTGCAGAAATAAATAGGAGTTGTGGCTGCTTTTTGGTCATTTGATAACTGATATAGCGGTCAAATTGGGAGTGGATCTTAAGAGAGAAAATTTAATCTCAATGCATCCAAATACTAAAATCGAGACAAGCACACTTATGAAAGCCTGATTTGAACATGTGGACAAGATTTGGACGAAACACATGGTAGATGTTGGAAGCATAAGGGTTGTAGGGGCTACTCCTTTCATGCCACCTTCACCGGCTGATTGGAGTACCTTTATGACTGATTTTTGGACTTTCTAAGTTAACATGATGGATAATCTCTTAGAGTTGCGTGCACAAAACTAGGAGTTATGGCTAGGCAAGATCATTTGGATAAAATGATCAAGAGTTTACAAGTTTCAGATGATGAAGATACTTATTATGTTCTTGGACATTACTTTAACTTTGTTTAATTGTAAGCTAGAAGACTTTATCCTTAAATTGTGTCTTATGCTTGCTTGTGATTTTAATCATTACTTGGAATTTTGTCTTACTTGTTGGGCTATAACTTAAGAGGTTCCGGCTTCTAGTGCAATTTAGACTTGATTACGAATCTTTTTAATTGCTTGTCCTTGCCATTCTTAGCCTACTTTAAACATCAAATTTTATCTTCATAAGCTCTAAATTCCTATTTTGAACTACCGGGTCTAAGCTAATAAGCAAGTAGACAATCTATGCACATTGGAATAATCACCATAGTCATTTAGGAACACATAAAAAATTTAATTATTAGAAATGGAAAGAGGTCGTGGCCTACCCGAGGTGGAATCATCTTCGATGATTGAATACCATTGATCAAATTCTGCAGAATTTTTAAACCAAAGCACTAATACCAAACCTTGTGGCGACCTCGAAATACTGTCTAAATGTTTTTTTTTTGTATTCAGTAGAGTATTAGGAACCGGATAAGAGGGCATTAGTACCCTCATACACATAAAACAATATGACTTCCTTGTTTGTTTATATCAATTGGATTATTCTTGTAATAGTTTCTGACACTTTATTTTAGGAAAAATAGTTAGAAATAATCAGATATTACATTTGCAAGTCGCTCTTTCTCTTTGCCTTCGGTTCGTCTTATCTTTGGTGCGTAACGAGTACACTTAATAATAGTAAAGACCAAAGAATAAAACATAATCAATTAAACATAGCATAAGAGAATAATAGGTAGATCATATCTTTCAATTCATTTCACCTCCATTATATTAGATCATTATACAAAACATGGGCTTAAATGAAAAGCTTGAGATGTAGCTAAAAGTTCTAAAACCTAGGTTAATTAAATTAAAAAGAAATTTTAATCTTAATTAAACAAGTAGTAGACAGAACGTAGTCAGAACTGGCAAGTGATAAAGATAGCAGTTCTGACTCGCACAATTGTGTTCGTTTACCTAATCTTGTTAAGTGCGGAAATTAAAGGATTAAATACGAACACAAGATGTAACTGGTAAACTCTGAAGGGAAACATCTACGGGCCCCCATGCTATGGATAAAAATAATTCACTAATAATCTTATTCAAAAATACAATATTATCAGTTTTTGTAATTTCGTAAAATTAACAAAATAACAATCAAAAGAAAACAGATCAACTCCCTGTGATACTTCTTCTTCTGACTTGTTGATGAAGAGGAATCAAACCCACCGGTCTTGACTTTATCGCCACTTCCCTATTGTACTTGACCGCAACCACCACTTGAATTAAGAACCTCCGTTCTTAACTTCACACCAAGTAGCTTAAACAAGATATAGAATTGTTTGTCGAGCAACAATTAGTTCTTGATTCTTCAATGAGTTTGAAGAAGACCTTTTTGTTTTGAAGTTGAATCAATGAAGCTTGATGTCTTGTTTACCTTGAATGGATTTCTGCAGTTTGAAGCTTATGGAACAAGAACACAAAAATATTTTCAAAGCATTAATTCTTTATTGATTTCTACTCTTACTTATAGTTAAAGTAAAAATCAATTTAGAAATTATTTCTTACCTAAAAATCTGCAACAAGAATGGTAAGAAAATTAGTAGAAATGAATATATAGAAAGATATTCTTAGATTTGTAGAAGGAAAGAATTTAGGAAACTAAATATTTCCTTCCAAAACAAATCTAAGATAATAAGAAAAGATTCTTTAACCTACAAAAAGAGTTTTCAATAATATTCATGAGATCAGAATATATCAAGTATAAAAACAGAATAAAATTGCAGCTTCACTGATCTGGATGAATAATCTACTTATCAACCCAGTCAGTCAGAACTGGCATTATCCAGACCAATCAAAAACGAAAATATTGACGTGCTCTTTTATCATTAAAAATCAGTTATATTTATTAAGTAAGCCAAGATATAAAAAGTGAAAAATATAACACATATTTTTCCAACAATCTCTCTCTTTGGTATTGCTTAATTACAAACACATAACTATCGGATTTTTAATGTAAGTGTGATGTGTGTGAATAAGTAAAAAAACCATGATCATCAACATATAAGGGTTATTGCTCCCCCTTAGTGTGTAAACCAAGAACTCTTGCAAAGAAGTTAACAAGATATGCAAATACCACACACATTAGCTACAACTTTAATATTGCTCCCCCTTAGCAAGATATCGTCATAGTGTAATGCTCAAACCACCATAAACCTAAAAATACTACTATTAAAGTTTAACCAACAAAGTATCATCAGCAAAGTATAAATAACAAAAAAAACCTAACAACCACAAAATTTAAAAATTACACTACTTACTCCCCATTTTGTAAGAGGAACGCCAAAGAAAGAGAAAAACAAAAGTAAAGCAATGTTTGAAGTGAAGGAAAGTAGAATTTAAGAGTTAATACAGTTATCCATAACCAAATAGTTAGAAATTTAAAAGTTAAAATCAAAAATAGTTAGTGCCTGGAGGATGTAGGCTTCTTTGTACAGGATGCAGATGCATTTGCAACTCTCTTGCGAGTACGGGTATCTGGAGGAGCATCTGGAGGAGCATCAGCTGGAAGAGTATCAACGAGAGGTGCAGTAGCTGGGGCAGCAGTTGTCTCAACAACTGGATCGAAAGTCAAAATCTCCATTGGACCTCCAGGGTGTGCAAAGAATTCTAGAGTAACTATTCACTATGCAGACTTTATATGCTCATCGCCCAGATATTCCAGTTTACCCAACACCCTACGCATGAAAATAAATTCATCAGAAAAACCTTTGGTTAAGGTAAAAAGTTGGTCTACCTGTGTTCTAACCAGCCCCAACTGAGTTTCCAGTGCATCCAGACGTCCAGAATGGTCCAATGAAAATAGAACGTGCCTAGAAACTCTGGAAGTGGAATGCGGTGCGCTACCCAAATTTGTAAAGTCATGAACACCTAGCGCTAGAATAACCTCAGAGAATCTATCTGAATCTATGGCAGACACTTCTTGATGAACAAGAAAGTGATGGATGAGAGTTGGATGCTGTAGCCTGTACTGCTTGGCCCTTCATAAACAATTCTATCAAAAATCATTTTGACCCAATCAATACCCAAACACATTTCCAACTTATATAGGATAACTGCCCTATCACCCGAGATATCAAATTGATGAGTCAAATGGTCAATGTTGTTGATTAAGATACGATCGAGAACTTTGTATTTCGGCAGAAGTCTGGAAGCAGTCAGTTCACCCGCCTCTGGCCAAGCTGAACCAGTCATCTCGTGAGCAATGATATCCTTAGTTAACTCATCATCACTGGAGATAGCCACATCATCCATTTCAAGCCATTTTCTTAGAGAGTTAGGACTGAAATTAACATGTCTTCTCCTGACATAAACTTGCCACCTAGATTCATTTCCAACCTTACCCAAATTCTTGGGAACATTTGCCATAAACTCCTTGACAAGAGTCTCATTAAACGGTTCAAAAAAACTCAACAAATTATACATTTTATGAAACCCATTAATCTTATCTAGATCAAACGCAACAAACTCAGGAATAGATACTTTGCATTCAACTATGAACTTGCGAAAAGAGGTAAATGAAAGAAATAGACCTTCAGCAGTCTCAGATAGAAAGCAGTAGTTTAGAAGATTGACAGAGTGTCTCCCTCTAGTCAGAGTATCAAGCCTGAATAGGTGGGGGTCCAAAATGGGAGTAGGTAGTACTCGGTAGGCACCCCCTGAAGCAGTGTGCGGCCTGTTCTGACCAGCAGGTGTAGGCCTTCCAGCAGCAATCATCAGCATTTTTCTTTGATTTTGGTATTTTAGTTTTCACCATTGTTTGAATCTGAAAAGGAAAACTCAACACAACATCGAAATTAAGTGTGAGAAATGAATGAGAAAACCTGGGTCACTATTAAATAGGAGAATTTTTTTTTTAAAATTACACAATGAGAGAGCAGTTAATTTTGGGACGTGTGTAAAGCAGTTACTAAAATTAAATTGATGATTGGCAGTTATGGACAGAAAAAAAAAACCTCCATTGACCAAGAATTTAGAAATTTTAATTTATTCTCTTAAAATGCTATATCATGGAAAAATTTATCCAGATTGTTCTCAGTTCAAGCTGATTATGCTATCAAAATTTGACTGTTGATTGGAGATCCTACGTTAAGGCCCACACAAGATAATTACATAAAAATAATGAGAATATTTTATGAGATAAAATTGAATCGTTTATTTATAGGCAAATTTCATAGTTAACAAATTATACAATCAGTCCAAAAATAACAAAATCAACCAAAATCTTCTAATCAGATATATGCACATAATTAGATTCAATTAATTGGTCAGATTTATAACGTGAGTGTGTGATAGGACATACTAGACTAATTAATCATAACCTGTCCCACTAAGCTAAATTAAACATTGTCAAGAAGATAAGTACTAAGATGTATTTCAAACCAGTCATCATCTGAACATATCTCTTTAAATAGAAAAAATATGTGCGTGCCAGACAGGAGTACCATAGCAATTTTCTTTTGAGTACTCATAGTGTTGACTTTATTTGTATTTATTTTTTTTGTTTTGTCAAAGTACTGAATTTATAAGATCATGGAGCTGACTTTCTCACAGCCATAATAGTAGCCCTTTTCTACATGATTTATGTTCATTATCAAGGACAGCGCACACATCTATGGTGGTAGCCCTCTCCTCCATAAAATTGTCTGTTTAACACAACAACATACTATAGTATCGAGAGACATAGATATTGACCATAGGTCACAACAAAGTACGAAACTACTTTAAAGATAACAATCTAGTTAGTAGTAAGGTACAATCAAACAAGTCAATATGTCCTCAAAGAGTGCTTATCTGAGCATATTTTACCATAAGTATAATGAGCATACCATACTGATTGATTAATGCAAGTAAATCTCAAAATTCATAGACCAATCATACATTTATATCATATGCTATTTGCAAAAACACCCCTCGTTCTCCCTTTTTTTTAAATAAAAAAATAAACAAATGCAAACAAACACACATGATAAAATCAAACAAAAAGAAAAACACTACTTCTACAAAGTTTTTTTTTTAAAAGAAAAACTAATGCATCAAGCAAATGCCAACGGCCTTCTATAGAGTCTCAAATCTAGCAGAATCTAAGGCCTTGGTGAATAAATCAGCCAATTGATGCTCAGTGTGAATATGTTTCAAAGTAATTACTTTTTCTTCGACCAAATTTCTAATAAAATAATGTCTAATATCAATATGTTTGGTCCTAGAGTGCTGAACAAGATTTTTAGAAATATTGATAGCACTAGTGTTATAACAGAATATTGTAAGAGAGTCCTGATCAATACCATAATCACATAGTATTTGTTTCATCCAAAGTAGTTGAGTACAACAACTACCCGCAGCAATATACTCAGCTTCTACAGTAGATAGGGAAATAGAGTTTTATTTCTTACTTAACCATGCAATGAGATTATTACCAATGTAGAAACATTCTCCACTCATGCTTTTCCTATCATCCATGTTTTCAGCCCAGTCAGCATCAGTGTATCCTACAAGATGAGAGTTAGTATCATTAGTATACCATAAACAAAAATCAGAAGTACAGTTAATATAACGAATAATTCGCTTCACTGCCACAAGATGTGATTCTTTTGGTTTAGCTTGATAATATACACAAACTCCAACACTGAATGATATGTCAGGACGGCTTGCAGTCAGGTAGAGCAAATTGTCTATCATACTTCTGTACAAGCTGGAGTCAACCACCTTTCCCTGGTCATCTCTAGAAATTTTTAAGGACGTGGCCATGGAAGTTCTGACTGACTTGGTTTGTTCAAGGCCGAACTTCTTCACCAGATTTTTAGCATACTTGGCTATGAGATAAAAATCCCTGATCCAACCTGTTTGATCTACAACCCTAAAAAAAAAATTAGTTCACCAACCATACTCATTTCGAATTCATTTTGCATAAGTGTAGCAAATTCCTTAGATTTTGTTTCTAGTGAAAAACCAAACACAATATCATCGACGTAGATTTGTGCAACTGTCAATCCAGTTTTAAAATGTTTGATGAATAACGTTTTGTCAGCTCCTCCTCTCTTGTATCCCTGTTCCAACAAGAATATGGTCAATCGTTCATACCAAGCACGTGGAGCTTGCTTTAGTCCGTAAAGGGCCTTTTTGAGTCTAAACACATGGTCGGGAGAACAAGGATCAGTAAATCCTTTAGGCTGCTCAACACAGACTTCTTCATTAAGAATTTCATTCAAAAAGGCACTTTTAACATCCGTTTGGTACAGCTTGAACCTCATTTGACATGCCACATATAGCAAAAGTCTAATGGATTCAAGTCAAGCCACATGAGCAAATGTTTCATCAAAATCCACTCATTCTAGTTGAGTGTATCCATGTGCAACCAAGTGTGCCTTGTTTCTGTCTATGTTGCCATGTTCATCTGATTTATTTTTGAATATCCACTTTGTCCCGATCACATTTGTGTTCTTTGGCCAAGGTACAAGTTCTCACACTTTATTTCAATCAAATTGAGCTAGCCCTTCATGCATGGCTAAAACTCAATTTTTATCAATAATAGCTTTATTTATATTTTTGGGTTCAATTTGTGAAGTGTAGCAAACATTTCCAAGTTCATTAGCAAGCCTCCTCCGAGTTATCATACCGTCTCTGGAATCTGAGAGAACATTGTCCAATGGGTGTGCTTTCTGTATCTAAGACAGAGGTTGCCTTCTCATGTTCTGTTCATTATTTGTATATGGTACGTCAGAACTTCCAATAGCAGGGACAGAGACATCAGAACTTGATGCTGGATGTTCCTTCTGTTTATCATTGTCTGGTGCAGGTACATGATTGTCTTGAGTAGGTTGACGCCCAGCAACATGTTCTTCCAAAGTCTGAATATTAGGCTCCTGTGAATAAGATGAAAAATCATCAATATCATCAATTTTTATGTTGATTGATTCAATGATAGTCTGAGTACGCATGTTATAGATTCTGTAAGCTTGGCTGTTCTCAGAATAACCAATAAACACTCCCTCATTACTTTTTGAATCGAATTTACCCAAGTATTCCCGATCATTTAACACATAGCATTTGCTACCAAAAGTATGGAAATATTTGAGATTCGATTTTCTTCCTTTCCAGATTTTATAAGGAGTTTGAGTGGTTCATGTTCTCAAAGACACACGATTCAAAATATAACAAGCAGTATTAATAGCTTCAGCCCATAATTTAACAGGGAGCTTCTTACTATTTAGCATTACTCTAGCCATCTCTTATAAAGACCTATTTTTCCTTTCCACAACACCATTTTGTTCAGGAGTTTTTGGTGCAGAAAATTCATGAAAAATGCCATTTTGATCATAGAATGTAGAGAAATTAGAATTTTCAAACTCCCTCCTATGATCACTTCTAATCTTTAATATTTTTATTCTCTCAAAATATTTTTCTGTTGTTAATTTTAGGTACAAAAATTTGAATCTTTCAAAAACATTAGATTTTTCTCTCAAGAAATCTACCCAAGTATATCTAGAAAAATCTTCCACGCAAACAAAAATATATTTCTTGCCACCAATACTTTCAATTTGAATAGGTCTCATCAAATCCATGTGAAGTAATTCTAATACATGAGATGTAGTAAGAAACTTACCTTGCTTGTGAGTGCTTTTGGTTTGCTTACCTTTTAGGCACGAACCACACAATCCTTTAGATTTTTCAGTAAACTTAGGAACACCTCGTACTGCATTCAATTTTGTTAGTCTCAACAGATCACTATAGTTTAAATATCCTAATCATTTGTGCCACAACTCGGTTGAGTCAGTCTTTGAAATATGACAAGTAATTTTGGTGTCAAAAAGATAACATTTATCATTAGATCTAGTACCATGTAGAATACAACTACCATCATAATTCAAGACTTTACAAGAAATTTTTGAGAACATAACCAAGTGTTTATCATCACAGAGTTGGCCTATACTAATCAGGTTGGCTTTTAAACCTACAACAAAAAGAACTTCTTTTAACGGGGAGACTCCATCAATTAGAATAGTGCCTACACTTTCAATTTTACCGTGTGCTCCATCACCAAAAGTGACCAGACCACCTTCATGACTTTTGTAGTTAGTTAGATAAAATCGATTACCAGTTATATGTCTAGAACAACCTCTGTCAAAATACCAAGAGTTAGGAATAAAAGTTCTATAGGAAACATCAACCATATAACAATTTAAATCACCCTTTTTGACCCAAGTTTGTCTTACTTTAGTATTGCTATGGTATCTCATTTATCTATAAGCCAAGTTTTTACTATATAAACAATCAAAGGACTCGTGTCCTAGATTACCACATATGCAACATTTTACAAAGTACTTTAATTTACCTCTCTGTATTGGTTGTATACCTGATGGTCGTGACTGTTTTTTAGTCTTGGTATTGGTCAGAACCTGCATAGGCAGGTCAGCCTTAGTTCTGACTGCGATGGGAGCAGTTTTATCTAAAAATACAGCAGACTTTGTTTCTATGATGAAGTTGATTTGATTCCCAACTTTTCTTTTACCTTTTCCAACATATTCCAAACCTATTTTGACGTTTGGAGTTCTTCCATAGCTTAGAGTTTCACTTAAGCGAGAGGCTCCAATTGTTAATTGCTTGATCCTTTCTTTTGAAACTTTTAATTCATCAAGAAGGTTCGCAATTTGATAATCCTTCTCTTTTAAGATGTTGGTAAGAATATTATTTTGAAAATCAATTTTAGCCTTGTCATCTTCCAAAAATTCCATCATGACTTGAGTAGACTAGTTTTTCTCATGTTCATCTTTTAATTTTTTATTCATACTACTGCAGTTATAACAGACACGGACTGGTTCTTCAGATGTTGTAGTCAAGAAGTCAAAACTTGCAGTCAAGTTTTGCACGGAATCAGTACGAGAAGTTAAGTTCACAATTAAAGACGTTACCTGATCAACAGTGGTTCTATCGTCCTCGTCCTCATCTGAATCTTTTTCATCGTCTTCACTCCAAGTGATATTCATGGCCTTCTTCGTATGAAATTTCTTTAAAGTATTTGCACAATCAGAGGCTATGTGACCAAAGCCCTCACACTCGTGGCATTAAATTCGATTGTCAGATCTATTCATAGATGTAGTGGGATTTTGTTTTGTGTTGATTGGAAATCTCTTATTTTGTTGGAGAGGTTTATTCAAGTTCTTTCCCTTTTGATTTTCTTTTAGAAATTTTTTGAATTGTTTGGTGAGCATGGCCATGTTTTCATTTGTTTTACTCTCCTCACAATCAACCTCTTCTTCATCGTTTTTAATTTTGAAGGCAACACCAGATCCCTTTTCTTTCTTTCTTCTTTGTAGATGTAATTCATAGGTCATCAATGATCCCACCAATTCTTCAACCTTCATATTCTCAATCTCCTTACTTTCTTCAATTGTAGTTACTTTAGAATGAAAACGATCAGGCAAGGATCTAAGAATTTTCTTTACAATTTTGCTCTCTGAATATTTCTTTCCCAAAGTATAAGTAGTATTGATGATGTCACTGAGTTTTACATAGAAGTCCTTGAATTGTTCATTGTCTCTCATGGTTAGTTGTTCAAACTCTAGAGTAAGAATTTGACGCTTGGATGACTTGACCATAGTGGTTCCTTCGTGAGCAATTCATAAGATGTCCCAAGCATCTTTTGCAACCTAACAAGTAGAGATCAAACAAAATTGATTAGATTCTACGAAGGATAATATGGCATTTAAAGCTTTGGAATTCCAATTAGTATAATTATAATCAGTTGTTGCCCACTTGTCTACCTTTTTCTCTCTTTCTACACCATTTTCAATAATAGTGGGAGTTTTATAGTCATAGACAATAGAGTGCCAAACTTTTTCATCAAGAGATTGGATATAAACTTGAATTCTAATTTTCCAATAGACATAATTAGTACCATCTAAAACAGGTGGTCTAAACGGAGCTCCGTCCATTCTAGGTTTCTTTGGATCGCACATATAAAATGTACCCTCTTTGATACCAATTGAAAGTTCTAAAACCTAGGTTAATTAAATTAAAAACGAATTTTAATCTTAATTAAACAATCAATGGACAGAACGCAGTCAGAATTGGCAAGTGATAAAGATAGCAGTTCTGACTTGCACAACTGTGTTCGTTTACCTAATCTTGTTAAGTGCAGAAATTAAAAGATTAAATATGAACACAAGATGTAACTGGTAAACCTCGAAGGGAAACATCCACGGGCCTCCATGCCATGGGTAAAAATAATTCACTAATAATCTTGTTCAAAAATACAATAGTATCGGTTTTTGTAATTTCGCAAAATTAACAAAATAATAATCCAAAGAAAATATATCAACTCCCTGTGATACTTCTTCTTCTGACTTGTTGATGAAGTGGAATCAAACCCACCGGTCTTGACTTTATCACCACTTCCCTATTGTACTTGACCGCAACCACCACTTGGATTAAGAACCTCCATTCTTAACTTCATGCCAAGTAGCTTAAACAAGATAAAGAATTATTCGTCGAGCACCAATTAGTTCTTAATTCTTCAATGAGTTTGAAGAAAACCTTTTTACTTTGGAGTTGAATCAATGAAGCTTGATGTCTTGTTCACCTTGAATGGATTTCGGGGGTTTGAAGCTTATGGAATAAGAACACAAAAATATTTTCAAAGCATTAATTCCTAATTGATTTATACTCTTACTTATAGTTAAAGTAGAAATCAATTTAGGAATTATTTCTTACCTAAAAATTTGCAACAAGAATGGTAAAAAAATTAGTAGGAAAGAATATATAGAAAGATATTCTTAGATTTGTAAAAGGAAAGAATTTAGGAAACTAAATATTTCCTTCCTAAACAAATCTAAGAGAATAAGAAAAGATTATTTAACCTATAAAAAGAGCTGTCAATAATATTCATGAGATCATAATATATCAAGTATAAAAACAGAATAAAATCGCAGCTTTACTTATCTGGAAGAATAATCCGCTTATCAACCCAGTCAGTCAGAACTGGCATTATCCAGATTAGTCAAAAACGAAAACGTTGACCTGCTTTTTTATCATTAAAAATCAGTTATATTCATTAAGTGAGCCAAGATATAAAAAGTGAAAAATATGACACATATTTTTCCAACAACAACCATTACAACCTTGTTTCACAATTACTCATGACAAATCATTATGTCTCGTTAATTAAACATATATTTTCAGTCGATTTCAAATATCCTACAAAATACTTCAAAAAAATTGGATGTTCTCATATTTTTCTGAAGACGTGTTCACCTAAGTTATTACATTACATAAAAGAGGGTTACAATATATTTCATAGTCCAAAGTCATACACATTTATAAAAAGAAAGGTTACTTCATATTTTTGTTGCATGGGTCAATGAGGGTCTATCTCGGTTATCAAATGGTATTCTTGGCCATCTGAAGCTAGCTCACACCTTTGCCCACGACATCAAAGAAAACTCAATCCATTTCCTACAAGGGTCATGAAACGACTATGAATAGTGACATTCAATGAGTAAAATACGGTGCTTGTGTGATATTGCACATACATATATCTATTAATCTTTCTTAGGGCCCTCTCATAAGCAATACTTGTATACCAAGTGCTCAACTTAAACAGTCTTTGTGCCTTTGCACGATGGCCAAACTTCTTAGGACATTTTTCCCTTTATTGACTACTTTTGCCATTTGCCATAGTTGATCAACCATTTGTCTTTGGACCTTTGTTCCTTTATGGCTACTATTAGCATTGGCCATTCATTAAACTTTAATCGGACATTGTCCTTATATTGGTCGCTCTAACCCTTGGCCATAATTGATCAACTCTTTTCTTTGGACATATGTCCTTTTATGATGTACAAATAAGCTTAGAGAACTTATTGTGATATGAAACAACTTGTCTTTGTGTATATATATATACCTTGTTTTGTCAACTCAAGTTAAACATGCATAACACAAATAACTTTTCAACCTCATTCTGTCATCATGTTGCATAATAAATAGGCTCAAACGGCTCACAACATCTCATATCTTGCTTGGATGATAACTCTTCAACATAACTCATTTTTTAGCACATATAATTTATGCACATATATACTTATCATGTTGCACATAAGAAAATTGCGTAGTATACTCACAACATCTCATATATTTAGTTGAATCGTCCTCATCAAAATAACTTATTTTGAAGCACATAAAATTTATATATATATACTTATTGTATTGCACATAAGGTAAATAACGTAATTTACTTACAACATGTCGTATCTTTAATAAAAACAATCTCATGAAAATAACTTATTTTAGAGCACATAAATTTATGTATATACATACTTATCGTATTGCACATAATACAAATAACGTAATTTACTCACAACATCTCATATCTTTAGTTGAATCAATCTGATCAAAATAACTTATTTTGAAGCACATAAAATTTATGTACAGAGGCAGAACTGGGAGGGACTGGCCTGGGCTATACATCCCAGATCCAGAAGGCAGAAATTTTTTTTTTAAGTTGTAGTCCAGCCCAATTAATTTTGTAGTCTGGTCCAAAATACAAAGCTCAAATAGTAATAACCCATACCCATTTATCATATCTTTTCAGCCCAAAATTATCTAATTAATCCAATCCATTAACCCATTTCATAAATGCCCAAATTGACAATCCATTAATCAATTAATCAGATTTGAGAAGAAGATTCAGATAAGAAGAAACCTAACCGCTTAAGCCTGAAGTGAGTGCCGACGAATGGCTGAAGACGAAGTGATGAACCACTAAACCAGTCAACCAGAGCCGACGAACGGGAACAGGAACGGGAACGGGAACGGGAACGGGAACGGGAACGGGAATAGAAACTGCTGGACGGGAACGGCAGCTGACGAATACGATTACACGAAGTCACAAATGGTCCTGAGGAAACGAACGCCTGAACTTAAACGCTGAAGAAAGGTTTTTTTTTCTTCCGACTTCTCCTGGAGAATTTTCTGATTGTCTTTTGCTAAATACTAATGACAGTGGTTTAACTGGCTTTGATTTGTCATTTGTGCACATGTGCTTATTAGAATATTAGTTATTAGAATATTAGGTAAGTTGGTGCACCTGACTATTTGACTTTTTTTTTATCGTAACTATTTGACTTATTTGATATAATGATTAGTTATATAAATATTGATTATTAATGATATTGCTTATTGATTATACTTATTAGATTATTGACTATTAGACTTGTTGATTATAATTTATAAGTTATAAGTTATTTACTTATTGTTGACAGAGCATTATGAATTTATAATTTATATTTACAGGATGAGATTAGATCAAAAATAGAATTTGAATAGATAGGACAATTGGTTATATTGTATTATTGTTACCTTGCCGGCTAAACTAAATATATAGGACAATTGGCTTCATCTTTATTGATTATATTGTTGCCTTGCTAGCTAATTATTATATTGTTGTCGCTAGTTGCTATTGATTATATTGTTGTCTTACCAGCTAATTATTACATTGTTATTGCTAGTTGATATTAATTATATTGTTGTCTTGCCGGCTTAATACATTGTATGTTTATATTGAATGTTGCCTCATTTTTGTAGTTTTCAGAATTTCAAAAATAGAAGGTCGGCCTCATGCAAAGAGGAGAAAACCCTTATTCTCATTCTTTAAGAAGAGCGATCAAACAAGTGAAAGTACACTTCCCAGCGGGGTGAATGAAGATATATCTGTAACCCCTACCATGGATCCTCCTCCAATTTCATGTCCCAAAATCAACCACCCTTCATCTTCGAATCCTGAATTGCAACCATCTAATAACATTGAAAGTGATCTGGGAAAAAGACGGCAAATGTATGAAATGCTGGTTAATTTGCAGAGAAGATTAGACGGTCGTATCTAACTGTTGGACATTATCATCCACAACTTGCAGAGAATAGAGGCACAAAAAGAAAACTCAGTCTCGTCGATTTCAGAAAAGATGGTTTAATCAATTTCATTGGTTAAAGTATTCGCCTACAACAAATATGGCATATTATTTTTATTGCTTCTTATTTCTCAATGACAGCAATCCGTACAATTGTTCGGCACTAGTCACTCATGGATACGACAACTAGAAGAGGGTTAATGATGGAGCAAAATGTATATTTCTTGTTCATTCTGATTCATCTAATTATATCATGTATGTGAGGAAAGCTGAAGATTTAATGAAACCATCTCAACATATTGATTAAGTGATAACATCAATTTCAAGTGAGGAATATTAAAAAAATCGTTTGCGTGTGACAACCACAGTTAAAAGTGTCCGGTGGCTAGCACTTCAAGATTGTGCTTTCAGAGGTCATGATGAATCGTGGAAATTTTATTGAAATGGTAGATGCTTTTGGACAACTTAATACAGAAATTGGGAATGTTGTGCTAGATAATGCACCAAAAAATACGACATATACTTCTCCAAAAATTCAAAAAAAAAATTGAACATTATGGCTAATAGAGTACGAAAGAGAATTCGTGATGAAGTTGGGGACGCAAAGTTCTGTATTCTTGTTGACGAAGCACAAGATCAAGCTAAACGAAAGCAAATGGCTATTATCTTGCAATTTTGTGAATAGTGATGGTATTCTAACAGAGCGCTTCTTTGCAATCAAATATGTTAATAATACTACTTCATTGAATCTCTTTAATAAGATATCAGAGTTATTTGTTCGTAACAATCTTTAGATTGAAAATCTTAGAGGCCAAGGGTATGATGGTGCTAGCAATATGCGCGGTACTTGGAATGAACTTCAGACATTAATTCTGAAACATTTTCCATATGCTTATTATGTCCATTATTTTGCTCATCGATTGCAGTTGACATTAGTTTCTATGGCTAAAAATGTAAGTGTTGTTTAGCAATTCTTTTCTCATGTAGACAATATTGTTAACATCATTACATCTTCACCGAAGCGCATTACTGAGTTGCAAGCTATCCAAAGAAAAGATATTGAGCATTTATTGGCTATTGGAGAACGCGAGTCAGGAAGTGGGGCTAATCAAATTGGTAACTTGCAACGAGCTGGAGCTACTCGTTGGAGTTCTCATTATGAGTTGATAAAGAGCTTGATAGATATGTATACTGCAACATGTAAGGTGTTTGAGGGTCTAAATGATCATTCTCCAAATGCAAGAAGTAGGGGTGAAGCTCTTGGTGCATATAGCAAATTTACAAGCTTTAAATTTGTGTTTTGTCTTACAATTAATGCGTAAAATTTTAGCAACCCCCGGACATTCTTTGTCAACCCCGGAATGCAATTAGATGTGTTTGTAGTACAAGAAAAATCCTTCAAGAATTGAGAGACGACGGGTATGAAGACTTCCTTCATGAAGTCAACACTTTTTGCTCAAACAAAGGTATTGATATACCCGTTCTTGATACTTCATATAAGACTAGTCGTTCCCATAAGCATACTACAGTTGAGCATCATTACCATTTTGATATTTTTAACGAAGTAATAGATTCTATTTTGATGGAGTTAAAGACGAGATTTAATGAACAATCAATTGAACTCCTTTCTCTCAGTGCGGCTTTAGATTCTAGAAATTTATTTGAATTATTTAACAAGGATCATATTTTAGAGCTTGCGAATAAGTTTTATCCTGAAGACTTCAAACCAAGTGAGGTTTTTGCTTTGAGCGTAGAGTTACAGCATTATAAGCACGATGTGATATCTTATCCTCAATTTCAAGTACCTACACCTTCTGAGTTATGCCGGCAATTGATTGTAACTATGAGGTGCTTGAATTATCAACAGTTGACTAGATTGATTTATATGGTATTGACTTTGCCTGTTTCTACTGCAACTATTGAACTAGTATTTTTAGCGATGAAAATTCTGAAGATGGAACTTCGTAACAAAATGGAGGATGATTTTCTTGCTGATTGTATGACGATCTACATTGAAAGAGATTTTGTTTCGAATATAGATGTAGGATCTTTTGTAGAAGAATTTTATGATGAAGGACATCGTCGAATACCACATCAATAGCTAATGTAATTTCTTTTTTATTAATGAATTTCTTTTGTACATTCACTTTCTCAAAATTTATATCCCCCCACCCCACCCCACCCCACCCCACCCCACATAAATTATTAGTTCCGCTCCAGTTTATATATATATATATATATATATAAAATGAAGGGGTAATGGGACCCTGCAGAACCCAATACCAGGCCTTCATGGTGCAGAGGATGTCGGGGTAATGATATCTTATTTTGAAACAAAAGATGTGGGGGTACCAATAACTTATGGGGCAAAGAAGTCTAAAGTATATTTTTATTTTGAAAAACTAAGACCCCAGAAATCTAACATTCTCATCCACTATGAAACTTGAGCTTTGGTCTCTTTTTTTCTACTGACCGTTTAATGTCCTTGAGGCTTGGGTGTGGAGATTTCTTTATTAATTTAGAGGACCTCCATACCTAGTCCTTTCATTTCATATCTTTAGATCTTGGCTCACCTCCTCTCTTAAGTAGATTTTCCTCTCTTAGATGTGTTATTCTTTCCTTCTTTAAGTGTTAGTAACTGTATGTATATGTATTTAATGATTGTAGGGAAAGGAATGGCAAAAATGTGGCCTTAATTTGGAGAGTATTTATAGGAAAAGTCCAACACTCTTCCTCACAACACATATACACGATTAATACATATGTATATACATTAATATATTTTCCTCATGATCACCTTCATTCTCATTGGGCCACTTGTAAAGTTTTGCTTAATTTGGCCAAAGATTTTCACGTGGCCCCAAATAACTCTTTTACATTTTTTTATAGTTTTTGTATGGTGTAATATGGACAATAGATGTGGCATAATAGAGACAAATCTCTGCAACAAATCTCGCATGGCCCATTTGCCAATTGTTTAATATAAAAATTGGCAGATTTTTTACTTCCTAGAACCATTTTTGGGTCGTGCTTTAAATGTCGATACTCAATTATTTTTCAACGTCTCGAAGGTCTTTCGGAGATCTTTCCAACGCACTTTAAATCGTAGAAAACAGACCGTCATAGCAATTATACGACCACTATAAAAATAGCTATTTGAACATGGGTTGTTGAAATTTTCCAAGTGTTTCAAGATTTTTCAGCTTGTGGAATACTTTTAGCATTAAATTTTGAGGCTGATTTCTTAGTCGAAAGTTGATATAATTTGTACTTTTCGAATGTCACGTCGCGTAATTCGCAATACCATAAGATTCATAAAATTTCAACCAATATAGAACTCACATGATTACCTCAAAGATGGCTCCTCAACTTAGTTAAAAGGCTTAAAACTTTACTTTTTCAACTTTTTGGGTTCCAACCCAACTTTTGCACTTTTAATCAATCAAGTCCTAACATGAAATATTAAATCTTAATTTAATTCACATTAGTCCTTAAATAATTTATTAAATTCGATTTTCTTTTTTATTATTCAGATTTAAATTAAATACTAAATGTTACGACTTTTAAGGTACTTTTCGGGACGATTCAAATAAATACCTTATTTCATTCAATTTTTTGGCTTTAAAATTAAATAATTAAAGCTATGAATTTTCAGATCATTACACCTTTTATTAGTGGACATTTCTTTTTATGATTGGACATTCCCTTTTATGATCTGAGTTTCAAGATAAGTTGACAATTATCCAAGATGTCTTGTTCGGCACGTGAAGTATATTAATGTTAAGGTCCAGTCTGTCAGAATTATGCACAACTTCTGGGGCTTGAGTATGAAGCTTAAATCCGAGGCTCAAGTCTAAGGCCTTCATATCACTACAAGTATATAGCATATGTCCCTTCTTCCATCCGAGACTATTAATCAAGCCAGTGGTGCAGAGGCTTACACCTTAGGCCCTTTGCACTTAGGCATCTGACTAGGCTCATCAATGAGATTAGTCCATCGTGCTATGTGTGCCCTGAGGCTGATGTGGCGTCTTGGTAGATTGGTGATTTTTGGACGTAACACGTGTCTGGAAATATTTGAACGACGTGTGGTTTGAACATTGGACAATGTCACATTTTACATAAATTTGCTACATGACATCAAACAATGCAGAATCGTTGAATTCATTGTTCAAGAAAGATCGGGAGTTACCAAGGCTTACACTGATTGAGCACATTCACATCAAGTTGCAAGAATTTTCTATAATAGTCGTGGGATTTAGAAATGTGTACAATCACGCTAAGTCTAGCAATGGAAGAAAATATTTTCAAGACTCTTGAGGTGGCTAAGAAGTTGTATGTGGAGCCTCTAGATCAGTTTCAATTTGACGTGAGAAGTGGGCCCAACTTACGATGTGTTGTGGACATGAATGACAATACTTGCACATGTAGAAAGTTTCTGTTAGAGAGTTTTTCCTGCGCACATGCAGTTATCGTTGCAATGCATAGATGATTTTCAAATCACGTGTTATGCTTTCACTATTACATAGCTGAATTTTGGAGAGCAGCATATGCTGAAACTATATTCTCCATGCTAAATCAAGTCGAATGGGAAGTTTCCGACCGCATTAGTTCATTCAATTTGTTGCCACCGCTAGTCCGACGATAGCCTGGACGCAAATCTATAATGAGAATACGATCCACTGAAGAGATTTCCCAAAGTCGAAAGTGCGTAGGTACGGTGCAACTGGGCACATTCGCCAGAATTGTAGAAGTCAAGTTTCCACTTGTTGATTGTCGCACGGATGAATAAAATAAAGTGACTTGAAAACATGTACAAATTCATATTTCTAATAATCATGTATATTTTATGTTAATTAACTTCATATGCTTCTTCACTATTCTCAGTTTTATTTAAAACTCTGCAATCCTATAACAAGAAAAAAAAATTTGTTCTAATCGACTCTAGTGAAATACAATAATTGAGTAAAGCACTTGGAATTTTTCTCTAAATTTTTTGTAACATCGGGTTCATGTTTAATAGCTGGTTTAAAATAAAAAACGTTATTTTTTTATGATTTTATTTTTTTACATACATGTGATATATATGGAAAAAAAAATAGAAATAAGAAGACTGAGTATTCATGTTGATTCAAAATATTTTGTTATAGGGTAAGGTTTTGTCAAAAATAAGTCACAATAAGTAAATTTCATAATATATTTAAAACGTTTTGAAATTGTAGTTCATACGATTATTAGATATTAAAAGCATGTTTGACTAAATTTGAAAAGTTTACTTATATCAGTTTATTTCTATTGATCAAAATTAAAAATATATAAATTACTTAATTTTGTCAACCAAGATTTTAATTCATATAACTTAAAAAGATGTACAAATTCATCACATTTAACAGAATTATAATTCACAAACTTTAAATGTACATGTACAACAAACTAACATACTTACAAAGTGGATTAACAAAACACCACGGGTCATAAATTAGTGTATATAGATCGCACACCATCTTCTTCCTCTACATGGACATGTGATGATTGTTAACGAAGAGTGCAGGCCGTCCAATGTTTAGAAATTTGATAAACTTGATTCCAAACATACCATAATTACCCTTGCAAAGAAATAGTACAAGATTAGTCAAGATTTAAATAAATGTGACTTAAAGTACAGTTTAAAATTTTGCAATTGAGGAACTTACGATATGTTTTGTCATATTGTGCCATCCAGCCTCACAACCGCAAGTTTATCATCAACCTAAATCTTGGCTGTCCTGGTGCTAGAGAAGGAAATGCATAGACTCCAAATTCTATTCAGCTAGCAGTAGGCAAGACAACTCTTGTCGGGTCATATAAAATTATCGTAGATTTGGCAAACTCGGCCTTAGCTGCAAATCACTATGCATTTGCTAACACTAGAATGTACACATGTATACAACCCTCTCAATTCATACCCAGCAATGGTGACTTCCCTTGGATGTAATCAAAGAGTTAATCTGGCATCGTGAAATTATCTGGACCTGTATCTCTATACAATTGTACGAAGTCCAAAGCATTTTTGAACGCAAAGTCAAGAATAACTTTCCAACTGTCAAATGATCTTGAATACGTTGATGCCCAAAGTTGCAACATAATGCATCGCCAGTGACATGCTACAGTAGTAGAAATGGTACGTAAATAACAACATATTTGCATATAAACATATTTGGTGTAAAATTGTGCTTATATCGTCTCCGAGCCACCGTCTATTGGTAAGCATGTCGTCCAACTATTATTTGTTGTCTATAATTTGAATGCTCTCTAACCTACAAGCGACGCTACAAAAACAATCACATCTATGTCAATAACTATAAATTGATTCTATTGTACAGTATAAATACTAACAATACTTACCCACTTTCTAGCTTAGAGTACAATTTAAGGAACTCTGTCTCCTTCGCCGGTAGACCTTTTGGAAGAGATCGGCCTTCGTGTCGTCCAAATATGTTTTCCTCTTCGCTCCGGCTGTTAATGGAGAACTCACTTAATGTGAGGGTATTCTCATTCTCTTACCCAACACCTTCAATGTGGTATCGGTTACATAAGCGTTCCGTTTTCTACGTTGGAACATCACATTAGCCTCCGGTGTCACCAGCACCTCTTTCGTCCCCACCTGAACCACCTCCGTCCCTTCTTACACGCCCCCGTTTCCTCAGGCACCCCCTCTATTACCTCCACCCCTCCGCCACCTCTGGTACTACCTCTACCATTACCACAACAACTTATGTCCCATCCGTCACATCTTCTGGCACCACACCTGTCCTATCTGGTACCACATCCGCCTTATTAGTCCTTTCTAGTCTCTCCACCTCCACTCCATCTGCAATCTCAACATCCATCTCCCATCGAAACTCTCATTTCATCTCATTTCGTCTAACAGTAAGGTTGTGCCCACTCAAGAACTGCGTCTACCTTCTTATTTAATCGACCTATTTTCATCCACAGAACATTGGTCAAGTAACTTGTAATTCTCTGCTCTCTCGCTGACATCATGTTGCTTAAACGTTAAAATATATCATCTGAGACAGAAGAACGCGAGTGTGCAAAAAGTGAAGGTCAGTGCAGTGTAGGAGACTGAAGTACGGAGGAGGAAAGAGATCTTCGTGCCACATAAGATTGCACTTAAAAAAACATGGAAACACAAACTTATTACAATTTCATCACAACAACTAATACTAAGTAGAACTATAAATATACATATCTCATCAGCGGATGATCTCCCTCTATCTATTGTGAAGGAGATATGCACAGGGACAGAGATCGCTATACAATAGGAGAGTTCGCTTAGAAAAATAAGAAAAATCAGAACTAGTACAATTTTACACATCTCATAATACAAAATAGAACAATTAACTTACATACCTCATCCCCATCAAGATACGCATCAAGGTTTGGATTTTCTTCTCTAGGCGAAAGGTACAATCCTCGAACATACTCCGCCTCCGTCTCATCGACTGTAGCCTCAGCACTGTAAGAACTTCACACTAACATATCAACATTAAACACACATTAATTGTCATGTATTGAAGTGATATACGATTATAAATATAAAATGAAAAGATATACTACTTGAGGATCATCAAGGATAGCACTAATATCTTTTGCATTAGAGGTATCTATCGCCTAACAGTTCATCACCCTCAGGACACTCGTTTGGTCCTTTCTTATTGCCGATTTAGCTTCCAATATCAGGATAGCCTCATAAGTCTTTACCATTTACCTACACAGCCAGTGAAAATTCGTAGGCATTATATTTGCGCTCAGCTTTCGACGACTTGGTCAGATGTCCCCTCTTTAAAGCATGTAGTTTTTCCATAAAAATACCTTGGACCCAATGGATATGTGTTAAATACATGCACATTATCTACCACATCCAAAGAAAAGAGATCGATCGATGTCTTATGGTGTTTGAATCTCAACATGATCTGTAGGATAAATACCAACCCGAAATTGTATTTATCCTTCATCACTTTGCATCCATTAAATGCAATCTCCAATTGTGTAGGAGTAACCGTAGACCTCTATCCAAAATATTCATTCAACAATCCTTTGTTCTGATGAAATTTAGGCCTAACTTCTTCTTCATTTTGAGAGCTCTGGCTTGTAACGAGGGTAAACTCGAAGCAGGAAAATCGGGCCACCTTTTCGTCTCCTAACCGAAATGAAACCACGGTTCATCAGGTTGGATGACTTAAGTATCCAAAGCAATAGACCATCGACGATCTGGCCGAAAAACTACATGCGTCTTATGTGAAAGAATTTCCATTCTCATAATCGGCGCAACTGTTGTTTATGAATCGTCATCTAGAGCATATAATACATTCTTTATGTTTTCGAGATTACAATTAGAGGTCAGCTTTCCTAAAATCCACTCATATTACTGTCAATAGCGTACTCCATCCTGCAATAGATGAATCTTAGTAACATAAATAAGCAAATTTTAAATGTAGGATCGGTTAAGCAGAGTCGTGAAGCAATGTTCTCACCGAACCTTCACCAACTAGGTCGGTTCAGTCGATGGAGAACAATATCAATCTTTATCGACCACTTACAGTCTATGAGGATTGTTCCTCACTATCGTTCAAGTCAGTAAGGAACAATCCTCACTGACCTCTATTGTCAGTGAAGAATGCAAATCTACAAATAAACTTTCAATCAATTTAAAATCAAATTTTAAACTACTATACACAAATTTCAACTCAAATATATACTACCAACAACATTTTATACTACAAATCCACATTTTCTAAACTAAAAGAACTAAAGGAGGAAAAGATCACAAATTCGAAAATTAAGAATAGTCAAAACCTAACCGTGATATGGGTCTTCTTGCACTTGTTTTGAGATTAATCGGATGGCAAATTGAAATTCCTTGCAAGATTTGCAGTCTTCTTGCCTTCTGTGTTGCCTTCGATGTAAGGTCGGTGTATGTGGTGAAAGAATACAGGTGAATTTTGGGTTACTTGAAGGTTTAACGAGTGAGGAGTATATTTGGTAATCTCTTTTATACATATATTTTAAACATAATACTTGGTTAAAGCGTTTTGGGTAAAGTGGCCATTTGCCACTATTTCCACTATCTTTATAGTAGCAAAGGCTAACAAATTATGTAGCTAAATAATAAACTTACATGTTTGGCAAGGCTAACAAATTCTGTAGCTAAATAATAAACTTACATGTTTGGCAAAATTTAATTTTTTTAAGCTGGTCAAACATACTTTTTATCTACTTATTTCGTATGACTCACAACTTACTATCCACTTATTATTCACATATTTTGTAAAATTCAATATTTGTAAGTACTTAAGAGCATAACCAAACAAGCACTTAATCCCTGTATCCAACTAAGTCCAGCATAATGCCTATTAAATGGCATTTGGCTGACTAAACTAATAGTATGTTTGGGATTGTTTTTTATTTTTAAGTACTTATAAGTTGATCAAACATTATTTTTATATACACACTTCGTATGACCTACAAATTTTATCTATTTTATATACACATTTTCTATAAGACCCACTGCTTATAATCCACACAAAATTTTATTAAACAAACACGAAATCCAACAGTTCTGCACAACATTTCTGTCGTGCCTAGTGAGGACATGTTTGCATGCAATAGAGGCTTGCCCTTATTGGGCCTGAATGGGCTCATCCATTGATGTGTCCAACTTTTGAAGAGGAAATTACATCCATTACTATGTATATACAATATACTGTTAAATTTACTTTTCTAATGTTTTTATTCTAAAAATACTGTGTATTATTTATATATTATTCTATATATTTATATAATATAATATTTACAAAAGGAAACACAATATACATCTCCATTAATTTCGCGGAGAGAGAGAGAGAGAGAGAAAACCGTTGGAGAGAGAAAATACCATATTCATCTTCTCTATCCTTTTTCAGCACATCCATATCGTCGACATTGCCGCTAACAATATAATCTTATCTCTCTAACTCTAAGGTTCCATCACTATGTGAAAGTCCAACCCCCAATTTGTAGAAATTTTAGTCGCTGGACAAAGATACCCAACATGGATTCGCCTACTCACAGAATGACTCGGTCGGCGACAAAGAAGGAGTCGCCTGCCTATGTGAAGAAACCTGCATTACATTCCAAACAGAAAGTCATTTGGATGCACATACTGAAGGAAGTCACCGAACAAAGGAACCGCACGTGGATGCACATATTAAAGGAAGTCGCCGGCGAATAGGTGCTTACTAATCTGTTGCAAAAGTTGTTACAAAATCAATTTGCATTGTCCATGTTCCTAATCTGTTGCGAACATTGTTACAAAATCAGTTTGCATTGTCTCTATTACTAATCAGTTGCAGACGATGTTACAAAAATCTGTTTCGTTGTCTCTGTTATTAATGTGTTGCAAACGTTGTTACAAAATCAGTTTGCATTGTCTCTGTTACTAATCTGTTGCAGACAATGTTACAAAAATCTGTTTCGTTGTCTCTATTATTAATCTGTTGCAAACAATAATACAAAAATCTGTTTTGTTCTCTCTGTTATTAATCTGTTGCAAACGATGTTACAAAAATCTGTTTCGGTTATAAATATGAAGATGTTATCATCGGACACGATTTGCATGAAGAATACACTTTGCAGTTGACCGAGACGAGTTACAGTTTATTGTAATGTTAGAGAGATGTTGAAATGATTAAGATTGTAAATGATGAAAGAGAGAGAAACATGAGAGAGATTAGATTGATGAGAGAGAATATCTTAATTAGTTATATATAAAATCTTAATCAAAATAGTAAATGAGATAATTAAGGATTTTGTTACAATATTTAATTAATTAAAAATTATATGAAACCCAGTATTTTTGGAATAAAAAACAAGTTATAGTTTTTTTATAAATAATAACATAAGATGGCTTATTTGTGAAAATTTCCCACTTTTTAACATAGTGTGTGCTTATTATTTGAAAGGGACAATTACACCACCCACTACAAAATATAAAATAACTTAAAAAATGATATCTAATTTTTTTTATTTTAATAATATTATTTTTATTTTTGTAATATTTGTTGTTATATTTGTTACATTTCTTATAAAAAAAAAATATGTGTTATATTTATTATATTTGTTATTTTTAAAATTTAAAATGTTGAAAAATAATTGTGAAATTTTTATATAAAATCAAGTATGTTATCACTATTTCAATTTGACGAAAACATCTATTTAAACATTAAATGATCCACAATGTGTAACTGAACAATAAAAATTGTTTAGAAAAGCAACATTTAGAGCATGTTTGGTCAGTTTTTTTTTTTTAAAAAAAAAATAACTTATTTTTAATTACACATTTTATTAAATTTACAATATTTATCAAATTTTTAACTATATATTTCACCAACATTTTTTTACTATCTCTTAAAAAACTACTTTTAAAGTCCACATAACAAGCACTTAATCTAATTTGAACCATAATCCTTAGGTTTTTAAAATAAATAAAATATTTTTTGAACAATTTTATCATTTCATCAAATCAAATATGACTTTTGCAAGAAAATTTGACATCTAATTTGATGGTTGGCCCCCTAGATGAATTTATTCCAAAAAAAAAAAATTGAAAAAAATGAAAAAAGCAGCAAAAAACACTGCACTATATATCTTCGATTCTCTCCCGATCCCCAAACACAGAGTGCGATCAGAAATGCACATATTTTATTAGATCTAAACTGAATGATCCAATTAGGGTTTGAAATTGTTTAATTAAATTCAGATCTCAGTGTTTATTTTTGTGTGTGTGATTTCGGGAATTGTAAAATGTTGACGAAGTTTGAGACAAAGAGTAATAGAGTGAAGGGATTGAGTTTCCACAATAAGAGGCCATGGATTTTGGCGAGTCTTCACAGCGGCGTGATCCAGCTCTGGGATTACCGCATGGGCACTCTCATTGATCGTTTTGACGAGCATGATGGTCCTGTTCGTGGCGTCCATTTTCACAAATCTCAGCCACTCTTTGTCTCCGGAGGTTCAATTTTTCTCCCCGTGATCTCCCTAATTTTCTGTTTTTTTAATAAATTCCTGTGTTTTAGCCTCTGGATCTGCGGGCATTGAATTTTCTAATTATTCGTGGAACTAGTGGACTTTGTTTAGTAGTTAGTGTTTGCAATTTGTGGTCTTATGATCTGGTTCATTTGATAATGTGCATCACTGGGATATGGTTTTAGTTATCACTTGTTTCTTATTCTATAATGGAATTATGATCCTTGAATTTGCGGATTGGTTCATTGCATTAGTGAGATTTGCGTTTAAATATGTGATTTTGGGGGCATAGCTTAATTTATTGCTTAAGTGCTTAGGTGATTTGTGGTGTTTATACTACTAATTGTTGAAATTTGATTTTGAAAAATGGGGTTTTATCCTTTATTAGGTGTTTTATTGTTGAATTAGTAAATGTGCTGACGGATGATGTTTGGTGTGAGGGGTGATATATTTGATTTGTAGTGCGGTAATTTTTTCTGTTGTCTGCTAGCTAATAGAATGTTGCATCTTTGAGACTTGATTCAAACATTAGGCAATAGATTTTTTAGTCATGCTGAACCTGAGAAATTTTGAAACTTAAGTTCATATTGTTGTAATAAACATTAGGCGAAGTTTGATTTTAATTTCTTTGTTTATTAACAATTTCTTGGGAGTTGAATTGATTGTTAAGGAACTTACTCTCCTTTCTTATGATGATTCCAAAAGAATGAAAATCACTTATCGTTTTTTATCTAAGAATAGTCTATTTATTTTTTGTTTTGTTCTAAGTAAAGAATGTTTGTGGAATTAACTTTGGTTGATACATCTTTTCTGGTTTATACCAATGCTTGAATTTGCAGGAGATGATTACAAGATCAAGGTTTGGAATTACAAGCTGCACAGGTGCTTGTTTACACTTCTTGGACATCTTGATTATATCCGAACAGTTCAATTTCACCACGAGTATCCCTGGATTGTTAGTGCAAGTGATGATCAAACAATCCGGATATGGAATTGGCAATCACGCACTTGCATTTCTGTATTAACGGGACACAACCATTATGTGATGTGTGCCTCATTTCATCCCAAAGAAGACTTGGTTGTTTCAGCGTCTTTGGATCAAACTGTTCGAGTTTGGGATATTGGTGCATTGAGGAAGAAAACTGTTTCTCCAGCTGATGACATGCTGCGATTGAGTCAAATGAACTCTGATTTCTTTGGTGGTGTAGATGCTGTTGTGAAGTATGTCTTGGAAGGCCATGATCGCGGGGTTAACTGGGCTTCATTCCATCCCACTCTTCCTTTGATTGTCTCCGGAGCAGATGATCGCCAAGTAAAAATTTGGCGCATGAATGGTATATGCAGCTTAATCTTTGATTTATGATTGCCTCAAAGAACTTTTTTGCTTTAAGAATATAAATTTCTCTTTTAGAAGATACTCATTGTCTTCTAGAAAGAGAAGGCCGTGTTTATGCTGTTATTTCTTAGATTTAATGATGAGGACACGTTTACACATACACAAACGTTATATTGTTATACCTTTGTTTCAAGATTGCCATTCTTAGTGAAATCTTCCTTCTAGTGTTTTAAATAGTAGCGACTTCCCTTGTCATCATATTCTGTTAAATGATTTTGAAGTTTGTGGTATTTTACTACTCGGTCTGTTACTTTATATCAATTATCTTGAGTTATGTGGCAACTAGAACTTTGCAAGTTTTTTAAATAATATCGACATCCCTTGTCAGATATTCTGTTACATGGTTTTGAAGTTTGTGGTATTTTACTACTCGGTCCGTTATGTGGTTTTGAAGTTTGTGGTTTTGAGTTATGCGGCAACTCGAACTTCGCAAGGGATCAAAATTTATGATTATATAAATGCACCCATAATTTATTCCATTACAGTTCAATAGAGCTGGAAGGCTGATGGTGAAAAAGTCTCTTTGTAGAATTAGGTGATGACGTTATCTAAAGTTAACATTCAATTGAACTTATTTTAACGGAAGGGAGGTTAACCAACTTAACTAGAATGATTTCTACAACCAAGGAGATTCTGTAATTCTTTTTTAGTTTCAGTGTTTCACACTAGACGATAAATTTACAACTCTTTCTAGCATCCCTTTTTGAACCTTAGACAATTCTTTATATTTTAGAGTATATCTGAATGATCTCCAAATTAGTCAAGATGCTAAATTTGATCAACTTATCTTAAAAT
The DNA here is from genome assembly GCA_030279155.1 of Forsythia viridissima. Taxonomy (NCBI): domain Eukaryota; kingdom Viridiplantae; phylum Streptophyta; class Magnoliopsida; order Lamiales; family Oleaceae; genus Forsythia; species Forsythia viridissima. The sequence continues at coordinate 33,122,907 of CM059045.1, forward strand.
ATGCTTGTAGCTGAGATACTGAACTTTCTTTTGACAAATAATTCTTAAAATTAATCATATGTGAATTTTGATGATCAGAACTGTTCTTATTCGAGAAAGATTCCAGTTTTTTGATATTGGAGTTGTTGCAAACTAACAAGTATTTTCTCAGATACAAAGGCTTGGGAGGTGGACACATTGAGAGGGCACATGAACAATGTATCGTGTGTTCTGTTCCATGCAAGACAGGACATCATTGTTTCAAATTCAGAAGATAAGAGCATTCGGGTTTGGGATGCTACCAAAAGGACTGGCCTGCAAACTTTCCGCAGGGAACATGACAGGTTCTGGATCCTTTCAGCTCATCCTGAGATGAGTCTTCTGGCCGCTGGTCATGACAGTGGTATGATTGTCTTCAAGTTAGAGAGAGAGCGTCTTGCTTTTTCTGTGAATGCTGATTCTCTCTTTTATATAAAAGATCGATTTTTGCGTGTTTACGAGTATTCAACTCAGAAAGACACGCAATTGATACCGATTCGTCGACCTGGTTCTAACAGTTTGAACCAAGGACCCCGAACTCTTTCTTATAGTCCAACTGAGAATGCTGTTTTAGTCTGCTCGGATATGGATGGAGGATCATATGAACTCTACATTATACCTAAAGACAGCTATGGTAGAGGCGATACAGTCCAAGAGGCAAAAAGAGGTATTGGGGGATCAGCGGTGTTTGTGGCTCGAAATAGATTTGCAGTGCTTGAGAAAAGCAGCAACCAAGTGTTAGTCAAGAACTTGAAAAATGAAATTGTCAAGAAGAGTATTCTGCCTATTGCCACCGATGCAATATTCTATGCTGGGACTGGAAACTTGCTGTGCAGGGCAGAGGACAGGGTTGTTAACTTTGACCTCCAACAAAGGATCGTTCTTGGGGATATCCTGACTTCTTTTGTTAGGTATGTTGTTTGGTCTCAGGACATGGAGAGTGTTGCGTTATTGAGCAAACATTCTATCATTATTGCTGATAAGAAACTTGTGCACCGCTGCACTCTTCACGAGACCATTCGTGTCAAGAGTGGAGCATGGGATGATAATGGTGTCTTCATCTATACCACCCTGACTCACATCAAGTACTGCCTCCCTAATGGGGACAGTGGAATTATCAAAACCTTGGAAGTCCCAGTATACATCACAAAAATATATGGAAATACTGTCTTTTGCTTGGACCGAGATGGGAAAAACCGTCCTATCATTATTGATTCGACCGAATATGTTTTCAAGTTATCCCTGTCGAGGAAGAGATATGACCAGGTTATGAGTATGATTAGAAATTCAGAACTCTGTGGGCAGGCCATGATTGCATATCTGCAGCAAAAGGGCTTTCCACAAGTTGCTCTTTATTTTGTCAAGGATGAAAGGACTCGCTTCAACTTAGCACTTGAAAGTGGGAACATCGAGAAAGCTCTTGAATCGGCTAAAAAGATTGATGAGAAAGATCACTGGTACCGTCTAGGGGTGGAGGCCCTTCGTCAGGGAAATGCTGGGATTGTTGAATATGCATACCAGAGAACAAAGAACTTTGAGAGGCTATCCTTCCATTATCTAATTACTGGTAATGTGGACAAATTGTCCAAAATGATGAAAATTGCCGAGGTCAAGAATGATGTTATGGGCCAGTTCCATGACGCATTGTACCTTGGTGACGTCCAAGAGCGTGTCAAGATTCTGGAGAACGCAGGCCATCTGCCCCTTGCATATATCACTGCCTCAGTCCATGGGCTACATGACATTGCTAATCGATTAGCCGAGGAACTAGGGGATAATGTTCCTTCTTTGGCTGAGGGAAAGAAAGCTTCTCTGTTGATGCCTCCAAATCCTGTTTTGTGTGCTGGAGATTGGCCTTTATTGATGGTTAGTAAAGGAATTTTTGAGGGTGGTCTTGATGATACAGGCAGAGGTGCAGAAGAGGATTGTGAAGAGGCTGCAGATGCCGATTGGGGCGAGGCTTTGGATATTGGTGAAGTGGAAAACATGCAAAAGGGAGACACGGGTATGCTGCTGGACGAAGAGGCCGTGCACGTAGAAACTGAGGAGGGAGGATGGGATCTTGAGGATCTGGATCTGCCTCCGGATACTGACACACCAAAAACTGCTCCAAATGCACGTGCTTCTGTATTTATCGCACCCAACCCTGGCATGCCTGTAAGCCAGATTTGGGTCCAAAAATCGTCTCTTGCTGCTGAACATGCTACTGCCGGAAACTTTGACACGGCAATGCGTTTATTGAACCGTCAATTAGGGATAAAGAACTTCTCTCCTTTGAGGTCACTGTTTATGGATCTTCACATGGGCAGTCACACTTATTTACATGCCTTGGCCCTGGCCCCAGTGATTTCTGTAGCAGTTGAGAGGGGTTGGAGTGAGTCAGCAAGTCCAAATGTTAGGGGTCCACCTGCACTTGTGTTCAATTTCTCTCAATTGGAAGAGAAGCTTCAGGCTGGTTACAAGGCAACAACTGCTGGAAAATTTTCTGAAGCCCTTCGACATTTCGTGGCTATTCTTCAAATCATTCCGCTTATTGTGGTCGAGTCACGAAGAGAGGTGGATGAAGTTAAAGAGTTGATTATCATTGTAAAGGAGTATGTTCTGGGTTTGCAGATGGAACTTAAGAGGAAGGAATTGACTGACAATCCAGTTCGTCAGCAGGAATTGGCAGCTTATTTTACCCACTGCAAGCTCCAACTTCCACACCGTAGACTTGCACTGTTGAATGCCATGACTGTTTGCTTTAAAGCACAAAACCTGAGCACCGCAGCCCATTTTGCTAGGGAACTTCTGGAGACCAATCCAACTGCCGAAAACCAAGCCAAAAAAGCCCGTCAAGTTCTGCAGGCTGCTGAGAGGAATATGAGAGATGTAACACAGCTGAATTATGACTTCAGAAATCCTTTTGTGGTGTGTGGGTTCACTTACACCCCAATATACCGGGGACAGAGAGACGTTACTTGCCCTTACTGCAGTACACATTTTGTTCCATCACGGCAGGGAGAGCTTTGTACAGTTTGCGACCTTGCAGAGGTAGGAGCTGATGCATCTGGTTTACTCTGTTCGCCATTACAGATCAGATGATCAGCCTTCTTGCCATGGCTTTTCATTAGCAATGCAAGTCAATGGGCGGCTTTCATCTCACAAACAAAGAGGTAGGATTATCAAGCGATGATGAGGTTGCAATCGAAATATATCTGTGTTTTATATGTGTTTTGATTTTGCAATCAGTTTTCTCAAACTCCCTCCCACATTCTTTCTTTTTGTTACATGATCACAATTTTCTTTGTAATAATGTATGTAAGATTTTTGACTTCGGCCATTCTTATGACGTACGAGAATTTAGTATACCTAGTGCAGTGGTAAACTTTATTGCCTGTTTTTAGCCAAGTGGTCTTGAATTTTATTTTTGCAGATGTAATAGACATTTTGCCTGCTAAATTTTACTTAATTGTGCAAAGATAGGCATTTTGTGGGCTCTTCGGTTTTTTCCGGTTTCTGTTAGTATACATGAAATGCATGTTTGGTGTATAGTACTCCATAGGACTGAAAATAGTACAATGACCAAGATTTCAGCTTTTTTTATTCCTCAATATCATCCAGTGCTATCCAATTATGCTAAACATGCTAGAAATGTAATATGCTTGTTCATTTGTAAATTTGGATATGGATTAGTTTGTAGTTGGCTAGTTTGCACATTGGATTTATTATTAAAGTTACGTCCGTTAGTGCATGTTTAGAAGTAATATTGGACGGACTTCTACAGTAACATAATTAGTTGGATTTCTAGGTTTGCAGTTTTATGCCTGCAATTCCTTTTTATATAGTGGTAGTGGCTCTTCAATTTATCCTAAGCTAAGCAGAGAAAGGAAAAACAGAACATTATTATCCAAACACAGCTCTAAGTTTTGACTTACAAGTTGTTGAGAGTATGTTTGGTAAATACTGAATTGGACAACATTAATAAATAGATTATAGACTTATCATAAAATTGACATTTGTCATATTTAGTTTTATTCAATCCAGTGCACTAAACATGCTATGGTACAAATTTGTTCAAACTTTATATACCACATGTTATACTTGGGTAAATAGTATTGGGTCTCGAACTTTTGAAATTTTTTTTTTTTTAGTCAACACACAATCACATCTCCAGTTTGTTTGTCAGGCCTTCACCAAAAAAAAATGGAGGGTTGAACTTTTGAATTTTATGACAATAGTCTCGAATTTTTAATTTGTAGCATCCCACGTTCCTAACCTTTAAAAAATGCGCGAGTATGATTTTTCTGTTATAAAAACCGTTTGATTGTTAATTAGTCAAAATTTTCTTTAAATAACGAATCTATCATTTTTTGAATTAAAACAATAAAATAGGAAAAGAAACAAAGGGAAAAAGAAAATAAATGAAAAATTACAGCTGACCCTCTCTTTTAATTCTTCTTCTCCAATCAACATCCTCTCTCACTTCCCTCAACTAGCAAAATACAAAATTGTGACTAACCTCACTACTTCCTCTCCAAAATAGCCACCACCAACCATCGCCCACCATCATTGACATTGCTCAAACAAGAAAAAAAAAATGAAAATGAAAAATAAAAAAAAAAAAAAAAAAAGCAAAGAAGAAATGTTGGTTGGCAAATCTATAAATTAAAAAAAAAAAAAAATCCGATTCACTTTCAATGTGATGGTAAATGAAGAATTCTTATAGTGTGTTTAGAAGGGCTTTTTGAGGTTCAAAAGTACTTAAATAGTAAAAGTGTTTTTGGTTATATTTATCAGTGTTTAGAAAATCGGACCAGACCGGCTGGTTCAACCGAAAAAACTGAAAACCGGTCGCAAAATCGGTCCAGTTTTCCACTTTAACCGTGTATCTAAAAACCAGATCGGAAACCGGGCTTTTTACCGGTTGAACCGGTCCGATTTTCAGCAAAAATCAATTTTTTTTTTGGAATTTTTTTTTTAATTAAAACTTATAAAAACTCCATTTAAAGCCAAGTTTTGTGAGTAATTTTGTCTACAAATGTTAATTTATTTACAAATAATTTATTTTTAGAAATTTTGTGAGAGTTTTGGATTAATTTTTAATTTTTTAATTAAAAACGGTTCGACCTCGGTTTGATCCAGTTTGACCTTTTGACCCTTGACCCTTTGCCTTTTCCGAGTTGATGGCCGGTCCGATTTTTTGAACATTGATATTTATAGTTATTTGACTGACGTCAATAAACACTTTTTGACTAAAAAAAGTTTAAAAAGCTGTTTTAGAGAAGTCCAAATTTTGAGCTTTTCTAAAAAACTATAATTGACCTTTTATGGAAAATTGTAATTCTATTTAATGAACTTAAAAATTAACAAAAATATTATTAATACATCAAAAAATTATTAATTTATTTACCACATTAATTATTTATAACAAATTTTCACTTCAAATTATATATAACAAATTATATATATATATATATATATATATATATATATATATATATATATATATATATATTGGTGTGTTAAATAATATAATACAAATTACACATAATATGTTTGATTAAAATTATTAAAGTAATATAATATATAATAAAATAAATATGTTATTATAAGTAATATATTAATTTTAATAGTTATTATAGGATATAAAAAAATATTATTTATTTTAAAAATAATAATATAAGATATATAATAATTAATTACTATTTAGTCAAAAATACTAAAATAATTGTGTAATTATAATATAATTAATATATTAATTATAATAGTTATTATAGGATATAAAAAAATATTATTTATTTTAAAAAAAAAAATTTGAGATATATAATAATTAATAAATATTTAATCAAATAAATATAAAGTTTATACAAAAGTACTTTTATAGTTATGCAATCAAACACTCAATTTAATATTCACAGAACTTTTTGAATTTATATCCAAACAATCAACAGTTTTTTAACAAAAGTCCTACCGTCAAAAACTCTATTCAGAATAGTTATATCAAATAGACCATTAGGCAAAAAAATTCCTAAAGTGTGTACAACCTTCTTTCCCAAATGACTTTCAACATCAAATGATGATTGATTTTTATCTATAATCCACATATAAGGAAATCATTTCTAAAAGTAGGGGCGGATTTAGGGGTGTGAGACCAAACTATAACCCAGTCTCGCTCCGAAAAATCGTTTTTTATGATGTAAAAAAAAATTTAGTGTAAAAAAAAAAATAGTAACAACCCATTGTTGAAGTGCAAAAAAAAAAAATTCTTCAATAGCAGTCTGGTCTCCAAAAATTTCTGGTTCCATCTTGTTTAAAAGCAATCTGAATGACCAAAGTGGATATTAAACAAAACTTACTATGAAGAACATACTTGAACTTGATCTCTGATTGCCTCCAATACGTGGAATTGTTTTTTGAAAGTTACGATTTTTACTCTCCTCAAACTTATGTGATTTATCGAAAACTGGTTCAGAAGAAAGCGATCTATTCAAATTCTCCATTTTAATTTCCCATACACCATCTTCTATTTGGTGTTTTTTTATTTACAGATTTTTTTTTTCATTTTCATTTTCAATAATTTGTTGTTTGAGCAAAGACAATAGTGGTGGGTGGTGTTGTTATGGGTTCCAGTGGTTTTCTGGTGGGTGATGGTTGTCGGGCGATTTTGGAGAAGAATAACTAGTGTGAGGGAAGGTTAGTTACAATTTTGTATTTTGTTGGTTGAGATTGATTGGAGAAGAAGAAGAAGTGAATGAGGGTGTTGATTCCTTCATTTCCTTCATTTTCTTTTTGTTTCTTTTTCTAGTTTTTTATTTTAATTTGAAAATTAGTAGATTGGTCATTTTAAGAAAATTTTGACTATTTAACATTCAAACTAACAGTTTTTATAACAAAATAATCATGCTTGCACATTTTTTAAAGGTTATGGACCATGGGTGCTACAAAATTGAAAGGTCAGGACCCCATTATCATAAAATTTAAAAGTTCGGACCCTAGTGCTATTTACACTGAATAAGTGGACAAAACTCACAAATGTCTACTTTTAGTGACCAAAATAAGTGCAAAACCCGTACTTATCACTTAAAGTTGACAAAAATAGACAAAAATATATTTCATTGTACATTTTGTCAATGAAATATATTTTTGTCAAGTAGTTTATTTAATTATGTTATTTTGATCGTGCACTTATTTTGGCTACTAAAATCAAAGATTTTGGGGATCAAATTGTAAATTTGTAAAAAATCGAATGACCTAAGTTGCAGTTTTTGGAGGACTTACTTGAAAGATTTTTAAATTTTTGGGGACCAGAGTATAAAGATGTAAAAAGAATAAGGAGTTAAAATGTAATTTTTGGAAGACTTAATTGAAATATAATTAAAAATATAGAGACTAAAGTAAATATCACATAAAGTATGTATTGTCAGACAGAAATAACAGTCTATTGTACTTAAAGGTGTCACATCACTATTTTAGGTTGAGAACTTAACGGGGTGATCGTTTGAGTAATTGTTATATACTTTAGTGAAAAGCACTGCAACTTTTGAATTTCAGTGACCGTTTTAAAATTTTAAAGTCACTTCAATGATTATTAATGAAATTAACTCTCGTGTTCAAGATAAATTATTAGAGACTCATCTCATGACAAAATGGTAAAGGAGAAATTACATTGCCACCCTTGGGCTTAGAGCAAGATTTCTTTGTCACAAGAAAATACTTTAGCTTAAACCCCGACGCTTTCTTTTAATTCCTTTAAGAGTAATGCTATTTTAGCACCTGTCTACGTAGTAGTAAGTGTGTTAACTTTAATTGTAAAAAGTATTGTTATTAGTTGGACAATTAAATATGAACTTCACTAACATCTAAATTGGTGTTAAATACCACTAATGTTAGATAACATTATTCTTCAATAAATAGTGTAGCCTCTTAGTATCGTCAAAAGTAGTTGAATCCATGTGACTTAGGGTCAAATTATGACTCGTAACCGACCAATAAGAGAAACCTAATTTGGTCTATGAATCCCTACCTTAAATGTTAAATCCATATAACAGAAAAAACCTAAAGAAGTATATTTTTTTTCCTTTTTTCTCAATTTATATGATGATGATTAGCACATGGACGGCTAGGGGACCCACACAAAGTTGTCATGGTCCCACCATGTGATGTAGTAGGGTTTGAACTTTTACCTTGGTGACTTGAATGAATATGAACAAAAGTTTCTGAATATGACTATAAGACTTACTTTTTATTAAATGAATGCAACCTGTTTATTACATTACATAGATAACAGGTAAGTGTATGGTCTATCACTCTATCTTGTTCATAGATTTTTCTCTTTCTGATTTTTCGATACTTGATAAGTGTGAGATGCTACATATTAGAGTTGTGTGTTTTCTAAAATTAACAATTGTTAATCCCTGTCATGTGCTACTTTTGTTATAAAAAAGCTAACGAGTCATTTTGCTAAATTCCTTTTGACTTAGTGTGAATTTTGTCAATTCACCGTATCAATGAAACATACAACAATTAATGTATAGAATTATGCACTGATATTATAAGATTGTTTTAGTTGTGCATGTAAATCTGTCAAACTTTTATATATAATTCTTCATAAATATAAACTATTCAAGTCAAGTTTTGAATTAATTAAGTTGTGCTTAACATAAAAAAATTATAATTATTATTTTTCTTATAAGAATGAAACTTGCTTAATTGATTTTCAAAGCAAGGATTGATGAGATTTGCCCACTTTGTAACTTCAACTAATTTTGATTAGTTTATGAATTGCAATGCAAATAATATTTACTAACTTATAGATTGAATTTATTGGTGAAATTATATATTTTTATTTCATTAAAAATGTAGTCAACCTTGTACCTCTAGGAATTTTGATAAAAACATTTTCATAATAGTTATTTAAAACAAAACAAAATTAAATTAATTAATAAAAATGAAGGACAAAAATGTAATTTGCTTGAGTATATAATTAAATACTAGTTGAAAAGACATGAATGAAGAGTCAAACACAAGGCTCGAGAGATTATTATTGAGACTCGTGCATTTCCTTTCATTCACCACCCATCCATCAATCAAATTCATAAGTTACTCGATGAAAAAGAAAATATAAATGAAGGTTTAGCAAGAAAAAGTTATATATAGATAGAGAGAGAGAGAGAGTTACATTGAAAAAAAGAAAAAATAAATTAAGATTTAGAGAGAGATATTTTGGTTGATAACAATGTAAATTAAATAAAAGTATATTAAGAAAAATAAAAATTTAATATATCTTGTATAAAGTAAGTAGCCTATAATTTAAGACAGATAAATAAAGAAAACGAGTCTATCTTTGTGGGACGGAGGGAGTATAATTTAAGTTGATTAAAGATATTTTTTATTTATATATAGATTAATTTCATCAACTGTCACTGAAATTACTTTAAAATTTTAAAACGGTCACTGAAATTCAAAAGTTGCAGTCGTGGTCACTAAAGTATATATTCCTTTCACAAACGGTCACCCCCTTAAATTTTTAACTTGAAATGCTGATGCGGCATGATGATGTGGCATACAATAGATATTTATTTATTGCATGATAGTCCATATATTTTATATAATATTTATTTTAGTCTCTATATTTTTAATTATCTTTCAATTAAGTCCTCCAAAAATTGTATCTTAGGTCCTTTATCTTTTTACATCTTTATACTTTAGTCCCCAAATTTTCAATTATCTTTCAGTTAAGTCTTCTAGAAATTACATCTTAGGTCCTTCAAATTTATACATCTTCAAACTTTGGTCTCCAAAATTCTTAATTTTAGTGGTTAAATAAGTGCACTTTTAATTAAATCATTGACTTTACAGTCGAATTTTCACGTAAACAAACAAAATAACATAATTAAAAAATAAATTATTTGATATAACTCACAAATTATCACTTAGAGTTGACAAAAATAGACAAAAATATATATCATTGACAACTCAAGATAATAAGTGCGGGTTTTGCATAAATTTTGAAGATGTATAAAGTTGAAGGACTTAGGATGCAATTTTTAGAGGACTTAACTGAAAGATAATTGAAAAATTAAGGACCAAAGTGTAAAGATGTAAAAAGATTAAAGACCTAAGTTGTAATTTTGGAGGACTTAATTGAAAGATAATTAAAAATTTAAGAACTAAAATAAATATTATATAAAATATATAGACTACTATGTAATAAATAAATATCTATTGTATGCCACGTCACCATTTCAAGTTAGAAATTTAAGGGAGTGACCGTTTGTGAAAGGAATATATATTTTTGTGACCACTGCTGCAACTTTTGAACTTTAGTAATCGTTTTAAAATTTTAATATAACTTACCATTGGTGAAATTAACCTTTTATATATTTTATAAACAATTAAAAAATAATATTAATATTGTCAGATATGCTATAAATATCCTAATTTCGTGTCTAGTAATTTAAAATGAAATAAGTTTTTATAAGATTGACGTGACAATTTAAAGGATATTTAAATAATTTTTATTATTGAAAATTAATTATACAACTATAATAAAATGTTGTAGATTAACGTGCTCCTTTTTAAAATTAAGGACCAGCTCTTTTATGCGAGAATAGGTGAGGAAGTTACGTGCAATTAATAAAATATTGTGCAATTATTATTGGATTGTTGAAAATGTAAATTTCATTTCATTTGATATAGAAAATGAGAAAATTGCATATAAGTCATCGTAACTTATTTTAAATTAGGTCAAAATATTTTTCAAAAGAAAAATTGGTGTAAATGGTCTCTAATATATGACATTAGTGCACAAATGGTCCCTAACTTTTTATTTTTTACAGAATGATCTCTAATATATCCATTTAAGTGCACAATTAATCCTTTTTTTACGGATTCTATTAAAAATCCGTTAAAACCTTTCCAAAATTGACGCAAATGGTCCCTCTCATATATTTTTGTCTTTATTAACAGGGTAAAATTGTCAAGTTATATTTTTCTTTCAATTGGCACAAATGGTTCCTAACTTTTACCCTTTTTTTGTGCAATTAGTCCCTAACCTATAATTATATTTTGGTGCACAATTGGTCTTTATTTGATGAAATAGACAAAAATATCATTAGTTTTAATTAAAAAAAATTACAATTGGATTCCTAACATTTGCAAAAAGTGAAAATGAGTCATATACTTTAATTTTTTTAAAAAAAATTAAAAGAAACTAACAAATTGATAATATACTAAATTATTTTGTATATTTTATGAACTATTATAAAATAACTAAAATTTAAACTCATAATTATTAACAAATGTGCTAATTAAAATTATTTTATTATTATTAAGTAATCATATTATTTAAAATTCACACTTTAATTATATCATTAAAACGTAAAAAGAAAAATAAATTTGTCACAAATAAAATTTTTAATTATGCTCAACCCAACCTGATTTTATACGATCTCATATTTACTTAGCCAACCCCGCCTGCTTTTGAGCCATAGAGTTACTAGGTAGTCCAATTTTAAATTTTAATTGGCGCAATTGTTGCAAATGGTCCATAACCTTAGTTTTAATTAAAGAAATTTGTAATTAGATTCCTAACCTTTGTAAAAAGTGAAAATGGGTCATATACTTTAATTTTTTTAAAAAAAATTAAAAGAAACTAAAAAAATAAATGGTCCCAACCCATTTATCCACCCCACCCCCACCCCCCCATTTGAAAATTCGACCAGAGATGAGGGGATTTCTCCTCCCCTGGTCGCCGGTAAAATACTAGCAACTAGGAGGGAGAAATTTCCCATCTGGTCGCAAAACCAGGGAGAAATCTCTCTAGTTTCGCGAAAATTTCTTGCGAAACCATTTTTCCCTGGTTTCGTCGCGTTCGGCCACGGTGAATAGGGGGAATTTTTCTCCCCTTGGGAGAAATGGCTGAAAATTTATATGGGAAGGCACCTACGATGCATTAGGGATAGTTACAGAAAAGTCCGGGACAGCCATGATGGTCTCAAATGCTGTTTTCCATTTTTTGTGCTTGATTTTAAGCTAAATGTTATTGATGTGTTGATATATTCGGTATTCTTTGAAGTGTACGTGTATCTGCTTGAAGTTTCAGTTAATTAATAGGCTTTGTTTTCATTATTGTTGATGCTCTGAGGATCAGTACCATGTAGACAAGGGGGAGAAATCCCTCCCCCCACCCCCATACCCCCACTTCCGACAAGCGAAACCAGTAATCTTATGGCTCAAAAGTGTGCTGGGTTGGTTAAGTAAATATGAGACCGTATAAAATCGGGCTGGGTTGAGCATAATTAAAATTTTATTTGTGACAAATTTATTTTTCTTTTTATGTTGTAATGATAAAATTAAAGTTTGAATTTTAAATAACATAATTACTTAATAATAATAAAATAATTTTAATTAGCACATTTGTTAATATTTATGAGTTTAAATTTTAGTTATTTTATAATAGTTCATAAAATATACAAAATAATTTAGTATATTATCAATTTGTTAGTTTCTTTTAATTTTTTTTAAAAAAAATTAAAGTATAGGACCCATTTTCACTTTTTGCAAATGTTAGGAATCCAATTGCAAATTTTTTTAATTAAAACTAAGGATATTTTTGTCTTTTTCATCAAATAAGGACCAATTATGCACCAAAATATAATTATAGGTTAGAGACTATTTGCGCCAAAAAAAGGTAAAGGTTAGGTACCATTTACGCCAATTAAAAGAAAATTGTAATTTGACAATTTTACCCCCACTAATAAAGATAAAAAAAACATAAGAGGGACCATTTGCGCCAATTTTGAAAAGGTTTAACAGATTTTAAACAGAATCCGTCAAAAAGGATCAATTGCGCACCTACATGGATATGTTAGAGACTATTCTGCCAAAAATGAAAGGTTATGGACCATTTGCACACTAATGTCATACGTTAGGGACCATTTGCACCAATTTTCCTTTTTAAAATTGTGATTAAGTTATACTTTCAACAATATTTTAAACTAATTCCAAAATCAACCATGTAATCCATATTTTCTATCCACGAGTTCTTCCAACTCCACAAACCATCTCCACCTTCGACAACCTCCAATGAGTTCATCCAAAATTGTAGATTTTTTCTCTCTCTTAGATTTGTGCATATTCTTTTTTATGCTTGTCTGTCTTTCTATGGGCCGATCAAAGAGAACTCGTAGTCTCCTAGATTTTTCGGATCGGGAGTTCTTGGGTTCTGTTAGAAACATCGTCGCCGCTAGTAGAGACGACAGAGTTGGTGGTTCAATAGATAGTTTTTCTGATATAGAAGCTTTGATTAGGTGGACAAGAGGAAGGCTTGCTGAATGAAATAGTAATCTCTATTGTCGGACTTGTAAATTGCTTTATTTATTTATTTAATTTTTTTCATCAATTTAAGTTTGTTCTTAACTAGCAATAGCTAGAAAAAGTGGGAAGATGTGGATTGGAGCTAATTTTGAAGGGTTTTGAATGAGGTAATTTTGATGAAGGAAAGTGAAGGTGTGGATAAGAAGATGATAAGAAGCTCGTCATGGAGATGAATGTAGAAGCTCAAGGGAGTGAGCCAACAAACGACGAGGATGTGCTCTTGACTATGAGGAGTTAACTGAGGAGGGGTGTAATTGTAGTAAAAAAATGCAGCTTATGAGAGGCTGTTGGATCAGAGGGTAGAGTTAAAATGAAGTCGAAAAAGTTGAATGACTGCCTGAACCGCTTCTATGTTGCAATGCCTAAGCCACGTGACCAGAAAGAAAGGACACCATGTATACCTGAGGCTGTCTTAAAAGCTAAAGTCAAGAAAGTTGAGCAAGCTACAGAGAAACAGATCAAGCTGGAGAAGGATCTTGAGGATGAGAATGGAGTGCATGTGTATGTCCATGAGTGGCCATAATAGGTGGAGTAAGGTTGCTATGATTTGTTGCTATAAATAGCAGCTTGAATTTTCTGTAGGAATGATACTGTATTATAAAAAACAATATCATAGAAAATAGTATCATTATATTAGTTATGGCCATGATTTGCTTGTGTAAATACAGTATTAAGTTAGCCATTAGATTATTTTTTTGTGTTGTTAGTCATGTGTGTTATTTAATATTGTATTATACAAAACAGTATCACAATAGAAATGGACATAGAATTCGCATACGTGCTCAGAATTTTTATTATAATATGTTTTCAGAATGGTCTCAACGAGCCAGTCAAGACCAGTTGCTTCGCCACTGCGTACGAAAGATTTTAGCTGTTTGAAGTTGTCTCTTTAGCTTAAAATGACAATCTTTAATTTTTCTTGTCAAAACAGTATCATACATATTAGTATCATATATGAAAATATCCTAATAAAACAGTATCACATACACACTTTTCTCGACTCTAGTATTTGTCACTCTGTTCGATTCTTATAGAAGAAACAAATAAAAAAAAAGAATGTCCATAAACATAGTTTCACATCTTACCCAATCTATTTGAATATTATTTCAGGCTTGTGGGTGAAGATGGAACTATTTAAACCTTGAGGTACATAATTGTTTATATCAATTGTTTCCTTCAGACTCTGCAAAAATTATTAGGCGCTTGAACCTCAGGTACAACTCAGAATTGGAAAACTAGTCATAATGACCAAACAATTCTTTTGTAACAACATCAGCATTTGGGGAAATTTCAACTATGGTGGGTTGCACAAAATTACCTTCGGACTTTATAACATTTCCACCTGTGAGTATCTTTCCTCCCTGTAACACATTAGTAGGCAATATTTGTAAAAGTCGTGTACACAATAAAAGGCTAAAGGAAAATAGTTTCACTGCTTTTATGTAACTTCATTTATGAGGCAATACAATTACTTGAAATAATTATATTGTTTTTAAAATACTCCATTAGTAGTATAAGACTATTGATACTATTTGCATTTAATAACATTATAATAAATTAAAATAGTATCATAGGTTGAAACATTATCATAATAAAATAATATCAAAAATAAAAGCATGGTGTCAGTGTACCATATCACATTATCTATATAAAACAGTATCATAGACAAAACAGTATCATATATAAAACTAAGTACAAAATGTTTTGTCCAAATTGAAGTAATGATACTGTTCTTAAAATGCTCCATTAGTAGTACAAGATCATATGTTTAAACATTGTCATAATAAAACAGTATCAAAAATAAAAGTATTATATAAATATATCAATGTACATTATCTAGATAAAACAGTATCATAGATAAAACAGTATTTCGTGTAGAAATGAACTATCGCTAACAATTTAAGGGATTCAGACGATGTGTAAAAAAAACAACAACCTTTTGAGACAAAATCCCAACAAGTGGTGCTTTATTTATGAAGATTACAATTCTAAAAAGAAAAACGAAATGCCTCTAAGGGGCACAAGCACGCTGAAATGCAAATTAAATAAAACTTATAAGAACATTAAGAAGAAATGAAATTACACAGTTCTCTGTTTTTTAGAGTTATTAATCAGAAGCTTATCTTTACATTCTCTTTTCCTTTTTATACTCCCTTAACGGTTTCCTTCAATTTTGTTCTGAAACTGCTCGTCGCCTAGTAACTACTCACTTTCTCCATAGTGGATGACTTATCAAAAACTGCTGTATTAACAGCTGCCATTACTTCCATAACTCAACCGCTTGCAACCGAAATTCTTAGATCGTGAGATGTGATAAGATTATCTATTAATTGTTTAATAACCGTTGCTTTAAATGATGATGGGATGTTCCACTCACCCACATCTTGGGTGTCTTCTAGGCTTGAGCGATGTTGGACCTTCGCTTAGTAAATCTGTTTTGAGACTATAGATGGGTTCATTTGGACTCATTCTTTGAACTTCTTAATTGGGCCTTATTTCTGTATGTCAACAATAACCCTCCAATATGGCCAAATTAACATCGATTATTAATCTTGTGCCATATTCATCTTTTATACCTTTCCCACGACGTTTCTTTTTGTTTGGCGGTGACCTTCTACATCCCAAGAAGCACAATACCACGCAACCCTCTATAAACCAAAAAGTACGCCTCTACATCGCACCATTACATCCACGTTCTGCCCCTATCGCGTCGCCACATTTTCCTTCTTCTATAAAGAACACTGTTCATCTTCTTATTTCATATTCAGACGCTCATACCCCCAAGATCTTTGAAAACTTACAGTCTGTGATAAATGTCGACTTCAAAGAAACTTTCAGACAATCCCATTAGCTTCGAAGATTTCCAAGAACTTCTGACCAAACCTTACGTAGACCCATCTTGCCTTTTACCAGCTAAGCCTGAACTAAATGAGTCTTATCTGGGTCCATCGTTTAATGATGCGGACTCTGTTGGGCGAGCAGTTGTGGCCCAGCTTTTTCCTTGTATTCAAGAACCTCTTTTCTTGGACCCTTTCCCATTAAAGCCAATTTGTGATAAAAGTATTCGTACTTGACCCAAAGCTGATACAACTTTCCACCTTTGGCATGCACGTATGATGAAACATAGTACTACTAAAGCAATTTTTGATCGTGCTAGAATTTCTGACCTTTTAGAAATTGCTACTCGTCCTCCAATTTACGATCCTGTGCTTTTTCCAACCGTCTTAAGTTTCTGGTCCTCTAAATACAATACCTTCATTTTTCCACTTGGCCCAATGTCCATCACTCTAAGGGATGTTGGTGCTTTAGTCAACCTTCCACCTTTGGGCAACACCATCTCTCCTGCCATTTTGATCTCTTCTGTTGCTCCAAAATTTGACAAGAAATTCACTGACTCGTATTCGGGAATGCAAGAGCTTTACAACAATTCTAGTGCTAAGCCTACCCATTCAGAGCGTGTGGCTTTTCTTCAGGTCTGGCTTTGTAAGTATGTCCTTTGTGTGCCTAGTCTCAAACCTTCCATGGCCTATTTGCCCATTGCACATGAACTGGCACGTGGTAGGTTTTTAAACCTTCGTTCATTATTTTTTGCCGCCTTTTATAGAGGTATGGCTTATCTTCAATTCCAACTGAGGACTAATGCATCTCCTACTGGTAGTGGGCCTCTTTGGCTTGCTCAATTGTGGTTGAGAGCATACTTTCCACAGTTTGGTGCCCCTTCAGTTCATCCTCGGTCAGTTAGTTGCTACTGGCTTATTATTAACCAATTGAGCCATGTTGATATGTCCAATATGGACGTCTTTACCTTCTTTTACAATTTGAATTCAACCCCCTCCTTTTTTCCTTACTCAGTCCATCAGATTCCAATTTATGTGCAACCTCTTCTCACTTTAAATGAGGTAAGTGCTGTTTTGCCCATTTGGGCGAGAATTATTCTATGACATTTTGACTGGAACAAATGCCAAGGCTGGGGTTGAAATTTATGCTCTCCAATTTTTTGCTCGTCAACTTGGTTTTGGCTAAACTTGACCTATCCCTCCTTGTTATTCAAAGAGTCTCAAAGAACGCTTCCATACCATCACCAAGGTAGAAGCACAAACCATTGATGGTTGTAATGCTTCTTTAATGACTAGTTTTTCTTTAGCCCCTTTTAATCATACTTATGTTGTTCACCCTCTTGTTGAGCAATTTTGGCCTTCTGTTAAACGTAGATTATTTGCCACTAATGTCAATCATGCCTTTCACTTACTTGAGGGGTTAGGGACTTCTAAAACTTCCATTTCTTCCATTCATGCTCCCATTTCAGCTGTGCCTATATCTACCAGATGTCCTACGCCCTCTTCTTCTCCTTTAAAATTCCCACCTGCTCGTACTAGACGCTCTGCAGTGGCTTCTCTTATTCCAGTTCTCCACGTGCTCAGACTAGGATTATCAAAGGTACGGCCAGCTTCAGACCGATCAGAGCAGTCTAATGATAATGATGATGATGATGATGATGATGATGATACCCCACTCATCGTCAGAAGGAATGTACTTTGAGTATATAATTTTTCGTTTACTCATCTGATGAGATTTATACGAAAAATCTTAGTATGTTGATATTTTACGTTTCTCTTATTAGATGAGTTCTATCTCTCCTTCGAAAGCTTTTGCTTCACTTCTTCCTTCAAGTCCTCCTTTATATGTACCATCCAATGAGGGAATTTTGCCTGAAGAGGAGCTCAAAGGCCAAGAATCTTCAATCGCCCAACCAGTTGGTTCAAAGGCCAAGAATATGCAATTGCCCATCCAGTTGGAGAGCTTTCACATTTACAGGGCGTTGATCCTCCACGTGTGGAACTAGAAGGTAATGTATATATTTATGATTTTTCCTTTGTTTATGTCATTGGCCTTTTATTCACCATTGTTTATTCTTTGCAGAAGCACCAATTGATTTGCCCGTTGTGAAAGAACCGGCTCGTCCAGATAAAGAAAATCTTCACAAGTAGTTGAATCACCCAGTGATATACTTCATTCTTCCTCTTCCAAAGTTACTGATGAGGTAACCTTTATTTTATCCTCCATGTTCACTTCGCTTACTGTAATGAAAATGCTAAGTAATTGTATTTTTTCTTTACAGGATGCTGATGCCATTTTACACTCTATTCAGGATCTGTTCACTTCTTGGGAACAAGTTAAGGCATGCCATGCTTTTCGCTCTTCTTCAGCCAATCGTCCTTCTGCTGCGTCTGCTGCGTTTTCCATAGAAAATATGAACATTCTCAAGCTTGTAGTACTTGAGTATACCTCTTTCATGGACATGGATATAGTCAATGCTAGTGCTACCAGACAACGGGACAAATTTGAGCGCCTAAGTAATAAAATGGCTGAAGCACTTGAGCTTCCTTCACTCAAACTCCCAACTGATGTTAAATTTTCTTTGAAGATCATCCATCATGAAATAAGCTCTCTGCTAGCCAAAAATGTGGAATTGAAGAGTTTTTGCATCATGAAATTGAGAAAGCTAAGAGCAGCCTAAATGAAATCTCTTCTGATGTCATGGTTGAAGACTCCTTGATGATAAGTTTGGCTACTGAGATGAAGGAGCTCCAGGCAAAAATGGACGACTGCAAGGCTAAGTTGGCTGCTAAGAAACGTAACGCCTCCCAGGAAGTTGAACGAACCAAATCCTTGCTTGAACGTTATTTAAATCTCTTTGCTAAGCATTTGGCTGACAAATGTTGAGCGATCTTCTCCCCCATCACCAATGTTCACCTTTACCAAAGGATCTTGTGCTTGAGCATTAGCATTCCCAGGTTTTGCGATCCTCATCATTTCATCGTCCAGATTTTTTGTAGTCATCACCTCTTCAAAACAATCCACCTTGTTAATCTTTCAGCCAATATTCTACTCTAACTTGAACACTGCTAATTTGTTCTTTAATATCATTAATGCTGCTTCCTCTTTCATTTTTTCCTTACATTCTTTATTGAAAGCCATCAATTTGGCTTTGAAGGCCTGAACATTTGCCATATTCTGTAGGGTTCCTTGATTGTCTTTTTGCCAATTACTGCTCTTCAAGGGCCACTATGTTTGGCCTCATTTGATTGAACATTTCAGTAAGTGCATCTACTGAAAATAGTTCTTCGCTCTGTGCGACGATCTGAGTTTCCTCTCCATCTTGAACTACTCTGAATGGTCCATAATTTTCTTCATACATGAATCTCTCTACTAAGTTTGCTTCTGCGACAAAGGGCTTATGATCTGCTTGCACCACCTCTGCTTCACCTTTATCATTCCAGAAAATCAAGCATTGATGGAGCGATGAAGGTATACAACGACTTCCATGAATCCAATCTCTTCCTAATAACACATTGTAACTAGTAGGACCATCTATCACAAAGAAGACTGTAGTCCTAGTAGTAGTTCCCACCATTATGTCTAATGGCATCACGCCTTTGGCTGAAGTTGCTCATCCATTGAAACTCGTGAGAATGACTTCTGTTGGGATTATATCGCCCTCCGTCTTTGCAATTTTTCTCATCATTCTGGATGGGATAGTATTTATAGCTGATCCATTGTCAATGAGTACTTTAGCTACCAAAATGCCATCGACTAAAGTCTTCACATATAATGGCCTTAGGTGTTTAGTTAGTTTTACAATCGATCTCTTAAAGATGACCTTTTCAGCCACATCTATCTCCACTTTTTGCTTGTCTTCTATGGAATCAATTTCTTGCGATAGGTTTACGTGCAATATTTCGCACTGATCTTCTGTATTTTGAACTTCCTTATTACTTTCCTCTTATGCTTCATCTTCGGTCACCCAACCCGTAGGAGGTGGCAATATCCTTGGAGGCGATCCATACTTCTCAGAGCGTGGTACTCTCACTTTTCTCTTAGGTGTTCTATATAATACGTAATAATCAAAGGATCGTTCAAATGGTTCACCCAGCAAATCCACCTCACGGACACCTTCTTGATACAACTGTTTCAATAGATTATTATATGAGACTCTCATTCTTCTTCTTTCTGCTTCCAAGTCAATTTCTTCTTCAACATCAGTCATACCATCATCCTCTTCTTCTTCACATACGTCTTGAGACGTTTGACCAATCCCTTCTCCACATTCCAACATGCATGCTTCTTCTTCTTTATCTTCTCTTTATTCCTCTTCATTTTCTTTACTTTTGAACTCGTTGGCTAGTAAATAATTATTAGCCATAACTGGAGGTAAAGTACCAAATTAAATAGTAATGGATTGCTCTCGATCTTCCTCATTTTCATCCTTCTTAGTACGTTCAAATTTTGACTTCCCAGAAGAATTTTCTGGTAATTCTTCTATTGAATCACCCATACTGCCTTCCTTCTTATCCTTGAGAATATTTTTGTTAGCCACCTTAAGTAAATTAGGCATTTTAGGACGTGCTATCCCCTACTGTTGCTTCATTATTCGCCCATAATTCCGTTGATAACGCCTTTGTTGTGTCCTGGTCATTTCATTAAAGGGAACCACCCTTCCTGCATTATACTGGAATGAATGCCATACATTTAATTGACGAGGTTGTGGCCTGAAAATTCTACCAGCGTACATTGGTCTGAACTGCCTCTCAAAAGGTGGTTTCCCATAGAATGGTATGCTTCGTCCTCCAATAGGCTAGAAATTTTGAACAATACTAGGACGATGATGATGTCTCCATGTTCCTGCTTTTTCCACATTCTTATTCACTTCTCTTTTACATCTAGCACACAAGATTCTTTTATCTCTTCTAACTTCATTTCTTTCGAGACGTTCAAAGACACTAGGATATGGCTCCGGGTCTTCCTCTCCATCATCTACTACCAATTTGAACTTTGGCAACCACTTTTAAAACCAGTTGTTACCATATTAATCCCAAGTGGTCGTGGGAAAGGGTTTTCATCCACTGCCATCTTCTTCTTAGCCTCAAAAGTGATTCGTCCTAATTCGATGGCATCGTGTAATACATGATGAAAAACCAAACAATTATTAGTCATATGAGACCATGTATTATGCCATTTACAATATTTTTTATCCTTAATTTGTTCAGGGTTTGGCAATTTATGCTTGTCGCTCAATTTTATTTGCTTGTCCTTATACAGTTTATCAAATATGATATCAGTTTTGGTCACATCAAATGAGAATATCATAGCCTTTTTGTTTTCATCTCTCATAGGCTCATTTTTTACCGATGTTCTTGATTTGGCCATTAAAGGACAAGCATATGCATCTCTTTTAACCAATTCGGCCAAACATACTTCAATCTGATTATAATATTCATCAACAGTATGAACATCAAAATTTGGGTCTCTACAATGAGTCCCTTTACTAGAATTTTTCATTTGTTCTTCTTCTCTTATTAAACGTTCATACCTAATCATATTAGCAGTCAATTGAAAAAAGTCAGGAAATTTCATGTCCTGAAATTTCTTCTTCAAATCAAAGCTTAAACAACTTTGAGCGATTTTAACAAATTTCTTTTCAGGTAAAGGTACAAAATATTTGCTCTTGGTTGTTTTAAACCTTTGAAGAAAAACTTCTGCCCATTCATTCAGTATTTGACGTAAATTCATCAAATCGACCAAAGTAACTTCAGATTCAGTTTTATAAAACTGAGCGGTGAACAATTGTTCCAATTGTTGCCATGTCTGAACAGAACTTGCTGGAAAATTAATGAACCATGAGAAAGCTACCCATATTAATGAACTAGGACACAATCTCATTTTATGATAATCAGTTACTTCACGACATTGTAATGTGAATCGCCCTATATGTTCCAAAGTAGAGACTTCTCCTAGACCAGTGAATAATGAAAACTCTGGTACTTTGTATCCTCTAGGCAATGGGTGTGCCTGATCTAGCCAATCAGGATATGGCTTCCTATAGGTCGGCTTAATAAAAGGACGCATCCTAAAAGTCATCTGATCTTGCACTATCTCTGTGATTTAGTTTCTCAACAACACATTGGGATCATATGGGATACCTATAGGTTGGTTTACTGGTGGTATCACTTGAGGCCTATTATTTGGCCTTGGATTTATAGCAAAATTATCGTTATCTAAACCATTATTGCCATTAACTCGAACATTTCCCCAATCGTTAACACGTGTGGTATTTTGTCCAGTATTTTGGACATTGTCTCTTGCATTCGGACTACCCCCCAAGTTTGATGCCCCATTACTATTACCTAAGTTTACCATTCCACCACCCCTTGAATTTGAAGTGGATGGTGCAAAACGTGGTTCTATTACCTGATTTAGACTTAAGACTGGGGAATTATGCCCCACAACTGTTCTGGCTTGAAAGTGATTTCCTATACTTGCAAATTTGGTTGGCAAATCTGGCCCACTAACTTATTCATAAGTTCATTTAAGGTACTTAGTTGTTTGGCCATGTTATCATAGTGTATATTTTTATTTTGAGTAAACTTTTCCATATTATGAACATTTTGCAGATTTACCTGTTCAACAACGTCTTGCGTGAGTTTACCAAGTAGCGCACGCATGGTTTGAGGACTCAATTCTGTCATTAGTTCATAACGACTTTGATCATGTCCCTCTGTTCCTGGAGTACTTTGCTGCTCCTCATATCGCTCGATCACAGGCTGGACTAATCGTTGGCTTGCTGGCTCCTTATCAGAATTCGTATGAGGCATATTGTTTCACTTCTTGTATCTTCGAACACCAAAGTTGTCCCACCGGGCCTGCCAAATTGTTTCGCGCAGAAATGAACTATCGCTAACAATTAAAGAGTTTTAGACAATGTGTAAGGAACAACAACCTTTTGAGATAAAATCCTAACAAGTGGTGCTTTATTTATGAAGATTACAATTCTAAAAAAAAAACGAAATGCCTCCAAGAGGCACAAGCATACTGAAATGCAAAGTAAATAAAATTTATAAGAACATTAAGAAGAAATGAAATTACATAGTTCTCTATTTTTTAGAGTAATTGATTGGATGCTTGTCTTTACATTCTATTTTCCTTTTTATACTCCCTTAACGGTTTCCTTCAATTTTGTTCCGAAACTGCTCGTCATCCAGTAACTACCCACTTTCTCCATAGTGGATAACTTATCAAAAACTGCTGTATTAACCGCTGCCATTACTTTCATAACTCAACCGCTTGCAACCGAAATTCTTGGATCGTGACATGTGATAAGATTATCCATTAATTGTTTAATAAATGTTGCTTTAAATGATGATGGAATGTTCCACTCGCCCAAATCTTGGGCGTCTTCTATGCTTGAGCGATGTTAGACCTTCGCTCAATACATCTGTTTTGGGCCTATAGATGGGTTCATTTGGACTCATTCTTTGGACTTCTTAACTGAGCCTTATTTCTGTATGTCAACAAACTGTATCATAGATAAAATAATTATCACAACAAAACAGTATCACAATTAGCATTTTTTTACAATTAAGGGTATGTTAGTCTTTTAACTCTAAAATGTGACTTTAATTAAATTAAGTTTTGACCATATGACTTTAGAACCCATAAGTGCTAAAACAGTAACCGGCATTGAATTTATCCATAAAAAATTTATATTTTCAAATTTGTTCAACTACATTTTATTTTCTATTTTTGTTGGAATTAAATCTTGTTTTAACTTAAAATTATGTTACACAAAACTTGAGCACGTTAGTCCTTAACCTATTATCTCATAAACGGAAAAAGGAAAAGAGGACGCCAGTGATTTTTTGACTATTTTAGATAGATTAACAGTAATAAGTTAAATCTTTTTCCTAACCAAATTTGTGATGAAAATGGACGCATGGGTCGAATTTCATATGCCGAGTTCGATTATGGTGGACCGCTTCTATTCCTTTCCATTTTAGGTTTTTTATGTCTTTTATTTTATTATTAATTTATTTGTAACATATTTTAGTATTTAAGACTTCTTAATTATCTTGAGAAGAGATGAGGGAGTTAAGAAGCAATTTCATAAAGCTCGCAATTAGGTTTCGTGATTGAATACAATAATTTTCTCTCAATTTTTGTCAATTTTTCTCAACGAATTCTTGATTTTATGAATTCATTGGTATCTTAATAATCAACTTCTCAAATTGTAGTGCATCAATTTAGAAGATCTAAAAAAATTAGACCATTAACAATTCACATACTATATTATTTTTAGTCATTCCTCTTTATTCTAACAGGTTTATTAAGTTAAATCATTTTTTAAAGGGATAATTGTATATTTGGTTTTTAACTTTTCAAAATCGTTAGAGATATGCTCCAAACCTTAAAAAATAGCGTCAGACATCCCCAACGTTTGAAAAACTTGGCATAGTAGGCCATTTATGATGAAATTGGTCCTCTTTAAATAAACAAAAAAGAAAAAAAAAATGATTGAAAAATAACCAAATTTACTCCCAAAAAATAAAAAGTAACAAAGTGCCCCCCACCCCCACCCCCACCCCCACCCCCACCCCCACCCCCACTTTTTTTTTTTTATTAAACTTCAAAAATAAAAAATCTTGGATGTGGCCTTCTCTACCATTAGCACCGCAGCCGCCATTACTACCACCACCACTACTACTACTATAACTGCACATATTGATGTGTTTTTCTTTACCCATTTTCCCTCTTAGCCATCAAAAGTAGACTTCTCATTTACATGGAGGATTCTCACCTGACCAGGGTCAAGTCTCCTAACAACGACACCATTTACTAGGAGACCACTATAGGGAGCACCATTGGTGATTACTTGGACATCGATGGAGTACTAATTGCTCATCAGGGAAGGACTATTGCCACTATTTTCCGATTTGGAGAGACATCAATTCAACACAACAGGGTAAGAATGGAGGAAGAGTGGAGGATTCACGACGTCGTTTTTAATGTACCTGGACTATCCATGGACTCCTTCATTCCTCCTGCTGATATCTTTGATGCCGAGAATGCAAATACAATCTCCCCATGAATAACCAAAGCATCCTGAGAATATACCATCTCTGTATTTTCCTTTTTTCTGTAATGTAAGAACGGTTATAAATTTATGTAATAGACTTTTAGTAGTTCTGATCATACACTCCATCCCCTCTACTAATTTCTAACTCTGTAATCTCTATCTGAATTAATGGAAAACAATATAAATTACGTTATGAGACAACCCATCTTGCATTCTTTTTTCTTGCTATTTTAAAAGGGTTTTCTTATAGGAAAGCCTATAGTAGTGGTGGTAGTAGCAATGGCGGCATC
The DNA here is from genome assembly GCA_030279155.1 of Forsythia viridissima. NCBI lineage: Eukaryota > Viridiplantae > Streptophyta > Magnoliopsida > Lamiales > Oleaceae > Forsythia > Forsythia viridissima. The sequence goes on from CM059045.1 coordinate 33,148,485, forward strand.
GGCAGTGGTGGTGCTAATGGCAGAGAGGGCCACATCCAAGATTTTTTTTTTTTGAAGTTTGATAAAAAAAAAAAAAAAGATGGCCACTTTGTGGAGGTTAGGTAGGACTTGAGATATGAAGGTAGGACCTCCTGGACGATAGTGTCATCTCTATTCGTGCTCTCTTCGTGGATGTCATGCAGGACTTCCATCTTGGGAGTTGGGTAGGACCTCCCTGACGAGGAAATCCCCTCTCTATAGAGGTTGGGTAGGACTTACTGTAGGTAGTACCTCTTGGATGATAATGTCCCTCTTGGTCCTATCGTGGGGTTGACCTGAGATATCGAGGTAGAACCTAATATATTGAGATAGGACCTCTTGGACGATATTGTCTCTCTTTGTGGGGGTTAGGTATGACCTTATTTTTTGTTCGTACTATTACTCTGATCTGTTCTGAAGATTCTCACGTAACTGATATGACATTACTTGGCAGACTTCCAGAGAATGAAGAAAGAAGGTAGGAAGGCTCTAGCTAACTTGGATGAGGAAAAGAGGCTCCGCTCTGAGGCTGTGGAGGAACTAGAGAGAAAAGAGGAAGAGCTTGTCGTGAATGAGTTCGAGCTCCAGGCTTTAGAACACCAAGTAGAAGAAGAGAAGAGGTGAAGTCTGAGCTAGAGACTTCATTGGAAAGGAGTCAAGCAGAACTCTGAGTTGCCCTAGAGGGTTCATAGAGGAGCTAATTGAGACTGTTGCGGATAAGCATCGAGACTGAGATGTCCAGTTCTTGAAGGACGAGCTGGACGAGCACAAGAAAAACTCTAAGTTCAATCTTTCTTCTTCTGGAGAGGAAGATCAGCCTGAAGGCCAGGACTGAGCTTGGCCTCTCTTAGTTTAGATGATCGTGTAATCTTTTGAAATTTCAAAACTTTTCTTCGTACTGTAGTGAACTACTTTATTAATGAAAATTTCCTTTCTTATAGCTTTGTCCTTTATTTTTTGATCTGTTTGAATGATTTATTTGACCTCGGAGTATAACTGACCTCAAACGTTTGAGGTTTGATCTCTAACTTCTGACTCAACTTTTGATGATCTTACTTTCACAAAGTTCCTAGCTTGTCGAATAGCCAAGTTGTTCCTTGAGGTTGTGCACATCGGACTTGTTTCATAATTTTGGTTGGCTTCAAGGCTGAGATCTATACTTTAGGCGAAGGCCATTTTTGAATTTTCATTGTTAAGTCGACCTTCTTAGACTTACGTCGGACTACAACACTTATGATGTCCAGAGTGGAGTCTGAGCTGTGTAGGACCTTTGTGTCCAGAGTTGGGTAATCGTTCGACTGCTGATTCTTTTGATCGGGATGCTCTCTAGTTCTTATATTCCTTCACTGGTAGTGAGTCGAGCTACGGTGTCAACGATGCTATTTTGTGTCTTCGAAGTTTTCTCCAAGATGTCTTTGTTGGAAGCCAGGTAAGAGATCAATATATTGACTTCATTTTCTTCCGTGGCTGTGAGTTCTTCAGTCATGGCTATGACTCATGTTGAATGCGTTTTAGAGATGAAGTGTTTAGGTATGGTGGGAGAGATTTACTTTGTGGAAATCAAATGTTGATCTTTTGGTGAGTTTCTGGAATATGGAAAGCTTTTTTAGAGGGACCTCTCATTCTAGCGCCAAACTGTTGACATTGGAAAATGACTCTGCACTTCCCAAGCCAACTTAATGTTAAGATTTTAGGTCGAACGTGGCTGAACTAAACTAGATACGAGAATTGTAAACGTGTTTGTAAACTCTTTTCGAGTATGTTGTTTATCATCAGCCATTGAATGTCCTCATTTTGGGACATTTATGTCTCCTATTTATAGGAATATGTGTGATAATGATATGCATTTAATACCAAGTTGAGCATTAAATACTTACAAAACATTTCCTTTTTGGACATTCAATGTGAAGCGACATCTCTGTGATGGACGGCTGATCTAACATCTGCCACATGAGAAGACGTGCCTTACTAGTGACGTGAGCTTAATCGTAAGACCTGGAAGGGAATGAGATCCGACCTGGAGTAAGACCTAGATGGGAATGAGGTCTGACATGGAGTAAGAATTGGATGGGAATGATCTTCGACCTGGAGTAGGACCTGGATGGGAATGATCTCCGACCTGGAGTAAGCAGGGTAGGAGCTGACGGGGTAAGACCTAACGTGGTAGGACCTCCCCGACAAGGGAATCCCTCTGTATATAGGTTTGGTAAGACCTCTTTCGTGTGATTTGGTAGGACCTCCACATCTAGAATAGAAGTTATTTAGCCTGTCGTGACAGGTCAGGTCGGATATCAATAATTATCCCCCAAGGCCTACTCTTGACTTCAGTCATGGGTGGCCTTCAGTTCATACCATAGCTCTGGGCTATCTGTTTCGTATGTTCACACGTAGCAGACATAATGCTACTGGCGGTCTGTATTCTTGGTTGACAAGTGGCACAACAATTGAAATGAAGAAAGCGTGTAGGTAAGAGTCCCAAATGAGCCCCATTTCTCTCTATATAAATAGATGAGGAAGGTAAAGAGGCAGCACAATCCATGCTGCAATAATAACACGACGGCTCAATGATGATACTCTATTAAAACACATCCTCGAGCTCCTCTTCGTGGAGGTTAAGTAGGACCTGAGATATCGATGTAGGACCTGATATATTGAGGTAGGACCTCCTGGACGATAGTGTCCTCTTCATTCGTACTCTCTTCGTGAATGTCATGCATGACCTCTATCTTAGGAATTGGGTAGGACCTCTCTGACGAAGAAATCTCCTCTCTATAGAGGTTGGGTAGGACCTATTGTAGGTAGGACCTCCTGGATAATAGTGTCCCTCTTTTGTCCTACTTCGTGGAGGTGACCTGAGATATCGAGGTAGGACCTGATATATTGAGGTAAGACCTCTTGGACGATAGTGTCCCTCTTCGTGGAGGTTAGGTATGACCTCCTTTTTAGTTTGTACTATTGCTATGATCCGTTCTAAAGATTCTCACGTAGCTGATATAACATTACTTGGCAGACTTCCAGAGGATGAAGGAAGAAAGTAGGAAGGCTCTAGCTAACCTGGATGAGGAAATGAGGCTCCGCTATGAAGCCGTGGAGGAACTGGAGAGGAAAGAGGAAGAGCTTGCCGTGAATGAGTTCGAGCTCTAGGCTTTAGCACACCAAGTGGAAGAAGAGAAGAGGTGAAGTTCAAGCTAGAGACTTCATTGGAAAGGAGCCAAGCAGACCTCCGAGCTGCCTAAGAGAGGCCATGGATGAGCTAATTGAGACTGTTGCGGAGAAGCATCGAGACTAGGATGTGCAGTTCTTGAAGGACGAGCTGGACGAGCTCAAGAAAAACTCCAAGTTCAATCCTCTTTCTTCTAGAGAGGAAGATCAGCCTAAAGGCCAGGACTGAGCGTGGCCTCTCTTAGTTTAGATGATCTTGTAATCTTTTGGCATTTCAGAACTTTCTTCCGTACTGGAGTGAACTACTTTATTAATGAAAATTTCATTTCTTATAGCTTTGTCCTTTATTTTTTGGTCTGTTTGAATGATTCGTTTGACCTCGGAGTATAACTGACCTCAAACGTCGGATGTTTGATCTCTAACTTCTGACCCAACTTTTGACGATCTTACTTTCTTAAAGTTCATAGCTTGTCAAATAGTCGAGTTGTTCCTTGAGGGTGTGCACGTCGGATTTGTTTCATAATTTTGGTTGGCTTCAAGGCTAAGCTCTATACTTTAGGCGGAGGCCATTTCTGAGTTTTCATTGTTAAGTCGACATTCTTAGACTTACGTCGGACCGCAACACTTATGATGTCCAAAGTTGAGTCCGAGCTGTATAGGACCTTTGTGTCCAGAGGTTTGTGACCTTGGTTACATCCTTAGTTCATATATTGTCTTTTTGAGCTAATGTCGGCAGTGCAGCACTTACGCTGATCGACGTGGGTCCGAGCTGTGTAGGACCTTTGTGTCCAAAGATTTGTGACCTTGGACACATCCTCAATTCAGACGTTGGCTTTTTAAGCTGATGTCGACTGTGTAGCACTTACGCTGTCTGGCTCAGGTTCGAGCTGTGTGGACCTTTGTGTCCAAAGGTTCGTGACTTGGTCACATCTTCAGTTCGGATGTTGGTTAGATTTACTAACTTTGTAGCCGTTCCAGGAGTGTGAGAGTGGGAAGTCCTCCATGTTCTAGAGCTAGTAAGCCTCATTTTTCACGACTGTGGTAATTTTTTTAAAGACCTTCTCAATCCTGGGCTCTACTCCCGATGGCTAGTGAGAAAGGCATTTCTTCCGTGCTAGAGTGGCAAGCTATGCGATAAGACCAAAGTATATTCAGAAGTTCTTCTGCACAGGCACTCTTGAGTTCATCCAATTGCATCTTCATGGTGTGTTTGACGGTTTTCAGTGCTTCATAGAACGACCTCAAATCGGCGTTGTCAAATTGTTTGTTATTAACTGTAATGATTAAGTAAGGGATTCTGAATTTGCATATGATCAATTTCCAAATGAAGTCGGTGGTCTTCTATTCTGTTTATCTTGGCCAATGGTTCTGCTTCCACTCATTTGGTGAAGTAGTCAGCATCGACTATGGTGAATTTGATCCCGTCTTTTCTCGTAGGCATTAGACCGATTAGATCAATCCTCTATTTTGAAAAAAGGCCATGGGCTGAGGACTGAGGTCAGCTCTTCTGGGAGAGATCTGGTGATTGGGGCAAACCTCTGGTACTTGTCGCATTTTTGGACAAACTCGATAGAGTCCTTATTTAGTGATGGCCAGAAGTATCCCTACCTCAAAGTTTTATGAGCCAGTGATTGCCCCCCAACGTGATTGCTACACACTCCTTCATGAACTTTGCTGAGGGCTTATTTGTTTTTCGTCTTCCCTTAAACATTTGAGTAGTGGAAGTGAAAAACTTTTTTTGAATAGGATGTTGTCGATGATTTCCTGGCCTCCGCACAGTCTGGGACACCCTACCATCCTTAAAAAATTGGACGATTTCGTCCATCTAGCTGGGGTTGACTTCTGCGTAGTGAGTATGGGCTCAAGTCGGGTGATCGTTGGACTGTTGATTCTTTTAATCGGGATGCTCTCTAGTTCTTCTATTCCTTCACTAGTAGTGAGTCGAGCTATGGTGTCAACGATGCTATTTTGTATCCTTGAAGTTTTCTTTTGCTTAGCCTCCAGCTCGACTAAGTGTTGTTTAGCCTGGAGATCTTCAGGTCAGTTCCGGGTTGACGACTGCTTGTGAGTTTGAGATGCATCTAAAGGTGGCTCGATTCTTTTCAAGCTATTCAATAATGTGAGTTAAGTACTCAAGCTTTTGTAGAACTGCTTTTCTTACAAGGGCACAGGCTGAAGCTGAGGTTTCTCCGAGATTTCTTCATTGGAAGCCTGGTAAGAGATCAATATGTTGACTTTCTTTTCTTCCGTGGTTGTGAGTTCTTGAGTCATGGCTATGACTCGTGTTGAATGTGTTTTAGACATGAAGTGTTTAGGTGTGGTGGGAGAGATTTACTTTGTGGAAATCAAATGTTGATCTTTTGGTGAGTTTTGGAATATGGAGAGCCTTTTTTGGGGGACTTCTCTTTCTAGCGCCAAATTGTTGACGTTGGAAAATGATGCTGCACTTCCCAAGCCAACTTAATGTTAAGATTTTAGGTCGAACGTGACTGAACTGAACTAGATACGGGAATTGTAACAGAAGATGTGTCTTTTCATGTATGCTGTTTATTATCAACCAAATGTCCTCCTTTTAGAACATTTATGTCTTCTATTTGTAGGAATACATGTGATGATGATATGCTTTTAATATCAAGCTGAGCATTAAATGTTTACAAGACATTTCCTTTTTGGACATTCAATGTGAAGTGACATTTCTGTGATAGGTGGCTGATTTGATTTCTGACACGTGAGAAGATGTGCCATACTAGTTACGTGAGCTTAATCGTAAGACCTAGATGGGATTGATCTCTGACCTGGAATAAAACCTGGGTGGGAATGAGGTCTGGCCTAGAGTAAGACCTAGATGGGAATGAGGTCCAACCTGGAGTAAGACCTGGATGAGAATGATCTCTGACCTAGAGTAGGACCTGGATGTGAATGATCTCTGACCTGGAGTAAGATGGGTAGGAGCTAACGGGGTAAGACCTAACGTGGTAGGATCTCCCTGACGAGGGAACCCCTCTACATATAGGTTCAGTTGGACCTGACTTGATAGGACCTCCTTTGTGTGATTCGGTAGGACCTCCACATCTAGAAGTAGAGTTATTTAGCCTGTCGTGACAGGTCAAGTCAAATATCAACAATATCATTGACGACATAGTCGTCGAAAATCACTAAAGAATATGTCTTATTGATAACCGGATGATATTAGTATCGGAAATTCTATCCAAAATCATCGATAATTATTAATTTCAGTAAAAATCGCCTTTAATAGTACCGTACGCGATCATCGGCATAAATTTTGTTGGTCTGCATTTGCTCGCTCCATTTGATTTTATTATTATTATTTTTGTAAATGTCCACTTAAAATTTTTGCCTAAGACTCTCGAATTGTTTGAGTTGCATAATTTTAACATCTAATATGAAGACTAAAAAACTTTTATTTACAAGAATAATACGAGTTAAAAATTAACATAAAATGTTATTGTTGAAAATGATCTATGATAATAAAAAAGTAAAGCATGTAACTAACTGCATTCAAAATTGAACTCCTTCACAGCCTCACAAGTTTATCATTCTCATATGTAGGCTTGGGCGTCGGATGGGTAGGTCCATGTATTTCAATATCTGGAACTACCCATTACATTTCGAGTATTTTGTAAAAAAAAAAAAACTTTCAAGTCCAAGTAATTATTGGAATCGAACATAAAGCCAAACTGTCGGTTCCAGTTTGGGTTGGGTTTTGCTCGTGAGCTAAAAAAAATTTATATTTCCAATATCTAGCAGAAATAGAATAAATAAAATATGCTACCAAATACATATTTTAATACTTTCTTAATCCACTACAAATATGCCACTAAATAGCATCTAATATCTAACATAATAGCATTCAATAGGACTGCACCAAAAGAAATCGTAAAACTGCAAACCGAATCGAATCTGTGGGTTTAAAACCGTTGGTTAGGGTCTACAGGGACCCGTCAACGTTTCGATTTTAAACAAAATCGAACCATTTCAAAATGGATTGGTTTAAGTTTCAATATTTAAAAACTGCTAATTTGAACCATTTTTTATTTTTTATAATTAAAAATAAATTAATTCTACTTACTTACACATTTGCAAAGTAAGCAAAGTATATTGCAATACTAAATTTATTGGACCGACTTATTTAATTTTTGTCTAATTATTGGGTCATTGGCCCATAAACACAAATTCATTATTGAACCCAGTTATTTACTAATTTCTGTCGATTTTCTTCTCATTCTCATTTCTTTATACGAAAATATTAATGTAATATAACAATTGAGACAAATATTAATACCATGTAACATTTATGTTTAAAAAGTTCTCGTTTAAGCTTGTATTGATAATTTTAGACTAATTTACTTATGTTTAAACTTGTTTCAAATGGGTTAATATTATATTGATAGAAAACCGTGGTTTAAAATTGAACCGAACCGCAAAAAAGAATTTTTTTTGGTTTGGTTTAAAATTTTTCCAAAACGTTTTAAATGGTTTGGTTTGAAAATAAGTCAAAAACTATTCGAACCAAACTGTTATTCAATATCTAGCAAAATATACCACCAAATAGCATCCAATATCTAGCAGAGCATAAACACCAAATTACATACCCCCCCACCCACCAACCCACCAAAAAAAAAACAATCGAAAGACTAGAAACTAACAATAAGGAAGTATTAGATTCTACAAATGCTAAAAACAACATAAGTTCATTCATCTGAAAACATTGTCGAAATTTCTTTCCATTTTATCAATTCCTCTGTATCACCATTCACCGACCTGTCAACAAAGTGTGAGAGTGTAAGAGAGATGACAATGTTTTGTGTTGTTTATCGGAGTGAATAATAATTGAAAATTTGAGATTCGTGTATTTAGAATTGGGACAATTGAGTTTCGATATAGAGATGGTGGGTTTTGGATTTATGGTTTGAGTCTTGTACCGTTGGACTCTTGTCTTTAACATTGTGGTGTTGGGCAGTGTCATTAGGTCAAAGCAATAAAAATTTATTAAAAAAAATGACAAATTTGGTTATAGAGCCCTACCCACGGTTTTGGTTCAAGAACTAAGAACTGATCCGAACATGATCGGTTCTCGGTTCCGATTCTTAATTTTATTTTTTTTAATTTTAGTTTAGGAGGTTCAATTCCAGTTAAAATACACACCCTAATAATATATTAGTGTGGGAAAATAAAAATGTTTAAGCGAAGAAGTCGTCTTTATTCTGAAAAGAATAAATTTAAAACGATATGTTTAATTGTTGTGTCTTTTAATATTATAAAAGGATATGAATTTTAAGTTAACAAACTTTTGACAAATGGTTGTCTTTTTAATAAAAGATTTTGACAAATACTTGTGTATTCGTAAGAGTTAAGTTTTTTTTTTTTTTTGTCTAAAACCCTTTAAATATTATATATTTTCATGAAACAACTCATACTTCATGAAAAAAATTTATGAATGACCACGTCCAAAAGTATTTAAAGGACCTTTAACAAGGCATTTTTTACACAATTAAAAATCTTTCCTTTTGTGAAAGAAATTTTGTTCGTTAATTTTGATGTGAAGTGATTGATGTATTCTTTTTATGAACAAAATTCGATTTGTTTTGAAAGACAATTCTTCATAACTTCAAATTCTAGATTATGAAAAGTTGTGTTAAAGTAATGTTGAGAACCCAACATATGAACATGAAGCAACGTAAAAAAATGGTCAAATAGTAAAAAAGGATGTGCATCGGGCCCTTAAAACCCAATTAAAAAATATTGCTTTTAAAAGTCTATATGATTATTAATTTGTGTGACAAATCATCACCAAAATTATTAATTTATTATACCCTTGCAATTTAAATTTTAAAAAGGACAATTTGATCGCTTACCTACTTTTCTTTAAAATTTTGAAAAATACCCCCCACTCCAACCCCCCCCCCCCCTCTTTTTTTTGCAATTTTTCAAAAATACCTAATTTTCATTGAAAATCAATATTTTTACATTTTACCTTATTTTCTATATTTTTAAGAAATGCATAATTTTAATTTAAAATCAATATTCAATTGTTTATTTAAAAACAAATCTTTTTACCACGACATATTTTGTTACCTTATGTTAATTTTTATTAAAAAAATTAATGTTTTGCAATGATAACATGTTGTATTACTATATGTTACTTTTAGGGTTAATTATATTAATGGTCCTCATTCTTTCAGGTTTGTAACGATTTCATCATCATTCTTTGTTTAGTAGATATTATCCCCATTCTTCTATTTATACTCACAGATAGTCCCCAAATCACTATTTTTCACTTTTTTGACAATTCTTGGACAATTTTACTCCTTGAATTAAATAAATTAAAATAATAGAAAAAAAATACAATGAAAACATTGCAATTAGGCCCTTAACCTATTCAAAAGTACAAATAAATCCTAAACCACCCCACTTCATCTTCCCAACAAAAAAAAAACAACAACAACCCCCCACCCTCCCTACTGAAATTATTATGAAAAGGAAAAAAACAAACAAATCAAGAACCCAAAGAAAAAATTAATACACAAAGCAAAAAGAGAGCTTCCACGAACTTTGACATGGCGAAAAATGGGTTTGACAAAAAAGGAAGACTAACGTGCAAAGGGGGCGTGCTGTGTTGCCGACGAGCATTTTCTACAGATTCCGTCAAGTAAAGAAAATTGAACCATACGGATCAATGCAATTCACAATTCAATATCTGCCAACAACTGATTAGAGGAAGCTGTCTTAATGCAGCTTCACTAATCACAAATAAAAATAGGGAGAATTGATTTATCAAATTTGGAGCTTTTTAGAAATTGCAGGGCTGTAATCTACAGAACCGTAAGGCATAAGCTGTGTAGTTTTCCATCATCAAGCCGAATGAAATAAAGGGTCGACCAGCTCTTGAACGGTTTCTCTAGTGGGTCATGAGCGGAAACGTAGTAGACACGGTCGTTGTTAATCATGGGACGATCGTGAAAAAGGCTTTCAGTAGGTGTTTGAATTAGCTCATGTTTAGAAATCTGGGGTCGATTCAAGTAAATTCGAGACGATCCAGTACTTTCTGAAACATAGATGATATTCTCGTCTTTATTGGAAAACTGCCTGTTGAAATTGATGGAGATACCGTCAGTAAGGCAATGTTCATTGTAGTCCCAATTGTCGTGAAAGTTTGTGGAAAGCTTGATAGAGAAAATATTGAAGCCGTAATCAGCCCTGCCGACGGTGGTGAAGACGATAGTTTCGGTGGGTTCCATTTTCGCGGTGAGAAGTCGGGTTTGTAAAGAGAGAGAGTGTGTGTGTGAGGCAGGGGTGGATGGGTTGGAAAAACTGATTCTTTTTTTGTTGGGAAAGAACACATATCTGTATAAAATAAAATAGTTTAAGATTTATTTGTACTTTTGAAAATATTAAGGGTTCAATTGCAATATTACCATTGTATTTTCTTTTTCTATCATTTAATTTATTTAAGTCAATAGGCAAAATTGTTAGAATTGTGAAAAATAGTGATTTGGGGACCATCTGTGAGAATAAATAGAAGAATTGAGATGATATCTACTAAAAAGAATGAGGATAAAATCGTTATAAACTTAAAAAAATAGGGACCATTAGTGTAATTAACCCTTACTTTTATTAAAAAAACCAACATTTTACACGAGTAACATATTGTTTTATTTTATGTTACTTGTTACTAAAAAATTAATGTTTTACATGAGTAACATGTTATGTTATCATATATTACGTTTTATTAAAAAATCAACGGTTTACAAAAATAACATGTTGTGTTACCATATGTTACTTTCTATTAAAAAATTAAGGTTTCAACATGTATAACGTGTTATGTTATTATATTTTAATTTTTATTAAAAAATTCTTGTTTTACAAAGGTACACATGTTGTGTTATCATATGTTACCTATCTTACTTGACCATTATATGGCCACTGTAAAAATCCTTCAGCACTCAATCATGAGAATCCACCACAATCATTGACACAACACCATTACCTTCGTCGCCATTTCAGATCTAGAATTCTAGATATAAATAGAACTGATATTCTTTATTACATAAAAAACAAGAAAAAATGAGAGATTTGGGTGGCAAGGATCTCAAGATCAATGATACTCGATCAAGATTTTAGATATAGAAATGAATTCTTCGATTAGTGGTGGGTGGTGCTATAGTTTGAAATAGAGAAAAGAAAGGTGGGAGTTGAAAGAAGTAGTGATAGTTATAGTGCCGTTAGATATCCACCATAATATTATTGCAATGGTGGTTGGTGGTTGGCGGCGGTGCACATCATCAGGGGTGGTGGTCCATGGTGTTTGAGTTTGAAAGATTGAATAGAGACAATAGAAATTAATTTCTTATATTATGTATTTAAAATGGTAAATAAGTATTTTTTTTAAAAAAAAGTTTATATAATAGAAAGGTGAGGTATTTTTCAAAATGTGTTACTTAGATGTAGGTTAAAAAATTTAAAAATTAATTTTTTTTTAAACATTTAGAAGAAAATTAGGTATTTTTATGGGTACTAATTAGGGCATAATCACATGTTTTATTACTATTTAATAGGGTGAATCTCTAATTGCAATTTGCAAGCTTTTGACTGTGCGCGCGCGAGAGTTTAAGGATGTCCCTTGGCTAGTTTGTGTCTTGTCAACGTAATTTGTCACAATTTCATCTTTTTATAGGAAACGTCTTATCGACCGACCAAATAAACCTTTTTCTACATTTCAATTGATTAAATGTAGGAAAATTTGCAGTTGGGATCCCAATATTTCAGAAAAATGTACACTTGACTGGATTCTATATCTTTTATTTTTAACACCGTCATTTCATACATTTGAAAACTATGCAGCACAAATTTTTGTTGATGGAATTCTCCAAAAAATTATCAATTGAAACTCGAAAAACATAAAAAAGAAAAAGAATTTTCTTCATTCCACCATCTAGGGATAACAAAATACTCCGCCCCGCTTCACTCAGCTTAATTGAGTATAATTTTTAATTTAGTTTTCCATTGTTGAACTTTTTACCAAATATATACCTTGTTAAATATGAGTTCCCACTACCTTGAATTGGGGACTTTTCCCCCTCAAATGTGAATGGTTATTGATTGAGAAGAATATGGATTCTTAGATTTTGAATTGTTTAGCTCTTCTATTTCTGATAACTGCTATAATTAATTAATTATAGAGTGTTGTATTTTGAATTATTTTTCTTTTCTTTTTGTTTTTCTATTTTTTTTTATATTATTCAATTGAAGAATAAAATAGCCTATTTAACACATTTAACGGTCAAATTGATTTTTTTTTCTTCAAAGCATGATGTTGGGTACTAATGTTTCATATGTTAGAGACATAGGAATGCTAAAAATCAAAGATTCAAAATCATATCATCGCAAAAGTTCAAATATTTTCTAATACTATTTATCCAAAATAAAATGTATGAAACCTTGCTTTACTTTTTTTTGTAAAGTTCGAAATTCCTATTTCCCCTCAAATGTAATAATTTTGACTAACTATGAAATAAATAATATTAAAATAATCAAAGTGAAACAACATATAAATTGATAACTAATAGTATTTTCAATTCGTAATAATTTAATATATACTTTCTACTAAGTTCATTTACAAAAACCTAAGCGCTATCATCATTGAAGGTTCAGGTGCAACGTTTGGTCGAGCTTAAATTAAATTTAGTTATTATAATTGAAATAATAAATTTTATTTAAATTTTATTTTACTGGTAGTACATATTTATTGACAACAAAACACATTAAATTGAGTCATATTAAAAAAAAAAAAAACTAAGAAATTAATTATACTATTAACAAGGAGAGTGACTTAAAATTAAGACAGATGAATAATAAAAGTAAGTCTATTGTTATAGAATGGGGGAGTCAATTGATCAAATTAGTCAAATATATATTTTTATTCACAAATTTCGTAGGACTCACAATTTACTATCTACTTATTATATATACATAGGGGTGGCAAAAAGACTCGTCGGCTCGTCGGCTCGCCCCATGAAAATCCCCCATTAATATTCAATTATTTTCCTATAAATACTTATATTCTAAACTCATTTTTTCATACTTCAATCTCTCAATCTATTAAATACCCAATTCATTACAATTTTCAAATTTCAATATCTCAATATTTATAATTAGTATCTTATATATCTTTACCTAGATATTACTGTATAATTTTAAGTTTTAATTTTTTACTTCTTCTACTAATTCTCTACATTTCTATTTTCTACTACATCTACATCTACATCTTCTATTCTTCTCTTTATTATTTTATTCCAAATAGCCTACAATCGAAGTGATGATGATTTCAGTAATCTTAATGACATTCCAATTCCATATTATTGATAAGTTTGGAGGAAGCACTGATCCAATTGATTTGGATGACATTCAAAAAGATGCCGATACACAAACAACTATCGGTTCTAGTACTAAACAAAAAGCCACCAAACAAAAGGCTAAGTGTTAACAGTATTTTGAGTTGGTGCCGACTGGTAAACTAGTGGACAAAGTCCCTGAGTACAAAGCACAGTGTAAACACTGTAAAAAGAAGTTACCTTGGCAAAAGGGGATAGGCACGACCCATCTAAACAGACAGTTCAAGAAAGTGTCAATTCAAACATGGATGTTTGTAATCAAATTAGGCACAACTCCAGTTTGGAACTCTGAGAGCCGGGTCTAGTAGTCCCAATCTCAACAATTGGATATATTCACAATATATTATGCGCCACGAAAGACTGCCGAAATTGGTGGCAAATGCGGAGTTTCCATTGAGTTTGGTGAAAAATCCTCATTTCACGAACTTCATCCAAAAATATCTCCAACCAATATACCTTAATGTTTCTAAAAATACTCTTCGTAAAGACATTATTGTTTTGTATAATAAAAACAAGTTTTTACTGCTCTATGTGTTAAAAATAGGTTGCAATCAAAATATTTTTGTATTGATGTTGACCATAGATGAAATTCAACATATCTCATACTTGAATCTTATGAATGTTACGAAGATTGCATTACTGTATATTATAATGGCCGACATTCACACGGTTCAGAATATGATTTGGAAACATATGACTGTAGAATATGTGCTTATGTTAGAAAATTTTTGAAAGTTTTTTACGACACAACAAATGCATGTTCTGATGTATATTATACAACTAGTCCACTTGTTTTAAATAATTTCTATTATATTGCTAACAATTTTAATATTTATTAGAATTTTGCTCTTTTTTCTAATATTATACATGTCATGTAAGTTAAATTTAGAAAATATTGGGAACAATTGCCTATGTTATTTATATTAGCATGTATTATGGACCATAGACTTAACTTAGAGGGTATAAAAGTAATAATAATGGCAATTTCACAAAAATTAGTTTACAAGAATCCAGTAACGTGTGGTAATTTAGAACAAACTTTATTTCAAATGTATGATGTATATGCTGAAAAGGTCAGTACGAACGTTGCACGGCCCCCTGTTGACATGTACGTCGTCATCAACTGATGATATTGACTTATGAAGTTACGCGAGTTCACATAGGAGTGGTCAAGGTCAAAATTCAATTGGTTCTTCTTTTGCTTCTTCCCTTCCCCGTTCTAGTGATGCACTTGTAGAATTAGTTAAGTATTTTACACATGACATGCTTAGTATTTTAGATGACGAAGAGAAAATTGTTTTTTGATATACTACGATGGTGGAGACAACATCAACGTCAATACCCAATTCTTTTAAAAATTGCACGTGATCTATTAACACATTCGGTCTCAATTGTAGCATCGGAGTCTGCTTTTAGTACAGGCGACAGGGTTATGTCTGATTTCATGTCAAGACTCAAAGTTGATATTTTAGAAAGCTTACTGTGTCTAAAGAATTGGGATGACACCGAACTTCGAATCCAAGACAAAGTGGACAGAATGATGTCCGAATAACTTGAAAATTTGAATATGGATTATTTAGATTTGTAGTAAGTATTATTTTGTATTAGTGTTTGATATTTTTTTTGTTTTATTTTAATAAAAAATTGTATATGTAACATCTTGTTCGTGTACAATTTTAACTCCTCCTACTTTCAAAGTAATCGATCCCAAGCTAGAAAAAAAGAGGAAGATTTTCAACCTTGAATTTTTAACATAAAGCATTCCCGATATTTTCTTTCTTTTTCATTTTAAAATAAAAAAAAATCAGGGTCAAGCCGAGCTGGTGGATAGCTCGACCCGGCCCATTCGGCTCACGAGATCGTGGGGCGAACCAAGCTATTGTTTTGGGGATGAGCCGAGCTTGTCTTCAATGGGCTAAGCCGGCTTGGCTCGGCCTATTACCACCTATATATATATATATATATATATATATATATATATATATATATATATATATATTTCAAAACTCACAACTTATAAACACTTAAAGAATAATTTTAGCATTACCAAATATGCCATTAAATTAAAGGTGGCAAAACTGGGCTAGCCCACGTATAACCCGAACGTTGGGTTGGGCTAGCCCTGGTCCAAACAAAATCGGGCATATATGGCCCGGTCCGGCTAGCCTGCCGGGTTAGTCGGGTTGGCCCGTAATTTTTTTTCTCTTTAACACTAATCACTCATTTTGTGGATAGCCCCAATACATAATCCAAATAACATCAATCTAAAATGGTCTAAGCCCAAATCTCCAATTTAAATTATCTTTTTTTGAAACATTAGTCCAAGAATCCCAAGGTCCAACATAAAATTTTATAGATTTAATTAAAATTTTGTTTAATTCAAGTTTCAATCCAAATTATGTTTGATGTGACAAGTAAATTATTTATTTTAAATTTTTCTTATAAGTAAATTTTTTCATTTAAGCTAAACATGCTTAGATCTCAAAGCAATAAGACTAGCATGCTTTTACTATTTATAATTTTAAAAAAATATGTCAACAAATAGTTTACAATTAACCAAAAAAATATTATTATTTTGAAAGAAAATTGATGTTTATCTATTGATTAATACATGAGAGTCCTAATTTTATAAATTAATCTCTTTAAAAATATCAAAATATATATTGTCTAAATTTATCTAAGATTGTATTTAATGAAATCTATTTGATTGTATAATAAATTTATTTAAAAAAAAAAAATAAATAAAATTAAGATCGGATTGGTCCGATTGGCTGGAATGGCCAGCATATTTCTGGCCAGCACAAAACTGGGTTGGATCGACTCGATCCAATTTCAAGTGTGATCCTGCTCTAGTGGATTGAATCGGTCCAACCCGATTCATTTGTTAGCTCTACATTAAATACTATTATTAAATACTATTAGAAATTAAACAAAGAGGTGTATGTAAGTGCTATTTCTAGATATGGAAATTTTCCCTTTTTTTTTATGGACAGTTATTTTTGGACTTGGTAAAATTTGATAATTTTGTTCCACCTGGATAATGTGATGGCATCCACCAGCTTTTTCTCCATT
Source organism: Forsythia viridissima (assembly GCA_030279155.1). Taxonomy (NCBI): domain Eukaryota; kingdom Viridiplantae; phylum Streptophyta; class Magnoliopsida; order Lamiales; family Oleaceae; genus Forsythia; species Forsythia viridissima. The sequence continues at coordinate 33,165,149 of CM059045.1, forward strand.
GAAAAGATAATAATAACTTGTAAAAATGTTCTTGAATAAATTTTGCGAAATAGTATCAACAGTAAACACAGTTTCATGTTTGAAAAAACTACTGCGGATTACTACCCAAAAAAAAAAAAAAAAAAAAAAATGTTCTACTTATTAAAATTTTACCCTATATAAAAACACACACATTATATATATATATATATAGACAATCTCTATCTCTCTCTCCAATTGAAACTTGTGAATGCTCAAAATTGGGTTAAATATTTCAATTGTCAATAAAATTTTTCAAATATTTTTCAATTGTTATTGAACGTTATAATTTTTTCCGAGTTGCTACTATACTTATAAAAAATGTTATTTTATTTGTTACTCTGCCACTCGTCGTTTTAATAATTAACAGACTTGATGATATAGCAAATGAAACGACGAATATGATAATATTTTAGTAAGTTCATCAAGTCAGTTAACTTTTAAAAAGACGAGTAACGAATGAAATATTATTTTTGTAAGTTGAGTGACAATTCAAAAATCTTATAAAATTCAATAACTTGAAAACATTTAGAAAAATTTAGTAATAACTCCGAACAAATTTTAATCTTTCCTCACAACTGAGAAACATTAAAAAATTTAAGTGGCAACGAAAGTATTAACCCACAAAAGTAAAAAGAGTTTTCTACTACATACACATTTGATATGTGTTTATATATGTCCTGTCAATACAGTTGCAGTGAATGTATTAATTGATCTAATCATTATTTTATGACTGAGTAATAAATAGATACAACATATACATACATAACTCATCTTGTTTCATCCCTTTTTTTTTTTTTTTGATCGAATTGTTTCATCCCTTATTATTTTTTTTTTTTGATCGAAGTTTCATCCCTTATTATTACTATCAAAGGGAGTTGACCTTAAAATAGAGCCACCAGCCACCATACGCTCCATTGATTGCCTCAAAATCTTTATAAACAATACTCAAATGCAAATATTAGGTCAATTTTAAAATGGTTATTGAAAGAATTAGACTAGAATACAAGGTGTTTTGTTTGCTAAATAATTTAGTATTTATACACTCGAATAATTCCACTAATGAACGGGTGGATTCGATAGGAAAAAAAACATATATGAGTCGATTACAATTAATAAAAAAATTTCAATTGCCTTGACAACCGATAACAAAATTGACAAAGTTTCTTTCAATTACTTTTTCAACAAGAAGATAAAGAAATAAATTAAAATAAAATTGTTGTATTTCAAATATATTATGTTGATATAAATAAAATAGAATTTAATTGTTTATAATTTAAACCACCACTAGGATGAAGTATTTATTAATACTAAAAATAAATAAGAAATAAGATGCAAAACTTAGGAGATAAGAAATAAGATGCAAAACTTAGGAGAGTGACAAATGCCAGATATCTAAACAAAGGAATAGAAATAAACTTAAGTAGTTCAAACGACTCAGAATGAAAGAAAATTTCATGCTTTAAACACATTTGCTCTCCTTGTGTTCGTCAACATAAGTCATCAGAGATAATTGTTGACTCATCATCAGTTTCATAGAATCTTGCTTCTCCAAAGTATGAAAGTGTCTCATCAATCAAATTTCTCTTCAACAAATATAACCATCTATTCCATCTAGATTTGTTATTCATATTGTTTTTTGCAATATATATGTTCGTATAAATGATTAATAATTTTTGACTTTCGATCCTATCTTAATTTAGACCTCGATTAAACTTTTCCCTTTCTACTTCTATCCTTTACCTTTCTTGCTTATGATATTGCTAAATAACCCTCTTTATTGTCAATTGATTTGTTTGTGATGATGGTTTGCTAAATTAAGTTGTGACATTATCATTTCCTCATTTCTTCTTTCGAAAAATTAATAAAACAAGGAGCTTAATTATGGGAATGGCAGGGAAGAAAAGTATACATGTTTTCCGGTGCAAGGATGAATAAGCAAAAGTTGACGCTTTGACATGTGAAAACTTTTCAACTGTTAGATCACATGTAATGGCTGGGATTTGATCGTCCTTGATGATGTTAGTATTGCTGCAAACTGAAAGAGAACTGTAGAAGAATTGGCAACATTTCCTGCTCTGAAATCAGTCTCCCACTACTAATACTATGGGAAATTTGCATGTTTAAAACACAGTTGGTCACTGAACTTATAGGCGGGTTTCAATTTGTTCTAATTTAGTCATCCAACTTTATGTTTTATTTCATGTTGATCCATAAATTTTAATTTGTTTCAAATTAGTCACTTAACTTTAAGCTTTATTTCACATTGGTCATTACATTAGTCTCCGTTATAAAAATTAATGTTAAATTTAATGTCTCAAATGCCCATATATTTTGCCATATTAGAGAAGCGATTCTTATGAAAACGTCTTGGATTGATACCAATCTATTACAAACATGACCAATGTAAAACAAATTTTATATTTAGATGACTAATGTGGAACAAATTAAAGTATAGTGACCAACATGAAACAAATCTTAAAGTTGGACATTTATTGTGAAATAAATTAAAATGTAGTTACCAAATTGACAGCTTGCATAAAACGATAAAAGGATTCTATATCTTCGTTAAATTATCACGGTGAAATCGGTTGGAATTTTTAGGTACCATTTAAGTTAGGAACAAAAAAAAATTAACTTTCACAAATTGGAACATGCAAAGATTACACAATGACTATATAAAGATTTAGGGCCTGTTATTAAAAATTTAGCGAATTTCGATAAAAATTGATAAAATATGTAATTAAAAAGTTTTAGCTAGACCAAACGGATGTCTAGACAATTTTCGTTGGCAAAAGCTGAGCAATTTATTGACAATATATAGGACAAGGAAGAAAAAGAGGTAAGAGGTAGGAGGTAAGAGGTGAAAGACTTTGAAGGGCTGTGACTTTAATGCATCAAAACTAAGACAGCATTGAAGCATACAACAAATGGACATCTTTCCATTCTTTTCCTTAACCTACAAAATTCCTAAAATTTGTCTTCAAAAGGCTACAAAAACATAGCAAAACCCCAAAATCTCCCTTCCTCCGAGTAAGCTCATACTTTACTAAGCTCAAATTAGTCAAATATATTTTTTATTTACATATTTTGTAAGATTCACAACTTGATAGTTATTTATTATTTACATATTTTATATGATCCACAATTTATAAGTACTAAAAAAATAATTTCAATATTACCAAAGATGCATGTAAGCAATTTACAACAAATTAAATATTATTCTCGATGAACGTAGAAATAGTTACACAAATTTTTTTTGTCACTCTTTTTAACATTGCTAAATTTACTAACTAAAAGTTTCAAAACAATTAGTCATTAAATAATATATTTCGTTAATTTTGGTATATGATGCCTTTTCCAACTTTATTGATTATTGATATTGCTTAATTCTTGTAAACATCTTTCGGCTGCGTAAATCGTCATTTTCATAAATTATCATAGTCATATAGTGGATGCAATTCAATCAAGTTTGCAGATTTACAATATAACCCCCCTCCCGCACCCCCATTACCCCATTCAAACACACACACACACACACACACACACACACACACACACGCTAGCTTGGATCTTTCCATATCCCATGACAATCACCAGTCACCTCACATCTCTCTAGGCTGATCAGAGTGTTTTTGGCTATGGATTTTCTCTCAAAATTGAGGTTACAATTAGCTTCTATGGGTGAATAATGTCTGGTTTTTTCTCACTAGGTGGCAACGACCGAGAACAAGAACATACCAATAATAGCCTGTTTCTGTTCAAGAACGAGGAGATCTATAACAAGGGTTTTGAATTATGGCAACAGTATTATCACTTTCATCAACAAAAACAACTCCAACACCAAAATCAACATCAAAATGGAGATGATTCTTGCAATTATAGTTATAGATCAGCAGGGTTTGGGGTGATGAGGCCAAGCAGAGGCGGAGACAGCGCCGTAAATTGCCAGGACTGCGGAAACCAGGCGAAGAAAGACTGTGTGCACCTTAGGTGCCGGACTTGCTGCAAGAGCCGTGGGTTTCCCTGTGAAACCCACATCAAGAGCACTTGGGTTCCGGCTTCTAAGAGGCGGGAGAGGCAGCAGCAGCTTGCGGCGTTACATCAACATCAGCAGGATCAGCAAGTGACAAGGGAAAATTCCAAAAGGCAGAGAGAGAGTCCAGGTGGTGGCGGTGACGGCGGAGGAGGAAGTGGTGGTGGCGGATCCTCTCTTGCCTGCACTACTAATACAGCTCGTTTACCTGTTACCACGGAGTCAGGTGATTCTTTTTTCTCAAAATACAAACAATATAGGGTTTGAAAAATAATGGGCTCTTGGTTTGAATTCAGAAAAATTAGGTAAACAATGAAATATAAAAAACAAATAAATCAAGAAAAACTGTAATTATCTATGGAGAAAGTGTATATATCATTTGCGTGTGAAAATGAATGTCCAATCTCCATGTTCATCCAACCACTCGCTTTACCTTCTTTTTCTACTTCTACTGTTTCAAAGTAAACCTGACGCATAAGTCTTTAAAGTTAGTGAAAATAAATTGCTTCTTTCCTTACAAGATTTTTCACTATCTTTGCTTACAAATTGCACTGATTATTAGAGTTTGAGGTGGGACACTTTCCGGCGCAATTGAATTGTCCGGCGGTTTTTCGCTTCGTAAAAGTGATCGGAATGGATGCGGATGAGCAGTTTGCTTATCAGACAGCTGTCAACATTAGAGGCCACGTCTTCAAAGGAATTCTGTACGATCAAGGCCCCGAAAGCGGCTATCCTGGTGGTGGTGCCGGCGAAGGCTCCTCATCTCAACAGCCACTTGATTTCATCACTGCCACCATCAACACCACCTCTGCCACCAGTGTCGAAATGGTTGATCCTTCCAGTTACCCCACTGCGCTTAGCGCTTTGATGGCGGGTACGCAATTCTTTCCACCAAGAAGATAATAACAACTTGAGGCATTGGGATTCTGATTTTGGCTCTAATTAATTTAAATATGATTATGTCTTGATTAATATCTATGCCTATTTGTGCTTCTGGGGAAAACTTATTTCTTCTAGATACGGAGAGTACAACAACAACTATACTTGATGCGCCTTATTTTGTACATTTTGCATATTTTTACGTTTCTTTAACATTCATAATGCATACTTTTGTTTACACAATATTGAGCAAGACGATATAATAAATCATATTTTTAACATTTTTAACAACTTTTATCGTAATGAAATGAATTGTGTTTTCAATTCGATGCCCCACTTTTCTTTTCTCATTATCCATTTTCTTGCCGGATAAAATTGTGTTAAAAGTATATAATTTACTTGTGTTTTTTAAGATTATTCCCAACTATTTGAGAAGAAAAATAAATATGGTCTTTGGGTGTTGCCTGTCCACCTCTGCAAATCTTCCATGCATTGGCATTATTTTACCAAAAGCCAATACGTACATTATGCAGCCCCTACATTCATTTCTGAATTGCCGGGCACAAAACCCTCAAGAATGGAATGCAGGCTAGCGGATATTGACATGCACGGATGTGACCCATGAAGAGTAGTTCTTTAATTTTTACATTGACGTTTCTGGCTTCGAAATGACTAAATTTTCTTCTTTTAGGTAGATGTCAGGTCGAGGCCCCTCCTATATATATATATATATAATGTTTGTGCAAGTATATGGATGTAATGTTTTTCATAAATTTATAAAATGTTTGGCGGTACTGAAATTATTTTTGAAGTACTTATAAATTTTGAGTACTATAAAATGTGTAGATAATAAATAGATAGTAAATTGTAGATCCTATTAAATGTGTAAATAAAAAATATGTTTAATTAATTTAAATTATAATTTAAACATAACTAGAACTTAATGGACACATATTTTAATCTTGACTAGGTTAAGGTACATTTAGTATGGTAAAATTAAAGTTGCTTTTTATATGCTTGCTAGATATGGTACCATTAGCAAGAGGCACAAAAATTTGGAAAACTTTACTCAAATTAGAAATTTGTGTACTTCAGAAAGGACAATTATCTTTGGAGGTAAGTAAATTTCAATCCTAAAGTATGCACATACTATCTTTCACTTCTCTTATGACGTTTTCATAATATCTTTCCTCTTTTTTTTTTTTTTTTTTTCTTTCTTTTTTTTTTTTTCGTGTCATTTAGTAGTTGTTTTTCCTAAGTTGGCTCCAATGCTATGGTTGATCCTCGGTGACAAATATTGTTTTTGAATTGTTAACATTCAATTTATGTCAAAATAACTGCAAACTATAGTTCATGTGATGAAAAATGAATTTTGCCTACACGTGATTAGGTGTGTTGGAAGCAAAATTTAAATGAATAAATTTGTTTTCTTCTTTCAGATGTGCTAGTTTAATGTCCTTGATTTTATGGTCGATAGTCTTGAATAGTATATAGAGGCTAGCCTTTTCTTAGTTTGGTTGGAGAGTTCAAAATCTGAATTTTGAGAAGCATAGCACAAAAGCCAGATAATTATTCATTCTTCCTCAATGAGTTCAGGGGAGAAAAGGAAAATTCTTGAAGGATTAGAACATTGAGATATTGTACATATGCCTATAAATTGTGAAGTCTTTGTAAATTTGTTGTTGAAGATAAGATTTTTATAATATTTTAAGTTTTTAGACGACATAGCAAAACACATTGGTTCAATTATCATTGCCATCTATTTATGAAAATTGTACATGTGTTATACTTCTGATTAAAAAAATGAATTATGTCTGAATGTTAGGAATGTATTGAAGATAAGTCATATCTTACAACTTAAACTTTTAGACGAGATAGATAATATTTGACATTGCAATAAAAGTTGTCTTTTTCTTTGTGAGATCTGTATACATGTCAGTTTTATTTGATTGACATTGGTGAAACACAACCTCATGAGTCTTCTATCTACTGTAAAAAGGGTGAGAATGAGATGTTAAAGTCACATGATATGGACATCATAGTATTCATTTCCTTGTTCGAATGTAAGCTAGCATATTGACTGGTTTTGCTGGGAGAAAATGTCTTTATGTTTGCATAGTGTTATTTCTGGATAATTATTTCTTTTTTATCGATTATTCTTCAGAGTCGACTCCAATTTCATTGAAAATAAAATTTAGTTCATTATTGTTAATCGAATATTCTCCACTAAAATAAATAAACTATTACTCCGTACAGATATCCTAATCAATCAAAAGTTTTCTTTTCTTTTGGTGACAATATTTTTCTCTCTCTTGATCACTTTATGTGTTTCAAATCTTTGTTAAGCATTTTTGTACATAACAGATATAAGTAGGAATTCTTTTTCCAGTCCCATATACTAAGCTTTCTTCGGTTCTTTGCAAAGTTTTGGGATTTCATTAAGGATTTAATTTGCAATGTTCATTTAGTATTGCATATCAAATATGTATTTAGGATGTGTTTGGAGTACCAAATTATACTGTGTAAAGAATTTAATATAAAATTTGAAAAAAAAAATAGTATATTTGGTCTCCAATCTTTCAAAATTGTAAGAGATATACTCTTAATCTTTAAAAATAGTACCGGATATACCAATGTTTGAGAAAACAAGCATGGAAGAAATTGTCATCTCCTTTAAATAATCAACATACAAAAAAAAAAAAAAAAAAAAGAAGAATATTTCCCCTCAAATGTTGGGATGTTTGATGTTAATTTTGAAAAGAAGGAATATATTCTATATGTTTTTTTTAAAGATGACCAAATATGTTATATTCCCAAATTAGAATGAATGGTATTAAGTGAACGATATTACAGGGGATTAAGGTCTATGATATTTGTTGGTCTTTTAGTAAAAAAAATGTTATCTACACTGAAGGAAAACAAAATGTTATATGTGTGCAAACGGGCCGAGCAGTATGAGGGCTCACCGGCTTGGCTTGTTTGGGCTTGGCCCATGGCTGACTCGAGCTTGTTTAGAGACAAGCCCGAATTGAGTTGCAAATTTTTTTTGTGATAATTTTACCATATACTACAAAATATAAAATAATTTAACAAATACTATTAAACTTTTTTTATTCTAAAAATACTGTTTTTTATTTTTGTAACACTTGTTACATTTGTTATGTTTGTTAATAACAAATGTAACACATTTATTATAACTAAAATAACAAATGTAAAAAATGTAATAATAAGTGTTACAAAAATATAAAAAACAGTATTTTTAAAATAAAAAAAAATATGACAAGTATTTTAAGAAATATTTTATTTATTGTTGTTATTTCTGTAAAAAAACCCATTTTTTTAAACTAGTTCACAAACTGGCTTGTCTTTTGAATTTATCATTTTGATATTTTCAAGATGTTTAAAAATTTTGCTTTTCAAAAATAAAATAAAAATCGAGTTAGGTCATGGATTGAACTATGCCCCTAGTAGATCATGAATCAACCTTAGGCTCGGCTCGCCGACTAGATCCATTGCCACCCCTAGCTCTATGTTAAGCGGGAGTCGTATTATCTATTATCAATACAAGAAATTTTACTCTTAACTATTAAAACATGTCTTGAAAAATTGCTTGATGATTGTTTTTCAATTAAACAATTTGAATATGACTTTTTCCGACAAAAACTCAAGTCTTTAAAATAAAAAATTTTTGTAGTGTATTTATTTAAAATAGATAATAAAATATGTAAAGAAGATTTTAAATAGAAATTTACACATGTGTATTTTAAAAGGGAACATAACGGATTTTGGCGCAAATGGTTCCTAATCTTTGCCCTTAGTACGGAATTGGTCTCTAACGTTTATTTTTTGACAAACAAGTCTCTAACCTATGTGTTTTGGTATGAAATTGGTCCTTGTGGAATGAAAAAGACAAATATGTCCTTAGTTTTAATTAGAAGAAATTGTATGTGGATTTCTAATGATTACAAAATGTGCAAATATGTCCAATATTTTTATTTTTTTATAAAAAAATTAAAGAAAACTAATGAGTTTATTTTTTGAATTAACACTTTAGTAATAATATGTTAAATAAAATTATTATTTTTATTATTAAGTAATTATATTATTTAAAATTTAAAATTTATTTTATTGTTGTATAAAAAAAATAATTTTGTTACAAACTTGATGTTCAAATACTTTAATTTAATTGAGCTCTATGTTTATTAACTACAAATATTAGAGATCCAATTATATTCTTCATATTTTAATTTATCGTTTTATTTTCGTTCAAAAATAAAACACATAATGTGTAAATTAATTTTTATTAGTATGTCTATGTTAAATAAAAATATAATAAGATTAGTTCAATGTCATAAAATTATATACGTCATTTTGTTATTTATTGAACTTAATGTTTAAAGTAATGAGGGAGAAAAAATTTTATAAGTCAAAAGGGAGAAAAATGATTTTTCACAATGATTTCTCCCTCTTTAAATAATATAATTACTTAATAATAAAAATAATAATTTTATTTGGCATTTTTATTACTAAAGTGTTAATTCCAAAATTCATTAGTTTTCTTTAATTTTTTATAAAAAAATAAAAGTATTGGACCTATTTGCATTTTGTAATGATTAGGAATCTACATACAATTTATTATAATTAAAACTAAGGGCATATTTGTCATAAGGACCAATTTCGCACTAAAACACATAGGTTAGTGACTTGTTTGCCAAAAAATAAATGTTAGGAACCAATTCCACACTAAGGGCAAAGATTATGGACCATTTACGCCAAAATCCCATTGTAAAAGCTCGTCGGCTCGTAAAAGCTTGGCTCAGCTCGAGCCACGAGCACGAGTTAGGGCTGAGCTCGGAAAAAAAAAGGGCCGAGCTCGCTCGACTTGACAAAAAACGAGCCAGCTCGTTGGGCTCGTGGACACGAGTGGCTCGTCCTAATGGTCACGGAATTGTGACCATTGGATGATCATCCAACGGTCACATTTGTGACCGTTGGCAAACGGTCATTTTAATTTTTTTTTTTTTTACTTTCATTATTTTTCTATAAATACCGATTTTCTAAACTCATTTTTTCACATTTCAATCTCTTATCTCTCATTCAATTATATACTCAATCTATTAACAATTCTCAAATTACATTATCTCAATATTAGTGTTCTAATTAGTATCTAGTATCTTATTATCTAGATATTACTCTATAATTTTAAGTTATAATTTTCTACTTCTACTAATTCTCTACATTTCTATTTTCTAGTTTCTACGTTCTACTACATCTTCATCTTCTCCTATTTTCTTTATTCTATTATTTCAAATGGCATACAACCGAAGTGATGATGATTTCAGTGATCTTAATGACATTCCAATTCCAGACGATATTATTGATGAGTTTGGTGGTAGTACTGATCCAATTGATTTGGAAGACGTTCATGACGACGCCGATACACAAACTACCATTGGCTCTAGCACTAAACGAAAAGCCACCAAACAAAAGGCTATATGCTGGTAGTATTTTGAGTTGGTGCCGACTGGTAAACTAGTGAACGGAGTCCTAAGCTCAAAGCACAGTGTAAACACTGTCAGGAGAAGTTTGCTTAGCACAAGGGGATATGCACGACCCCATCTAAACAGACACTTCAAAAAGTGTCAATACAAACATGGATGTTTGGATACAAATCAGGCACACCTCCAGTTTGGATCTTTGGGAGCCGGGTTCAGTGCTCTCACTCTCAATAACTGGATATATTCACAAGAACTCATGCGATACGAAAGACTGTCCGAATTGATAGCAAATGTCGAGTTTCCACTATGCTTAGTGGACAATCTTCATTGGACGAAATTCGTCCAAAAATATCTCCAACTCAAGTACGTTAATATTTCTAGAAATACACTTCGTAAAGATACTATTGTTAGATATAATACTAAGAAAGAAGCTATTATTAATGATATTAATAATTACAATAGTGTTGTATCTTTTACATCTGACTTATGGACAGGTTGTAACAAAAAAAGATACATGGTTGCAACTGCACACTATATTGATAATAATTGGTTAATGCATAAAAAAGTAATAGCATTTAAACAAATAGACTATCTTCATAATGGAAATAATATTTATCAAGTTTTATTAGGTGTGTTACATGAATTTAAATGTGATTCTAAGGTTCGTAGTTTTACATTTGATAATGCAGGCCCAAATAATATAGTAATTGAAAAATTAATGCAACACTGTAATCCACATTTTGATGGTATTTTATTTCATATTCGTTGTGTTCGTCATGCGTTTAATTTAATTGTATAAGATGGATTAAAATTTATACAACCTCAATTGAAAAAAATTGGATATGCTATTAATTATATTTCGGTTTCACCATCAAGAAAACAAGTTTTTGCTGCTCTATATACAGAAAATGGACTGTAATCAAAATGTTTTGCAACTGATGTTGCCAATAGGTGGAATTCAACATGTATTATGCTTGAATCGTGTGAAGGTTATGAAGATTGTATTACTGTCTATTATAATGGCCGACACTCACACGGCTCAGAATATGATTTAGAATTACATGATTGGAAAATATGTGGTCATGTTAGAAAATTTTTAAAAGTTTTTTACGACGCAACAACTGCATGTTCTGGTGTTTATTACCCAACTACTCCACTTGTTTTAAATTATTTCTATTATATTGCTAACAATTTTAATAGGTATAAGAATTTTGCTCTTTTCACTAGTATTATACATGTTATAGAAGCTAAATTTAGAAAATATTGAGAATAATTACCTATGTTATTTCCATTAACATGTATCATAGATCCTCGACTTAACTTAGATGGTACAAAAGTAACAATAATGGCAATTTCAGATAAATTAACTTATGAAAATCCAGTCACGCGTGCTAATTTCGAACAAACTTTATGTTCTATGTATCAGGTCTATGCTGAAAAGGCCCGTACAAACGTTGTACGACTCCCTAATTCAACATATACTTCATCATTAACTGATGACATTAACTTATTGAGTTACGTCAGTACACATAGGACCACTCAAGGTTAACAATTAGTTGGTTCTTTTTCTAGTTCTTTCCTTTCCCGTTCTAATGATACACATGTAGAGTTAGGTAGGTATTTTGCGCATGATGTACTTGGTATGTTAGATGAGGATGAGAGAAAACTTTGATATACTTAAATGGTGGAGACAACATCAACGTAGTTACCCAATTCTTTTCAAAATAGCACGTGATCTACTAACACCTTCGGTTTCAACTGTAGCATCGGAGGCTGTATTTAGTATAAGTGGCAGGGTTTTATCTGATATCAGGTCAAGATTCAAAGCCGACATTTTAGAAAGTTTACTGTGTCTAAATGATTAGGATGATGCTGAACTTTGAATTCAAGATAACGTGGACAGAATAATGTTCGAAGAACTTGAAGATTTGGATATGGATTAATCATATTCGTAGTAAGTATTATTTTGCATTGATATTTCTGTATTTGAAGAATTTTTCTTATTTTAATAAAAAATTGTACACGTAATATCTTGTTCATGTACAATTTTAACTCCGTCTACTTTTAAAGTAGCCGGTCCCAAGCTCGAAAAAAGGAGGAGGGTTTTAAATCTTACATTTTTAACATAAATGCTTTTCGATATGATATTTCTTTTTTATTTTCAAATTTTAAAAAATGTAAAACACAAAAAAAAAAAGAGGTGGGTTTTAAATCTTTAATTTTTAACATAAAGGATTTTGTATTTCTAATTTCTTTTTTATTTTCAAATTCAAAACAAAAACATAACAAAGAGTCAAAGATGAGGATTTTAAAAAACATAATCAAGATGAGGATTCAGTAAAATTTTTAACATAAAGATAAATATTTAATCTTTAACATAAAGATAAAGATAAATGATTCATTTTAAATATTTACATTTTTTTCTTTAACAAAATAAGGAGAAGGATTCATTTTCAAATTTTAAACAAAAAAAAAAAAGAGGGCCAGCCATGCCGGCTCGGCTCAGCCCGGCCCGGTCCAAGAGCTCGTGGGCTGAACCGAGCCACTCGTCTAGAGATAAGCCGAGCTCGTGTGCCGGTTCGGCTCATTGCCATGCCTAGCAATATGTGTTCAAATGCACATTTTATCAATATGAAACCATAACGTTGTAATATGATAAATCCAGTTTTTATTTTTATTTTTTTTTTTATATATTAACAATTTGTTTACATTAAATTTAAATTTAAAATTTCTTTATTTAAATAAAATGTTACTACATAAGAAAAGCATGTTGAAACATGATAAAGCATAGTTTAGTTACTTTATTATAAAACTTAAATTTTCTTTATTTAGATCCCGACACTCAACTTTGCAATCCACCAATCCTCTAGCCTCCAAGAACGGTCCAAACATTTGAACAGATCTCTATGATTTTCAGGTAATCGTTACAGTTCCTAGGATCCATCTAATGATGATTCTGTATTTTTTCATAAATGTTTGTCAACCAGATACCATATTACTAAGCATTCCAAGGGCAGCTACAACAATGCCATACATGATAACAAAGTTGAAACTTCAAAACATACTAATTGAGATGGAAAATATAGGAATATTGAGTATCCCAAGTCAAGGCCAAATATGACGTTAGTTGTAGTACTAGTTCAGCACAAGCCGACAAAATCTCAGAAAGTCAGCAAGACATTATAGAAAAAATCAAATTCTATAAAATAAATTTGATGCTACACTTAAAAAGACACTGCTCTTGTTAGAATAAAAAAAAGAATTGTAAGTATTGCTAATATAATATTTAGTGGCAAATCCAATGATAAAAATCCAGCCCAAAGCCCAACACATACACACAAATAGACTCAATAATAAACTCAACACATACATTGTTTTGAAGCATAATAGTCGTAATAAGAAGCCACCAAATAATCTAAATAATATAAATAAACACATAAAATTTTGTGAGGACAAAACTACTACTGTGTCAGGGTATTATGAAACAAGTGGAAACACGTTATAGTTGTGGGAAACCAAGCAAAAAAACAACTCTGAAGATTACACTTTCAAGAACTTCACAAATAAAACAAAAGAAAAACTCAAACCATAAGTTAATTAATCCCTCCCACCCTTAACCTCCCACCCTTAACCCCAAGAGGAAAATAATGTGAAATAAACGTGGAAACAATTTACATTTCTTATTATCTTAAAGCAATGGCTAGAAAAATAAATGCATTAAAGTGGAGACAAAATGAAGATTACTCAAATCCAATTCCATTAATATTATCATATTAACTCATTTATATAAATTGATTGTTTCTTCATAGTCAATATTATCAGATTAATTCATCAATATTGTCAGATTATATTTAAACCTTCTAATTGATGGTAGCATAGATGTATATGTAAGAATTAGGATTCTTTCATTTTTTTCACCTTGAGTTCTGCATGCATTGACTTGATCATAAAGTTGGCATCTGTATGTACCTATATATTTTGAAAAACACTGCGGGAGGGTTTAAAGGAGTGACTTTATCAAACAAAATAAAGTTGAAAACCAAAATAAACGTTCATATTCCTGTTTATTTGCAATTTTCGTGTATTCTCCCACATGACATGGACAAAAAACAACATAACAAATTTTGTCTGTACAATGGTATGCATCTTATGAATTAGCTTATTTATTAATAGTCAGGATATCAAGTCGAACCAAGATTCGATAATTTGTTCTCTAAAAAGCGTCTACAAAAAAAAAGCACAAAAAAGAAAAACAACCGTGCAACAACACACAGTGAAAACACAAGTAAAAACAATCAGTGTAATAAACTCGTGGCTTGAAAAATATCAAGATCGTGGAAGTGGAAAAAAAGTATAAACAATAGAAAGAATTGAAGTAAATATATGATAGAGCCTAACGACATCTAGATGAAGAAGCTAAAAATATACTATTATCATGAAAATTTAAATCAAACTGGGCAACAACTACAAGAATAGATGTTAGAAAGGGGAGATGATGTAGCATTTGTTATAGAAATCAGAATTATGTAAGAACACGTACTCATGGAGAGAAGAGACTATGATTGTTGAAAGATCCCATCAGGCTCATCCCATGGTAGACCACCACAATATTCATTAACCAATCAGTCACAAATTTCTGAAAACAATGAATAATACAAAAAATTTAAGAAAATAATAAAATAGAGGAATACCCCCAACCTTAAATCATTGTTTGTCCCAAGCAAGATTATCTACTCAAACACAAGCAAATAACAATGAAATTCAATTTGTTAGATAGTTTGCTGTATTTGTCTCAAGTTTTTTGAAACTACTCAAGTAATTCATAAAATGCTTCTAACTAATGCTATCAAAATCAATTTTTACTTATCCGATACTCGATCGATGTGTGTATAGTCAATCCAATCACCATAAGCCTTTAGATTAGATATATTTCGACCCTCAATGGTCAAATATTTTATTTCTCTCTTGTGAAATGTACACCTTCATCTTGATATTCAAACTTTCCCCAGGGCATTAATTCAAAGGTTGCTTTCAAAATACTTAATCTTTTCTCTCTCAAGTGTGGTTGGGTCTAACCAAATGAAACAACTATCTAGATCTGTAATGATTCCCCCTAAACTTAAGTATCCCAATTTTCAAGCTTTCACCACGCAAGTCAAATCCACTTGTTGTCTAGATTCCCAAATTTAGTGCCTAATGTTTAGTCAAGCTTGAAGTGCGTCTTCTGTTTCATGCACCTGCTTTTATTCACTTTTTTTTTTCTCTTTATTCTTTTTCTCATTTGTAGGTAGTTATTTCGCCCAGACATTGGTGTAACCAATGTCAGGCCGCTTCTTCCTTCTAGTGTCCTAATAGGGATATTTTATAGGAAGCTTTCGCTCATGATGATAGTAGCTTTCGCTCATGATGACATGGCGATTTTTTCCTTTTTTGAAACTTATTTTTTTCACTTATAAGTAGCTATTTCGCTCAGACATCGATTATATCAATGCCAGGCCGCTTCTTCATACTGTTTCTTCTCTCCATTGTCTTCATTGGAATCTTTTATAAAGTAGCTTTCACTCATGACGACATAGTAGTTTTTTTTCCCTTTTTTCCATGACTGATACAATGCCTTTTATTTGGACGAGTAGTTGGGATAAGACCCATAACGTACGGTCATTGCCTTTCCACTTGGTAGAAAAAGAGACTCCACACAAATTTTAAAATGCACAAAATCACCACCTAACTAAATAGCCCCCCACACTGACTCAACCACCCCAAACCATTCTTTCAATTGGTGTTCTTGGTTTTAACAACTTAGCTCCAAAATTCTATCAACATATTCTATCCATGTAACCAACCAAAACTCATGATCATCATGACTATTGTACTCCAAATTAGTAGAGTCTTAAATGGATAAGCATAGTAACAAAATAATCACAAGTATCACCACCTAATCACAGTTACTGAATCAGAAGTAGTTCAAAGTAACATCATCATTAGACGGAAAGACTATCCAACTAACACATAATTAAAAAAAAATACTCCATATCACACACAATCAAACATAACTAAAAAAGAATATAAATAAAAAAAAATCATATACCATCCCTGAACTTGGAATAAACTTCGTCCTTAATATTGTTTTATGCAAAACAAACGAGAAGAAGAGAAAGGGATTAAAAAATCAATTATCAAAATGAACAATCAACCAAATTAAATCCACAGACAACAAAAGACACAAGAAAACAGTAAACATAAAATCAAAACCATACATTCTAATGCATAATTCAAGTACAGTTATAAAAAAATTTAGAAAGTACATCTATATTTAACAATTCAAGCAAAAATAATGAATATACTTAAACTTGAACAGATAAAACAAGTCTTCTTGTTAACCATTTAATTCTATTTAGCAAAAAAAAAAAAAAAATTCCAGATAAGATGAATCAATATCAAACAATTGAAGTATGTTTAGTCAATATTATTATCAAGATAAGGGGAAAAAAGCACAAAAGAAAAAGGTAAAAAACAAAAGAAGTAGGTCTGCAAGTCCACAAAATTATATTTATATTTAGGTAGATGGGCACTGAACAATACCAATATAACATATTATATAGAAATCTAACTATTCAAACATGGTCAAGGTGATATTACGGTCAAAAGTTATAAATGAAAAAAATTCCAAATAACATATATCAATACCAAACAATCTAGTCTATTGAGGGATTATTATCTTCAAAAAAAAAAAAAAAAAATCCCACCCAATCCCCAAAAAGATTGAGAGAAAAATGAAAACGAACGGTATAATATTAATAGATTAAATAAACTGACCTATTTGTTAACTTAATCAAAGGAGTAAGAAGAAACCCAAGTAGATCTTCAAAGTACATCTCATTAGGCATGCAAGAAACCAACATAAAAAAGTTAATAACCAAAATTTGACCTCTAAACATATCCATTACATGATTCAGGGGTGAATTTTTTTTCATTTTTAAATTTGGCCTCTAATAATAGTTCAACTACACTACACACAATAAGATGACATTTCCCCAGTTGAACATCTCATTCCTCCACTAGACATATAATATAATTAATAAAGCAACAGAAAATAATACTCAGAGATGAAGTACTCGTGTCGATATGACACGACACGGGTACGAATTCCACAATGGACCCTTAGTGAGAAAGGTGGACACGATAGTGAAAAGGAAGAAGACGAGGAAAGATCGATTTAACATTGTTGGCTGATCTGTTGCAGTGGAGAGAAGAAGACGCTGGAGATTTCATCTTGAGAAAGGTCTTCCTCGCAACAAGAGCACACAAGGCGGGGACACTTGCTCCAAATTGGAAAGGACCTTACAAAATCATCACAGTCCTCAAGAATGGGGCTTATGAGCTCTGAAATGCGAAAGGTCTTCTGCTTATGCATTCCTGGAACGCCGAACATCTGAAAAAGTACTACCAGTAGAACTTATCAACATCGGCCTACGAGCGTGAATTACTTTTGTCAATAAAGTCATGCCTTCCACATTGTAAAATGCTTCCACACTTTCATGAAATGAAGAAACATTTTTTAAAGTAAAAAATAACATCGAAAGCAATAAAGCTAGAAATAGTCCAAATTAAGGATGTGATTAAGATCACAAACCTTTGGACACGAAGGTCCAATATAGCTCAGACCCACGTCATACGGCGTAAGTACTGTGCCACCAATGTCAAACTAAAATATTTACGTCCAACTAAGGATGTGGCAAATGTCACAAGCCCCTGAACAGAAAGTTCCACCAAGATCCGATCCCGCAAAAAAAAGAGCTTGGCCTTTTGGCTGACCTCGATTGTAAAAACTCAGAGTTGAAAGTTAGATATCAGATATCAGTTTCAGCTCGTCCATTTGACCGACCTAGAAACTTATGAAAAATATCAGATGTTTGAAGTCAGATGTCAGATGTTAGATATTAGAAGTTTGAAGTTGGAAGTTAGATATCATATATTAGTTTCAGCTCATCCATTTGACTGAGCTACAAACTTGGAAGCATTTATACCATTTAAAATATAAAAGACCAGATGTACGAAGTTTGAAGTCAGATGTCAAAAAGTTTTAGCTCGTCCATTTGATCGAGCTACAAACTTATGTAAAAGATCAGATGTCAGATGGCATAGGTTTGAAGTCAAAAGTTAGAAGTCAGAAGTTCCAATTTATTAGAAGAACAAAATGCAAGTTAACAGAACGACAACTTTCATTAATCAAAAAGTTTAGTACAAATACAAAAAGAAGTTCAGTACAAATACAAGTACAAAAAATTAAACAAGACAAAAGCTCATTCCTGACACTCAGACTTATCTCCTTCATCGGGCGATGGGGAATTGAGTTTGAAATTTTTCTTCAGCTCATCCTTTAGGAACTAAACGTCCCAGTCTGGACGTTTCTCAGTTGCTGTCTCAATCAATTCCTCTATCGTGAGAAAGTAGACCTTCTCTTGGTCGGCCAGATAGGCATCCGAGGACTTGAACTCCACCACGACCTCATCCCTGTCTATCATCCTTTCCAAGGTAGTCCTGAGGTCAGCCTAGTTCTTCTATAAAGAAGTCTCTAGTTCAAACCTCGACCTCTTCTCTGCCTTCAGCTGCTCGGTCAGAGCTTGGAGCTTGGAGCTTGGACTTCTTAGCCCTGAGCTCATCATCTCTTTTCTTCAGCCTCTCCTCGGAGGTGGCCTGGAGTTTCTATTCCTTCTTTAGTTCGGCAAAGACTTTTCGACCTTCCTCCTTCATCATTTGAAAATTTGACAAAGTCTTGCCCATTTTCTTCGCCGTCGAGATAAGCTAAATCGCCGCCCTAGCAGAGTTTATTGAAGTAACAATGGTAGACTCCACGGCCCCTATGCTTTCTAGGTATTTTTTCTAAACTGGAGTCCAGCTCTTTGCTATAAACGCCATGGCCTTTTTTGCAGTAGGGGGGCAGCCTGGTCACTTCCTTCCTAGAAGGAGAGTTCGAACGGAAGAAATCCCGAACTGGCTTGGAGAGAAGTCCTCGAAGCTTTAGATATTCCTCGTCTTTCTCCAGTGTTGACCCCAAGTACGGCATCGACATCTAGACCGACGATTGCAGACCTCAAGACGGTTCTTCATGAACTGTGAATGATGTCACCTCTTCGACGCTCTTGGCTGGACTGAGAATCGTAGTCGGAGTAGGAGCTAGAACTTGTGTAAGAGCAGGTCGGTGTTGGGAAGTTTGGCCAGGCGCCTCACCCGAAGCCTTCATTTTGCCCTTCCCAGCCTTATCTGACTTCTTCAGAAGAGCAGATATGTCCTTTATCTCTTTTTTGGATCGACCTACAAACATGCGAAGTCAGAACAGAGGAACAACATGGAATAATAAAGTAAGAAGTTCGGATCGCCAATTAACTCACGAGGTGGAGAACGATCTGAACTGGCAGGAGATAGCCGAGATGTAATCAAATTCTCCTTAGTTATCAAAATGTTGCATAATCTTGAGTTCTCATCTGGAGTGCGTGCACTTCGTGCTCTCTCAGAAGATTCTTCAGTGGGGTCGTAAGGGTTGTATCTTGAAAAAGATGAACCAAAGGTCAATAAGGAATGAGGCGAATTGATCTAAAAATAAGGCAGACGTGCATACTTAGTTCGTGATAACGAACTGGAATATTAACATCCGGTCATTCTCAGCAAACTGCCACGCACCTCGGACAAAAAACCAATACTTCTTCCAATTCTTCACTGAGTCCGGGGTTTGGGTAACAACGCTACCATCTGTTCTGACCTTCACCAAGGTATACCACCAGCCCGACCTCTTACTATCCGGTTTAAATGAATACAAACTATTAAACTCCCTAACCGAAGGACGAGAGAAGCCGAGTTGGTTCCATAGAATAATGAAACCTACTATGGTCTAGGCATGGCAACTTGGCTCGGACAATAAATGATTGCTCAGTTGGGCCCACAAGCTCGTGGGTCGAACAGGCTGAGCTGAGCCGCCCACGAACTCAGCTCGGTCCTCAATTTTTTTTTTTAAATTTTGAAAATGAGAAATAAATACAATATTGGAAATTCATTATGTTGAAAATTAAAAATTGAAAACCCTCATCCTTTTTCTGGGCTTGGGACCGGTTACTTTGAAAGTAGGCGGAGTTAAAATTGTACACGAACAAGATATTACGTGTAAATTTTTTTATTAAAATAAGAAAAAATATCAAATACTAAGGAAAAATATTACTTACTACGAATTTGAATAATCCATATTCAAATCTTTAAGTTCTTTGGATATTATTCTGTCCACTTTGTCTTGGATTCAAAGTTCGGCGTTATCCCAATCCTTTAAACACAGTAAGCTTTCTAAAATGTCAGCTTTGAGTCTTGACCTAATATTAGACAAAATCCTATCACTTGTACTAAATATAACCTCTGATGCTACAGTTGAGATAGGTGGTGTTAGTAGATCACGTGCTATTTTTGAAATAATTAGATAACTACGTTGATGTTGTCTCCACCATCGTAGTATATCAATTTTTTTTTTCTTCGTCATCTAACATACTAAGCACCTCATGCGCAAAATACCTAACTAACTCTATGGGTGTATTATTAGATCGGAGAAGGGAAGAACTAGAAGAAGAACCAACTGATTGTTGACCTTGACCACTCCTATGTGTACTCATGTAACTCCATAAGTCAATGTCATCAGTTGATGATGATGTACATGTTGGAACAAGGGGTCGTACAACATTCGTACCGACCTTTTCAGCATAGACCTCATACATAGAACATAAAGTTTATTCTAAATTACCACACGTTACTGGATGTCCGTAAGTTAATTTTTGTGAAATTACCATTATTATTACTTTCGTACCTTCTAAGTTAAGTCTAGGATCCATAATACATGCTAATGGAAATAATATAGGCAATCTTTTCTAATATTTTCTAAATTTAGCTTTCACGACATGTATAATACTAGAAAAAAGAGCAAAATTCTTATACCTATTAAAATTGTTAGCAATATAATAGAAATGATTTAAAACAAATAGAGTAGTTGGATAATACACACCAGAACATGCAGTTATTGCATTGTAAAAAACTTTTAAATTTTTTTTAACATGACCACATATTTTCCATACATATAATTCTAAATTATATTTTGAGCCGTGTGAGTATCTGTTATTATAATATACAGTAATGCAATATTCGTAACGTTCATAAGATTCAAGCATAAGATATGTTGAATTACATCTATTGGTAACATCAGTTGCAAAAGATTTTGATTGCAGCCCATTTTCTATACATAGAGCAGCAAAAACTTGTTTTCTTGATGGTGAGACCAAAATATAATTAATAGAATATCTAATTTTTTTAATTGGGGTTGTATAAATTTTAGTCCATGTTGTACAATTAAATTAAACACATGACATACACAACGAATGTGAAATATCATCAAATTCTGGACTACAATGCTGAATTAATTTTTCAATTACTATATCGTTTGGGCATGTATTATCAAATGTAAAACTACGAGCCTTAGAATCACATTAATATTCATGTAACATACCTAATAGAATATGATAAATATTATTTCCTTTATGAGGATAGTCTATTTATTTAAATGCAATTACTTTTTTTCTACATTATCCAATTATTATCAATATAGTGTGTAGTTGCAACCATGTATCCTTTTTGGTTATAACATGTCCATAAGTCTGATTTAAAAGATACAACACTGTTGTAATTATTAATATCATTAATAATAGCTTCTTTCTTTGTATTATATTTAACAATAGTATTTTTACGAAGTTTATTTCTAGAAATATTAACGTACCTTAGTTGGAGATATTTTTGGATGAATTTCGTCCAATGAGTATTATTCACCGAGCATAGTGAAAACTCGACATTTGTAATCAATTCCGGTAGTCTTTCATGGCGCATGACTTATTGTGAATATATCTAGTTGTTGAGATTGGTACTACTGGACCCGGCTCCTGGAGATCCAAACTGGAGTTGTGTCTGATTTGTATCCAAACCTCCATTTTTGTATTAACACTTTTTGAAGTGTCTGTTTAGATAGGTTGTGCCTATTCTTTTTTGCCAAGCTAACTTCTCTTGACAGTGTTTACACTGTACTTTGAACTCAGGGACTCCGTCCACTAGTTTACCAGTCGGCACCAACTTAAAATGCTGCCAGCACTTAGCCTTTTATTTGGTGGCTTTTCGTTTAGTGCTAGAGCTTATGGTAGTTTGTGTAACGGCATCTTCTTGAAAGTCTTCCAAATCAATTGGATTAGTACTACTACCAAACTGATCAATAATATCGTTTAAAATTAGAATGTCATTAAGACCACTGAAATTATCATCACTTCGATTGTATGCCATTTGGAATAATAGAATAAAGAGAATATGAGAAGATGAAGATATAGTAGAAAGTAGAAATTAGAAATGTAGAGAATTAGTAGAAGTAGAAAATTACAATTTAAAATTATAGTGTAATATCTCGATAATGAGATATTAAATACTAATTATAACACTAATATTGAGAGAATGAAATTTGAGAATTTTTAATGGATTGAGTATATAATTGAATGAAAGATAAGAGATTGAAGTGTGAAAAAATGAGTTTAGAATATGTGTATTTATAGGAGAATAATGAAATTTAAAAAATGAGTTTAGATTGAAGTGTGAAAAAATGAGTTTAGAATATGTGTATTTATAGGAGAATAATGAAATTTAAAAAAAATGGTGTGACCGTTATACGAGCCACGAGCCGAGTCGGCTCGTGGCTCATGCTTTTGGGCTCATGGCCTCAGTTTTTGGCCTAGCCAAGTGAGGTCGGCCCTAGCTCGTGCTCGTTCCTCAACGAGCCTGAGCCTGAGCCTGAGCCTGAGCCTGAGCCTGAGCCTGAGCTGGGCCGAGCTTTTATGGGCCAAGTCGGCGAGCCCACGAGCCGACGAGCTTTTTTGCTACCCCTACCATAGTCCTCCAACCATTTGGGCATAACTGAGTTGGAGCTATTCCCAACTCTCTCAAGAACTTTCTAATAATCCTAGGGAAGGGAAGACAAAATCCTGTAGCTAGGACGGCCTGGTTTAATGCCATGCAGCCCAAAGGAGGGTCGTTAGCTCGATCATCATGACTTGTAATGATGAATTCTATATTGTCTAGGATCCTATAAATCCTATGCCAACCCCTAAGCTGCTTCTCCTCGACCTCAGAAGGAAAAATCTACACTTCCAGACCGGAGCACTGATGTGGCCAGACTGTATCGCTCTCTCTCTTCAACCGAAGTCTATTTTCCTTTGTCCTCACTACTCTCAGCAGAAGATGATGCCCGATCTAGTGGGAGAACCGATGTCAGCAGGGTCGGGTTGAGCACCTCCTCCGTGTTTACCTGTTCACCCCCTTATCCGAACTAACCTCATCTATCTGACCTCTTCTCCAAGACATAACCTCATTCCTACCCTCACTACTGGTCTCAGCACTCATCCTTATATTAAAAAAACAACCAAAGAAGACCAGAAAGGAAGAAGAAATTTTAAAGAGGAAGAACTATGAAGGGTACCTAAGATCGAAGTACAACGATAGGCGTCCTCGAAGGCATATCGAAAACCTCGGTATCTGTTCTGACGCTCAGCTCAGACAAAGCAAATTGAAATAGAGAAAATGTAAAGGCAAGAGCCCTAAATGAGCCTCAATTCTCCCTATTTATAGAGGAGGAAGGTGAAAAGTCATTACAATCAATGCTGTAATGATGACATGACGGTGCAATAATGGTACTCCATTGAAATACATTCTCGAGCCACGCAAAAAGCTAATTTTTCATCAAGGCTGCGCCAATTGTCAAACAATGATACAGACTGTCAATAGTATCACATCCACCTTAGATGAACTTATAGAACAAGATCAAGACGGTCCAAGATCTACGTTACGAACTGAAGCCGACCCATAACTACAATCAAGAGTAAGCCTTGGGGACAATTGTTGATACCTGACCTAACCTGTCCTAGCAATAAAATGACTCTTCATACCCATCGTGGAGGTCCTACCGAATTAAATTAAGGAGGTCCTACCAATCAGGTCCTACCAAACCAATATAGAGTGGGATTTTCCTAGTTAGGGAGGTCCTACCACATTAGGTCCTACCCCGCCAGGTCTTACCCGACCTATTTCAGGTTGGAGATCATACAGCAATCGCCTACTACTAAGTTCACATCATCAATGATATGTTTTCCCATGTGTCAGACGTCAGACCAGCTGCCGTAATTAATGCAGATGTCACTTCACATTTAATGTCCAAAAATGAGATGTCTTGAAAGCATTTAATGCTCAGCTTGACATTAAATGCATGTAATCATCACATATCTTCCTATAAATAGGAGACATAAATATCCAAGAGGTCGGACATGAATTGTGGAAATAAAGAGCACACTTAGAAAGATTATACAAATAGGTCTTCTATTACATATTCAAGTATCTATTACTTATTTCAGCTATAACCGACCTCAATACTTAAACACCAAGTTGGCTTGAAACAATACTTGCCTTTTTCCAACGTCAACAACACTTATTTAGATCGTTAAAGTGGACAATTGTGAGTGCATTTGAGTGTAATTTTATTTAATTATGTGTTGATTTTGTTATTGTAGGTCAAAACCCGAGTTTGGTGGTATTTGGAGCAAAATTGGTGAAATGATATAAACGTGAAAGTATGGAGACCAACATGCAAATATCCAAATGTTTAAGGACTTATGATGCAAATATATAAGAGAATAATTGAAATAAAAGTTTAACTTCTAGGGTTAACTTGGCAATACCGTAAAGATTGGGGACTTACCGTACAAATAAACGAGGACTAAAATGTAAACTGAGGAAGAATTTGGCCCATGTGATCGCATGAGACAAGTCCACTGTGATCGTGGGCCATTGAAATTATAAGCAGATGCTCAATTTCTTCTTCCATGCGATCGCGGGTCATTCGCCTATGCGATCGTTCTCGGCCCAACAGATTGTTTTTGTTTTCTTATTAATTTGGACT
The DNA here is from genome assembly GCA_030279155.1 of Forsythia viridissima. NCBI lineage: Eukaryota > Viridiplantae > Streptophyta > Magnoliopsida > Lamiales > Oleaceae > Forsythia > Forsythia viridissima. Next base: position 33,190,590 of record CM059045.1, read on the forward strand.
TCTTTTAGACTTCTTTTTGGACATGGATTAAGGCACGAATTTAGAGTTATTCTTGGCTCTATAAATTATTAAATACACATTATTAGAGAAGAAAAATGAGGATTTTTCACAAGTGAAATATACACAATTTTAGATATATATTTTAAGGAGGAAATTCAAGTTTGAGAAGGAGATTCAAGATGGAGGCAATACAAGATCATTGAAGACTTTCAAGATTAAGGGTTGTACTTATCTTTTCTCTTCATCAACCGGAACATGAATTATTATTTGATTTATACTTTATTTTTCACCATATTCGACTAGGTTATTTGTTAGAATAAACGATGTAGCTATTGACTTCAACTCATGTTTAATTTTATATTTTGGATTTATTTTCATATAAATTGTGTTGAATATGTGTATTGATTTATTTTTTGGATTTTTTAATGAGAGTTAACATTCATAACATTAGTTGCATGTAATTGAGAAATTGCATGTAGAACCCTCAATATCTTTCAATATTCATGAAATTGCTTTTCATGAATAAGTTGTTAAATTGAAAAATTACAACTTTGTTTATGCGGTTGTCATAAGGGATTCTTTCATATTGAATTATCAATCAAGGGAGATAAATTTTATATTGAGAGGTAGGTTAACTAGATTTCGAGATAGACGAATGTTCATATTTTGAATTGGATTTGTTAGCCGGTAACACAATATTTATATCAAAATATGAATTGAGCATAAGTAGGGTTAACTAGTGAAATTGGGAGTTCTAACTATTTTCTCATGTGATTTTTTTGTTTCAAAAATCTATTGTACTTTCATATTAATTCTTTCTAGTAGTCTTTAGTTTAATTTTAGTTAAGTAAAAATTAATATTTTATTGTGTGTTTGTTTGTTAAAGTTACTTGAAATTAAAGTAGTAATTAATTACCAATCCTCGTAGGTTTAACACTCTACTTATCATTATATTACTTGTTAATGATTCGTCTACCTACGGGATTAAAATCGACAACACTAGTCACTGTATGTGGTTATTAATCACTAAAAATGTTCCAATTCTCAACTTTTCTATCTAGCATACCCAACAAGCAACAAGTATATTCATGTTTTTCTTTATTGATTCACACACACACACACACACACACACACACACACACACACACACACACACACACATATATATATATATGTTTGTGTTCTTGTATATAAAGATGTAACCATTGTAAGGAAATAAACCTAAAACACCAAGTTAAATAGTATTATTTAATATAGAGAAACAAATATAATCTAGACAATATTGAAAAAAAATATGAAAACTTCAATCAATGGGACAGCAATGGTGAAAGGTTGTGGCTCAGATTAGCCAATCTCCAACAATGGCAATACCACAAATAATGATCAAAGTTCACTCCTAATTAATCCACTATATTCCATACAAAGGAAATGTGGAAATGTTAATCTCCAGAAAAGAAGAAGAAAGAGAAGGGACGAAAATAAGGTCAACTAGCGTCGCGCACAACAATGCACAAAATGAGGCAGAGAGTAGCCAATGTTATATCTCTGTATGTGCGTATTCTATTTTCCACCAAGGAAATTAATAAGAGGTAGCCACTATTATCAATATATATGTTTACACCAAAGGTAATTACCATATATATATATATATATAAATATATCGCACCGAAGGACCAACTTAAGTGGCCCAATATAAATAGGTTAATCTATGATTATTTAACTGAGCAACTGGGTCGTGGCTCATTACTCAAAGTTAACTACAAAGTACTTTGACCTGTCTTTGTAATTGGGCTACCTAATTGTTGGAGATCAGGCATTAATAATAAGTTTTCGATCATTGGCCAAGCATACGAAGTATAATTAAACCGACCCGTTTAATCATCATTGCCTCTTTGTTTGTTTGGGACCAAAAATTCCAACAAACCTCAACCTTGGTTCCAAACAAAAATTTGCAAAACCCAAAAAAGACACATGCTTAGTAGTTGTCAAAAATGAATTCTAAACTAATTAGAACTCATTAGTACCAATATTTAGAAGTGTAAGACAACTTTTAAACTTTACCAAAGCGAGCACCTTAGTGCCCATATCTGCAAGGTTATAATCCATATGCACTTTCTCAAGTTTAATTAAATTTTGAGATACAACATCTCTTATAAAATACAGTCTAACATCTATATATTTAGTATGTTCATAAAAATACAAAGTTCTTACACAAATAAATAGTTGATTGACTATTAGAATATATAGTCACATTATCACTTAAAACACATAGTTCATTAAATAAACTTTTAAACCACACAACTTCTTTAAAGGCTTCAGTAGTAGCTATATATTCTAATTCAGTAATGGAAAGAGCAACAATATGTTGGAGTTGAGATTTTCAACTAAAACACGAATCACACAAAATGAACACATAGGATGAAGTAGATTTCCTATTAACTCTATCTCCACCATAATCAGTATCAGTAAAACCCTTTAGTTTCACACAATTAGAAATAGTTTTATATATTAACCCCACATCATGGGTACTTTTCAAATACCTGAGCAACCATTTCAAAGCTTTCCAATGAATGGGTCTTGTATTAGACATGTACCTGCTCAAAGTACTAACAGCAAAAGCCAAGTCTGACTTAGTACAAATCATCAAGTACATCACAGAACCAATCACATTTGAATATGAAATTTTATTCATAAGTACAACATTTTTTTCATTTGTAGGTGATTGTTCTTTAGACAAAATAAAATGATTACCAAGAGGCACATAGACATGTTTACAATCAAGCATACCAAACTTTTACAAAACCTTAAACACATAGGGAGTTTGATGTACAATTAAGTAAGAATTAGAAATATCTCTATTTATTTCCATGCCGAGTATCCTTTTAGCATGCACAAGGTCTTTCATAACAAATTCTTTACTTAACTCAATTTTATTATTATTTACCACTTTCATGTTAGAACCAATCAATAACATGTCATCCACATAAAGTAACAAATACACAAAATCATTTGTGCTGTGGTGTTGGTAATACAAACAATGATCAAATTTACTCCTCTTGAAACCAATTGAAAGAACATATGAATCAAACTTTTTATACCACTGTCCCTTGGCTACTAGCCTAGCCTCGTATCTCACATGCTTACTCTCAGTGGTTCTCTCTTCTACCTTATAAACCCGTTTACATCCCATAATAGATTTATCCTTAGGTTTAGGTATTAATTCCCAAGTTTGATTTTTAGCCAGAGAGCTCATCTCCTCTCTCATAGCATTCATCCACTCCTTAGACTTTTCACACCACATAGCCTCCTCATAGGTATTTAGTTCCACATCCACTAGTTCTTGATACACTCGTATTGTTAACTATGATTTTCTAGTGTGATTTGTTTTTTGTTTTTTTCTTATCTCTAGTACTAATTTTCTTGTCCGATGTGTACTTTCTTCTTGTGTGTTCTACAATATAATATTTCAATAAACTCAACAATAGTTGCAACACGAAGAAAAATAATATCAATTATCAACAGTTCAATATATAATGCCACTGGAAATAAGGTAAGCATCCCATTTATAGAGTTTAGAGAAGTAGGATCTTGAAAAAATGGAATCTATATTAGTACTTCCATCTTCAAGATCCTATTTGTCTAAACTCTATTTGCCTCGCTTATAAATGGAATCTATAATATAAATATGTTATAGGTATGTAATGGTAAAAAAAAAAAAATCAACATATTTTACCATTACATACCTATAAATGAACAAAAGCGAGGCAAATAGTGAAAACAACGAACGAAATTGGCGCAAAAACTAAACCAAAAACTTCACAAACAACCTAAAATTAGATCTAGGCATCGGGTAGGTCGGTCCGGGTATTTCAATACCCGAAACCACCTATTATAGCTTAGGTATTTCATAAATAGAACTATTCAGTTCCACGTAATTATTGGAATCAAGACCGAACTGGAATCGTCGGTTCGGGTTCGAGTTCAATTCTACCCATAATATTTTCTTTTAAAATCATGAGTTGACAACATGTTTTGAATTAAAAATTACATACCCGTTAACATTAAAGTACGTTAGATATTAAAATAAATTTTGAAAGATATAAACATTAATTGGAAGAATAGAGACCAAAATTGCAAACTCATATATTAGGGTTAAAAAAAGAAAAATTACCTCTTAAAATTGAGGATTCATTTCGGTTACAGAGGAGTTTCACTTTCACTTTCTTACAGTGTGTTGAGCGAGAGAGATGAATGAAAGTTTGAGATAGACAACAATGTTTATATTGAGTATCTAAGCAAATATCGATTGAGAATTTGTGATTTGGGTAATTGAAATTGGGTCAATTGAGTTTTAGTATAAGAGTGATGGATTTTGTACTTTGGTTTGGGTCTTGGACAGTTGGACTCTTGTCTTCGGTACCGTAGTGTTGTATTGTGAGTCATTGGGTTAGGGTGAATAAATTGTAAAAAATAAAAAAATTATAAAAAATGACAAATTCAGTTCCAATCAGTACCCACTGTTCTAGTTCAAGAGCCAAGAACCGACCCGAACTCAATAGTTCTCGGTTACTAATTTTATTTTTTTGAAATTGGACCAGAACTTCTAGTTCTGGTTCAGTTTTGGTTCGGTAGGTTCGGTTATGGTTAAAATGTCCACCCATACCTAAAATAGACGAAATAACACAGAAATTGAAACAATATAAACGAATATCTGACAATTTTGAGATTCTTTTCATTACTATTGTGCATTCGACAGAGAGAGAAAGATAGAAGATTCTAGGGTCTCTACATTGGAAAGAAACAAATGTTTTACTAAAATGGTGACATAAATAGTGTTGCAGGAGAGAGAGAGAGAGAGAGAGAGAGAGAGAGAGAGAGATTATAGGGTTCATGGATAGCAAACAGAAATGGACGAGCGTATAGTAATATATGTATAAATAAACGACATCATTTTAGTAGCAAAAATGAAAAAAAGGAAAAATTGCATATATGGTCCCCACCTTTCAAAAATATTGGAGATATACCTCTAATTTTTAAAAATAGTACTGAACATCCTCAACATTTGAAGAAATAGGCATGGCATGTCCTTTATGACGAAATTACCCTCCCTTTAAATAAACAAAAAAACAAGAAACAAGAAAAAAGTAAAAAGAAAAAGAAAAGAAGAAGAAGAAGAATAATAGAAAAATAATCAAATGTATCTTAAAAAATAAAAATTAATAAAGTGACCATCTTCTACTACCCAACCCCCCACCTAAATTAGGAGCCTACTCTGGACAAGTTCTCCTAAGTTACATTGCAGAGCATTGTACATACACAACAAGAGTTTACTATTTTTGACATTCACCACGTGATCTAGACTCTCTTTCGATATCGATCAAGAAATCACCATCTTTATTCAATTCTTCGACTAAATTTGACTCCATTTTTTCATCCCATTTTAAGTAACCCAGAAACAACGTCGTTTAAGCATTCTCCAGTGCTGTGGAGATGATGAGAGCATAGGCCTGGGCGTCAGGTGGGTCGGTCCGAGTATTTCAATACTCGAAACCACCCATTACAATTCAGGTATTTTATAAATAGAACTATTCAGTTTCACGTAATTATTGGAACCAAACCCGAACCGAAATCGTTTTCGGATTCGGTTCTACCCATAACATTTTTAAAAAAAATCTTTAGTTGACAACATGTTTTGAAAAGAATTAAAAATTGTAAACTCGTTAACATTAAAGTATATTAGATATTAAAATAATTTATGAAAGATATAAACATTAACTAGAAGAATAGACACCAAAATTGCAAACTTATAAATTATGGTTAGAAAAAAAAAATTACATCTCAAAATTGAGGATTCGTTTCGGTTAAAAAAGAGTTTTGTCTTCGCCATTTCACTGTGTGTTGAGAGAGAGAGAGAGAGAGAGAGAGAGAGATGAGTGAATGTGCGAGACATATGACAATATTTGTATTGATCATCTGAGTAAATAGCAATTGCGAATTTGAGATTTGGGTAATTAGAATTGGGTCAATTAAGTTTGAGTTTAAGATTGATGAGTTTTGTACTTTTTATTTGGATCTTGGATAGTTGAACTCTTGTCTTTTGTACCGTGGTGTTGGATCGTGGGTCATTAGGTTAGGGTGAATAAATTGTAAAAACTAAAATATTTATAAAAAATAACAAATTCGGTTTCAATTAGGTACCTACGGTTCTAGTTCTAGAATCAAGAACTAACCCGAACCCAGTCGGTTCTCGGTTCCGATTCTTAATTTTATTTTTTTGGAACCGGATCGAAACATTCGATTTCAGTTTGGGAGGTTCGGTTCCGGTTAAAATACCCACCCCTATGAGAACAAATGGGATCAGGGGAGGTAAAGTGATGTCTTTATGTGGGATAAAGTTACCCGACACAACACATAATTTTTCTTCAGTTCTAAAACATTCTGGTCGGATGAATAATCAATATTGGTGGGTGATACGAAGAAATGATTGGCATCGAGAGTGCTATTCTAGTAAGGATAGTTGATTCTGAGGTCTCTGAAAAAACGTGCAAGAGAGCGCGTGGAGGTGTCGGGAGAAAAGGGTACGAAGAAGAGGTAGGCTTGATTGGGGTCTTGAGTAAGAAAGGGGCTTTCGAGGAGGGAACTGTATAAGAGAGATGCAGCTGGGTTTTGGAAAATGAATGGTTTAGATTGGTTGTAGATGAAAATCATGAAGTTAGTGAGCATGTTTTGGTAGTTCTGGAAAAGGGTGGTGGAGGAGAGGTATGGTGACGGTTGGTTGGTGGTTGTGGTGGTAGTGATGATGGGTGGAAAAGGGGAGGGAGAGAGAGAGAGAGAGAGAGAGAGAGAGAGAGAGAGAGAGAAGGGAGGAGGAGGAGGAGGAGGAGGAGGAGGAGGAGGAGGAGGAAAAGAAAAACAGGGGTGGTGGTGGTGGCCATTGGTGTGGGGGTGGCAAAGACTGTTGTTTTGTCTGTTTTGCAATAAGAAGATGACTTCTTTGTTACTTTTTATTTTTTTGAGATACATTTGGTTATTTTTCAATCATTTTTTCTTTTGTTTATTTAAAGAGAATGACAATTTCGTCACAAAGAACATACCATGTCTATTTCTTCAAACGTTGGAGATGTCTATTTTTAAATATTAGGGGTATATCCCTTATGTTTTTGAAAGGTCGGGAGACCAAATGTGCAATTCGCCCTCCTCCACTCTCCAAAAAAAAAAAAACAAACAAACAAACAAAATGACGTCGTTGTGGTCGATGGCGTGAACAATGCGTCCCCAAACTGACTCTTATATGATATTAGGATTAGAATTAGGATTAGTGTGTGTGTGTGTGTGTGTGTGTGTGTGTGTGTGTGTGTGTGTGTGTGTGTGTGTGTGTGTATATAAAACTTGATCCATAATGGCTTGAACTTGGCTCTGATACCAATTTAGCAACATGAGCAGTTTGCGTAATTGAAGTAGAGGATCGCACATTTGAGAAAGATACTCTAGTTTATTTGGTAACATTGAAACGGGTAAATGAGAAAGAAAATGTTGACAACGGAGATACTCAATTCGATTGTCTAAAATAACTCTTTTGAGATGTCATGAATTAAATGATGGAAAATGATTTTGTAAATTTGGAGAAAATAAATCAGATAAAATATCACACAAGAAATCACAATTGTAATTTGAGAAATATATTTGAAGTATGCTACTATTGAACATTCAATAAGATACTCAACATACATTTGAAACTATTGAAAATACATAACTCGGATAATTGAAAACGTTTCATACTTACAAATTTCAAAATATGAAAAGATAATTGAAAAATTACACTCTGCCTATACAAAGACAAAACTTCTTATATAGACGTCTTGGACTTGGAAGAGAATCTCTGCTTTCGAAAAAGTAGACCGATAATTGAGGGGTATTTTTCATCTTTTGAAAAAGCTGTCTGCCATTGTACTATTGCTGATTGTTGTCACTGTTTGCTTTAAAAAGGATTGTCAGCCATTGAACTCTTGTTGATTGATGTCACTGTTGAAGATGCTACTTTTGACAGACCGATAATTGAGGAGTGTTAGATTTTTTTTGAAAATCTATCCATAGTTTTCTTTACTTTTCAGCAATGTAATGATAAAGGAATAAGATTATTATTCAAAGAAATCTACTCCGTAGCAGTCATCTTCATTTTCTTGAACAAAGTCTGGATCTAAACCTACATCTGAAGCAACAACAAAACCTTTACTGGACTCGGCTTTTGCTATTGACGCGGCTTTGTAGGCAAAAACTGCAAATTCTTCTGGATCAGAGTATTTTGCAAGTTGGGCCATGATTTTTGTTTTCTCTGCAAGGAAGTCACTTTGAGAAAAGCTGACTCCTACTTTGGTTTTCACCTGTTGGTTGATCCATGATTGAACGGCTTTTGAGCATGTATTTGATTCATTAAATTTTTCCCACCATTTGACTTTGCACATGCGAACAATTCGTTTGAAAGAGAATGCATTATCTAAACTTGGGAAAATTTGAAAATCCCAACAGAAGATCCAGGCAACTTTGAATGTTTTATAGAACTCGAAAAGCAGATCTTCTTGAGGGGTAAGATTGAGACTTTAATTTTGAAAGAGATTGAAACCTTCAAGAGTTTGGCTAGGAAGGATTTCCTCGGTAGCACTGAAATAGATCCACCAAGATTGAAACTATTTTGGAAATATTTTTTGACAATTTGGATCAAAGAGAACGAATTTTCAATGACTTGAAAGACTAAAATAAAGAACATTATACCAGGCTTTGATGTAATCATGATAAGAAAAAGATGAATTTTGACCATTATTGAGGGAAAAGGTTTTTGTTTCCCATGGTTCTTGATTCCAGTCGGAAAGAGTGAGGACTTGAAGAATTTTTATTTTTGAAAAATTGATCCAATGAGTATTTGGTTTATTGGTGGTATGCGAGATGATGTCTGATTTTGTGACTTTGAGAATTGTTTCATACCACATTCGTGATTGATGAATTGTTTGTGGAAGAAAGAAGAACTCATTGAGAACCTGATATTTTTGATTTAGAAAATTGAACGGATAATCATCCTTAAGAAAATGAGGTAAGATCATTGACATGCATTCATCGAGAGAATGGTATTTAGCCTATTCATTTTTGAGTTCATCAACGTGAAGGGTGGTACCTTTGGTGAAATATTGAAATAATTGAGTATTGATTTCTGGAAGTTTACCTGATCCAAGAATGATATCAGATTTGAGGGCATTTTTGTAATTCTAAGAAACTTTTGTTTGTGAGGGAAGGGTTCCAAGAACCGTGAAGGGGTTCGAGGAGACAGAAACACCTTTGGATTTTTGAGAGGATAATGCTTGAGTAGATTTTGAACTTTGAACATTCGAGGAGCTATTCCTCAGGGGTTCTTCCCTTGCTGATGGTTTTCTTTGACATCTTTATCCTGCAAGAATTCTCTCGTTAAGAAATCTGGTAATGGATTATTCTCACCTTTGATGAATTCAATTGAAAAATCGAAACATGATAAAATTGCTTGCCATTTGGCAAAAATTTGTTTTGAAACGAGATTTTTGACATTCTTTTGTAAAACATCTTTTGAAGCTTTGCAATCTATTCTAACAAGAAAAGTTTTACTGATTAAATCATCTTGCAATTTTGAAATACATAACACAATTGAAAGACACTCCTTTTTGAAAGTGGAATAGTTTTTTTTGAGGACCAAGCCAAATGCCGGAATGGTAGCGAACCAGCTGTTCTGTTTGGTGATCAATTGATTGTTTTAGAATTTTCCCATAACTGATATCTGAGGCATCGGTTTCAACAATAAGGAAAGCATTTGGGTTAACAATATTGAGACATGGAAGGATTATGACACTTTGTTTGACAAGCTTAACTGCTTCGGTATGTTTGTCTGACCATGTTGGAGGGATTTTTCGGACTCTTTGGTAAAGTGATTCACAAATTTGCCTAATATTTGGGATGAAATTAGAAATATAATTGACACAACCTAGGAACCTTTGAAGACTTGTTTTATTGAGGATTTGATCAGGAAATTTAGAGGCAAATTCGAGACTACGCTTGATGGGAATAATTGTACCTCTAAAAATCCCATATCCTAAGAACTTAATCCTAGTTTGACATAGGACAATTTTCTTCTCGGACACTGCAAGACCATTTCTTTTAACTATTGAAAGGAAAATTTAAAGATGCTTAAGATGTCAATCTATACTATTTGAGTAGATAAGGACATCATCAATATAAAGTATTGAGAAATTTTGATAAGGATTGAAAATATCATTCATAATTTTTTGAAATTCGGAGGGGATATTCTTAAGACTGAACGTCATGACATTCTATTCATATTGACCAAAAGGAACATTGAAAGTTGTTTTATATTTATCTTTTTTATCTATTTGAGTTTGCCAGAAACCTGATTTGAGATCGAATTTTGAAAAAATAGTAGCATTGAGAAGGCGATTCAGAAGATATTTCTTCTGAGGCATTGGATATCTAATCTATTGAAGGACTTGATTAAGAGCTTTATAGTTGATGACTAATCTAGGAGCACCTCGTTCGATTTCTCCATGATTATTGACATAAAAGGTAGCACAACTCCATGGGGACTTGCTAGGCCCAATTAAATTTTTTTTGAAAAGATCTTTGATTTTCTTTGTAAAGACATCTAAGAGTTATTTGTTTATTGGAATGGGTCTTGTTTTAGTGGGTATTTGTTTCTCATTGAAGTTAGGGATATAAGGAAGGGTAACAATATGTTTCTTCCTACTCCAAAAAGCATTAGGTATAGTGGAATAAACTTCTTTCCTAATGGCTTTACCAATTTTCTCAATTTGTTCCTTAACTTGTTTGGTTTCTAATTGTTTAGAAATTCTTGAAAACTTGATATCTTCTTTTAAATATTTAATATGTTGTTTTTTGAGATTTATATTATTAATAATTTTTGTAATTGAATATTCTTTGATTAAATTGATGTCTCTAATGGTAGGCATCTGGTGAATTCGAAGAATATCTTTTGATCGAGATATTTTGATTTTAATCCTTTCTCTATAACAGAGATTGAATATAATTGAACAAGGAAGAAGGTACCAATAATAACTTCTTGGTCCAGATCTTTGACAAGGTAGAAAGTACTTTTAAAACAAATATTTCCATTACAAATATGGGCTTTTGTTAGTTTGTAATTGATATTAAAACTTTTACCACTAGCACCATAAATATTTTCAATGGTTTTTTTGAAATATTTGGTGGCAATGAGACCTTCTCTAATACAGTTTTGATCGGCATCTGAGTCAAGAAGTACTCTATTTTTTATTTTAAATTCTTTGTTAATAATTATCGTTGCATTTGTATACCATTTTTGTAAATGAATTTGACTAATGACATTCATTGAGTTTCTTCATCAAGAGGGGTTTGTATTTGGAAAAGAATTTGACTAGTTCTTTCATCTTCAAAAGAGGAAGTAGAAGATCTAGATGAAGAGGATTGAAGCTTAGCTTTACATTTTTCAAGAGAAGGAGAGTAAGCTTTAATGATTGAAACTTCAAACTTGATGTCCGTTAACTGTTTCCCAAGTTGAGATATTTGTCCTTTCATTTGATTAACTTCTCCACGTAAATCTTGACTTGAAGAAAGTTTATTGGGTTTTTAAAACCTATCGAACACATCTTTAATATTATAATTTACTTGAGGCAGTTTTTCTTCTTCTGGTTCAATGAGAATGTTAAATTTATGTCTGAGATCAGGGTCTTGAATTTGATTGATTATATCTTGAATCAACTTTTTTTTTTCTGAAGTTAGGACATTGATAGTGAAAGTTTTAAAACCTAGATTAATTAAATTAAAATGAATTTTATTCTTAATTAAACAAGCAGTGGACAGAATGCAGTCAGAACTGGCAAGTGATAAAGATAACAGTTCTGACTTGCACAACAGTATTCATTTACTTACTCTTGTTAAGTGCAGAAATTAAAAGATTGAATACAAACACAAGATGTAACGTGGTAAACTCCGAAGGGAAACATCTACGGGCCCCCATGCCTTAGGTAAAAACAACCCATTAATAATCTTGTTCAAAAATACAATAGTATTGGTTTTTATAATTTTGCAAAATTAACAAAATAACAATCAAAAGAAAACAGATCAACTCCCTGTGATACTTTTTCTTCAGACTTGTTGATGAAGTGGAATCAAACCCACCGGTCTTGATTTTATCGCCACTTCCCTATTGTACTTGACCGCAACCTCCACTTGGATTAAGAACTCCCGTTCTTAACTTCATGCCAAGTAGCTTAAGCAGGGTATGAAATTGTTCGTTGAGCACCAATTAGTTCTTGATTCTTCAATGAGTTTGAAGAAAACCTTTTTACTTTGAAAGTTGAATCATTGAAGCATCGAGTCTTATTTTTCACCAATGAATTCGGCTGGTTTTTGCTTAGAAAATACAAGACCAAAAATTATATTTCAAAGCCCTAATTCATTATTGATTTCCACTCTTACTTATAGTTAAAGTAGAAATAAACTAGGAATTATTTCTTACCTAAAAATATGCAACAATAATGGTAAGAAAATTAGTAGGAAAGAATATAGAAAGATATTCTTAGATTTGTAGAAGGAAAGAATTTAGTAAACTAAATATTTTCTTCCTAAACAAATCTAAGAGAATTAGAAAAGATTCTTTAACCTACAAAAGGAGCTGTCAATAATATTCATGATGTCAGAATATATCAAGTATAAAAATAGAATAAAATCACACCTTTACTGACCTGAAAAAATAATCTGCTTATCAACTCAGTCAGTCAGAACTAGCGTTAACCAGACTAGTAAAAAACGCAAACGTTGACTTGCTCTTTTATCATTAAAAATCAGTTATATTTATTAGGTGAGCCAAGATATAAAAAGTGAAAAATATGACACATTTTTCCAACAATCTCCCCATTTGGCGTTGCTTAATTACAAATACATAACTATCGGATTTTTAATGTAACTGTGATGTGTGTGAATAAGTAAAGAAACCATGAGCATCAACATATAAGGGTTATGGCTCCCCCTTAGTGTGTAAATCAAAAACTCCTGCAAAGAAGTTAATAACATATGCAAATACCACACACATTAGCCATAACTTTAATATTGCTCACCCTTAGCAAGACATCATCTAAGTGTAATGATCAAACTACCATAAATCTAAAAATACTACTATTAAAGTTTAACCAACAAAGTATCAATAGCAAGAAAAATCTAATAACCACAAAATTTAAAAATTACTACTACTCCCCTTTTGTAAGATGAATGCCAAAGGAAGAGAAAAAAAAATAAAAGTAAAGCAGTGTTTGAAGGGAAATAAAACAGAATTTAAGAGATAATACAGTCATTCATAACCAAATAGTTAGAAAGTTAAAAGTTAGAATCGAAAACAGTTAGTGCCGGGAGGATCTGGGCTTCTTTATACCAGATGCAGATGTGTTTGCAACTTTCCTAGGAACATGGGTATCTCAAGGAGCATCAGCTGGAGGATCATCAACGAGAGGTGCAGTAGCTGGGGCAGCAGTTGTCTCAACAACAGGATCGGAAGTCGGAATCTCCATTGGATCTCCAGGATGTGCAGGGAATTCCAGAGTAACTATTTGGTATGCAGACTTTATATGCTTATCGTCCAGATATTCCAGTTTACCCAACACCCTACGCATGAAAATAAATTCATCAGAAAAACCTTTGGTTAAGGCAAAAATTTGATCTACCTGTGTTCGAACCAAGCCCAACTGAGTTTCCAGTGCATCCAGACATCTATAATAGTCCAACGAGGATAGAACGTGCCTGGGAACTCTGGGAGTGGGATGCGGTGCGCTACCCAAATTTATAAACTCATGAACACCTAGCACTGGAATATCCTCAGAGAATCGGTCTGAATCCATGGCAGACACTTCTTGATGAACAAGAAAGTGATGGATCAGAGCTGGATGCGGTAGCCTGTACTGCTTGGCCCTCCTCGGCCCTTTATACACAATTCTATCAAAAACTATTTTGACCTAATCAACTGGCATCTTCATCCCTAACTTGTATTGCATAACAGCCCTGTCCCTGAAATGTCAGATCGATGAGTTAATGGATCAATATTGTTGATAAGAATCTGATGAAGAATTTTGTATTTGGGCAGTAGCCAGAAAGCAGTCAGTTCTTCTGATTCTGGCCAGGTAGAGCCAGTCATTTCTTGCGCAATGCTGTCCTTGGTCAATTCTTCGTCACTTGTGATAGCCATAGTGGTCACCCTAAGCCAGTCCCTGAGAGAGTTAGGACTGAAGGTAACATGTCTTCCTCGGATATAGACCTGCAACCTGAATTCATTTCCAACCTTCCCCAGATTCTTTGGAACGTTGGCCATAAATTCCTTGACCAGAGTTTCATTGAACGGCCCAGAAAAACTTAACATATTATGTAAGTTGTGAAAATCAACAATTTCAACTAAACCAAACGAACTAAATTCGGCAATTGCTACTTTGCACTCAATGATGAACTTGCGGTAGATGGTAAATGACAGAAACAGACTCTCAGCACTCTCCGATAAAAAATAGTAATTGAGGGGGTTAACAGAATGTCTATCTCTAGTTAGTGTGTCAAGTCTGAACATTTGGAGGTCTGAACTAGGAGTAGGCAGTACTGTGTAGGCACCCCCTAAGGCAGTGATAGGCCTGTTTTGACCAGCAGGCGTGGGCTTTTTAGCAACATCAGCGATTTTTCCTTTTCCTTTCTCAGTCCTTGTGGCCCTTTTCATAGGAGGAGGTGTAGGAGTAGATTCCGAGGATTCATCAAGAGTAACATCAAAATCAAAATCTGATTTTTGAGAAGGGGGCTTACTTGAACCTTCAACAATTTGGGGAGGCTGTTCAAACACTTCATCCCCAGTCCCTTTATTCTCATAATTTTCTTCTTCAATTTTAGCATTGTCAGACCCACTATTAACCGCAGATTCGTCATCCTCATCTCCTTCTTCATCTGGGTCTTCAGCACTTAAGATAACTTTCTTGCTCAGAAAGGTAATGGGGTCTTTAGATGTTTGATGGGCCTGTGATTCAGAATGGCTAACCGGCGGTTGATATGCAACAATGTCCGTCGATTGGTCAGCCTGAGATGCAACTGCCTCTAGAGAAGTGTCCGGTCTGAACTTGAGAGTTTCCGTCTTCTTACACTTCGTCGAAGAGTTTTTGTCGGCGACATTTGTGGCCCTATTGCAGTTTTAGCAGCAGACACCGGAGCAACAGTGTCCTTGGATGAATTTCTCGGATGTTTCTTCGATTTTGGCATTTTAGTCTTTACCATTGTTTGAATCTGAAAAAGAAGACTCAACACACGTTCGAAATCAAGTATAAAGGGCTTTGGAGATAGGAAATCGAAAATTAAGTGTGAGAACATGAAGAAGGAAACCCTAAGTCTCGAGTTAATAGGGAAATTTTTTAGAATTGCACAAGAAGGGAACAATTAATTTGGAACGTGTGGAAAGCAGTTATCAAAATTAAACTGATTAATAGCAGTTATTGACAAAGAAACCTTCTTTAGATAAGTCAAATTTGAATTGAACCGCATAAAAAGCCAATTTATGGAAAACGGAATTTTTAAGATAGGTGAAACAATTTAATATTTAGTATAGAAAAAATTGGATTCCATAAACAGAAAACATCTAGATTCTTCTCAGTTAAAGCTGATTGTGCTACTAAAATTAGACTGTTGATTGAAAATTCTACAAAAAAGTCTACACAAGATAATCACACAAAAATAATGAGAATATTTTATGAAATAAAATTGAATTATTTATGGGCAAATTTCATAGTCTACAAATTATACAATCAGTCCAAAAATATCAAAATCAACCGAAATCTTCCAATCAGATATATGCGCATAATTAGATTCAATCAATTGGTCAGATTTATAACGTGAGTGTGTGATAGGACATACTGGACTAATCAATCATAACCTGTCCCACTAAGCTAAATTGAACCTTTTCAAGAAGATCAGTACTGAGATGTATTTCAAACCAGTCATCATCTGAACATATCTCTTTAAATAGAAAAAATATGTGCATGCCAGATAGGAATACCATATCAATTTTCTTTTGAGTACTCAGAGTGTTGACTTTATTTGTATATATATTTTATTATTTTTTTTTGTTTTGTCAAAGCACTGAATTTATAAGATCATAGAGTTGACTTTCTCACAGTCATAAAGGTAGCCTTTTTCTACATGATTTATATTCATTATCAACGACAGCTGCACACATCTATGGTGGTAGCCCTCTCCTTCATGAAATTGTCTGTTTAATACAACATCATACTATAGTGCCGAGAGACATAGATACTGACCATATGTCACAACAAAGTACGAAACTATTTTAAAGATAACAATCTAGTTAGTAGTAAGGTACAATCAAACAAGTTAATATGTTCTCAAGGTGTGCTTATCTAAACATATTTTACCATGAGTATGATGAGCATACGTAAATCTCAAAATTCATGGACCAATCATACATTTATATCATATACTATTTGCAAGAAAAATCCCCATTCTTCTTTTTTTTTTTAAATAATAAAAAAAAAAAGCAAATGCACACAAACACATACGATGATATCAAAAAGAAAAAAACACTACTTCTACGAAGTAAATTTTTTTTTTTTTAAAAAAAACTAATGCATCAAGCAAATGCCCACGGCCTTCCGTAGAGTCTCAAATCTAGCAGAATCTAAGGCCTTGGTAAACAAATTGGCTAACTGATACTCAGTCTGAATATGTTCCAAAGTAATTATTTTTTCTTCGACCAAATTTCTAATAAAATGATGTCTAATATCAATATGTTTGGTCCTAGAGTGCTGAATAGGATTTTTAGAAATATTAATTGCACTAGTATTATCACAGAATATAGTAATAGAGTCTTGATCAATACCATAATCACATAGCATTTGTTTCATCCAAAGTAGCTAAGTGCAACAACTACCCGCTGCAATATACTCAGCTTCTGCAGTAGATAAGGAAATAGAGTTTTGTTTCTTACTTAACCATGCAATGAGATTGTTACCAATGTAGAAACATTCTCCACTCATGCTTTTCCTATCATCCATGTTTCCAGCCCAGTCAGCATCAGTGTATCCTGCAAGATGAGAGTTAGTATCATTAGTATACCATAAACCAAAATCAGAAGTACAATTAATATAGCGAATAATTCGCTTTACTGCTGCAAGATGTGATTCTTTTGGTTTGGCCTGATAACCCGCACAAACTCCAACACTGAATGATATGTCAGGACGGCTTGCAGTTAGATACAGAAAACTGTTGATCATGCTTCTGTACAAGCTGGAGTCAACTTCCTTTTCCTGGTCATCTCTGGAAATTTTCAAGGACGTGGCCATGGGAGTTCTGACTGACTTGGTTTGTTCAAGGCCAAACTTCTTCACCAGATTTTTAGCATACTTGCCTGTGAAATAAAAATCCCTGTTTCAACCTGTTTGATCTGCAAACCTAAAAAGAAATTTAGTTTACCAACCATACTCATTTCAAATTCATTTTGCATAAGTGTAACAAACTCCTTGGATTTTGTTTCTAGTGAAGAACCAAACACAATATCATCGACGTAGATTTGTGCAACTATTAATCTAATTTTGAAATGTTTGATGAACAAAGTTTTGTCAGCTCCTCCTCTCTTGTATTCCTGTTCCAACAAGAACATGGTCAATCGTTCATACCAAGCACGTGGGGCTTGCTTTAGTCTGTATAGAGCCTTTTTGAGTCTGAACACATAGTCGGGAGAATAAAGATCAACAAATCCCTTAGGTTGCTCAAGATAGACTTCTTCATTAAGAATTCCATTTAGAAAAGTACTTTTGACATCCATTTGGTACAGCTTGAACCTCATTTGACATGCCATAGATAGTAAAAGTATAATGGATTCAAGTTGAGCCACAGGTGCAAATGTTTCATCAAAATCCACTCCTTCTAGTTGAGTGTATCCCTGTGCAACCAAGCGTGCCTTGTTCTGACTATGTTTCCATGTTCATCTGATTTATTTTTGAATATCCACTTTGTTCCGATCACATTTGTGTCATTTGGCTGAGGTACAAGTTTTTACACTTCATTTCTGTCAAATTGGGCTAGCTCTTCATGCATGGCTAGAATCTAATTTTCATCAATAATAGCTTCATTTATATTTTTAGGTTCAATTTGTGAAGTATACCAAACATTTCTAAGTTCATTAGCAAGCCTCCTCTGAGTCATCATACCATTTCTGGAATCTGAGAGAACATTGTCCAATGGGTGTGCTTTCTGAATCCAAGAAGGAGGTTGCCTTCTCATATTCTGTTCGTTATTTGTATATGGTGCGTCAGAACTTCCAGGAGCAGGGGCAGAGACATCAGAACTTGATGCTGGATGTTTTTTCTATTTATCACTGTCTGGTGCAGGTACATGGTTGTCTTTAGTAGGTTGACGTCTAGCAACTTGTTCTTCCAAAGTCTGAATATTAGGCTCCTGTGAATAAGATGAAAAATCATTAGTATCATCAATTTTTACATTGATTGATTCATTGATAGTCTGTATACGCATGTTATAAATTCTGTAAGCTCGGCTGTTCTCAGAATAACCAATAAACACTCCCTCATCACTTTTTGAATCGAATTTACCCAAGTATTTTCGATCATTTAACACATAGCATTTGCTACCAAAAGTATGAAAATATTTGAGATTCAGTTTTTTGCCTTTCCAGATTTCATAGGGAGTTTGAGTGGTTCCTGTTCTCAAAGACACACGATTCAAAATATAACAAGTAGTATTAATAGCTTCAGCCCATAATTTAACAAGGAGCTTCTTACTATTTAGCATTACTCTAGCCATCTCTTGTAGAGACTTATTTTTCCTTTCCACAACACCATTTTGTTCAGGAGTTTTGGGTGCAGAGAATTCATGAAAAATGCCATTTTGATCACAGAAAGTAAAGAAAATAGCATTTTCAAACTCCTTCCCATGATCACTTCTAATCCTTAATATTTTTATTTCATCAAAATATTTTTTTGTTGTTAATTTTAGGTGCAAAAATTTGAATCTTTCAAAAACATCAGATCTTTCTCTCAAGAAATCTACCCAAGTATATCTAGAAAAATCATCTACGCAAACAAAAATATATTTCTTGCCTCTAATACTTTCAGTTTGAATATATTCCATCAAATCCATGTGAAGTAATTCTAATACATGAGCTGTAGTAAGAAACTTACCTTGCTTGTGAGCGCTTTTGGTTTGCTTACCTTTTAGGCACGAACCACACAATCTTTCATATTTTTCAGTAAGCTTAAGAATGCCTCGTACTGCATTCAATTTTGTTAGTCTCAACAGATCACTATAGTTTAAATGTTCCAATCGTTTGTGCCACAACTCGGTTGAGTCAGTCTTTGAAATATGACAAGTAATTTTGGTGTGAAAAAGATAACAATTATCATTGGATCTAGTACCATGTAGAATACAACTACCATCATAATTCAAGACTTTACAAGAATTTTTTGAGAACATAACCATGTGTTTATCATCACAGAGTTGGCCTATACTAATTAGGTTAGCTTTTAAACCTACAACAAAAAGAACTTCTTTTAACGGAGTGAATCCATCAATTAGAATAGTGCCTACACCTTCAATTTTACCGTGTGCTCCATCACCAAAAGTAACCAGACCACCTTCATGATTTTTGTAGTTAGTTATATAAGATCGATTACCAGTCATATGTCTAGAACAACCACTGTCAAAATACCAAGAGTTAGGAATAAAAGATCTATAGGCAATATCAACCATATAACAATTTAAATCACCCATTTCGACCCAAATTTGTCTTACTTTAGTGTTGCTATGGTGTCTCATTTGTCTATTAGCCAAATTTTTACTAAACAAACAATGAAAGGAGTCGTGTCTTAAATTACCACAGATGCAACATTTTACAAAGTACTTTGATTTACCTCTCTGTATTAGTTGTATACCTGATGGTCGTGACTGTTTTTGAGTCTTGGTATTGGTCAGAACCTGTATAGGCAGGTCAGCCTTAGTTCTGACGGCGATGGGAACAGTTTTGTCTGAAATGCAGCAGACTTTGTTTCTTTGATGAAGTTGATCTGATTACCAACTTTTCTTTCACCTTTTCCAACATATCCCAAACCTTCTTTGACATTTGGAGTTCTTCCATAGCTTAGGATTTCACTTAAGTGAGAGTCTCCTATTGTTAATTACTTGATCATTTCTTTTGAAACTTTTAATTCATCAAGAAGGTTCGCAATTTGATAATCCTCCTCTTTTAAGATATTGGTAAGAACATTATTTTGAGAATCCATTTCAGCCTTGTCATCTTCCAAAAATTCCATCAAGACTTGAGTAGACAAGTTTTTCTCCTGTTCATCTCTTAATTTTTTATTCTTACTGCTGCAGATATGGATTGGTTCTTCAGATGTTGTAGTCAAGAAGTCAGAACCTGCAGTCAAGTTTTGCACGGAATCAGTACGAGAAGTTAAGTTCACAGTTAAAGACTTTACCTGATCAACAGTGGTTCAGTTGTCCTCGTCTTCATCTGAATCTTTTTCATCATCTTCACTCCAAGTGATATTCATGGCCTTCATGGTATGAGATTTCTTTAAAGTATTTGCATATTCAGAGGCTATATGACCAAAACCCTCACACTTATGGTATTGAATTCGATTGTCAGATCTATTTATAGATGTAGTGGGGTTTTGTTTTGTATTGTTCGAAAATCTCTTCTTTTGTTGGAGTGGGGTATTCAAGTTTTTTCCTTTTAAATTTTTTTTGAATTGTTTGGTGAGCATGGCCATATTTTTATTTGTTTCACTCTCCTCACAATCAACCTCTTCTTCATCGTTTTTAATTTTGAAGGCAATACCAGATCTCTTTTCTTTCTTTTTCCTTTGTATATGTAATTCATAGGTCATCAATGATCCCACCAATTCTTCAACCTTTATATTCTCAATCTCCTTACTTTCTTCAATTGCTGTTACTTTAGAATGAAAACGATCAGGCAAGGATCTGAGAATTTTTTTTTACAATTTTGCTCTCTGAATATTTCTTTTCCAAAGTATAAGCAGTATTGATGATGTCACTGAGTTTTGCATAGAAGTCCTTGAATTGTTCATCGTCTCTTATGGTTAGTTGTTCAAACTCTAGAGTAAGAATTTGAAGCTTAGATGACTTGACCATAGTAGTTCCTTCGTGAGCAATTCGTAAGATGTCCCAAGCATCTTTTGCAACCTAACATGTAGAGATCAAACGAAATTGATTAGAGTCTACGAAGGAAAATATGGCATTTAAAGCTTTGGAATTCCAATTAGTATAATTAAAATCAGTTGTAGCCCACTCTTCTGCCTTTTTTTCTCTTTCTACACTATTTTCAATAATGGTGAGAGTTTTATAGCATGGACAATAGAATGCCAATCTTATTCATCAATAAATTGGATATAAACTTGAATTCAAATTTTTCAATAGGCATAATTAGTACCATCTAAAACAGGTGGTAAAAATGGAGCTCGTCCATATCTAGGTTTCTTTGGATCTCACTTATAAAGTGTACCTGCTCTGATACCAATTGAAAGTTTTAAAACCTAGATTAATTAAATTAAAATAAATTTTATTCTTAATTAAGAAAGCAGTGGACAGAACGCAGTCAGAACTGACAAGTGATAAATATAACAGTTCTGACTCGCATAACAGTGTTCGTTTACCTACTCTTCTTAAGAGTGGAAATTAAAAGATTGAATACGAACACAAGATGTAACGTGGTAAACCCCGAAGGAAAACATCCATGGGCTTCCATGCCATGGGTAAAAACAATCCACTAATAATCTTGTTCAAAAATACAATAGTATCGATTTTTGTAATTTTGCAAAATTAACACAATAACAATCAAAAGAAAACAGATCAACTCTCTGTGATACTTCTTCTTCTGACTTGTTGATGAAGTAGAATCAAACCCACTGGTCTTGACTTTATCGCCACTTCTCTATTATACTTGGCCGCAACCACCA
Organism: Forsythia viridissima; assembly: GCA_030279155.1. Taxonomy (NCBI): domain Eukaryota; kingdom Viridiplantae; phylum Streptophyta; class Magnoliopsida; order Lamiales; family Oleaceae; genus Forsythia; species Forsythia viridissima. The sequence goes on from CM059045.1 coordinate 33,212,639, forward strand.
CTTGGATTAAAAACTCCCGTTCTTAACTTCACGCCAAGTAGCTTAAACAAGATATGAAATTGTTCGTTGAGCACCAATTAGTTTTTGATTCTTCAATGAGTTTGAAGAAAAACTTTTTGCTTTAAAAGTTGAATCAATGAAGCATCGAGTCTTGTTTTCCACCAATGAATTCGGCCGGTTTTAGCTTAGAGAATACAAGACCAAAAATTATATTTCAAAGCTCTAATTTCTTATTGATTTTCACTCTTACTTATAGTTAAAGTACAAGTCAAATTAGGAATTATTTCTTACCTAAAAATATACAACAAGAATGGTAAAAAAATTATTAGGAAAGAATATAGAAAGATATTTTTAGATTTGTAGAAGGAAAGAATTTAGGAAACTAAATATTTCCTTCCTAAACAAATCTAAGAGAATAAGAAAAGATTCTTTAACCTACAAAAGGAGCTGTTTTTAATATTCATGAGGTCAGAATATATCAAGTATAAAAACAGAATAAAAAATCGCAGCTTTACTGATCTGGAAAAATAATCCGTTTATCAACATAGTCAGTCAGAATTTGCGTTAACCAGACCAGTCAAAAACATAAATGTTGACCTGCTCTTTTATCATTAAAAATCAGTTATATTCATTAAGTGAGCCAAGATATAAAAAGTGAAAAATATGACATATATTTTTCCAACAGATAGAATTAGCCTCACAAATACAATTGTCTTTGCAATTGCAAACTTTCTTGGAATTGGATGATTGAGAACAAGATGACGAATCGTTATTATAATCTAAATCTTTTTGAAGATTATAGATAAAATCTTCTGATTCAGAAGAATCAGAGGAGTTGATAAGACTTAAAAGCTGAGCTTTTAATTCACTATCAATTTGAAGATTATTGTTCTTTTTCTTTAAAGGACACTTGTTAGCATAATGTCATTTCTTTTGACATTTTCAATAAGTAGTGTTTGAAGGATCACGAAGAGAATGATCTTTAGAGGATTTGTTTCTTTTGAAATCATAATGTTTTCTTTTTTATTTATTATAATTGTAAAATCTTTTAGGATTTTTCTGTTTTTTGTAGTAATATGGTGTGAAAGTCTTTTTGTAAAATTTTTTATTTTTGAAATGTTTTTTGGGTTTTTTTTTATAATTTCTAGAAGGAGGGTGGATACGTTCGTATCCATATTGTTCGCAGAAAGAACCACGTTCTTTCCTTCCATCCATTCTATCAGACTTGAGTTTTACTTTGAGTTTTAGGTTATTGCAAAGGGATAATCATTCTTTATTGATAAATCTAATGAGTTGACCATATGTGAGATCATCATATGGCATCATTGAATATTCATCTTTTATGGCTTTACGAACCTTTTCAACAAAAAGTTTAGGAAGTCCTGCAATGAATCTTTCATTCCAGAAAGCTGAATTACAGTCTTCACGTAACATAACCTTTTGAAGAAAAATGTCTTTATACCTTCTGAAATCTTGTAATTTTGGACATATAAGATTCATTAGGAGTTCAGAAGATTTTTCCATGAAGGAAGAATGTCCTCCTACGAAATGTTTGATTATAGTAAACAAGAGTATAAACAACATCTTATTTAGTTGGATCTAAAGGGTTATCACTTTCTTTTTTGACAGCATTAAAAACTTTATTACGTTCTTCTTGAGTGAGCTACTTAAACCACTAATGCTTTAATTGACCAGCAAAACCACAAGCTATATTTGTGGCTGTAACTTTGTCAGTATTTCTTTTAGCGGTATAAGCACTAGATGCCATTGGCATTTCCGTAACAATTTGAATAATTTGTTGTTCGGTCATACCATCTATATTCCATGATATGATTTCGAGACCAGAAAAATATTTTTGAGAAGGTTTAGGCTCTTTATTGAGCATGTCAGGAAAGGTTGGCCTTGGATAAAAGAAGAGAAGATTATGAGTTTCATAATTTCCTTGTTTAAGTTTGTTTATTTTTAATTCTTCAAATTGTTCTTGAATCTCATCAATAGAGTCAATTACATTGATTCTACTAGTAGATTCTTTGTTTTGAAGTTGTTTGATTATTTCTTGGAAGACATCAGAGGAGCTAGAACCAAATTGAGACTTTTCGGCATTAGGTTTGAAAAGAGTTTTAGTACTTAATATCTTTTCTTTACTTTTATCTTTAGGTTCATATTGTTCAATTTTTTCAATTTTGACTGGTTGATCTAATTGGTTCATTTGAATAGCGACAAAATGAAGAAAGACATTTGTATAATTGTTTTGTAGTTGGATATTTTTAATATCTTTTATTGTTGGGTTTTCATTTTATGCTTTATCAGAAATTTGTTTAAGAGGAGAATCAATAACTTTGACATCTCTTTTAGGGACAAGAATTTCTTCAAAAGGAGGATGGACAAATTGGAAAGTATTTTCGGAGGAAGTTTTCCAAGTTTTTGATTTACTATGAGCAGTATTAATTGTTAGTTTTTGTTTAAAAGTTTTGATATAGGCCCATTCAAAGAAACTAACATCTTCAGGATAAGAGTAAAATTCTTTCAAAGATTTTTTAGTTCTTCTTTTGAATATAACATTTTTAAAGTTTTTCTAAAAAACCTAACAATTGGGTTTTTATCTTTTTTGAATTCACATTTTTTGGCGATTGTTGAAGAGATAACATTTTATTGATTTCTTTGAGATCTCATATCAGATAGAGTGGGGGATTCAAAACCATTGTAGTTTGAATCTTCATCTTCTTCTGAGTAATGAGTTTTTGGAATATTAGGACTGAAATGAACACCTTTAAACTTTTCAGAGGGTTGTTTCTCAGCTTGTTTGAAAGTTTGGAAAGATTCTGAACGAGAGAAACTAAAAGAAAAATGAGATGATGATGATGAAGGGGCAAATTGAACTTGCACACTTCCATTAGGCAACTCAGTAATTTCTCTCAATTTTGTTCTTGAATTTTCTCTTACTGAGGGTTGTTCATTCTCAAATTTCCAAAGAGGATTTTGTGTTACTTGATCCTAAGATAACCTTCTTGGAATAGAAACATTTGAATGAAGGGGATTTATATCAATAAACAGAGTTTCATGCTTTGGAGAAGATCTAAGGGCTCTTAGACTCATGTTTGTACTCATAACTTTGTAATAAATACGGTAGATAATACAGATAGCTTTGGATCTAACATCCATATCAAGATATTTAGTCTGTATATTTCAGTATAAAGATTTCATTATTGAATCATTAGAAAGATCTAATGAGAAATTTGGAAAGTAGTTACAGTAAACTGGACCACTTTCGAGATTTGATTGAATTATTGATAATAGAGAACTTGAAAATCTTGACCATCTCTTATCTCTAAGAGTAATGCATATTGGAATATTTAATCCAAGTCTAAAGAGAGACTTGACAGCAACTTGAACTAAACCAACATGTAAGTATTTGTATTTTTGTCTATGATTTAAGATAGTCTCTCTAGAGAGTAATCTTAAAGTATTTGAATTTTGTTTGATTGAAATATATTGTTCGCATGTTTTAATTGCACAATTTGTTTTGAAATCAAACATTCATATTTCATAAATAGTTTTTTGATCGATTTTAGGGATTGACCAATTTTGTAATCTTTGTTCTATTTCTACAATTTGAACTTCTCTAACATTGAGGCTTTCTTGCCGATTGTTTATTTCTTCATTTTCATTTTCATTATTGAAATGTTCTTCACTTGAACTACTCATGCTCCGAGATCTATTGAACCAAGACCTAGACCAAGACATGATGAATAAAGTTTGATACCCGACTTTTGGAAAATAAGGATAATAGGTTGGTTAACGTAATACCCAATCTCAACGGGACCACCTTAGCAAGACTCTACCCTCGGCTGACCAACGCTTCAGAGACTCCAGGATACTCCAACGCTTTCCAACTTGGAAGACTTATTGATCAAAAGTAGATATAGAACTTGATCCATAATGGCTTGAGTATAGTATAGTATTGTAGGGAAAAGGGTAATATAGGAAATGTAAAATGCTGTTAAAATCATTATAATCAAATAAGGAGAATTTTGAAATTTAATCAAAATTAAAGAGTGGATTGTAAATATGACAATTTTTTAAAATATTTGCAAATATGTCATTTTTAAATGTAAAATTTCAAATATACCATTTTGTAAAAATGACCATTTTTTTTTTGTGTGGTTAAAGATTTAATGGTAGTTGAGAGTCATATAATAACTTCTAAAAAAAGCTATCAATTCAAATATTTCGATATAAAAAAATACATCGACAATGTTAGGTTAATGTCCAAATGGGAACCAATTTAGTTCCCATTTTGAAATGTCGACATCGATAAAATGGGTGCCCATTTTGTCGACATCGACAAAATGAGCGCTTATTTTGTTGATATTTTTTGTCGATGATATTGACAAAATGATCGTCTATTTTTTTAATGAAGAGACGAGTTTTGTGTTCTTTTTTTGCATGTATTCGACCAAATGTAACCAATTTCATTCTCCAACAACAAAATATACTAACAAATTATATCGAAAAAATTTGTAAATTAAACTCAATATCTAATACAATCCACTAATATACAAATATCGAAAAAAAATTATCAACCAACATAAAATATATCAACAAAAAAATAGAGATATAGTATATCAATTTTAAATTTCATGTAATCTACATAAAAAAATACACTAATTTTCTCAAATTTTAATAGCTTATAACCGATTTCAAAATTTTTAAATCGATTGACTTCTTCAAATGGCTAAAAAACCAGTAACATATCTGACAATATATTTAAATATGGGATAAGAATGAGAGAATCTGGCCACAAAAATAAAAAGAAGAATGGGAAATATAGCTTATGACAGCGGCGATGGCGGTGAAAGTGAGGAGAGAGTGTGTTTAAGTTAGAGAGAGCAAGAATAAGCTTGAGAAGATAAGAAAATGGATATAATAGATATTTAGTTGGTAATCAAGGAGTAATTTTGTCTAATTTTTTTTAAAATTTAATCAATTCATCAAATGTTATAAAAAATAGGCATATTTCAAAATACACTTCTGAATTTAGTCTAATTCCCTCGTCAGCGAATGCTACATATACTAAAATTATTACGGTAAATGAATACTATTTAAAAGATTTTTTTTTTAATAGCACTTGATAATAGCATTCAAAAAATGCTATAACAGAGGTAGGACTTTTAATAACAATGATACTAAAATATTACAAAAGATGATAAATAATATTCTTGTCATGTTATATATGAGCTGTAGAGCAGTAGTGTAGAGTAGAGGTGTAAAGGTGGCCGTTGTTAGTTTCTCCAAGTTTGCTATTTGAGCAAGTTGTTTAATACGATCCCCCTCCCTCCCCCCTCCCCCCTCCCCCCTCCCCCCCTTTTTTTTGTCAGAAGTTAAATTTAAAAAAATATAGATGATAAAGGTAATCTAATCCACTTTACACTTATGAAAATAGTAAGATGTACGCTTTAAGCTATTGTGCACAAATATGAATATTGGCATCACGAATTTTTTGCACCTTTCTATCTTGCACTTCATACTATTCAAGTAAATTAAACATTCTTAGTTAATGGTGATGAATTGGTTAATCATAATCAATAAGCCAAGTTAAGAATTGAAAGGCAAAATAATTACAAAACTCATGAAGAAGTAATAAATTTAAATTTATATAAATGAGAACATATTTAAATAATTCAGATCCATAATTACACATAAAGCAAGAATGGAACAAACATAAACAATTCACCAAATAAAATTAAAAAAAAATTGAAAATTTCTTCTTCTTTTCTTTTTATTAATAATGATTTTAATTTAAAATGCCACACTTTCAAATAATTCTCTTTTATCAACAACCTGCAAGTTCTTACCTTGCAACTCTAGTGCAGATTCATCCTTTACACTCCTATCAATTCCGCCCTTATATTTCCATGCAACCAATATATAAACCAAGAAATTCAATCCACTAATTCCTGCCAAAATCCAGTAAAAATAATCAAGTTTACTTTTGTTAAGATCATCCCTAAACCACCCTTTTTTTTCACCACCAGTTGCACCTTCAATAATCTTAACAATGGCAGTACTTATCCAGCTCCCAATCCCTATTTCACTTAAGAACAATGCACTGCTAATGCTTCGCGTTCCATCCGTCGCCTCGTCATAGAAAAATTCTAGCTGTCCTACATATGTAAACACTTCTGCTGTGCCTATAAGGAAACACTGTGGAAACAACCAGAAAACACTCAAACTCGAAGGATTGGAATGATTTCGACGCATTTTTTCCACCAATGCAGCTGAAAACAAGGCAAATATTGACACAAATAGGCCAATTCCCATGCGTTGTAACGAAGTGATTCCTCGAGGGTGGCCTGTTTTAATACGGAGGTATGGGACAATTAGTTTTTCATAAACGGGGACTAGAATTAAGGCGTTGATCGCGCTGAAAACCGGTACTGATCCTGATGGGATTTCAAAGTGAGGACCGAGTTTTCTATCCATTTTGGCGGCCTGGCTTAAGAAAAATGTTGAGAGTTGTGCGAAAGAGATGGAGAGAGCAATGGTTGATGCCCATATAGGTAAGATTCTTATGAAGGATTTGAATTCTTCCACTTGTGTCACTGTACATAGCCTCCACCGGTTCTTTGTGTTGCCTTCCACGTCCCTTACAACAGCTGCTTTATCAAGAAACCTGCGTTTATGGCACGTTTTGTAAGCTCGACTATACAATACTCAAGGGAAAAAAAAGAATCTAGAAAGTCTTTTCTAGTATTACGAATCAAATACTTCTCCAGAGAACAAATTTTTAGATTTATTTCAGGCTAATTAGCTTAATTAGAATAATCATTTTGCTTGCTGCATTGATAATTACGCTTGTTAATTAGATATGTCACAATAAGTAGATAAATGCTGCTGGAATTGGTTAAGATTGGAAATAATATTCCTAATTAAGGAAAAAAGGTTCAATGGACTTATATGAGATTAAAATAATGAATTAATGGCTGGCATGTCTAATTTTAAATAAATCTTAAAACATTTGTTTGTTAAAGAATAGTTAATTCCTTCTCAAATATATTTATTTGTATAAAAGGTTAAAGGTGCTTTATGATGCTGTAATTTATTTATTTTTTTCCCGTCATCGAACAAGAAATTAATATATTTCTAAGTTGACCATTCGAGAATATCAATATATTATTAATCGACCATCAGAAGTATCGTTTCAAATTTTAATATCAATCAACAATAAACTAAATATTATTTTTAAGAAATTATTGCAGCATTGGTCCTTAATTTATTATTCAAGTACAAGTTACTGGCTTACTGCTCAACATTTAAAAATCAGGAAGTTGGTCCCGAACCTTTAACTATTGTTTTACAATCAGTCCCTAACAATAGACAACCTCCAGATTTCTATTAATTAAATCTTCACCAGACTTTCAGGAAATATATATGTCCCATTTCATATTTCTAAGAGTCCGTTTGATAGAGTTTATAAACCAATTTATTTGACCAAAAATAGTTTATTTGACAAAAAATTTATCTTGGTAGCCGTTATTTTTTATCATTCTTGGTTAAATAAACTGCTTTGTCAAATAAACTAGTTTATAATCTCTACCAAACGGACACTAAGCGTTGGCCCACTTCATGATGATTTAACATAGATTTGAATAGTTTATGTTGTTGATGATTGATTGTATAATTATAATGAAATGCTGAGGACATAGTTGTTTATGTTAAAATGTCATAGACCAACTTGCTATTCGAACTAAAATTGAAAATCAATGTAAGCGTTCAAAGCCATGTCAAATCGTCACATGACTCATATCTCACTTTAAATTTCTAGGCATTGACCCAGTTAGGAGACAAAATCTAGTTTCATATATGGTTGAACATAATGAAAGGTTGAAAACATACTCGTTCATTTTTAAATGCAAGAGATCAACTTGCTATTTGAACTATATGTTAAAATCAAGTTAAATTTTTTTTATTTCCAATCAATTATCACTAGTCATATCAATCATAGAAAAAAACAAAAAAACAAACAAGAACTATAAGCATATTGTCTTGAAGAGTAAATAAGAAGTTAATTACCTGTATTGTTCAGTGTGAGCAAGCTTTCGAGCACCAAAAATATCAGATTCTCTAGTGTTAACCTCATAAAGATCACCCCCACGTCCCACTTCAACTCCTTTGTAATGATTCCTCGAAGAAGCCACAACAACTTGAAAAAATCTAGTAAAAACACTTCCTGTCGGCTTCTGGTATCGATACTTAGGAAAACCAGAAGCCAATATAAGAATTGAACAAAACATTGCCACTGTCGGAATTGCAAATCCCCAAGTCCATCCAAACTCTACTTGTATGTATACCAAAAGAGTTATGCCCAAAAGGGCTCCCATGTTAATGGCAAAGAAAAACCAGTTGAAAAATGAATATTTCTTTACGACTTCCTTTTCGTCGGACATGTCAAACTGGTCTGCGCCGAAAGAGGAGACGCACGGCTTGATTCCGCCCGTGCCGAGGGCTATAAGAGCCAGTGAACAGTAGAGGACAGCTGTTTGGGAAGTGGATGCTGGAATGCATGGTTTCTTAGTGCATTTTGGGGGGTGCAAGCTGTCTATGGATGCTGAAAGTGTCAACAATACCATTCCCTGATACAATGGAAGCAGCCAACACAAAAAGATTAGCCTTTAGACACGTGTCACCTTTATTTATCTAAATTTAGTCTTCAATAAGCTCTTTACATATAGATCGATTTCAATTTTTTGAGAAACATGTGTAACATTGTTATGTAATGAGTGGCGACAAGACTTGATCCTATGATCTTTACTTGTTTGAAAACTAAGGTAAGTTTTCAAATGTTCTCAAGAAATTTGATATTAGCACCTTCAAGAAACAAGGTTCAAGTCTTCAAGAGTCCCACTGCCACATATGCAATTTTATCCCCCAAAGCCAAATTAATTGGCATTTGAAATTGGTTTTCCCACCAAAATAAATGAAAAAAAAAAAAAAATGCTGATTCTTACCACTGAATATACGCAAGAGAAAATAATGATGGTTCGGAATCGGCCCAAGTAAGCATCAGCAAGAAAAGCTCCCAGTAATGTAAGAACATAGGCTGCTCCAATCCAATCTGTGACATGAGTGGCTGCATTTGGAAGAGTTTGATGCATTTCACGTACGAGGTAAGCCACCATGTTCACAGCTATTGCAAAGAATGCTAATCTCTCAGCCACCTCATTCACTGCAAAACAAAACAATTGTAAATTTTCTTCACATAGTAAATCACCTTCAAATGTGCTGGCTGCCCAGTCATAGGCAGCCAGGATTGGCAAAACCTGGACGAGCTAAGCCCCGGGTTTAGGGGCTATAGTCTGCCCGGGGCTGTATTCAAAAAAATGACAAAGAAGCTAAGCAAAAATAGTACTGAAGGCAACGCCAATACCACATAATTTTAGGCACGCTGTGCCTAGGCTTGACGTGCCTAAAAAAGGGGTCATGCCGAGGTCCATCACGCCTAAAAAAGAGGTTGTACCTGGCCGAGATGTTATGTTGACACCTCTAACATGATTCATGTAGATTAATGTAGAGCAACCACAAATTTTGATACAAAATGTTATTAGTGATGAAATGGTAAATAACCTATGATGAAAGGGGAGGCTTTCCAGCCTCCTGTTGTCTGTTTATCTGCAATCCTTCCTTTATAATCAACACATCCATTGGAAACTAATGTTTGCACTCTACTTTCTTCCTGCAAAATATTATACTCAAGAAATGTTAATCAATAATTAAGAACCCTAATGAAACACTGTCCATATATGGCTGCAAAAAGAAAGAAAGAAAAATTAGTGATTTACATTGTGATTTTGCATGTTTGATTCCACTATTGCATCCATGATGGCTCCCTGAAATGTATTTCCATGAAACAGTAAGTCTACTATCTATATATAAAGGAACATATATAGTGCTCTCCAGTAATAAGAACAGCTTGAAATGGAGATAAGAATATTATAATCACATTGAATAATATATATATATAGTGGACCGTTCCTTCTACTAATGTATTTGACAAATAATCACGACCTTTAAATTCAACCAATCTAACAATTTACATGTATTAGTACTTTTAAAATCCTAATATTCTCATCCAAATTTTTTTTTCAATACATGTAGATTGTTAAATTTGTTGAAATTAAAGACCGTGATTATTTGTCAAATTTCTTTGTCAAATTTTTATATATATTGTTGAATTTGTGGAGTCTAATTATAGAAGATCGACTTAATAATATAAGGGTGTATTGGGTAAGTTCGCACATGTATTATATATGTCATGATATTTCCTCTTTACGTAAAGTATATTAGATCGTTTTTTGAGGGTAGAGAGAAGAGACGTGAATCAAAAATGTAATTATGTTTTTCTTCATTGGAGTGAAACTCTATAGCGTCAAATGGAAAGTATAGCTTTTAAAGTGAACTACTCTAAATTATGTATTTTTTTTTACTTACTTACAATGTTTTATTTTGTATTATTATTGTTTTTGATAGTACGAAACAACTATCAATCCATAATATATATAAAATTTATGAATCTTGATTTTATATAACTTTGACCAGTTCATAGTTTATTTCAGGCGGCAATAGTAACTTGTTTTATTATCATCAAAATTTGTAAATAATGTAAAGTGTCCAACAAATAATGTCCAAGATTCCTACAAAAAAGTTTTGTTATTAACGTTGCTGGATTATTTATGAGCATGTTCGGTAGACATTTTTATCTCCAAAATCCATTTTTGAGCATGAATTTTTGACTGTTCAAAAGAATTTGAAATAAAATGACTAAATTGTCCTTTTAACTTTCAAATGATATTTAATTGATTGAGGGCAATTTTGTCAAATTGCAATGTCAGTCAAAAAGTGTATAAAAGAAATTCAGTCATAGTCCACCAAATTATATGCAAAATGAATTTTGGATATGAAAAAAAGGACAGCCGAACAAGCAATATATTTCTAAATAGAACATGTAATTAATTAATGTGATAAAGTATGTAAGAAACATTCAAACTGCCGACCCAATATTTATATTTGTCAATCTCATATGAAGACAAATGGTAGAATCTTAAGTTTGCCTGTTAAACTGTAATAGAAATTGATCAAATAGATAAGATATAGTTTTTTTCCCCCATAAAACCACTCTGGCATATTTTTATTACTAATAAAAATAAAACATAATACAATAAAATATAAAATGGCTTACCCCTTCTGGAGATGGGAGTACAATGAATGTTAACCAAACTTCACTTCATGTGCTTTGTTCTCAGTGTTCTAAAAACGTAAAAAATGGTTAGGCGTGAAAGTCGAGCTTCAGGTTTTTCGGACCTAGACAAAGCCCAGGCGAGAGAGAAGTATTTGCGAGGCGAGAGTGATGCTTGAGGCGTGGTTAAGCGTCTAGTTTCTTTTTAGAACAATGTTTATTCTTCATCATCATTCGTCGAGTGAAGTGTTTCTCTGTCTTGTGGTCACTCTCAAAATTGCTAGCTGAAGGAGAAGGTGTAAATTTTTGGCCAAACCGCAAATTCGGGAAATCCATAGATATCTCAAAGTTTTTATGAATGTAGCCAAACACGCCCCCTACATATTCTCTTGACCTCTGTAGTAAGATATAGTTCTTTATTAGGTATTCAATCAACTATATTCATCTACACACCTGAAAATTCAGGGGTGAACAATTAGATAAATCAGACACTAGCTCGATTAACCAAGTCGATGGGAGTCAGGCTAAGAATAATGAGATTCAGCTCTTGACACTACATGAAAATTGGGATTTTGCCACGGTACAAAACTGTGGCCAAAAGCATGAAAACTGTGGCAAAAATTATTTGCCACGGTTTTGCTACAGCAAACAATCCCTCATAACTGTAGGCGCTTCAAATAATATTACCACGGTCCGAGAACCGTCACAAAAACTATTGCCACGACTTCGCCACGATTTTGTACCCGACACAAACAATTCGTCCTACATACTAACGGTAATAATCCTGCAAGTTTGGTCAAAGGCAAGAAATTTCTTGGTCAAAAATCTCAAGCTAAATTTCAAAAAAAAAAAAAAGGGGGAGGATCTCAAGCGGTGGATTTGCTTATTTAAAAACCAATTCCATTTTCCTTTTCTTTCACTTATCACTTTGGACAAAAGAAACAGCAGAATCCATTTCCTCTCATTTTCTTTCATTTTCTGCTTCCTTTATTCACGTACCAGAACGAGAGATATTTCAGCCAAACTAATTCCTTTTTCTTCACCAAAAATTATTTGATTTATTAGACGTTTGGAATTAGAGAGCTATGTTTTAATCTACGTTGCGAGGAAGTGATTCAAATATCGGAACGGTGTATCAGCCGAGTTAATCTTCAGTAGATAACTCTGTGAGTGGAAAAATATATTTTAGAAAATTTAGATTTCAATTATAAGATATTATATCATTAAATGTTAAATTACGTGATTTCTTATAATTGTTTATTGAATTATGTTGTGTTGTAAATTCGGAAGATCGTGAAATTGCCTATTATGAAATTAAATGTGAATTGAGATGATGTTTAAATCCATAAAAAGTACCCGATGAATTTATTGATTATTCTAGTATACTGAGGGGTCTTGGCCGTGTATTGGTAATACACTGAGGGGTCTTGGCCGTGTATTCATACACTGAGGAGTCTTGACCGTGTATCATATACACTGAGGGGTCTTGGCCGTATACTAGAAAGCTTAGTCATTTGAGGCAGTTTGTTCACGCGTGCTGAGACTATATAAAATGAGTACATTTTGATGAGATTTTTCATTATACTGTGATATGAGGATATGATGAAGTGATGTTATATATTTTAATTGATGAATATTCTACATTTATGAGTTGATATTACTTGTTGAAGTTATTGTGAATTGTTAAGTGACGTGGGCTCATTTTTGACAGTATCTATAAATGAAAAGAGTATAATTATTTTCGAAAATCTCCACTCACTGAGCCTATCAACTCATTTATTTTCCAACAATGATTTTCTTATCAGGTAGCGGTTGAGTTTCTGGACTGCTTTTGGATATAAAGCTGTCGAGTTCAAAGTCGGAGCCACACGACAGAGTTATTTAGTATGACTCATTTCATAGAGCATGTAGTCATTGTTTTGGGACGCATGTTCATTTTTGGATATCATTTTGCATCACATGTAAATAGTTAGGTGGGCTCATTATGTATTTTGTATCCGTATGTACAGTCTATGTTAATTCAATAGTAAAAGTATTATATTTCGACTAGTCTCTACCGCGTTGTTTTATTGTGAGTATTAAAAGGGCAAATGGTCCCATTTATTTGTGAATATAGTTTGTTGGGATATGTGATAATTTATTTCAGGTTGGTTAGTCCAAATTACAGGGGAGATAATGCCGAAATTTTCATAAAAATAAGTAATCATGAGTAGTAATTCTAGTAGCCTTGGTGGTGGGTCCAACCTTTAGTTGGTATTCACCATCGGCGCACGTCATGTCTCGGGTATATGAGATATTGCTCGGGACGGGTCGTGTCACTAACATATTTAACACGATTGTCAAACTGTCATAGATAATACATTTGCCACAATATTTTTACTGTCACAAACACTATTGATCACAGTTTTTAATTGTTTAAATCTGTTGCGAATAATGCATCTCAAATACAAACTTATACCAGAAATTAATTCACTTATATTACAAATCTATTATAGCTTATACCACAAATGAATATATAGAATTACAAAAATGAATTTTCAAAGTTCGTGGTACACACCAAAACTCCTTCACCCCAACAGAACTTAACTATTAGGAAGTAAGATCAACAAAAAATCCAGCTTTCACAATCACAATGGCACATTAAAATTACAGGAATTTAATGCAAAAATAAATTCAAAATGTATACAAAGAACAACCTTGTGCTTTTCACTAACATAGAGATTACACCATCTAATTGATCCCTACTTCCACTTCCATAGCGTCCACAACATTTGCAGTCACAGATAAAGTTGATATTGTCTATATATTAAAGAAATTTATTCTCATTACTCTCTATTGGTAGCTTTTATCATTTAGCACACCATCTTTCAAAAATTCTCAAAATGAATATGATAAAGCACCAATACAAAAGTATCTCGCATGAGTGTAAATAATTCGACAATGAATAATTAAGTAAATTTATATACCCAACATTAACCCAATTAGAAACATTAGAAATGAAACTTAACATCACAAACCTCATCTTCATGTTCGGAGAAAAGCCGAACTTAGTTCACACAGCTGCATTTGTATGTGAACTAGATGTCTCCATAACCTAGATATATACATACATGTATCTATTAGATATGCAATTAAAACAATTAAACAAAATGCTAATAAACATATAGAATTTATATCCGTTCGTGAAACCATATCTTACTTGGGATCAAGTATGGGTTAAGTTAGATCGCACAAGTTCAATCTTAGAGCGTAGACTATCTAACTGATCATCATAAGTCTTCATTCTTTGCTCATTCTCTTTGCTTTGGTTATTGTGATCTTCTTCCAATTTTTCTTCATAATGTGCCTCCATTTCACTACGAGCATCTTGTTTGCTCTTAAGTTGTGACGGTGTGGGACCTAACCCCATTGTTCGTACACAACCATGTCCATGTCCCTTCGATCCTATCACACTTTCAAAAATACGATATCTTACTTCTTCTAATTCTTGCTCATCCAAAGGAACATCAGCTAATGCCTTGTTGAATTCTTCCTATAATATTTAAATATACTTAAAGTCAACCATGATACAAATCTAAAATGTAATATCATTTATATACAAAAAATATAGATTATACAATGATTGCAGCAGTTGCATCATCCTTTGAATTACTAGTTGAATCTGTTCGCATCTCGATCCACACACTCACATTATCTGTACACTTACTTGCAGCTGCCATCTGTAAAGACTACAATATTTTAACATTCTTTCTATGATATAATTTATACTAATATAATTTTTAATACCTCTCGACGTATATTAGCGCATGAATTTCTCTCTGTGCGGTGAATAGGCCCTACTAATCGACGATTTTGCTTGTTCTTTTCAGCAGCTTCCTAGGGGCAAGAAATTTAAATAAACTGAATAAACTAATATATATATATATACACACACACACACACACACACACACACACACACACACACACACACACACAAATAGCAAGCAAAGTAGCTACTATAACAAGAAAGGATAATATGAACATCTATTATAACTACATACCTTTACTTTCTCCGTGCTCCAGTACTCAACTAGTACTTTTCCTTGGTCTGCTTCAACCTCCTTAGGAACCATGTCTAAACATTTCTCTTTTGTTTTTCCACTAAAGTATGTACTGTTTACTCTGTTCTTCCAATTTTGCCATTTCTCGGCAACTGATTTCAAACAATTATTCTTATAGCATGGCGGTGCATTTGTATTGTCCTAACATTATTTAAAATATTAGGCATTTGAATAGTATCTTAAAATATTTCAATACAGATAAAATGAAAAAAATTAAGTACCTTCTGTCCAAATGTAATCCACTAAATCTTCGTGCACTTGAGATAATGTCACATAAGTCAATGGCTATCTAATTCCATTTCGTGCTAATTTAGCCAAATATGACATAAATCGGCTTCTGTTTGGACCTACTGGTTGCATCAAATCATTCTATTCTAGCTCTAACTTCTTTCTTGGCTCTATTCGAGGACCTTTTGCAGGACCTCGACCTCTTCTTTTATTAACATTGTTGCCTATAGTACGGTTCTACAAACAATTACATAACTTACATGCATTTCAAAATTAATTACTGCAACTTGTTTGAATTTTGAAGCATAAAATTACCTGTTGAAGTATCATGAGTTTGAGAAATTGTTTCAGCTTCATTATCATGTTGGCTAGTAGAGGCATTGTGCATACTCTCTAGCATGGTTTGTCCGCGATTCTTTCTTTTTTGCCATTTTCTTTAGCGACCTTGGTGTTTTAACAATTATAGATAACATTTACATGTTTTGTATCGAGGAAGAATAAATAAATATCAATAACAAATCACGGTTGAAGCATTAGTTTTGTTATGTATTTGCTATACTATAAAAGTAAATCTTAATGACATAAACATCAAGACAAAGGCTGCTAATTTGAATAGAATTACAGCTAAAGAAAGTTAGAAAAATATCAAAGGGAAACAACTTGAGATTGGAAACAAGAAATAGGAAAAGTTCCATTCAAAATTTGAATTTAATATGTTCTTTTCCAAAGGCTAGATTTCATGCTGTCAAAAAAATATCAAACTAACCTATTTTTCAAAATTGATGATCTTACAATTGATCACATGAGAACAAACAGCAATTTCAAATTTGAATTCAATACAGTGGTGTTGTACTGTGTTTGGGTTTCTTCTCATATGCTTCCGTTGTTGGTTGTGGGCTGATCAATTAGAGTGAGAGAGCTTGCTGAAATGAAAAGATCCCATCAGCATTGTATTGGTTAGCCAAGATGGTTGCACAGGACTTTACAGTCGACTTAAATAAACCTCTTGTCTTCCAGGTGTTGGGTTTAAAATTATTAGATCCAATTATTTTTTAATTAAATGAGTCCAGCCCATGAGAATTAAATAGTTTTAGTTTTAAGTGAAATTCTAATTTAAATCTGAGGACCAATGCTGCAATTCTTTGTTCAAGGAATTCTAATTGAATTAGAATTGATTGTTTCCTGGATTGTTAACATAGATTGAATATATACCCACAGAACACACGTAGAGAGAGTGAACGTGCAAAGGAAAAAATCAAAAAATATACCAGCAACAGTGAGAAACAAAAGGCGTGCGAAGAGATTAAAAAGGAGAAGAAAAAGGGATTGTTTGGCAAGGAAAAATTTGGGCACAAATTTTGGATTTTCTTCTTCATCTCTTGTATTCCACCATTCATTATTTGGTGAGATCTTTCTCTCTTTTATTGGCTTTATATTTTTGGGGTTTCATCTATTGTGTTAGATGATGGTTATTGTAGTTAGCCAATAAAGTATTGTTGATTTGGTGTGTTGGATTACCTCTTGATTTAGGGCATAAATTTGGAGAAGAAATATTGTAATATTTATTTTATTTGGTTGATAGTGGATTATTGTCGGTTTGCCCCGTCGATTTTTCCTTTATCTTAAAGGATTTTACGACGTTAAATAATAATCTTGGTGTTGTTTAGCTTTATTTATTATTTTGATATTTATATTGCTTGGGTTGAGTTGATAACATTCATTTTAATTGCATGGTAAAAAGGGAAAAATATTTAGATACATTTGTACATCATTTAGTATTTTCTCTAACAGTGGTATTAGAGACCAGGTTAGGTTGGGTTGTGTAGATTAAAATGGAGGAACTGGTTGGTAGTGCTATGATTAGATTGACCAATTATAATTGGGTAACTTAGAAGCCTAGAATGGAGGATATCCTTTATTGTAAGGATTTGCATGAACCTATTGAGGGTGATGAGGCTAAACCAGTTGACATGACAGAAAAGCAATGGTATACTCAGAATAGAAAAGCTATTGGGACTATCAAACAATGGGTAGATAATAGTGTATTTCATCATGTGGCACAGGAGACTAATGCTAATATATTGTAGTCAAAATTGGAGTCTATGTTTGAGAAGAAAATTGTATCTAAGATTTAAGAAGTCCTTTTTAATTAGAGACTTGGTCAATATGAAATATAAAGAAGGCATGAGTGTGACAGAGCATCTGAACAATTTTCAGAATATCATAAATCAGTTAGATACTATAGATATGATTCTTGAAGAGGATTTGCAGGCTTTGTTGATTTTGAGTTCTTTGCCAGATAATTGGGAGACATTTGTTGTGACTATCAGTAACTCTGCTTCTAATGGTTGACTATGGACTCTGTAAAAGACAGTATGCAGAATGAGGAAACAAGAAGAAAATCTGTAGGTATACGTACATGTTCAGATCATGCACATACTCTTGTTACAGAAGATAGATGAATGAACAAGAATAGATGGCAAAGAGGTTATAGCAAGTCAAGAGGCAGATCAAAATCAAAAGACAAAAAGGTTGTTTGTTACCGTTGTGGCAAAGAGGGTCATATTAAAAAAAATTGTCGAGTTTGGTTGAGAGAGCAAAAGAAAAGTAGCAATCAGAAGAAAGATGATGACAAGAACACTACAGCTGTTGTATCTGATGGTGATGATTTACTCTCTTGTGGAGAGCAGGAGTGTCTACACATAGGTGATCCTAGTAATGAATGGATTGTTGATAGTGGTGTTTCTTACCATGTTTCTTCAAACATAAATTTGTTTGCTAATTACACAGTAGGTAATTTTGGTATCATGAAGATGGGAAATACTAGTCAATCTAAGATTGTAGGGATTGGCAACATTCACTTGCAAACAGATGTCGGCTGCACCTTGATGTTGAAAGATGTGAGGCACATTCTTGATATGCGCCTTAATCTAATTTCAGTTAATGCTCTTGATCGGCAGGGTTATCACAACAGCTTCGATGGTTTGAAATGGAAATTGTCAAAAGGCTCTTTAGTTATTGCTAGAGGAAAAGCTTGTTGCATGCTATACAAGACTTATGGAAAAGCTTGTAAAAATAGGTTGAATGCAGTTGAAGATTCTTCTCCCGAGCTCTGGCACAAGAGACTCGGCCACATGAGTGAAAAGGGGTTGCAGGTTCTAGCTAAGAAGACAGTCATTCCCGTAGCCAATGGTATGTCTCTAAACCGGTGTGATAATTGTTTATATGGTAAACAACATAGAATTTCTTTTAGTGGCTCTTTTAGAAGAAAAGAAGATATTTTAGAACTAGCACATTCTGATGTGTGCTCTCCTGGTGATGTAGCTTCTTTGGGTGGAAACAAATATTTTGTTACCTTTGTTGACGATGCTTCTAGAAAACTATGGGTATATCTTCTTAAATCTAAGGACCAAGTGTTTCAGTGTTTTCAGCAGTTTCATACTATGGTAGAAAGAGAAACATAGAAGCCTTTGAAAGGCCTCAGAATGGATAATGGTGGAGAATATACTTCACATGAGTTCAGGGAGTATTGTTTAAAATTTGGGATTCGACATGAGTTCACAGAATCTAGTACTCCTCAACATAATGGTGTGGCACAAAGAATTAACTATACCATTCTTGATAGAGTCAGGTGCATGTTGAAGACAGCCAAGCTACCTATTTTTTTTGGAGGTGAAGTAGTTCAGACTGCTTGTTACTTGATCAATAGATCTCCTTCTGTTCCTTTAGATTTTGATATTCCAGAAAGAGTGTGGAGTGGTAAAGATATATCATACTCTCGTTTGAAGGTGTTTGGGTGCAAGGCATTTGTGCACGTGCCTAAGGAACATAGGTCAAAGCTTGATGATAGAGGTACTCCTTGTATTTTTCTTGGATATGGTGATGAACAGTTTGGCTACAAATTGTGGGATCCAGAGAAAAAGAAGACCTTGAGAAGTAGAGATGTGATTTTTCATGAAGACCAGATGATTGATGACTTTAATAATGTTGAGCAGCCTAAGAGAGTGACTGCAGTTGTTCCTGATCTTATGTCTCCAACACCACAGCCTATTGTTGGAGATAATATGGTTCATATTGATAATGATGTTGATGTCCTGTTGATGAGATTGCTGATCAGGGGGAGCATATTTTAAATGAAGAATCACATGTTAGGAGGTCTACTAGAGAGCACATACCATCTTCTAGGTATCCTACTTCTAACTATATTTTGCTTACCACTGATGGAGAGCCAGAAAGTCTTTCAGAGGCACAGATTTACAGTGATAAAGTCCATTGAATGAAAGCAATGACAGAAGAGATGAATTCTTTGAAAAAGAATGATACATATGAGTTAGTGAATCTTCCTAAGGGTAGAAAAGCATTGAGGAACAAATGGGTATACAAAATCAAATGAGACTGCAATGGTGATATGATAAAGTACAAGGTTCGATTGGTTGTTAAAGGCTTTGGGCAGAAATATGGTATTGATTTTGATGAGATCTTTTCTCCTGTTGTGAAAATGACATCTATCAGAGTTGTTTTGGATTTAGTAGCTAGTCAAGATTTGGAAATGAAATAACTTGATGTGAAGACTGCCTTCCTTCATGGTGACTTTGAAGAAGAGATTTATATGTTGCAACCGGAAGGTTTTGAATAAAAAGAGAAAGAACACCTTGTGTGCAAATTGAAGAAGAGTTTGTACAGGCTCAAGCAAGCACCAAGACAATGGTACAAAAAGTTTGATGCTTTTATGGCGAGTCAGGAGTATACGAGGACGACTTTAGATTCTTGTGTTTACATCAGATCTTTTCTAGGTGACAAGTTCATTATTTTACTGATTTATGTCGATGACATGGTTATAGTTGGCCAGGATGCAGGGTTAATTAAGAAATTGAAAGAAGCCTTGCATAAGTCATTTGATATGAAGGATTTGGAGATGGCTAAACAAATCTTGGGCATGGAGATAGTTCGGGACAGAAAGTCTAAGAGGTTGTGGCTATCACAAGAAAAATATATTGAGCGGGTACTTGAAAGGTTCAGTATGAAAGGAGCTAAGTCAGTTAGCTCACCTCTTGGTGGTTATCTCAAACTCACCAAAAGATCATGTCCTTCGACAATGAAGAAAAGAAGAAAATGGAAGTGGTTCCCTACTCTTCAGCAGTTGGTAGTTTGATGTATGCCATGGTATGCACTCGACCAGATATTGCACATGCAGTTGGTGTGGTAAGCAGATTTTTGTCTAATCCTGGCAAAGATCATTGGGAAGCAGTAAAATGGATCATGCGGTATCTTAGAGGAACATCTACTTTGTGTTTGGGTTTCGGGAGAGCTCAGCCAGTTTTGACAGGATATACAGATGCAGATATGGCCGGAGAT
This sequence comes from Forsythia viridissima, assembly GCA_030279155.1. Classification (NCBI taxonomy): domain Eukaryota; kingdom Viridiplantae; phylum Streptophyta; class Magnoliopsida; order Lamiales; family Oleaceae; genus Forsythia; species Forsythia viridissima. Next base: position 33,233,557 of record CM059045.1, read on the forward strand.
CTTGATAGCAGAAAATCTACATCTGGGTACTTGTTTACTTTTGCAGGAGAGATGTTTGTTGGCAGTCAAAACTACAAAAATGTGTAGCTTTATCAACTACCGAGGTTGAGTACATAGCAGTGATTGAAGCAGGAAAAGAGATGATATAGATGAAAAGATTTTTTGAAGAGCTCAATGTGAAGCAAATTGAGTACATAATTTATTGTCATAGTCAGAGCACTCTTGAGTTGAGCCAGAATTCCACATATCATTCTCGCACCAAACACATTGATGTGAGGTATAATTGGATCCATGGAGCACTTGAAGAAAAATATTTACAGTTGGAAAAGATTCACACGGATGAAAATATTGCCGATATGTTGACCAAGGTTGTTACCAAGTAGAAGCTTATGTTTTATACTGAGCAGGCCGGGATGAACTCCAAGTGATTGACTGGAGTTTTATGGTGTGCCTCTCTCATGGACTGGAGGGGGAGATTGTTGGGTTTAAAATTATTAGATCCAATTGTTTTTTAATTAAATGGGTCCAGCCCATGAGAATTAAATAGTTTTAGATTTAAGTGAAATTCTAATTTAAATCTAAGGACCAATGCTACAATTCTTTGGTCAAAGAATTCTAATTGAATTAGAATTGATTGTTTCCTGGATTGTTAACATGGATTGAATATATACCCACAGAACACATACAGAGAGGGTGAACGTGTAGAGGAAAAAAATCAGAAAATATACTAGCAACAGTGAGAAACAAAAGGCACACGAAGAGATTAAAAAGGAGAAGAAAAAGGGATTGTTTGGCAACGAAAAATTTGGGCACAAATTTTGGGTTTTCTTCTTCATCTCTTGTATTCAACCATTCATTATTTGGTGAAATCTTTCTCTCTTTTATTGGCTTTATATTTTTGGGGTTCCATCTATTGTGTTAGATGATAGTTATTGTAGTTAGCTAATAAAGTATTGTTGATTTGGTGTGTTGGATTACCTCTTGATTTAGGGCATAAATTTGGAGAAGAAATATTGTAATATTTATTTGGTTAATAGTGGATTACTGTCGGTTTGCCCCCGTCGATTTTTCCTTTATCTTAAAGAGTTTGACGACGTTAAATAATAATCTTGGTGTTGTTTAGCTTTATTTATTATTCTGATATTTATATTGCTTGGGTTGAGTTGATAACATTCATTTTAATTGCACGGTAAAAAGGGAAAAATATTTATATATATTTGTACATCATCTAGTATTTTCTCTAACACCAGGTTGGCCATCTTGGTGAAGCTTATCATGTATCAAGTATTTCATACTTAGTTACATAATCTAGTTTTGATTAAAAAAAACAATTGATCACATGAAAAGCCACAATAAGAACATTATGAACAGTGAGTTTATAAACTTCAAACTATAATTTATAAAATTCAAAATAAAACAAGTAAATTTCTAAATCTCAATGTCAATGTAAATAACTTTATTTCATCCTTAACAACATACAAAACTATATTTATTGCTCCTAAACCCTACAGGTCAATGTCAACATCTAGAGGAAATTGTGGATCAACAAATATGCCATCTATCCCTTGTCTCACCCAAATAATGTCTTCGTCTAATCTTTGTTCCCCACAAGGCTCAGCTTCGTAGCCAATCTAATTGTATAGGATCAGCAACATAGTAAACCTGCATTGCTTGTGATGCCAAAATGAAAGGCTCGTCACTTTCCAAACTACCTTGATATATACAATGGTTGAAATTAACCAATGTAAAGGCATATGCATCTTGTTTAAGTCCCTTTTGATTGTCAATCCAATCACACACAAACAACACAAATTTTATTCTACTGGTGTAGCGTATTTCTATGATACCAGTTACCACTCCATAATATATAACATCACCCGCAATAGGATTTTTATCCTTCGCACTAGTGTAATTCATGGTTTCAGCTTTAACGACAACTCCACTATTTTGAGTACATCTAGAACTCTCGTAAGTCTTAGTGCAAAATTGAAAACCGTTAACAAGAGATGCATTAAATCCATGCATATCAAAATCAGGTCCAGCAGCTAATGCTTTGACTTCATCAGAGAATTTTTTGTTGCAAATCCGTCGTTTCTCCTCAACCTAAAAATTATTCTATCCAAACTAAAAAAGTTAAAGAATTTGCAATATATGTGTAATAACAAATTTTTAATGATGTTTTACTTACATAGTTCTGAAACCAAATGTGAAATGTTTCATTATGAATACGTTGGATTTCACGATCACTTATTCTTCGTCTAGATGATATCTCTGCACGATGCATGTATTTGAAATTGACGTATTTGTCAATTATGGTACAACTTGTGAAACGAATAAATGGACATCAGGAGAGCTACTTACTTAGCAAAAGGCCAAACATCATTGTTGTTCATTAGCACATAACGATGGGCTTGTACTCGTGACACTCTATAAAGTTTTACGTGAAATCATTTTCCCAAAGCACGACCAGAATCATCGCACCACCAAGCCTATTTGGACAATTACACGTAGTCTCCACGTCATCAAGATATCTAGTACAAAAATTCATGCACTCTTCCATTAAGTATCCTTTTACAATGGAGCCTTCTGGATAAGTTCGATTGCGTACATATTGTTTTAGTGTACACAAATACCTAAGTACACACAATTTGAAGTACATTAACTTCAAATACTATTCATTACTATTTTTAAAATGAAAAAAAAAATCAACAAACCTCTCAATTGGATATATGGATTGAAATTGCACAACTCCACCCAATAATACATCTTCAACTAAATGTATAGGTAAATGTTCCATTATATCAAAAAATGCTGGAGGAAATATCTTTTCAAGATAGCAAAGTGTGAAAGCTATTCTATCCTGAATATTTTGTATATCTGCTTCACGGTTCACTTTGGAGTACAATTTCCTAAAGAAATTACTCAGTTCAATCAAAGCTTCTACTACACTTTTAGGCGACGATCTACGTATAGCCAATGGGAGAAGTTGTTGCATTAAAATATGACTGTCGTGGCTTTTGAGACCCCATATGATTTTTTTCTCCAAATTGACGTATTTGATATGTTGGATGCGTACCCATCAGGAACTTTGATATCCTTCAATAACTTACAGAATGCATGTTTTTCATCTTTACTCATAGTAAATGGTGCAAGTGAGTAGTACAACTTACCGTTAGCCTTTGAAGTAGGGTGCAGTGACTTTCGTATTCCCATCTCCTTTAAGTCATATCGTGCATTTAAGCTATCCTTTGACTTTCCACTAACATCTAACAATGTAAAAATGATATTATCGCAAACATTTTTTTATATATCCATTACGTCAAGATTATGTCGAATCAAGTTATGTTCCCAATATGGTAACTCGAAGAAAATACTTTTTTTTTTCCAATTACCACAAAAAGATTCATAACCCCTTGTCCTTTTCTTTAAGTCATCCTTTTTATAATCAGTCAAAACTTCACTCACTTTAAGCAACACGTGAGTGCCAGATAATCACTTAGGTGCACGACCAAATTCTTGTTTTCCATCAAAAGATGCTTTATCCTTGCAAAACTTGTGTGTTGAATGCAAGAATCGCCTATGACCCAAAGAACATGTTTTGCGTCCATTGTTCAGCCTAAGATATTTTCACAATAGGGGCATGCAATAAAACACTTTGTACTATATCCTGACAAGTTAGCATAAGCTAGCATAAGCTAGAAAATCATTAATAGTCCATAACAAAGCCGCATGTAACTTGAACATTTGATTGGTTTATGCATAAAATGTTATTACACCTTCATTCCATAATTCCAATAGCTCATCTATAAGTGGTTGCAAGTAAACATCAATTTTATTGCGTGGTCCATTCGGTCCATCAATAAGGACAAACAAGATAAAAAATGGTTGCTTCATGCACAACCATGGAGGTAAATTATATGGTATGAGGATAACGGGCCATGTGCTATGAGATACACACATTGTTCTAAAAGGATTAAATCCATCTGCTGCTAACCCAAGTCGGACATTTCGACAATCACTTCCAAAATCTCCATTTATCTCATCAAATGTTTTCCAATCTTGGGAGTCTGCTGGATGCCTCAATACACCATCTTTACATCTCTCTTCTTCATGCCATCTCATATATGAAGCAGTCTTAGACGACATAAATAACTTTTGTAATCTTGGCTTCAAAGGAAAATACCTCACTCGTTTTGCAACAATATTTTTACCATCAGACGTGTATCTAGGTGCACTACAAATCTCACACTTATCTAATTCTTTGTCCTTGCCACGATACAACATACAATTATTAGGATAGGCATCCCACGTTTCATACTTGAATCCCAATTCATCCATAATTTTTTGGGCTTCATAATATGAGCTCGGTATCTTATCGTACTGCGAAAATATCTCTTTTAATAACTTAAGCAACATAGTAAATGACTTGTTCATCCAACTCGATGGCACCTTTAGGTGCAAGAGGCAAACAATGAAAGATACTTGGTGAAATTTTTACACATGGGATACAATTCACTTTCAACATTCTCTAAAAGTTTTAGAATTTTTTTTGTCATCTCGTCAGGACCATCTATATGTTGATTGTTCTTAGAACTATTATTTGTATGAGTAATACCGAATGCTACGTGCACCATATCAACCATATTCTCTCCTGTCAAATTGTATACTATCTTCGACTACTGTACTTTCACGTCTCGGGACATAATTTTCACCATGATAGACCCAATTTGTGTATCCTGCCGTAAACCCACAAATTATCAAGTGTGACATAACCTCATGCCACGTTGCAAAATACCGGTTGTCACAATCCTTACATGGACAATAGATTCTTGAGTTCTTAAATCTATGTCTATATGAAAAATTCAAAAACTCTTCAACTTTATCTCTATATTTTTTTGAAATTCTATCTTTCGAATTGACCCAACTTCTATCCATATCTAAAAAAATAAAATTCAAATATAAGTATTTATATATTGCTGAAGAGAATTTGAATATATGAAACAATTATTCATAAAGATCAATAAATCAGTAAAAATATAAATTGATTGATATAGTCAAAACACTAATTGAAACACTATTAGTTTATCATTTCCTGATATTTTACTGTGAAGATCACTAACTATGGTGCAACTTTTCTATCTGTTATAGTTCATGATAAGAATGGTAAATTGGATTATATTGTTCTTGGTTTTGAATCTGTTGATGGGTACAAGAATCATTCTGTCTACTTTGGAGCCTTAGTTGGACGTGTTGCTAATATAATTGTTGGGGCTCAATTCACTTTGAATGGGAAAAAAATACTAACTTGCTGCTAATGATCATGGAAATACTCTTCATGGTGGAAGCAAAGGTTTCGGTGATGTTATATGGACAGAAACAAGTTATGTAAAAGATAGTCACATAACACTAAATTATGACAACCATGATGGTGAACAAGGATTTCCTAGTGAGATTTCAGTATTTGTCACCTACATGTTAATTGGAAGAAACAAGTTGTCATTAAACATGCAAGCCAAGCCTGTTAACAAGGCCACACCAATCAATCTAGCATCACATACTTTCATATAAAATCTAGCTTTTGTCATCACACATTACTTCAGTTAATGACAAACTCATTCCTACTGGTGAAATTTTTGATGTCAAAGGAACGACGTTTGATTTCCTCGAGTCAAGGGAAATTGGGAGCAAGTTCAATGAGATTCCTGATGGATATGATATCAACTATGTTATTGATCAGACAAGGAAAGGGAAGCATATATCAAAGACAGCCATGGTTTAAGAAAGCAAATATGGGAGGAAATTGGAGCTGTGGACTAATAAACCTGGAGTGCAATTTTATACAAGTAATATGTTGAATTATACATTAGGCAAATGTGGATTTATATACAAAAGATATGCCGGATTGTGCTTGGAGACACAGAGTTTTCCTGATTCAGTTGATTATCCCAATTTTCCTTCATAGATTGTGAATCTATGAGAGGTTTATAGGCATATTATGGTTTATAAGTTCACTACAAATTAGAGGTAACAAAGTTCAGAGGCAATTTCAGTATTTTAAAGTGTTTTTTTTTGTTGTGAAGTACAATGTAAGGTATTATATTATTGTTATTTTCAATAAAGAGTTCTCTATTTTGAACTTTTCTCATATAAAAAAAAAACTTCGGTGATGGTTTTCAAGGAGGTAAACTAGATACATTTTTCAAACTTAATACTAGTCTATATGAAGATTTTATATAAACCATAGATGCCATGTTATACACAAGTTCATAAATAATTTCCACCCATTACCAAGTGGCAGGTGGGAGAGTTAAAAGTGTATTCAATGGTTAAATGCTATCTCAAGCCTTTGATAGGTAAAAGAAAATTAACACAATCACATAAATATAATTCTCTTCAAAGGTCTTATTATGCATTTAAATATAATTCAACCAGATTTTTAGATGTCTACTTTACAGGAGAAGTTAATCAAACCACCTATATATTTAATAGAATCAGAGTCTCATCGTGAATACACCAATGAGTTTGAACACTACCTTTATCAAATGGATTTTGCAAAGGGAAAACAGGCTTCTTATTGCAGTATTCATAGTTCACACAATTAACTGGGAAGTGAAATTAGAAACAAGTACCACTAATGTGCAAGTTGTAAATGGTTGATAAATTATTATCCTAATAAATATTTTTATGAGAATTTAAGCAATTAAAAGTTGTATAGACAAGGGATTATTTGGCAATTGACACAAAATCTATCTATATGTCAATTTGATATTAGATATTCAAACACCCAAGTCATTTATGAAATTAGTTATTCAAACCAGAAAATTAAAGAAAACCAAACACCCAAATCAAAAAAAAAAAAATAATAAAACTAAACATCCAAATAAAAAAAAAAAAAAAATCAAAAAACCTAAAACCGAAGTCATTTATTCAACCTCAAAAGAATTTAACACTATTTATCTATATGTAAATCTTTCAACTACAATATGAGAAATTAATAATTTTCATATGTTGGAAGAAGATAACAAAAAAATGGCTATTCAACTCTCACAAGAATCAAAATCTAAGGATTTGCAATGTACCTTAAAGTTTTGGAAATCAAGCTTGAACCATGCATCACCAATCCGACTCTCTCCTTGTAATCTTTACCGTTAAAGGGGCCTGCTAAAATTGGTCGATTAGGATATCTTGGACAAGAAATAGAGGGGTGGATGGAAGAAAGGAGGATTGCATAAAAAAAAAAGGATTTGCTTACCTTGGAAACGTTCAGTGCTTGAATTAGATTTAGGGCTCGAGTTTAATAACACATTTAGATTTATTAGAGTAGTTTTAGTGTTTCAAAAAAAATTAGTGGAGTTTTAGCGGGAGAGGGAAATTATTTGGTACAAAGCGGGAGACAAAAAAATAGAAATAATTTTTTTTGCAACAAACCATTGAAAACCGTAATAAATAATAATATTATTTATGATGGTCGATTAAAATTGTCATAAATATTGGTCAACATAGATGACGAAAATTAATACTGTCATAAAAAAATCTTTGGTGACAGTAAAACTAAAAATCGTCATAAAAATAATTTTATACGTGATAGTCTACTTTTCATTGTAAAAAATATTATTTACGATGGCAATAGTACCATCTCAAAAAAAGCGTCACAATTGTCCTGTTTTTTTGTAGTGTGATGCACCTGAGTGGCATGTGTAGGGTGGTTTTAGGGCATTGTTGAAGTAGGTTGACCTTGGGCTTGGTTCTAGAGAGAGATTGCACAAACATCTGGTCCAATAATTATTTGGAAATGATTTAAGCAATATGAAATTGAATATGGAAGGTACTAATAAAAAAATATTCCACAATTCGCATTGACAGTGTCAGGTGCAATTGAGGCGACTTGCGGAAATATACCAAAGATGCTTTTTGTTACATTCACAGAGATTGGGGTGAAGCAACTTTTCTTTTCATGGAATTATTCTTCTTCTATTTTTCAGCAACAAGTAATGAGTTTTCAGATGAAATATTACTTCCACCACTCAACCTTCTCTCTTCAAAAATTAATTTACTTGTAACTTCTTCAAAACTCACAGTTTCTTTCCCATACATCAAAATTGGTTTGATGTGTTCATAGGAGGATGGAAGAGACCAGATGAGTCTTAACGCTTCATCCTCACCATCAAGTTTAACTCCAATAACCTCTAGTTCAGAAACGATCCCATTGAGAACACCTAGGTGATCTAAAAATTTTGTACCTGCATTCATTCACAAAGAATGAAACTATTCTTTCAAGTACAACCAATTTGAAAGACACTTTGTTTGATACAACTTTTCAAGTTTTTCCCAAAGTTCATTTGCAACAGATATTCTATGAATATTTGCTAAAACACTTTTGGCTAAACATAGACGTATCGTACTTCCAACTTTCAAATCCAAATCTTCTCAAACCTCATCGCTCATACAAGATTTTTCAGTATCATTGTCAGAAATAGGAGTTGGTTTCCCTTTCAAAGCCTTGTGTAGTCCCAATTGAATCAAAACATCTTTGACTTGTACTTGCCACAAGCCAAAATTGATTCTTCCATCAAATTTCTCCACGTCATATTTGATAGACATATCTTTTATGTATGCCGAACTCTGAATGATCTGATGCTCTGATACCACTGTTGGGAACTGAGACCAATTCTTTTATTGCCCACAAGATCATTGTTCAGAGAAAAATAACGAAACAAAAAAAATATAAAAGATAGAAAAAGATTTATGGACTATCAAAGCTTTCACTAAATGAAAAATTGTTAAAATTATATAGATTTCACTTACCCAAATCTCCAAGTATCTCAAAAAAAATAATATTCTAACCTTTACCGCACATACCAATTTTTACTCATTGTACAACCCACAAAGAGAACAAGAAAAACAACTAGGATGTTAGGCTTACAAATTTTCTCTCAAAAATCCTCAAGTCACATCTACAAAAGAGAATAAACCACGTCAATTTATAGTTAACGTATGACCTAATTTTTTTCAAAGTTTCGACTGCCAAGGAGTCCAAGATTTGAAAACTTGTTCAATTTTAGTTGACCTAGATGTCTTCTAAGTTTCAACTACCGAAGTGTCCAAAATTTGAAAACTTGTTCAATTTTAGTCGACCTAGTTGTCTTCCAAGTTTTGACTACTTAGGTGTCCAAGATTTGAAAACTTGTTCAATTTTAGTCAACATAGATGTCTTCCAAGTTTTGACTACCAAGTTTTGAGAAAATATCTCAACAATCTCCACCTTGACGAAAAACGAGTCAAAACTCAATCATCTCTTTTGTAGCTCTTCATCTCGATACTTTAAAAAAATCGATAAACTTTGACAATTTCAATTATCAAAGTAGAGAATTAACATACTCCATCATATAAGTATAATTACTTAGAATTAACGAATTCTAAGAGTTTCATCGGCTCATGTCGAATAAATTTGCTAAAATATTATAGTGCAACTCCCTTGCTTGACTTACTTGAAAGTTCATCAGCAATCGACATCAATTACACCACACACCTTACATTAATATCAAGCCAATGCCCGTTTGCAAACATGTGGACCTGCTAGTAATAACACATCATCTATCATGGCAACTAGTGCGTGCCACGAGAATGTAAATATTTACTCAAACGACATCATTGTCTCTCATTAAGAGAGACATATTGTCCGTATCTGATATCGAGTAGTTAGTTAACCTTTTGGACAATTTTTCCTCACATGGCCAAGTTGTCCACAATTCCAACAAGATACTTTTCTTTTTATGGAGTTATTCTTCTTCCATTTTTTAGCAACAAGTAATACGTTTTCAAATGAAATATTACTTCCACCACTCTACCTTATTTCTTCAAAAATTAATTTACTTGTAACTTCTTCAAAACTCACAGTTTCTTTCTCATACATCAAAATTTGTTTGATGTCCCCTTAGTTGTCTCCCCAATGAAAATTTTACACATCATCAGATAAATATATGAAGAGATTAATATGGACAACATTTAATACATTCACACTTGATATTTTTGATGATGTGTAAGATTTTTATTGGGGAGACATATAATAAGACATGTAATTGGGACAGTAGATCTGGACTCGGAGCAATGGACTTCGTCCCATAATCACGCGTATAAGGAGTTTCATAAACACGCAAAAGATGGACTCATTATTTTTGTAGATAAGACAAATAGGATATGTAAGAACTTTCTCAAACATTTCTTGATTCATTCTTCCATGTATTAGACGTTTAAGCATAGTATCGATTTAGAAAATCTGTCTTCTATAGCTTCAACTTTTGAATGTTTGTAATCTTATTCCTTTTCTCCTCTTTCATGCTCTTCTTCCTCCCAATACTCCTATCTCCTTAGACCTCATTTTTGACCATGAAGGCTCATAATTTGTTCCTTTCACTTTTGTACTTTTGCCTCCAATTTCTTACTTCCAAATAAGGTTGTGTCTGGTCGTGATGATCCAAAAGCTGGCAATACTAACTTAGAACCCTCATATTCTTTCCTTTACTTTTGTACAATTAGATACCTCTTTCTTACTTAAAGCTATGGTTAGTCGTGATGATACTTTCAGCCCTCGTATTCTTTCCATTCACTTGTGTAATTGGACTTCTCTTTTTTACATATGGTTATGACTTAGTTTTTACAGAACAAAAACACGACACAACATGTAGAAATGTTATATATGGAAAAAATAGGACACAAAACCTTGTGGGAGGATTGTATAAAATATTATAACTTATTTTATAAATTCATAGTTAATTTAATAAATATTTTTTACAGTAGTTTAATATTTTGTACCACAAGAGTTAAGTCTGCAATTATGATAATTTTTAGTTAAAGCAGTTAGTTCTTAGCGGAACTTTTGCAGCAAATCGTAGAAAAGAAGTGATGATCAAGCAAATGACAATGCCAACATGCGAGGATGCTTGGCCCCTCATTTATAGCATCTTCCAAGAAACCAATAGGCAATTGATGATCATTTCCTGCACTTTGTGTATACTTATAGACCTCTTTCTCATTCTCTCGGCTAAGGTGTTTGTTAGCTCTAATAATTTGCCTTTCTAGCTTATCTTTGTACTCTATCTACCGACTAGGTTGATGTCAACAATGTAATGTTTAACTTTGATCACTTTCTTATGGCGTGTAATAGAAGATAGTGTACGATGGAAATCGAAAGTTAAGGACGAAGGCAAAAACTCCACCATTTTTAAGATTCTCAGTGGATTCCCTTTCCTTGTCTGACAATAACCCATGTTTACATGTCTTGCGCATCTAGCTCACGAACATCAAACACTTCATTAAACTTAATTCTGATGTCCCTATAAGATATTTGAACACTCACTTCACCCCTTTCCACTGTGCCTTACCTGGATTTGTCATGTATTTACTAAGAATACTAATGGAGTGTGGAGATCAGGTCTGGTACAGACCATTAGATACATAATGGAGCCAACATCATTAGCATATGGAACCCTTTCCATTCTGTTAAGCTCATTTTCAGACTTAGGTGAGTTATTTGAAGAGAATTTAAATTGATTTGCTAAGGGTAGTTACATGTTTGGACTCTGACATTGAAAATTTCTCAAGAATCTTGGTAATATAAGGTTGCTAATTTAAAACCAGAGAACTACTCAATATGTCTCTTCTTATACATTCGTAGGATCTTTCTTGCAACTCCTAAATCCTTCATTTCAAATTCAGCTATAAAACTTCTAATTATTTGATAAATTTTTTTCTTATCATATCCAGCAAGAAGCATTCATCCATATATACAAGGAGCTAGATGGAATCAAGTCATCCATTTCCATTATAGGAGAAGAAGGGGTCATAATTGTTTTTCTTAAAATCAAGGCTTTGGATACATATATAGGAGTCAAATCTCATATACCATTGCCTAGGTACTTGTTTAAGGCCATAGAGAGATTTTTGAAGTAAGCATACCAACTCTTTTTCACCATTTTCTCAAAACCCTGATGCTGACTCATAAAGATTTTTTTTCTATGTCCCATAGAGAAAAGCTGTTTTGACATCCAATTCGTCTAATCCCCAATTGAATTGAGTGACTAAAGCAAGTAAAATTCTATTGAAGGTATTTGATAATATGGGAAAAGATTTCATTATATTCAATGTCCTCCATTTGTGTAAACCCCTTAACTACAAAACCTAGTTTTAAATCTCACATCACCTTCCTTTTTGTCCCCCTCTTTAATTTTGTAAACCCATTACAACCCACCACTTTATGTATTTGGTCTTTTCACTAAGATCCAAGTCTTATTCTTAAGAAGAGACTGTATTTCCTCTTTCATTGATACAAGCCAATGCTTTGACTCTTTACTACTAATGGCTTCTTTATAAGAGTTCAGTTCAATATCAAGAAAGTTTTGGATAGCCAATTTAGACACAAAACTTGCTTGTTCATACATTAAATGGGTTCTTATTTGCATTCTTTCTCTGTCTCTAGTGAGTTGATAATCATCTAAAGAATGAGGGTTGGGATTTAAGGGTTCTCCACCTTCTTTTTGGTATTCTATGTCTATCTCAGGTTGGGGAAGGTCCTGATTGTGTTCTAATTAGGATTCATCTACCTCAATCTGAACAGTATGAGAAACATCTTTCTCAGGTGACCTTTGAAGGTCAATTCCCAAAGAATTATCATAATGGCTGACTTTAGATTCTAGACAAGGCATCATATCTTCCTTAAAAAAGACATTTCTACTTATAAATTATAATGACTTTAAAACCTCTTTGCACTCTCACCCAAACTCTATAATTAGATAGGTAGTATTTTTAATGCCTCTCCCCAAAACTATTTAGGAAACCCTAAACTTATTAGCATGCATCTTACTTTATAAGTATGATTCTATCCATTCTTTTAGCAACGCCATTATGTTTTGGTGAGTAAGTGACAATCTTATGTCTAAGAATGCCATACTCTTAAGAAAAAGAATCAAACTCTAGATTACAGAATTCAAGAGCCTTATCAGTTCTCAAGAGTTTCCACCAGTGTGATTTTCAATCAAAATCTTCTTTATTTGAAGCACGTAAAGTATAGATGTATTCTTTAACAAGTGAGTCCAACCATTTCTTGAAAAATCATCAATTATTAACAAGAAAAATATGAAACCAGTCATAGTACTAATAGATGCAGGACCCAATCTTTTGTGCCATATTTGTGATTTATCAGATTGAGTAACAAAAGAAGCAACTCTTATGGACTATATGATGGGCAATTATAGTGTAAATGCCATTTTTCTTAGGGACCTCTATAATTTCCACAACATTGTTATCAGAAACTCTAGTATAACCATTTCTTATTATCACATATTATGGTTTAGATCATCAAAGATTCCTAAGGAAACACGATTTGTTTGTAGATTAGGAACATATTTTGTTTTAGTCAGAGTAAAAAATTTCTATTTTCAAGTTTAAGAATGATTTTATCAATTTCTTAAATTCGACAACATATGTTGTTTGCCATAGCATCCTGGCCACCACTTGTCTCGAACAAGTCAGTAAACCATTCTTTTATGGGACATATATTATAACTACAGCCAGAATCAAGAATCCACTCTCTTCATTACTGTACTTAGATGAAGCCACATAGATTTCATCATTTTCAGTAGCTTCTTCATAAGCTACTGCAGGCCTCATCTTCAGATTGTTTCTTTTTCAAGCAGGAATTCTTTTAAAACAATCTTTTATAAAATCTCATTCTTATCACAAAAATAACATTTTTTAACTTTTGCATTAGACTTAGTCTTATACTTGGACTTTCATCTACCTTTTTAATTTGGGCCCTTTTTCTTATTACTATTATTCCACTTTTTTTTGTAATCGTTTGTTATAGAAAAAAATTACCTTTAACCATCAGGCATGCACCATGAATATTATCTTTTCCTTCACTTTTAATTTCAGGTTCTTTATTTCTTAAGGAATTAGTGATAACATCTATGGTCAAGTCTTTCCTTCTATATTCAATAGTATTTCTAAGGTCCCCTAGTTAATTTAATAGGGCCACGACTAGTTGTTTATATGACACATTTTCTCCAGAATTTGCTAGGTCATGTGTCAATTTCTCAAACCTATCAAGGTTTACTTTAAAGTCTAGGGTGGGATCAAACTTAAAAGGATAGAGTTGCTTGTACAAATAGCACTTATTTTGCAAATTTTAGTTTGATACAAATCTGAAAGTCTTTTCTAAGAAAGTGCTATAGTTTTTATTTTCCCAACTTCTTTGATCACATTATCAGAATGGTGAAGGAAGAGTGAACTCCAAACAAGTTCATCTTGTACCTCCTTCTCATTATCTTCAAGATCTGCATGCCATGTTTCATCTAAAGCCTTTGCACATCTTTGTTCCAAAAGAATGCCTTCATTTTTAGACACTAGAGATTAAAATTTCCTTTTCCATTCCAAATGTTAACGAAAAATCTAGTGGTTGTAGCCATTTTTCTTAATTTTTCGAAAAGAAAGAATCAGAACAAAACAACTTTTAAAGGGTTTTCAAAAAATGGAATGAGTTCACAGAGAGCCCTATTGAGTGATGAGAAGCAAGCTACTTCTCAAAAATGTCCTAAGGTGGGGTTCATTAGTTCAATTCAAACAAAACCACATAAAACACCTTATCAGATCAAAGATGGTATAATTCACAGAAGAGTTTTGTTTGTTTCCAAAAAACAAGAAAGGCCTTAAAGATGCAACTTATATCTCAGTAAAGACACTTGCTCAGAGTTATTATGAACAAAACATTTCTTATAAATAGCTCATGCAAAGAATACACCTACATATTATGCCAAGGATCAACAGTTTATTTTGTACCAAAACTTTCAAGAACATATACACATATACAAAGGAGTACAAAAAACACTTTAAGGTAAACAACTTCTAGCATAAAATTATACACAATGTTTAATATAAAACTTTTTATATTGAGAAAAATTCACCAAGATAATCCTAAATCTATGATACTGTACCAAAAATAATTAAGATTGCCACAAAGTACAAGTATTTGGATCTTATTAGGCCAAAACCAGACCAATGTCCTTTCAAATTCTACGATTCTCACAAAGATCCCTAGACAAAGCGAACATTTGGGGTTTTGCACTACAGATCAGAGAAAAATCTCAAGGATTTGCAGTATTTAAAAGAGAGTTAGAAGTTCATTTACCATAACCAATTTCTTTAAGCATTATAATGTCAGAAAACTAAGAAACAACCAGAAGGCTTCAAGAGATCAACGAATCTCTTTCAAAAGTCTCATATCTAGACATATATGATAATATTTCACTTTCATGGTTTAAGATCTGATAATTTTTCTCCTCCAAGATTTCAGATCTATAAATTTTACCTACGAAAATCCACAACCACTTTTTCTCTGATACCACTATTGGATGTCACGTATTTAGATCCAACCAACACAAAAAATGTAAAACTGTTGTTTGTTGATCAAACAGTGATCAGATTAATGGTGCTTATTAAGTCGCATTGTGGTTTCACACTTTTGTGCTAATATTCCTGCTCCTTCATTTGAACCGTCGGTTCTGTGGTTTCAATCTGAGCCCTTCTTCTCTCTCTGTCTCCAAGTTTAGTCCGTCTACTCCCTTCTCGTTTCTGTTATGATTTCTTGGTGAAATCACACCGTAAACATGGTGATAATACTTACATTGTGAGAGTTCTCCTCATCTGTGATTGTTTTGACGTCAATTGTTGACTGACGCTCGATCTGTAAGAGTTAGAGTTTAGAGCATGATTCTTTGTGTTGAAGTCTCGTAACTTTTGAGACATATTTTTGAATGATCTTGTCAATGCATGAAGCCGAATCCACTTTGTGGAGCTTTAACAGAAAGTAGCCAATGGTTGGGTGAACCCAGGTCTTTCGGGACACAAAAACTCTTGGTGTTTTTACTTCCTGCGTTATATTCTTGTTATCTGATTGCATTCGAATATCAAAGTAAAATCATAACAGTAGTATCAGAGCTCTGTGTTCTTGAAGCCTTTGATGTTTGAAAATTGGCTCTGGGTTTGAATCTTGAAACAATAAAAGGCCTCTGGTGGTTGTTCTTGAGGAGATCTGTAAAAATCCCCAAAGTTGAAGAAGCACAAAAGTTCCTAGGGTAAAAATTGCAAACCCTAGGTTTAGATCAGTAAATCTTGAAACCTCAAATACTGCTGGAGTTGCATCTAACGAACACAGGGTGTTCGCTCGGTGATAAACTCTCACTCTTTATCATACATGCTAAGTTTTGTTCTCAGCTGTGTATTGATTGTGTTGATCTATGCATAAAACTGACTATTTGTCTTTTTCTTGTCTAGACCTTTACATTTTAGTATAGTTTTAAACTGATTATGTGAGTTGTATGTTTTCTCTGTACTTTGTGATTTAGAAATCATATCTCTGAAGTGTCTTATTGTTTTATGAATCTTTTTCGTTTTTCATATTGAGAATAAGATCACCCTAAGCCTCCTGTTTGGATTCATTTTCTTGACCTGAGAACAAGATTCTCATGGAATCATGGAGATCTCTGAACAGTGTATAAATTGAGACCTTAGATTTCTTTTCATGCTTTTATTTTGTATAAAATACATAAAAGTGATGTTCTCAACAAGTTTTGCTGGAAAGTTTTTTTTTGTGTGACTCTGTGTTGTATTTTTTTCATTATCTGATTCTTTGTCTTCTTTGTTGCATTTGTGAAAAATCTTTTTTACCTTGTTCCTCTTTTCTGAAAAAATGGGAACAAGTAAGTTTGATCTTGAAATGTTTGATGGTAGATGTGATTTTTCAATATGGCAACAAAAGATGAAAACTTATTTAATTCAACAAAAATTGTTTAAGGCAATTGATGGGTCTTTTCCTGATGATATGACAAGTGTTCAAATGAAAGAGTTTGATGAGTTAGCTCATAGTGCCATAATATTACATGTAGCTGATAATGTAATGAGAAAAGTGAGTGATTGTACAACTATCCCTCTCATTTGGGATAAACTTGAAACTTTGTAATATCACTCTTCTAAAAAGCCCACCTAAGTTTCGCCTAGGCGAAGCCTATGCTTGAAGCTTGGCCTCCACGCCTAGCCACGCCTCACGCATCGCCATCACTTTGCCTTTGTCTCGTTCTTGCCTAAGCCTCACCTAGGTCCGAAAAACTTGAAGCTCGGCCTCGACGCCTAGCCACGCTTTACACTTTTTAGAACCTTGCTTTGTATCATACAAGGTCCTTTTCAAAAAAAAATATATATCTTTTAAAAAGGTTTTTTGGTTATAAGATAGATCCTTCTGTGGACCTTGAAACAAATCTTGATAATTTTTCAAAACTTTGTCAAGATTTGGCAAGCTGTGGTGAAAAGTTTTCTGATGAGCATCAAGCCATCATTTTACTAAATGCTTTACCTGACACCTTTAAAGATGTGAGAAATGCCATTGAATATGGCAGAGATTTCTTAACTACAGAGATTGTGGTTAATTCTTTAAGAACTAAGAATCTGGATATTCAACAACAGAATTTCAATTTTGTCAAAGGGGAAGGATTAAATGTGAGAGGTAGATCACTCACTAGACAAAATGGGCACTATGACAATCATCAAACTGGAAAGAAAAAGAATTTTAAAGAAAAAAGTAGGTCAAAGTCTAGAGCTAAAGGTAAGAAGTGTTATGGGTGTGAAAAAATGGGACATTTTATAAAAGATTGCTATAAAAAGAAAAATGAGCAAAATGATAAAATAAAGAAGAAGCAAATATTGCATCTTCTTCCAATTTCGATACTGCTTAAGTTTATGTTGCCATAAATCAAATTTCTGAAGTTACTGAATCAAATCTGACTTTAAAATCTATTTTTGAAGGAGAATGGGTCTTAGACTCAGGCTGTTCTTTTCATATGACTTCAAAAAGAGAATGGTTTTCAAATTTGATTGAAAAAGATCTTGGTTTAGTAACTATGGAAAATAATATCACTTCAAAGATTTCAAGAATTGGAAGTGTGTCTTTACAATTTGAAAATAACTATGTATGTAATTTTGAAAATGTAAGATATGTGCCTGAAATGAAAAGAAATTTGATTTTTTTAGGTGTACTTGATGATATTGAGTTTTCTGTTAAAATTGATAAGGGTGTGTTAAAAGTGGCAAAGGGTTCTCTTGTGATGTTCAAAGGAATAAAACAAAATAGAATTTTTGTTGTAAATGCCACTGCTTTAACAAGAAATCATTGTGCACTTTCTGTGATAAATGATCAAAGTGACACCTTAAAATGGCATAAAAGGCTTGCTCATGTTAGCAATAAAGGTCTTCCCATCCTAAGTAAGAATGGTGTTTTTGGCAAAGATAAGGTTTCTGATATGCATTTATGTGAAACATGCATTTTAGGAAAACATCACAAGTTGTAGTTTAAAACTGGTACTCATATGTCTAAGGAAATTCTTGATTATATTCATTCAGACTTATGGGGACCTTCACATGTTCCTACTATGGAAGGCAGTGTTTATTTTCTTTCCATAATTGATGATTTTTCAAGAAAGTGTGGGTTTTCTTATTGAAGCATAAATCTAACACTTTTGAAAAATTTAAACAATGGAAAATCCTAATTGAAAATCAAACTAAAAAAAAAAAATAAAGACTCTGAGAACTGACAATAGCTTAGAATTCTGTAATTCTGATTTTGATAAGTTTTGCAAATTGCATGGAATTCTAAGACATAGAACTGTCCCTTATACTTCCCAACAAAATAGAGTGGCAGAAAGAATGAATAGAATACTTTTAGATAAGGTGAGACAGATTACCTAAAATTTTTTAGGGGGAAGCTATAATGCCTGCATGCTATATTGTGAATTTGACTCCCTCTGCTGCTCTAAATAATAAACCTTTTGAAATGTGGAATAACGTGCTTTCTGATTACTCTTCCTTGAGAACCTTTGGATGTTCTGCCTACTCTCATCAAAGTGAAGGTAAACTTGAGCCTAGAGCTCAAAAATGTGTTTTTTTGGGTTATCCTCAAGGTGTAAAAGAGTATAGACTGTGGGCTAGGGGTCTTGGAGAAGTATAAGTAATAATAAGTAGGGCTGTTACTTTTAACGAAAATGAGATGCCTCGCTTAGACCCTAAAACAGTAGACGACAAACATGAAAATAAAAATGATTTTTTCTTAACTATCGTTGATAATGACTAAGAAAGACCTAATCCTCATTATTGAGGTGGAGTCTGATAATAATCAGACTCAAACAGATCTTGAAGAATCTGATGAAACCTCAACTGGCTCTACTATTGAACAGAACTTCCCTGTCCCTGATGATAGTAATCTTAGGAATTACCAGCTAGCAAGGGATAGAGTGAGAAAAAATATAAGAGAGCCACAAAGATTAGGTTTTGAAGATAGTGTTTCTTTTGCTTTCTTGAGTTATCAAGAACTCTGTGAAAAAGAACCAAAATTTTATGAAGAAGCAATGAGTAGTGTTCATTCTGTTGAATGGAAAAAGGCTATGATTGAAGAAATGAAATCCCTTAGTCAAAACAAAACTTGGGAGTTAGTCTCCAAACCAAAATATAAGTCCATTGCTGATTGTAAGTGGATTTATAAAGTTAAAGAAGGGGTTTCTGATTCTGATCCTATTAGATTTAAAGCCAGATCAGTGGCTAAGGGCTTTACTAAAGAAGAAGGGGTTGACTGTAATGAAATCTTTTCTCATGTGGTTAAATATACTACTATAAGATTGATGCTTGCTTTAGTTGCTCATTTTAACTGGAAACTTGATCAACTTGATGTGAAAACAGCTTTTTTACATGGTGAATTGGATGAAAAGATTTATATGAATCAATCTCCTGGTTTTAAAGATAAATTGAAACCAACAGATGTTTGCTTGCTGAAGAAATCTTTGTATGGTCTGAAACAATCACCAAGGCAATGGTATAAAAGATTTGATACTTTTGTTCTGTCTTTGAATTTTAAAAGAAGTGATTATGATCATTGTTTATATTATAAATGTGAACCTGAAAACAATATCAGTATATATTTGCTTTAGTATGTTGATGATATGCTGTTGATTAGTTCCTGTGTAAATCAAATTAAAAGGTTAAAATTTGATTTGTTTTCTGAGTTTGACATGCAGGATTTGGGAAATGCAAAAAGGATTCTAGGAATGGAGATCATTAGAAATAAAGATATTCTTGAACTGAAACTAACTCAGACTCCCTACATACATAAAGTCCTTGGTAGATTTGCTATGTCTGATGCAAAAGAAGTTAGTATCCCTCTTGGAAACTATTTTATAATTAGCATAGATTATTGCCCTAAGTCAAAAGAACAACTTGCTGAAATGGAAAATGTTTCTTACAGTAATGCAATTGGTTCTGTTATGTATTCTATGGTATGTACTAGACCTGATGTGGCTCATTCTATGAGTGTGCTAAGTAGATATATGTCTAATCCTGGCCCTTCTCATTGGAAGGCTTTAAAATGGTTATTGACATATTTAAAAGGATCTTCAAATGTTGGCCTTACTTTTAAACATAGTTCAGAAGGAATTAAATTGAAAAGTTATGTTGATGCTGATTATGCAAGTGATAGAGATAATAGGAAATCTGTAACTTCTTACGTGTTTACTATCTGTGATACTTGCATTAGTTGGAAATCACAACTCTAGCATATTGTGGCACTTTCTACTACGGAATTTGAATATGTGGCTATAACCGAAGTTGTTAAGGAAGCTTCATGGTTGAAAGAAATCTTAAAAAAATTGGGCTATAAATGTAAGTCTCCAGTCATCTACACTCTGCCATTCACTTATGTAAGAATCCAGTGTTTCATGAAAGGACAAAACATGTTGATGTTAAACTTCATTTTATCAGGGACATTGTGTCCCAAGAGTTAGTAAATCTGGAAAAGATTCCTTCCCAGTTTAATCCGACAGACATGGACACAAAAATTCTACCTTTATCGAAGTTTAAAAACTGTTTAAGTATCCTGAACTTAGATACAGGATAGATGCAAGTTAGTAAGTCTGAATTTTTTGTTGTTTTGTTTTTCAGTATTTTTTCTAACTTTCTTTTGTTTTTATGTAGGTACAAGAAGCAATGAAATCAAACTAGATTGAGGCCAATCATGCATTAATAAAGATCAAGAGAAGAAGTCTGTGATGTAGTTTTTGATCAAGGTGGAAATTGTTATTTGTTGATCAAACAATGATCAGATTAATGGTACTTATTAAGTCGCATTGTGGTTTCACGCTTTTGTGCTAATATTTCTGCTCCTTCATCTGAACTGTCGGTTCTGTGGTTTCAATCTGAGCCCTTCATCTGGAGTATAAATATTAATGCTTTGGCACTATTGACAGATAAGATAACCCTTTTACCTTCTTTTGGATGTTTCTTCTTCTTTCTCTCTATCTCCGAGTTTAGTCCGTCTACTCCCTTCTCATTTCTGTTATGATTTCTTGGTGAAATCACACTGTAAACATGGTGATGATACTTCTTTTGTTAGAGTTCTCCTCATCTGTGATTGTTTTGAGGTCAATCGTTGATTGACGCTCGGTTTGTAAGAGTTAGGGTTTAGAGTGTGATTCTTTGTGTTGAAGTCTTGTAACTTCTAAGACATATTTTGAATGATCTTGTCAGTGCATGAAGCCGAATTCACTTTGTGGATCTTCAACGGGAAGTAGCCAACTATTGGGTGAACTCGGGTCCTTCGGGACACAAAAACTCTTGGTGTTTTTACTTTATGCATTATATTCTTGTTATCTGATTGCATTCGAATATCAATGCAAAATCGTAACAAAAACAATAACAAAAACAGTAAAGAACATGAAGGATTTTTTGTCCTTAAACTCGGATTCATACATTAGAGTCTACGTCACCTGTTGAGTATCCAAAAGATGGATGTGCTCAAATAAACTAGCACCACCACATAAACACTTCTCTTCGGACACAAAGTTCTTATTAAAAACACAAATGGTTACTTACAAAATTAATGTTGACTCAAAGAATCAGAAATCTTCTCTATTTACAGCAAAAACACCAAATTTTTCAGAGAATGATGTAGAAAATGAATAAAGAGAAAAAGACTATACACAGAGACAATAAGAGAAGAATAAAATGATTTAGTGACAAAAATGAGAGTGTAACATAGATAGTGGTATTGAGCCCTTTATCCAGTGGTCCAAAACTTGTCACATGTCAATGTCTCAGAAGAGGTGCCTACTTTCAAAAATGCCTCTTCCTTCTTCTTTTCGAAACATGAATTTAACTACAAGTTAGCATTTCAACATTTTTGGTCAAAATTCAAATCGACATTTTTTGTCAATAGCCTCCACCCTCATTGTTCAGATTCTCCCCAAACCCCAACTTTCCAGTTCATTCTTCCGTATTCTTGAAACTAGCACAATTTTGGTTAACTTGGTGTATTTATCGCAGATAAATGAAAAACAAAGATAGTTTTTCATGATTAATTTGATAAATTTGAGAATCCTAAGAGCCAGCATTCAAAAAATGTTTGACCTTAATTTTAGGGTTTTTGTACTAAAAGTGACGAATATTATATGACCTTCAATCTTCATTATTTGAATTTTAAACATGATATATCAAAAAACAAACATTCTATAGAGAAATTGCTTATGTATGGATGATATATGGCCACATATAAAGGAAATATATATATTTATATGGGTTAATTTCATTAGTAGTCACTGAAGTTTCAATGAACTGAAGTTACAAAGTTTCAGTGTCGGTCGCTGAAATATACTAACACATTCACCGATGGCCACTCTATTAAATTTTCAGCGTGAATTGATGACATGTCACCATTAAGTGTCCACGTGGTACACAATCGGTTGATGTTTGGCAAAAATTGACGTCATGTAGACTTAATGTACTAATAACAATAAATTCAGACTACAAAGGATGCACCTAAACATGAGGACGTGGCTACAATTTCTGGATAATATCTAAATTAGATCTCCAAACCATTTGCACAACCTGATTTTCCTCCAAAAATGATCTCAAACCCTAATTTTTCTCCCTATGGGCTACAAGCACTAAATAATCAGACAAGTGAATTCTCTTTGCAAGAGGTCATGTAGATAACTTTTTCCCCAAGTGGGTTCCAAATGATCCAATGGTGGGTTGCCACCATATATTGTTAGTAGTCTCTACAATATAACACAACACAAGAAAAAAATGTAAGAGCTTTTGTGCGCTCTTTTTCTTGGTGATCGGCAACCGCCCCATTTGTCTTGGAATTTAGTCCTTCATAATTTCTCTTGTTTCTTTGTGAAATGACTATTTGTGAGTGATATTCTATACTAGTGTGTTGTCTCAATCCTTTGTTGTTCCGATTTGAGGATTGACACATTGTAGATCATTGGACTATAAAATTTGAGCCTCGTTTTACATCTTGCCATCATCAAAGGAGTAGTTTATTACATCAGAATTGGTATCAGTGTCTTGGTGACATTCTATGGTGCAAGAAAAACAACGTTGGTGGCCAGATTTGCAAAGAAAAAAGTCATGAATGTGTCTGCTCTTTTTTTTTTACCAGACCAAGCATCACATGGGTCAAAGGAAAACACGGCACTCGTCATATTTCTACATAAGACAAATAGGATTTGTATAGAACTTTTCCAAATGTTGCTTCGATCCTCTCCCAATTTAGAAAAGTTGTCACTTACCATAGCCTCAACTTCTGAATCTTCATAAGCCTATTCTTCCTCTATCTCTTATGCTCGTCTTCTAATCATTGTTGATGAGAACCACAAACAGGCTAGGAAGGACCCATTACATATTCCGGTGGGGGGCCAATAACGAGATCAAGAGCTAAGAAGATCAAAGAGGCCATACAAGGTCTTGTCCAAACCACGTGGGCCGAAACCGACACCCAAAGTGCAACAAGCAAGACACCAAACTTCAAAATGAGTATGACAGAGGAAGAGCAATCTTTAGTACATTTAATTCAAGCTAAGAACCATATTAAAGGCATATTAGAGGCTAGTGGGAGATTGGAGTGCCAAAGTGAGCATAATTCAAATTTTGGAGATCAACAGATGTAAGGTGCAAATTAACCCTGTACGATTGCCCTAGGTAAAATGTGGGGTGATCGCCCCATCCCTCTTTCCCAACCTGAGGCAAAATTATATGCCTGGACTATTACCCAGATTTGTAATGGGTTATCGCCCAGGCCAATTCTGGCAATTTTTAAGGATTTTGTTTTCTTTTTCGTTTAGAATTCTATTTTGTTAAGTTTCTAGTTATTTTCTGAATTAAACTAAGGTTTCATTGATTTTGCCTATATAAAACACTTTTCACTGTTAAAAAAACAACATTGATTATTGAGATAATACATTAAAGTGAGATTCACTTTTGTTACTTGTTCTTAACTGAACTAATCAAACTTATCAAAGACTTTACAAATCTTTGTGGCGTTCATTCTAACTTGGAAAAGATATTATCGGGTCAAAGTCTTGCGGTTTGATTTTAGCTCTCTTGGAGTTCATTATCAATCTTTGTTGTGGGTTCTGAGATTCAATTTTTGTGGGTTCGTATCAATTGGTATTAGAGCTTTGGCTCTAAAATCAAGTTCTATCTTTTTGTTTTCCATCAAATTTTATATTGATTCTTTTCTTTGTTGGTCTTTCATCTTGAGACATATCCAAAAAAATTCTCTTTCATTATTCATTATATTCCATAGTCTTTTTATTTTCTTGTTTGAATTCATCACATCTTAGAGACATTAAAAAAAATCTATTCTTGCACCAAGAGCATCAAAAATTGTTTGGGCACGATCCATTAAGGACCAAAGCTAATTCTTTTCTAGTTCTTGCGTTATGATATTTCTTTTGTTAGTTTCTTGAGTTCCATCAAAAAGTAAAACAAAAAACAAAAAACAAAAATTCAAGAAAGTCAAGAAACGCATCCTTTTGAGATTCTTGTGTTATATTTAGCAAGAAACACACACTCTATATTGTCATCCGGTATATAAATCTTCAAATCTTATTCTTCTTGTGATTTTCTTCTTGAGTCCATCTCGTTGTCTTTTTTGTCCTTCTTGTTTCTTGTTCTTGAATGTTGCGAAGACCGAATTCTTGATTGAGTTTAGTTAGTTCCTTAGACAACTTGGCTAGAAAAATAAAGAGAGGTAAAAGGCAAGAGTGATGAGATTATTATTAGAAAAAAGCCAAATAGAGTGAAACATGAGTGTAAACACGTGAGGTTAGTTTTTTCTTTCAATACTAAATCTTTATTTTACATCCTAAAATGTCTAATAACGAAGAAAAAATACATAGGAAAGAGAACAGTCAATTCTTTTTGTTAAAAATAATGCAACAATAATTTGAGCAGATGAATATGGTGTTTAATAAGATGAGGGATAGCAATAAAGACATGAAGATAGAATTGATCATAATCCTATGGTTGAATTTGAGGATGAAAATGTAGTGGGTAGTGATGAGGCGTAGAAAATATAGGCGTGAAAGTGTACTTAGAGGAGGAAACTATAAAGGTCAATATGGGGTAGATAGAGACCTTGAAAAATATATAAAAATAAAAATACTTTCCTTCCAAGGTAGAAATAACCCTGAAGTCTATTTAGAGTGAGAAAAGAGGTTGGAATTAATATTTGGTTGACATAGCTATTTGGAAGAAAAGTAGGTGAAATTAGCAGTAATTGAGTTCACTGACTATGATATAATGTGGTGGGATCAATTGGTGACAAATAGAAGAAAAAATCATGGGAAGCCTATAGAAACCTAGGGTGATTTAAAAACTCTCACGAGGATGAGGTTTGTACTTAGTCATTACTATAGGGACCTCTATCAAAAATCGCAGAACCGTACTAAAGGTTCAAAGAGTGTGGAAGATTATCATAAGGTGATGGATGTGGCTATGATTAGCAATAATGTTGAAGAGGATAGAGATGCCATATTGACCAAGTTTTTGAATGGATTAAATAGGGATATAGCATTGTGGTTGAATTATAGCATTATGTAGAGTTGAAGGACATGGTGCACATGATTATGAAGATGAAGAGGCAATTGAAAAGAAAATGAGCAGCAAGGTATTCTTTGGTATCTAACCCTCATTGGAAACCAAAATAGGATAGTAATGATATGAGTGATAGGATTGTTTCAAAGGGCAAGACCGAACCACCAAAGGGAAAAAAAGGAAATAGCTAGCAAAAATAAGCCCAAGTTAGATTTCCAACTTTCTACGAATAGAGATATCAAATGTTTTAAATGTTTAGGTTCCGGACACATTGCATCACAATGCCCAAACAAAAGGACAATGATTTTGTGTGATAATGGAGATAAAGACTGAGGAGGAGAGTGCTAGTGATGCTAGATGCTTTTACTTATTGTACCTCTTGAAGAACGATTTAAATATATAAAAAATGCTATTTAAATTCTCCTTTATTGATATTCTTTCAAATATTCATGGCTTTGTGTATGGTGGTTATTTCGATGAATTGAAAACTTTTTCGTTTTGTTTATTCTAAAGAAAATGGCACCAACTACGCAAGCAAGAGCTATTAGAGACCTACAACTAGTGGTTGAGGAAATGAGGAGAGCATTGGCCGCTCAGACGGCATCTCCAGTGCTGTAATCGCCAATGGCGCCACGGGCACCGCAAGTGTCCCAAGCGCATCAGGCCCCACCAGTACATCACATGGCCCCTTCTATGCTAGTCATTGAGTAATTTCGTCGATACCGGCCTCCTACTTTTGACGATGGGAATGATCTTCTTATAGCCGAAGAGCAGTTACGGACAATTGAGAAAAATTTTCGACACATCGCTTGTCCTGAAAATCAGAAAGTCCATGCTAAGCGGTAGAGTGGGTCATTGGTGGGAGTCGACATCCCACACCCGTACTAAGGATGAACAGAATAATATCTCATGGGCCCAATTCAAAGTCGAGCTAATGGAAAAATATTTTCCGCAAGCTCTGCGAGATTACAAAGAATCAGAGTTTTTGCATTTGGCTCAAGGAGAGATGAAAATGACCGAGTATGAAAGAAAATTTGAGGAACTGTCGCGCTATGTCCCATATTTGGTTAGAACTGAATTAATGAAGGCAAGATGTTGTGAAAGAGGGTTGTGCTCAAAGGTCGGGCAGATTGTTAGTTCCCATGCACTTTCTACTTTCAGGACAATGGTCAAGATGGCTCAGACCGTGACCTTCTCGGGCTTAAAGGTCAAAGTTCAGGGACAACAGAATGACTCGGTAAAAAGAAATTGGCAGGATCAGAATAAGAACAAAAATTCAGGCCAGTTCAAGAGATAGAATCAAGGTCTCGTCAGGGGTTAGTCAAGTAATTCCATTCCTCAGTGCCCTAAGTGTAAGAAAAATTACAGTGGTTATTACCACTTTGGTAAGAACGTCTGCTATAGGTGTGGAGAAGCAGGACACTATGTGTCGCAACGTAGTGCAGAGCCAGCAAAGGTTAATGATCAAGCGAACATAGGAAAAGCTAGAGTGTTCGCCATGACTTATGAAGAGGCCGCCCAAAATTCGAACGTTATTACGGTTATGTTATCTATTTCTAGCATACATGTTTACGTTCTTATTGATTCTGGTGCGATGCATTCGTTTATATCTGAAGCATGCCTAGCTAAAGTTAATATTCTATGTCAGGAAAGTGATAGTATACTAGAGATTAGTATGCCATCAGGAGGAACTATAGAGACAAATAAATTAGCTAGACCAATTCAGATAGATTTTGATGGGTTAGTTTTTTCAGTAGACTTGCATGTTATAAGTATGAGAGATTTTAACATTATCCTGGGGATAGATCGGTTGGGTAGTAATCATGCTACCATTGTATGTTTTGAGAATGAAGTAATCTTTCGAAGGCTGGGAGAGAAATAGTTCAAATTTTATGGGTCGAAGATTAAAGCACTTCCCCGTCTCATCTCAACTTTACAGGCAGAAAAGTTGCTTAAGAAGATAGATTGCCAAGATTTTCTTGCCAATCTCACTGGTACCCCATCCGATGAAGTATCGTTGGATAATGTACCAGTAGTTCGGGAGTACACCGATGTATTTCCAAATGATCTAGTAGGCATACCGCCTAATAGACAAGTGGAATTCACGATAGATCTTATATCTGGTGCTGCACCCATATCAAAGGCTCTATATCAGATGGCACAAAAAGAATTGCAAGAGTTTAAAATGCAATTGGAAGAACTTTTGGGTAAAGGGTTTATCCGACCAAGTGTTTCCCTGTGGAGAGCTCCTGTACTGTTTGTGAAAAAGAAAGATGGATCGATGAGAATGTGCATCGACTACCGTGAGTTGAATAAATTGACGATCAAGAACAAGTATCCACTCCCAAGAATTGAGGATTTGTTTGATCAACAGAAGCATGCTTTTGTGTTTTCGAAGATCGACTTGAGGTTGGGCTATCATCAACTAAAAATCAGGCCATCGGATATACCAAAGTTAGCATTCTGCACTTTCTATGGACATTATGAATTCACAGTAATGCTCTTTAGACTGACGAATGCTCCAGCGGTATTTATGGATTTAATAAATCGAGTTTTTCATCAATATTTAGATCGGTTCATCATTGTGTTCATCGATGACATCTTGATTTATTCCAAGAATCTCGAGCAACATCAAGAGCACCTAAGAATAGTATTGGAGATCTTATAGAGAGAAAATTTGTACGCCAAATTTTTGAAGTGCGAATTTTGGTTGGACCGAATAGGGTTCTTTGGACATGTTGTAACGGCCAAGAGAATTGAAGTAGATCCATCCAAGGTTGAAGCCATGTCAAATTGGCCGGCACCATCAAATGTTGTGGAAATAAGAAGTTTTCTGGGTTTAGCCGGCTATTATCGACATTTTATAGAAGGGTTTTCTAAAATAGCTGGCTCTATGATGCAATTGACTCGAAAGAGGGTTAAGTATGTTTGGTCCAAGAGGTGTGAACAGAGTTTTCAAGAATTAAAGAACAAGCTAGTTTCTACACCAGTACTAGCTTTATCCGAAGGTTCAGAGGGCTACGTAATTTATAGCGACGCATCAAAACTCGGTTTGGGCTGTGTATTGATGCAAAATAGAAAAGTGATAGCTTATGCTTCAAGATAGTTGAGCAGTATGAGCAGAATTACTTGACGCATGATCTTGAACTTGCGGCGGTAGTGCACGCCTTGAAAATTTGGCTCCATTACCTTTATGGAAGCAAGTGCGGAATTTACACCGACTATAAGAGTTTGAAGTGCTTTTTCACCCTGAAGGAATTGAATATTAGACAACGACAATGGATGTAATTAGTAAATGATTACAGCTGCTCTATCCTTTACCACCCGGGTAAGGCAAATGTAGTCGCGGATGCTCTAAGTAGAAAGAATGTGGGTCAGTTGTCTATATTGCAATCGACATAAAATAATCTGATCAAGGACTTTGAGAGTATGAAAATTGAAGTATTAACTCAACCGGTACGAATGTCGGTAGTGATGGCAAGTTTGATAGTAAAGTCGACACTCAGAGATAGAATTTTGATAGCTCAAAAGGATGATCATTTTTTGGAAAATATTAGAACTGAAGTAGGAACTGAAAAGAGGTAAGACTTTGAAATAGCTAAGGACAATGCTTTGATGTTCAAAGGTCGAATATGTGTGCTAAAAGATGAAGGTCTGAGAAATGAGATTCTATCTGAAGCTTATTCCGCCGCACATCCAGAGGAAACCAAAATGTATAAAAATTTGTGTAAAACATTTTGGTAGAGAAACATAAAAGGAGACGTATCTCGTTTCGTGTCAAAATATTTGGTGTGTCAACAAGTGAAAGTGGAGCACCAGAGGCCGTCAGGGCCTTTAAATCCAATCGATATACCGGAGTGGAAATGGGATAAAATTGCAATGGATTTTGTTGTGGGTTTTCCTAGGTCGGCGAAAGGTCATGATACCATCTAGGTTGTAGTAGACCGTTTGACAAAATCTGTGCATTTTCTTCCCATTCAAATGAATTTAATCTGGAAAAATTAGCGCAATTGTATGTCAAAGAAATTGTTAAACTTCACGGGATACCAACATCCATCGTATCAGATAGAGATTTGAGGTTTACCTCAAATTTTTGGAAAAGTCTTCAATGAGCTTTGGGTACTAAATTGAAATTTAGCATAGCTTACCACCCCCAAACCGATGAGCAATCAAAACGTACTATTCAAATCCTTGAGGATATGTTGAGAGCACGCATCTTGGATTTGGATGGTAAATGAGAAGGTCACCTACCTACCGTTGGTAGAATTCGCTTACAATAATAGTTTCTAAACTACTATCGGTATGGCACCATACGAGGCATTATATGGTCATCAATTTCGTTCGCCAATTTGTTGGGACGAAGTTGGCGAGAGAAGAATTTTAGGACTAGAGTTGGTTGAGAAAACAGTAGAGGCAATAGACAAGATTATGACTAGAATTAAAACAGTTCATGACCGTCAGAAGAGTTATGCCGATCAAAGAAGAAAAGAATTAGAATCCGGGGTCGGTGCAAAAGTTTTTCTAAAGGTGGCTCCTATGAAAGGGATACTACGTTTTGGTAAGAAAGGAAAACTAAGACCGCGTTTCATCGGCCCATTTGAAATTCTTGAAAAGATTGGAAACGTGGCGTATCGTTTGGCATTGCCACCCTAGCTTTCGGTGGTGCACGACGTTTTCCACATTTTGATATTAAGAAAGTACGTACATGATCCTATACACGTGGTAAAATATGAGTCTTTGAATTTAAGGAATGATATGACTTACAAGAAAGCGCCCGCAATGATCCTAGAAAGAAGGTCCATCTTTGGAGAAATTGGGAAATCCCATTAGTTAAAGTTCAGTGGGGTAGACATAAGGAAGATGGGGTCACTTGGGGAAAAAAAAAAAGATATCCTAGATAAGTACCTGGACCTTGTAAACCATGTAAGTTAAATTTTGAGGATGAAATTATTTTAAGTGGGGAGCGTTGTAACAACCGAAATTTTTCGTATTTCAATTTTAAGTAAATAAAATTTCTTACTTTTGGCATCGCTTCGTACTCCATGATTTATTTTAAAAATTTTGGTTATGTTAAAATTTTGTGCGTGTTCACTTCAAAATTTTAATCGACGTCTATGGAAATAATTTGAAAACGAACCTTATTCTATTTTCATTTGGTAAGTTGTTAATTTCAAGTTGAATGAAATAATTTATAGCTAGCCTAAAATTTTAAATTTCGTTCCCCAGTTCTATATAAAAATCTCGACCATTTATTTTTGATTTCTTAGTCGAAACCCGACTTATTTTCAACTCCAAAATTTAACCAAAAAGTCCACCCAAACAACACCTTAAATTCTACCATTTTACATCAACCAAACAGCCCCTATCTTAACAAAGAAACCACCCAATGATCTAAAAAAAAAAAGGTCCCAGTAGCCCATCTTTCAGCCATGTTTCTTACCATTTCTTCCCCACTTTTCTCCCACTCTTGAGCCCTCAATTCAACTGGCTTCTCCCTCCAAATTATCTCATAAAAACCGTCCCCCAATTCTCCACATTCAGCCAAAAAAAAAAAAAACTGCCCCCACCAGCTGC
This sequence comes from Forsythia viridissima, assembly GCA_030279155.1. Taxonomy (NCBI): domain Eukaryota; kingdom Viridiplantae; phylum Streptophyta; class Magnoliopsida; order Lamiales; family Oleaceae; genus Forsythia; species Forsythia viridissima. Next base: position 33,265,099 of record CM059045.1, read on the forward strand.
AGAAACCGTCCCCAGCAGCCATGATAAGTCATGGTCTTTGCCACTTACTTTCTCCCACTTTCCCTCCTTTTTTCCAACCCTCAATCCATCTGATTTATGCCTCCAAACCCACCCCAAACTCGTCCGCATGATAGCCCAAAAAATCAATTCCTAAGTTAAGCAAAAACTCCCATTTTCTCTTCAAAAAAATCAGCCTCAGGTCCCAGCATTCTTTCTTCTTTCCAACCACTTTTTCCAGCAATATCCTCCCATGTTAGTATCCCAAATTCAATGCAACAAAGTTAGAAGAAAAAATCTCATTGTCTTGTCTAAAATTTCGGCCAGCTTACACTCTCAGATTTATACATTTTCAGCTCCAAAGTTCCAGCAATTCTCTTCAATTTTCGATCCAGATTTTGGCCAACAGTAAGAGGACCTTATCCTTTCTTTTTAATTCGTAAAATTTCCCTATATGTATATAGTGTACGGGTTGGATTTTTGGGAAGCTGCAGAAACAAGTTTCTTCATCAAAACTTCAACCGAAAACTCGTTTTAAGGTAGTTTTACTTAATGTTTTTTACTATGATTTTTAAATGAAGTTTTGAGAAATTATGACATTATATGAATACCATGCAAACTCATTTACGAAGAAAATTATGATGGTGATTGAAGGTAATCACTTTAACATGTTTGTGATTGAAGGTAATCACGTATGATATTATGTGGTGCCAGCTACCAATGTTTATGTTCTTATGTACGTTTCAAAAATCATGACATGTCGAATTCATGTTTAAGAATAATTTTCCACATGTTATAAGTATTGCTACTGAGTGTTTCTTATGAAATACTCACCCCTAAAACGAATAAATTTTCAGATTGAACTCATCGGCGTTGATGCGATGGCAGTAGGCTAATGAGGTTGTCATGGAAAGTCTTATTTAGTTTATATTTTGACATCGAAATGATCGAGTCAATTATGATGTAATCACTATATTTTAAGTATTTTATTCAGTAATTAATTAAGTAATATGTACGAAAACAAGATATTGGTTTATTTGTCGTTCAAAGTTTTAAATTAGAAATTTGTTTAGTTTCATTTTTCAGAATTTTTAGCTTACTGTCCTCTTTTTGAAAAATCATAACTTTTGTTACGGTTGGATTTTTTGAGTGAAATCAGTGACTATGGAAATCCCTATATGTGTTCTAATAACAAAAATTAGAATCACTCAAAAATTCCATCGTATGAATTTATGATGTACATTTGAACTGGATACCTTAAGACACCTGAGACAGTTTTCAAGCAACTTTGGCTATCTTTTTCACCTATCAAACGATGTAGTTAGGTTTGAAATTTTAATATGTTGTATTTTGTAGTCCCAAGTATCTAAAGATAAAGTTTCGTAATTTTTGGAATTTGTTTAAATGGTCAAATAAATTGTTGCGACACCCATAACGATAGAGGTAAAATTATGAAATTTGAAGTAAATTCCTCTTCCCTTGTGCACTTATTATTTTCCGCAACAAAGTTCATTTTTAAAAACCTCAAGGGCATGGGAAATTTTATTTGGAGTCGTCATATCCATTTAAAGATTTATTTCAGTGACCATCCGGATTGAGAAAATCTGGGGCGTTATATGTTCACTCATGGTTTTATATAGGTCGAAAAGGTCACCGGCGGATCTATTTTGGATAGAGCCATCTGCTATAGAATCTACTGAAGAACCACTGGTTGGAGCTAATCCAGAGTACAAATAATGATTCTGAGCTGCTAAAGGAAAACCATGACCTGGAATCTTTCCCATGCCTCGTGAATTTTCCAACTCAGATTGTTAGAAATTAGATATTTCATACTTCAGTTATTCACTCTGGCTAGGGAGAAATATTTCAGCGTGAATTTCTGGATCAAATCTGTCCAAGTAGTGATGCTTCCATACGGTAGAGAATCTAACCATTCTCTATCTTTATCATTCAGTGTATGTGGGAAGAGCCTCATTTTAAGTGCCTCTTCATTAACACCGTGGTATTTGAAATTTCTACAATATTCATCGAAGCGAGAAATATGGTAATAAGGATTTTCATCTATTCTCCCATAGAACAACAGATTGTTAAAGAACAAATTATTCACATCTTGCCTCAACTAGAAGTTGTCGTGTCCATAAGGCGGATAGATTATGCTGGACTGATTTTCAACAATCGGTGGCATCATATACTCACCACCCATAAGAATATCTCGTTCATTAACTTCAACTGGCTGAGCTATTGGTGCAAGATTATTTCTCACATCTGCAGGTAATGGATTATGGATGCGGTTATCTTCTATTGTGTCTTTTTGCTATTGTTTCTTTTCTCTTCGCTCACGTTGTCGTTGGCGAAAGTTCCGTTCGATTTCTGGATCTAAATCAAATAGATCAAGATCTTTTATACGGTGCATACACACTTGACACCTGAAACTTTAGAAAATAATTGAAATTCAACAGTAACACGAATAACTGAGAATAAAAAATAAATAAAACTAATAATCAAATAAATAATAAAAAAAGAATTGTTATAAACTAAATTATCAATTAACGTAGTAATTAATAAAACTAGTCCCCGACAACGGCGCCAAAAACTTATTGTAGATTTCAATCCATCAAGTGGACATATCATTAACAAGTAATAAAGTGATGTGAAAAGTGTCGAACCCACGAAACTAACTATCAATTAACCTATTAATTTATAATTCGAGTTTTAACAAAGTAAAGAACACATATTCGTTTTGAATTTTATTCTAAAATTATTCTAAGTTTGTTTAAATTAAATCTAATTTATCACGCAATTAAACTAAATTGTTGAGGTCGATTTAAAGTTTTACCAACACTAGGATTCGCGAATCTACCTACACGTTTCTTAATCAATTATCCGTTTAATCGCTTTAGTTTATAATTACCTTGGATTGAAAATCGGTGATCCTATAATAATCAAAAGCCTTTCTTGATGGTTAATCAGTTCTATATTGATATGTGTACCTAATTATCTCTAATTAAGTTTCGAATATAAAGATATGCATTAAAATCTCAAGAACACCTAACCAGATTTTATAAAGCATAATAGTAATTTCTATCTATTATTGGACCCTATGTTATTCAAAACCGCGTGCTTATCTAAATTGAATCTCTCGACTTCAATAAGATCACAAAATATTCTAATGGTGATCAAGCACTAAAACATTCGAAAGAATAAATAAAGAATAATCAATCAATAAGCAATTAATTACTAAAACGAAAAACTTCCAATTAATTAAAAATACGAGGTTTCATCGTTCATCCTAGCAATGAGTAATTTAGCCGAACATGCTTTTGTTGATTATTACATAATTGAATTCATCATGTTCCAGAGAAAGAAAAAAAAAAGTAAATAAAACCCGTGACTCTGGCTCAAAAATCTTCAATCCGTTCCTTGATCTTCGATTCTTCTCTTCTTTCTTGTTCCTGAAATTCCTCTCCCGTTATATATCTATTCTATGGCTTTTATAGTCCTCATCTAACTCTCAGAAACGTGAGTCAACTTCTCTCCTTATCCTGGACTCCATGGAAGTCTATTTATAACAGGAAACTATTTAATTGCTGCCGCGAAAAGCCATGCGATCGCATGGTTTGGTCAATTAAAATTCTGCTGATTTTTTTGATACCTTGCGATCGCATGGTTAACCTTGGAGGTAGTTCCTAGTTTTCTTTCTTTGATATTTGCATGCCAAGCTCCTCAAGTCTCTTTTTCTTTGCATTTAAGTCTCTTTTTCTTCTATTTGCTCTCTTTTTGTTAGATCGACACTTGAATTTAATTCTTTCCTAAAATGATAATAAAACAACATGCCATTAAATTGAAAACAATTGAGATAACTCATAATCGTCACTTTTTGTGAGCTTAGAAAAATACAAATTTGTATTTCTCATATAGTATTCAACATGAAACAAAATGGGAGCAAGAGTTTTGGATGATTGTGTAGATCTCTCAGGTAGACTCACTTGAATTATTGGGATGCACAATCACATAAATAATTAAGTTGTTAATGTGATTTAGATATTGTTTTATGGGGGTCTCATAAGTATTGGCGAATGTCCTGATACATGAGAGAAGGGTATGTGATATCATTATTTTGTTTTGAGGAATTAAATGATAGTTCGCATTATGAGAATTTTGGTGGAAATTATGACTACTAAGTAGCAACAAGGTGGTAATGTGATTAGTGAAAAATTATAATGGTCTATTATATGATGAGAGAAATCTTGTTTGTAATAACATTTGAGAAACTATTTGTGTTAATTATTATAAATAGGAGAGCAATGATGTTATTGTCTTTGTCAGACCTTGGGATTTTAAGGAAATTAAAATTGACAGTCAAAATTCTATATTTATTTATTATATAAATTAGTATATAGAATGAAAAATGTGTTATATTGCAAATCATGTGACGATAAACTTATCTCATGAAGAGAGTAAATGTCGATATTTGTTAAGATTGAGAATTTCGTACAAATATGGTCTTAATGTTCAAAGTTCAAAGGTCTAAGTGATAAGTATGATGATAATTGTGTATTTGGAATCTTACTAGACATGGTAAGATTAAGTACTTAAGGTAAATTCTATGATAATATTTAAGTGGCGAGGTTATGTGATTATAGGAGGACATTGTGGTCATATCTCTCAGAATAATGTGATAACGTATTTGGGTTACGAAGTGAATTAATCTTCCTATATCCATTGATGGATTATTGTATCATATTACGATGGATTGGACGATCATGTTACGTTATACATTGGATGAGTTTAATGAATTTTTCATGATGCTATTTAAATTATCTTGTTAGCTTTATTTTTGGATTTCATAAATAGAGTATTCCCGTCTTATCGAGATAAATTTTATGGTGTTCATCGATGATTAGCCTATTCCAAAGGCTAAAATCATTAATAAATGTGAACTTTTGTTAGAATGGATGATATTTTTAGGTTTTCCTATCTTAACCAAGAATGTTAATGTGAAACCACACAAGACCAAATGAGTGGTTAAATAGGAATGTCCACTTGATGTGATAGCAAAGTACAGCCCTTCCATGAGTTACAAGGTTACTTTCGTCACTTTTTAGAAAGAAGTGTGATTTTACAACTCATTCTAATGCAGTTTTCTTTTCTTAGGTTGGTCAATAAATTTAGATATGTCATGCCCTATTATCAACTAGAACTTCATGGGTGTTGTTACTTAATTTTCAATTTTCAGGTGAGGCCTACTTTAGTGGAGAAGTTAGAGAAAGCTTTGGTTACTAAGCTATGTTTCGTAACGTTTTTCACCCCCAATCACATGTTCAATTATAAAGGACTCATTAGAAGATATGCTTTGGACATGTGTCCTATATCTTAAAGAAAATTGGGGTAACCATTTGACTTTAGTGAAGTTTTTGTATTAAAATTGATATTAGTCGAAGGTTGAAATGACTCTTATTTTAAGAACTATATGGTAGGAATATAGTTCGCTAGTTGATTGAGATGCGACTAGCGATAGAAAGGTAGTACGCCCTATACTTGTTCAATTTACTATAGAGACAGTGAAACTAATTAAAGTTAAAGATAACACAAGATAGACAAAAAAGTAATTCAGACATACATATGAATATCTTGAAATTGGAGTAGGGGACAAAATTTTTAGATTATCGCCTTGGAAAGATGATTTAAGATTCGATAAACGAGAAAAATTAAGTCCTTGATATAGTAGCCATTATGAGATTATTGAGCTGACTGGGCCAATTGCTTATCATTAGCATTGCCAGTTGAGTTTTCGAGAATGCAAGACGTGTTTCATGTATCTATGCTTCATAAATATATTTTATATCCAAAGAGAGTTCGAAGACGAAGAAAGTTATATCACAACTCAATAACATTCATTGCAACATAAGCCTGTAAGAGGCTCTTAGTCTTCCTTTTGATTATCGTAAAGCTCTAATCGCATTATTGATTCATCCAGAAGCTTACCAAGTAAAGGTTTTGGCGCCAATTGATTTGTAATTTACAAAGACTATATAGCCACCATCACATTCAATAACGATGGGGTCACCATCACATTGGCATGATCTATCAGGTCTTTTTCATATCATTGATGTTAAAACATCCTATTAATTGCTCATTAAACGGGTTTGGCTGCATAGATCTTGAATGTTGCCTTCAATTTGGCATCAATATTTCAAGTATAATCATATGGAGAAGTCAAAATCGTGGTATCTGAGTCCAAGCCATTTCTGAAAGGAAAATCTTACTTTACAGGCCAAGTTCTATCTGGAAGGTGGAGAATTTCATTCAATTCAGGATTTGAGATTAAAGATGATGCAATCAACAATCATCAACTTAATACAGGTAAGTCAAAGATTACTTGTGAATAGTCCTTCAAAGGCAAATAATCTCAAACAACATCAGCACATGTTAAGGTATTGAGAAAATAATTAACTTTTCTGATACCTAACATTCTCAAATTAGTTTTAGATGCCAGCCAGCCAATTGGAGCACAATCGCATTCCCAACTTTGATTTAATATTTCTAGAAGTATGCAAGTCTACCTCAGAAGTCTTGATATGTGTCTGAATATATCAAAACTCTCTATTTTCAGCTCGTCCAAACTAAACATGCCAAATACCAAATGAGTGGAAAAGTCAAATTAGACTTTAAAATGATGTTATAACCTCAAGTCAATAAGCTATTTAAAAATGTTGGATACAAAAGATTTAAGTCTCATAAACTTGGTAATCTTGATGTCATTCTATTGGGTGCGTGTCCCTTCAGATTCAGGTGGATCATTTATATCACAACCAAGGCATGGTTTGGGATATAATTCAGATCTACTAAGATAGATTAAAGTAAAAAGGTTTTCTCAAATTCAATTATGATTCCAATCTAAGAGATTGCTGAGGAGAAGCCACCAGAGTCAAGACATTCAATATTTGACCAAATTCAGAGTGAAAATGTCAGAGCTTCGGTATTCAAAAGGCTAAAGAGAGAGTTTTCCATGGTAGTTGATCCAAAATATAAGCGTCCATCTTTCAAAGGTTAAGTGGTAATTTTTCCACATCTGCTCAAGTTGATGAATATGTACGGGCTCATCCAAAATTATCTCAAAGACAATATTCCTTTTCTCAACTTGGAATAATAACTTCTAATCCAAGTTTCAAGCCTCAACGATCAAGAAGAAGACGCATAAATCGAATGACCGGCTCATTTCAAAAGAATAATGAGGATAAAGAAGATGTTTTAGTCAACCAACCCATTTGAAGTACCTTCCTGAATGTGTAAATTATACGGAGATGAAGCTAAACAGCTGACATTTGAGGATGGAGAGCAAGCTACTGTGGATGAGTTGAAATAATTGAACTTCGAAACAGAAGAAAATCTGATGCTAGTTTTTGTTAGTATTACTCTTAGTCAAATGGAAAAATCTGAATATTTCAACCTGTTGTAGGAATACAAAGTTGTGTTTGCATGGTCCTACAAGGAAATACCAGGCTTAAATCCTAAAGTTGCAGTATATCATTTTGCACTAAGCTATGGAATTTGTCCGACCAAACAACGTCAACAAAGATTTCGGCCAAAATTGCTTCCTCAAATTGAAGTTAAAGTAAAAAAACTTATTGAATCAAGATTCATAGGTGAAGTCAAGTACCTGACTTAGATTGCTAATATTGTTCTCGTCAAGAAGAAGAATGGACAATTACGAGTTTACGTCGACTTCTAAAATCTGATTCAAGATTGTCCAAAAGATGACTTTTTTCTTCTAATAACAGAATGGTGGATGCAGTGACCAGTTATGAAGTTTTATCTTTCATGGATGGATCTTCTAGGTATAAACAAATTTGAATGAATCTAAAAGACGAAGAGGTCAGACATTTCGTACTCCTAAGAGCATATATTTTTACAAAGTCATGTCGTTTGGAATGAAGAATACTGGAGCAACTTATCAAAGGTCGATACAAATGATCTTTGATCTATATGATGCATATAAAACAAGTAGATTGCTATGTAGATGACCATGTTGTCAAAACAAAGAAACAAAAAGACCATCTACAAGATTTGCAAAATGTTTTCAAAAGGCTCCAGAGATACCAGTTGAAGATGAACGCACTAAAGTGTGCATTTGGTAATCCTTCCAAAAAATTTCTTGGCTTCAATGATTGACATAGAGGTATTGAAATACGTCAATCAAAAATTGATGTTATAATCAATATGCCAGAGCCGAGTAATTTGCATGAGTTGAAGAGTTTTCAAGATAAGCTTGCATACATTCAAATATATATCTCCAACTTTGCTAGACGTTGTCATCCATTCAATAGGCTGGTAACTAAATACGTACCATTTGCGTAGGATGATACTTGTTGAAATACTTTTCAAAGTATTAAAAAGAATATATCTAATCTGCCGGTGCTCGCAACTTCGACTCTGGAGAAGCCACTAACTTTCTATTTCCCAACATAAGAATATTGATCCACTAAAATACATAATATCCAAGCCGATTTTGCCTGGAACGATACGAAAATGGGCACTTTATTGTCTGAGTTGTATCAAATTCATTACACAAAAAGTTGTTAAAGGACTCGTCTTAGTAGATTTTCTTGTTTGTCATCCAATGAAGCTTATGTCTTAGCTAATTTGGCTTTTGTTCTGTCTAGGTCAGACGAGGACTTTGCCTACCCAATATCAATTGTTCGAAGATGAGTGATTCCGACGTTGTTGCCAGAAAATCTCAAAGAAAACAATAATTTTGAGGTCACTGGCGAGGGAAATGATGATTGGAGGCAACCGATAGTTGATTATCTACAAAATAAAAAGTTATGAGACAATCTTCGCCACAAGACTAAATTCCAAAGACGTGTGTCTTGCTTTGTCTTCTAAGGAACACACTCTATTGACATTCGTTCAATGTAGTTTTCATTCGATTCTTAAATAATGAGGAAGCAACACATGCTTTGGAAGAAACTTATTTTGGAATATGTGGTGCTCATCAGTCTGGACTTAAGCTCTATTTTTGAATAAAAATAATGGGATACTATTGGCCATCTATGGCTTAGATTTCCAAGGACTAAGCAAAGAAATGTGAAAGCTTGCCAAGTCCATGCAAATTACATCCATCAACCTCCGAACTAGCCAAAAATGATTATTTTTCTAATTGGGCGGAAATTGTACCATTGAAGGAAGTAAAGAAAGAAAATGTAGCATATTTTATTCACATTCAAATCATATATTGTCGTGGGTTTCTCAATACATCATCACTAATAATGGAAAACACTTCTACAATAACCACAGATAATCTATGTGCTAAGTTTGGGTTCAAACAATACAACTTGTCCATGTATAATACAGCAGCTAATGGATTGGTAGAGGCATTCAACAAGACCCTATGCAATTTGCTAAAAAATGTTGTTTCCAAATACGAAAAGGACTAGCATGAAATAATTGGAGAAGCCTTATGGGCTTATCGCACTACTTACCAAACTCCAACACAAGGTACTCCTTAAACTCTGGTATATGGCGTAGAAGTTGAACTTCCTTTGGAGTGTCAGATTCTAAAGTGGGAATTGCTATCCGGGAAGGATTGACAATGGAAGAGAATGATGTCTTCAACTTAAGGAGCTGTAAGCTTTGGATGAGAAGAGATTGGAGGCACAAATGCACCTAGAATGTTATCAAGAACCTTTGCAAATTCCTTCAATAAAAAAGTATGGCCTAGGTCCTTCGAAGTTGGAGATTTGGTACTTTTAATACGTAGGCCTATCATAATCACAAAAAAAAGTAAAGGTTAAGTTCTAGCCTAAATAGGATGGTCCATTTGTTGTTACTCATATATTCACAAATAGAGCATACAAAATCGTGGATAAAGACGAATTGCAAATCGGACCCATCAATGGAAAATTTCTAAAGTATTTTTACGCTTAAAGTTTTTTAGGCTCCTTGTAAGAAAGAAAATGTAATAATTCTAGCCAGTAAGAACATAAACTGTGAATGGTGCTACAAACTAGAAAGAAATTCTTGTAATAATTACGACCGACTTGATCCATTTTTCGGTACATAGGCAACTTGGATAAAGAAAATATAAATCCAAGTCAGTCAAAATCAATAAACTCTTTATTTATCTTTGCATTTAAAAAATAAGAGAGATGAAAAAGAAAGTTCAACATATAATTAAAAAATTGAATAATCAAGTTCCTACAATTCAGGAAAAAAAGAGAAAGAAATATAGAGTTTCTACTCAGTCAAATCAGTCACTATGAATCAGTTACAAAAGCTCTTTTTGAAAAGCCTTCTTTTCCAAGTCAGTCAAAATCAATATGAACCGTACTTATTCTAGAGTGACTTCCGTATTTTCAATATTCTTTAGATTTTCTTTAGTAGTCTAAAGTTGGGCTTGGAGCCCATCCATATCAAAAGTCAATTGACTAAGTTGATCTTCAAAACGAGAATATATGGTTATCTCTGCAAGTTTCTAGTACTTCAAAGACTCCAATTGCTTGGCATTTTCTTCCTTAGTTGGACACTCTGAGTTTTAATTTCTTCTATAAAGATAAACATTGACTTTTTTAAGAAATAATTTCATATATGTCATCAGGGGTGCCGGATTTGCATGAATTGAGTTACCAATCAAGTGTCGAATAGTCGAATAGTTGTTGTTCCACAAAGTCTTGAAGTTGGAAAAATCGTGCTTCAAAACTTCTTCGAATGACTTCTGAAGATAATCAGTCATGGCTTTTCGAAAAAAATATTTTAGGATAGGATAATATTCGGTTATTCCAGTGAAGGTCCAGACATGGAAGAAAAAATTGGCGTAATCCTACGATTCTTTATATCTGAAGCGGGAACAACACCCAAAGCCAATGAAGATGTGTAACAGAAACATCTTATCCAGTTTCTAGAATGTTAACTCCTGGTGTTACAAAATTTACTTCATCTTCATCACTGATATATTCTAGGTTAGAGGGCAAAATACTTCCACTAATACTGCTGAGATATTCGCAGGAAAGTTCTTTCGTACCATTAGTGTCATCAAGTCCATCAAGTGCATCAATCATGACACCATTCTCGCCAGTCTAATCTTATAAAGGGCCTGGACTCGTAGAAAATTTTAGTCCTGCGAAAACTTTTAGAAATCCTACAAATAAAAAAAGAAGACGAAGGAAAGCTTGCACATATATATCGAACAAATAGATAAAATGGAAACAAAATATGTATACATGTATTCCTTGTCTGAGGTGATATATCTAAAATTTTGTCATCTAAAGGTACATCTGGGTGCTAGTAAATTCTAGAAGTTTCAGCGTAGACTTCATGGTGGCTTTGTATAGCTTGAGGTTTTCTTAGTCGTATCGACCGCTTTCGACGGCATTATCTTTGTACGACATTATCAAAGAAAGAGTAGCCCGAATTTAAAGTTTGATACATCAAATAATAGGTGGAAAAAAGAAATTTCAAAGAAAAAGTAAATTAAATTCATACATAATCTCCAAAACTATTATGTTCTGGAGTTAGAGTTACTTCACGTGCCTGAGATGCTTGATCTTAGGAACTGCTGTCTTCCGAAATCAAAATTTCCCCAGATGTCTTCTCTACATGCTCTGAAGTGGAACTGGGTCCATTAAAGGAAACATAAATTTAATCCTCTCAATACCTCATTCATTTCGAACATCTAATTCTCTTTTCTGAAAAGTTGTTTAGAAAGCACGGGAGGGGTCAAACTCTTTGGCCTTGTCTTTTTCCATAGGCTTTGGCACAGGTAGAGGTTGCTCAAGTACAAAGTTAGTATCCTCACTGGGAAAAAAAATCTGACACTTGAATCTTGTTCAATCATATAGGTACTTCATTAAACAAACCCAGGTCGAATACTAACCATGAACTCTGAAGTATCTGTAGACCTATCACTATTATCAATGTGTATACCGTAATGAGAAAGCAAACAAATGGAGTTCCAAAAAAAAAATCATTCAGATCCACCATTCCACGAATAAGTTCTCGACAATGGAACATGTCAACTTTCCAATGTTGGAAATCAATTAAATTCTTGACATATCTTCGGTTAATGGGGCAACCAATGCTCTTGTCATCGATGCTACTATAAATTCCTAGGACAAAATAGGTTACAGCCCAAGCATACAGAAAATGTCTAGGAAATGTGTATTCAATCAATCCAATGTCATGACTTTCCATGCATTTTGATGTTTCCATAAGTCCACAATAAATACTAGCCAAAATAGGATGAGCTAAACATTAAGTTAATTTGGGCTCATGGAAGCTATTTTAAAAGTTTTGACTAGGGGTGGGCGTGGGTCGGTTCGGGTCGGGTTGGGCCCCAAACCGACCAAAAATTGGTTTGGCGAAAGCCAAACCGAAACCACAAAAAAATTGAAAAAACGGGCCCGAAACCGACCCGAACCGACTCGGGTCGGTTTGGGTTTTCGGTTTGACCCGGTTTGAAGAACAAATTTTTTTTTTTAAAATAAACTGAGTCGGTTTCCGATTGGGTAAACCCAACCCGAAACCGACCCGAACGAGCTCAGGTCGGGTCGGGTCGGGTCGGGTCGGGTCGGGTCGTCGGTTTCACGGGTTTTTTGCCCAGCCCTAGTTTTGACTTTGAGATAATCGTCTCTACAAGGAAAAATGAAACGACAAAGACAAAGGGAAAGATATGTTGCTATTTCTATATCTTCTTCCTTATCAAAATATAAAGAAGAGTTCCAATTACTCATATACCTGTATGTGACAATGGTCTTCGTATCGTGTCTTTTACTGCTCATTTATCTTCTTTATGTAAGTTAGATTCCATATCTTTCTTGAAGGCATTACTCTTTCGAAGATTTGAAACACAATCATCTTCTTGAAAGCAAAACTCAATCCAACCAACATGGTGGATTTGATCACTTTTCTTCTTATCAACCAATGGGTATGCCTTAAACAAATATAAACAAGATGTGGAGAGCAAATTTCGTCAATTATAAAAGCTTTGAACTATCTCCACATAATAATCACCCTTGAAAGAGAGTCCAATAATATCTCAAATATCCCAGAGGGAATTACTTGTTTCTCCATTTATGGTTACATAGGTATTGGTGTCTAGACACCAAATATCACAAAGAGCTCTATAGGTAGAATTGAGACGAAAATAATCCTTCGTAGCAGAGTAAACTACAAAAGCTAACTAGGAATATTCCTTTTAATTAAGAGTTTATGGATCCAAATGGACTACTCTCAAAACTTTGGAAGGAAAAAAGTTTCTCAGCAGCTTCCAAGTGTACTTCTCCATCTTTCTGTCCTCTGATTGAGGGGGACACAAAGAAGGATGTTTGATAGCATCCAAATTTCTCTGCATCCACTGAGAATATACACGTGTATCCTTTAAAAGAACATATTGGATGAAAGGATATGGCATCGGCTTGTAGATAGTAAGCTTGAGTTCTTATGCGACGTTGGTTTACCTGTGATACTTCAGAATAATTTTAAGAAAGAAAATGAGTTTGCCCTTTTGTGACGTATCATTTCACATAATTTCATATTCTCGGATTTGATTGTGCCATTCCTGTAAAACATGCAACCAAACAAATTAAATAATAAGTGAAGGAGAATATATAATGATAGCAAAATAGTTAAAGAAACAATATTTTAAAATAATAATAATAAATTAAATATTAAAAATGTCTCTAATTTAAGTAATTATGGACATTAAATTTTCTGCATCTATTAAAGTCCTTTGTTCGGGGACCATAAATGTACGTATCAAACCTCGATTTTAGGTCTTCAAACCTCCATCTTGGAAAGTCTATTTTCCGGGGAATATCTAAAAAATTACTTTTCGGACCTCGTTTCCAAGTTTTCCATGCCTCCATCCTAGAATGGTCAGTTTTTTGGATTTTAAAAAGATATATTCTAGACTTCGATTTCCAAGCCTCCGTCTTGGAAGTGTGAGTTTTTCAAGAAATATCTAAAAAGTCAAGAAATATCTAAAAAGATACGTTATAGATCTCGATTTTCAGGTCTCCTAAAATAAATTCAAAAAGTAAATATTCCAAAATACATATAACTCACAAATTTGCAAATTTCTCAAATTCTCTAAGATAATAAATTTGCTTAGAAGTGATTTTTCTTTTCTTTTTTATAAAAAAGATATATAAACAAAAAAAAAAGAATGAAAACAAATATACAGAAACACCACAAACTATACCCGCTAACATACATATATAGGTGCACGTTAACATCAGAACGCCGAATATAAGTTCTAATACAAAACCTAAAGCTTTCACAATTTGATTCAATGTTGCAGTAAAATATTTATAATAAAAATAACATGATAGTCTTTTTTTATTATTTTGACTGTCCAATTAAGTTTGATGATAAGTATTTTTCTCCTCCTCTGAGCACCGAGGCGGCAGTGGTGGAGACATGTAAAAGATGGCGGGGCTTCTTTCCGTGTCCACTCTAGTGTAATAATCAGTATATGATTAAAATTAAATATATAGAATAATAATATGGAGTATATGAGAGTTTGTTTTTTCCTGGGGTTAGTCTCTATTTATAGGGGTAGCCTGCAATTACGGCCTTTAATGGTCTTTAATGACATGTGTCTCTTCATCTCCCTCATTACTAGGAGTTAATGAGGGATGTTACATCTTTCCAATCGCCAGTAGTAACTGTTATTCTGTGGGTCGTCTGTCTGGCTAATCTAAAGTGGTTTATTGTTATCCACCGGTCAGAGGCGAGCTATGAGATCATCAGGACGGGCGAGCCGGTGAGGCGGGCGTGCTTAGACGTGCCACTATTGGCAGATAACATATAGGAGCTGTCATCGTAACATATAGCAGCTGTCATTGTTTCTATCATTATAAGCCCCTATACTTTTCATAGACTGTCGTTAATAGGAAGTAGAAATAATCTATCACACATACTCCTCTCTAAATTTTTCAGACAGAGGCTCATCGTCTTAATTTTTAAACATAGACTCATCACCTTCTTTTTTAAATTGAGGCTCATCATCCTGTTTTTAAACAAAGGCTTATCGCCTTGTTCTTAAACTAATGCTCATCGCATTTATCTTTAGATAGAGGCTCATCGCCTTGATTTTTAAATAGAGGCTCATCGCCCTTATCTTTTTTAACCAAGGTTTGTCGCCTCGTTTGATCGTTGCAGTAGTTGAGAATATTTGTGTTGCATGACTTACACTTAATAAAGAATATAGTAAAAATAAGAAGTTGCCGCAGGTCAGGTCCAATAGGTGCATTAGAACTTTCAAGCTAGCCTGATCCTTCTTTGGTATCCTCATCATTTATCCACCTTAGATGGTTCATTTTCTGCTTGCCTTTGTCATCTCGAGATTCGAAATCGTCCTGAATCTTCCTTTTGTTAGACTCAGGTTCCTTTTGATTTTTCATGCCTTTGGTAATAAAATATGATTCCTCATCGTCCACATACTTATCCCCTCTTTTTAGTAACTGATGCATCGTATAGGTCGGGTTTTTGGAGAGTGACATCTTGAAAGGGCAACTTCAAGTTCCACTCATCGTGATAGTGACTATAGTAGACATCTGCAGTTCTTTGATTCCTGGTGTGGCCCCTATTGAACCAGGCAATGAAATCTTTCAGCAGCTTATCTTTGTCCTAGGTGATAAGTGCGTTTTATACACTTATTTTGGCATTTGAATTAATCTTTTATGTCGTCATATAGTTGATTTTCTACTTATCTAGTATATTATTGTTCTATTTCAGTTTTGGACGCGTTTGTGAACAATTGGAGAAGAATGGACGAAAAGAGCAATAATTTGGCGAAATCGACGAGTAAGTTGAGTTTTTGAAGTGAATTTCAAGAGCCAAACATTTGAGGATGAGGAATAAGGGAAAATCAATAAGTTTAAGGTGTTTTGGAGTGACAACGAAGAGTTTAATCAATGGACCAAACACCGGAAAGCCAAAGAACCAAATTGAGAAACTACCTACCGAAGTATGTGGAGAATTTAGAGTACAACTTTTGATATTAAAATCTCCACAAGTCAAATGATATACCATTGGAAAGATAATTGAATTATGAGTCCAACACTTTTTACGGATCTCAATTTGGAGTTTCCTACAAGAAGTTATGGCCATTTGAAAAACAGCCGCAGCAGAGGAAACAGCGTAAGCTGGGCGATCGCCCAGGCTTAAATTTGGGCGATCGCCCAACCCTATTTTTCAACAGCAGAAAGCTTTTTCTTGGCCTGGACGATCGCCCGGGTTTGCACTGGGCGATCTCCCAGTGTATTTTCGGCAGAATCATAATTTTATTTCCTTTTTTGAGTCCCAATTCAACTAGGAAACGTTTTGAACGAATTTTTAGGTTTTCTTGGGATATTTTGTGGCACATTGGAGGCAATATAAATATGAGATACATTCTCATAACGAGGGTTGGATTTTTGGAGAGCAAATCAAGAGAAGACGGAAGAGAAGAAGGAAGAGATCAAGAGAACAAGACTCCTCGACTATCAAGACTTCTTCGAAGATTTCTTCTCCTTGAATCCATGCCGGGTTTTATCATTTATTGTTTTTCTAGTTTAATCATGTTCTTCTAGTTTTCTTTAGCCAAGGTAGATGATGAAACCTTGTCTTGATTTAGTGACTATTTAATTATTCGGTTAATTCCTTCTTAAGAGCTTTAACGTTTATGGCTTGTTCTTGACTAAATTAATTAAATATGATTTCTTTCATCTTAAATATCATGTATTTTTGATAGTTAGATGTTGATTTAATTAATCCATGCTTGGTGATATAAACATGTCTATCAACTGCTTTTGATTTTTCGTCATCTTCTATTCGAATTGGGATACATAGAATGCTTAGAACTTCTTTGATTCTTTGTTTTCTTTCAATTGAGCTTGATACGAGAAACGCTTAAGTGGTTTATGTTTGAAGCATAAGGGGAGCCTATATTTGATATTCTTCTTCTGGACTTGATTGATAAATCTTTAGGGACGACAATAGATTGATTTCGGGTTGTCGTATGTGTTTTTCTTGGGAATTAATGAATGATTGGATAATTGCTAAATTAGACAATGGTGGATTCTGAAACCTTGGTGTTTTTACACAACTCGAATTCTCAATTCATTTAGTAGCTTACTTCTTTAGTCTTTTAATTAAACAATTTCAACAACAAATCTTTTCGACTCAACTAGCCTAGAATAACAGTTAATTGGGATTAAATTACACCTTCCTCATAGCAGTCTCTGTGGGATCGACCTCGTTTTTACCTATCTATATTCCACTAGATTCGTACACTTGCGAGTTAATTAAAATTTGACATCAAGTTTTTGGCGCCGTTGCCGGGGACTGCGTCTGAAGGTTAATTTAATTTTAGTTAATTTTATTCTCGACTAGTTATAATTTAGGATTTTATTTAATTTATTTAATTTTCGTTTTTATTTTTTAATTAAAAAAAAAAATTTCAAAAAAATCAAAAATCTTCATTGTGCATGCTTGGTCGTAGATCTCTAGAACTTAAGCTAGAACATCTAGATAGTGAAATTGAAAGGACTTTTCACCAACAAAAATAAGCCACTAATCTAGATAAAATTGAAGAAACCGAAGCAATAGTAGCTATGGGTGATGAAATTGAGGAGAGACCTTTCAGGGACTATTTTAGTCCATTGGCTAATCTGAGCACCTCATGCATACAATACCCTCAGGTCACAGCTAGGAATTTTGAGCTTAAACCGAGTGTGCTTAACTGTCTCCCATCTTTCTATGGTTTAGATAGTGAAGAACCTTATAATCATTTGACTGATTTCTATGCTGTATGTGAAACATTTAAATATGAGAATGTGTCTCCTGATAATGTTAAACTTCGTCTATTTCCCTTTTCTCTGAAAGATAGACCTAGATCTTGGTTTAATACATTGCCTGCAAATAGTATTACTTCTTGGGAACAAATGGTTGCTAAATTTTTGAATAAGTATTTTCCTGTTCACAAAACTAATGCTATTCGCAGGGAAATTTCAGAGTTTGTGCAAAGAGACGATGAGCCATTCTATGAAACTTGGGAGAGATTCAACGGGCTTCTCATGAAATGTCCACACCACGGCTATGAAAAATGGCATTTATGCCAATACTTTTTGGAGGGATTGCTACCACATATTCAAGAATGGTTGATGGCCACAAGCGGGGGAGAGCTTATGTCTAAAAATGCTACAGAGATCTGGACCTTCTTTCAAAAGCAGGCTGACAATTCACAACAGCGGAGCAGATCCTCTAGAACTGAGCCAAAGAAAAGGGATATCTATGAGATTCGCAGTAGTGAACCTAGCTCAGAAATCAAAGAAGTCAAGTGCATGATAGAGGACATCTCTCGCAAATTGACCTCATTGACAGTCAATAGTCCTCTAGAACCAGAAGCAGGTGCTGAGCAAGCTAATGCCCTCAACATGATGAGGAAGCCTCCTTACAATCCTTACTCCAACACCTATAACCCAGGTTGGAGGGACCACCCCAACTTTTCTTGGTCACAGGGTAGTCAACAGGACAACACAGCAGGTCAAACCCCTCAGCAGCCTAGACAATTCAACCAAAACTTCGCACAACCTAAACCATGGGAAGAGGCATTTCAAAACTTGACAAAAGCTACACAAGCTGCTTTGGAGCATCAGAATCACACCATCACTGAGTTCAAGAAGGAGATGTGCACTAGCCAGAACTCACAGGCACAATCCATTTCCAATATGGAGAACATGATGGGACAACTGGCTTCATCAGTACAACAGCTGGCAACAACCATCGAAAAAGGTAAATTCCCTAGTCAGCCATTTCCTAATCCTAAAGGGGTGCACAATATTGGAACAAATTCAGGTAACCAACATGAAGAAGCTAAGGCCATCATGACTTTGAGACGGGGCAAATTGGTTGACAACAAAGTGGATCTTTCAAAGCAAAACACGCCTCAACTAATTTCTCCAGGTAATACCTCAACTGATGATTCAGTCCAAGAAGCTCACAAAGAAGACAATGAGCCATCCTACATCCCAAAAGCCCCATTTCCTCAGAGGCTGACAAAGGTAAAGCAAGGTAATTCTATCAATGACATGATGGACATCTTCAAGCAGGTAAGCATAAATATCCCTTTACTTGATGCTATTAAGCAAGTTCCTGCATATGCTAAATTTTTGAAAGACCTATGTACTAAAAAGAGACAATTACATGTACGTAAAAAGGCATTCTTAACTGAACAGGTTAGCTCGATAATTCAAAGCAACACTCCTCCTAAATTTAAAGATCCAGGTTGTCCTACTATCTCTTGCATCATAGGAAACCATAAAATTGAGAAGGCATTGTTAGATTTAGGAGCTAGTGTCAATCTTCTTCCTTACTCTGTGTACATGCAACTTGGACTAGGTGAGTTAAAACCAACATCTGTTATTTTACAACTTGCTGATAGATCTGTGAAAGTACCTCGTGGCATTGTTGAGGATGTTTTGATACAGGTTGATAAATTTTATTTTCCTGTTGATTTTATTGTACTTGATACTCAACATGTTCGAGACTCCACTAAGCATATTCCTGTGATTTTTGGTCGTCCTTTTCTAGCCACATCTAATGCTGTAATTAATTGCAGGAATGGAGTCATGCAGCTGTCCTTTGGCAACATGACAATTGAATTGAATGTCTTCAATGTCAACAAGCAACCACATGACAACGAGGATGTTGCTGATGTTGACATGATAGAAGCATTGGTTGATGACTCTTGTATTTCAACTAACTTTGATGATGCTTTAATGATGTGTCTAACCCATTTTGGTACAGATTTTGATGTTGATGGTGCTATAAATGAGGTAAACACTTTGCTTGAGTCAACACCTGTCATGGATACAAGTAAGTGGAGACAGAAAATTGAGCCACTTCCACTAAGTGAGAAGAAGAACATCCCATCAGTTCAACAACCGCCCAAGTTAGAGCTCAAAGCATTGCCTGACACTTTGCAGTATGCATTCTTAGGAGAGGCAGAAACTTTACCTGTAATTATCTCTTCTGCCCTTGATGATGCACAAAAAGGTAAGTTGTTAGGTGTTTTAACTGAACATAAAGAGGCGCTAGGTTGGACCATTGCTGACATAATAGGTATTAATCCTGTAGATTGCATGCACTATATTCATCTTGAGGAAAATTCTAAGTCCACTAGAGAGATGCAACGTAGGTTAAATCCTAACATGAAAGATGTTGTGAGAACTGAAGTCCTTAAGTTGTTAGATGCTGGAATTATCTATCCTATTTCTGATAGCAAATGGGTAAGTCCTGTGCATGTTGTCCCAAAAAAATTAGGTATCACTGTAGTTACTAATGCAAACAACGAATTGGTTCCAACTAGAGTAACTACAGGATGGCGTGTATGCATAGACTATAGGAAATTGAACTTAGTCACTAGAAAAGATCACTTCCCTCTTCCATTCATTGATCAAATGCTTGATAGACTAGCAGGGCATGATTATTATTGTTTCTTAGATGGTTATTCAGGTTACAATCAAATTCCCATAGCTCCAGAAGATCAAGAGAAAACTACTTTCACTTGTCCTTTTGGAACCTTTGCATATAGACGAATGCCATTTGGTTTGTGTAATGCACCTGCTACCTTTCAAAGATGCATGCTAAGTATATTTTCTGACATGGTTGAGAGGTTTCTTGAGGTGTTTATGGATGATTTTTCTGTGTATGGTGACTCGTTTGATGATTGTTTGCGCCATCTAACATTAGTTTTACAGAGATGTGAGGAAAAGAATTTAGTACTAAACTGGGAAAAATGTCACTTCATGGTGAAACAAGGTATTGTTCTTGGCCACATTATTTCTAGCAATGGTATTGAGGTTGACAAAGCCAAGGTTGATCTTATCTCCAATCTTCCACCTCCAAAATCAGTGAAAGAAGTAAGATCTTTCCTGGGGCATGCTGGTTTTTATAGACGTTTCATTCAAGATTTTAGTAAAATCTCTAGACCCTTATGTAATTTACTTGTTAATGATGTACCTTTTATCTTTAATGATTCATGCTTAGAGGCTTTTGAACATCTTAAGAAAGTGCTGACCACTGCACCTGTTATTCGACCACCTGATTGGACTTTGCCTTTCGAACTTATGTGTGATGCATCTGATTATGCTGTAGGAGCAGTCTTAGGACAGAGATTAGATCGGTTACCTTCTGTTATTTACTATGCTAGTAGAACTCTTAATGATGCACAATTAAATTATTCTACTACAGAGAAAGAAATGCTAGCAGTAGTATTTGCTTTAGATAAATTTCGATCTTATCTTGTAGGGTGTAAAGTTATTATCTTTTCTGACCATGCTGCCCTCAAATATCTTCTAACTAAGAAAGATGCTAAACCTAGATTGATTAGGTGGGTCTTGCTTTTGCAAGAATTTGACATTGAATTTAGGGACAAAAAGGGGTCTGAAAATGTTGTGGCTGACCACTTATCTCGAATTGTGCTTGACTCTGTGCAGGATAAATTACCATTAAATGAGTTGTTTCCAGATGAACAACTCATGAATATTGACGTTGTGCCTTGGTTTGCTGATATTGTTAATTATCTTGTTACAGGCAAACTTCCAGACAATTGGACTAAACAGGATAGAACTAAGTTTCTGGCTGAAATGAGGAATTTCTTTTGGGACGATCCCTACTTGTTTAAATACTGTGCTGATCAAATTATAAGGAGATGCGTTCCAGAAAGTGAATTCCACAGTGTTATGTCATTCTGTCATGACCACGCGTGTGGAGGCCATTTCAGTGCTAAAAAGACTACCTCCAAAATTTTGCAATGTGGTTTTTACTGGCCCACTCTCTTTCGTGACACTCATATTTTTTGTTCTTCATGTGATAGGTGTCAACGCATGGGAAGCATTTCAAAAAGAAACATGATGCCGCTTAATCCTATTCTCGTAGTTGAACTTTTTGATGTCTGGGGGATTGATTTCATGGGACCTTTTCCTCCATCTTTTGGTTATCTTTACATATTAGTTGGGGTCGATTATGTTTCTAAGTGGGTCGAGGCAATTCCTTGTAGGACCAATGATCACAAAAGCGTAGTGGCATTTTTGAAAAGCAATATTTTCTCTCGCTTTGGCACTCCACGAGCCATTATCAGTGATGGGGGATCTCACTTTTGCAATAAACATTTTCAAACCCTTCTAGCAAAATACTCCATCACACATAAAGTGGCCACCCCATATCATCCACAGACTAGTGGTCAGGTTGAGGTCTCAAATCGTGAAATCAAGCATATTTTAGAGAAAACAGTTCGACCTGATAGAAAAGATTGGTCTTTACGACTCACTGATGCTTTATGGGCATATAGGACAGCTTTTAAAACACCCATTGGGATGTCCCCTTATAGATTGGTGTATGGGAAAGCCTGTCACCTTCCGGTTGAGTTAGAACATCGTGCTTATTGGGCCATTAAGAAATTCAATTTTGATATGCAGGAAGCAGGGTCAAAAAGGAAATTGCAGGTAGCTGAACTTGAAGAAATTCGAAACGATGCTTATGAGAATGCTAAGATTTACAAGCACAAAATGAAGGTCTTTCATGACAAGCACATAGTCAGAAAATCATTCAGTCCAGGTCAGAAAGTACTTTTATATAATTCTCGCCTGCATTTATTTCCAGGTAAACTACGCTCCAGATGGTCAGGTCCTTTTATTGTTCGCATTGTTTATCCCCATGGAGCTGTTGAGGTTGAAAACCCAACAAATGGTGATATTTTTAAGGTTAATGGCCAACGTTTAAAACCATACTTGGAGTTTCACTCTCGCGAGGGGGAGGAAGAAATTAATTTGGGTGATCCTGCCCTTCTTTCTTGAAAATCGTTTTTATAAAAAAAAAAAAATTTACAAAAAAAAAACAAAAAAAAAAAAACCAATTTTTGCTTTCGTTGTTTTTGTTTGTTGTTTTCTCTGTTTTTTCTTTTAGGACTGCTTTTGTGCAACTGATCCTGCGGTGTCCACGGTGTTCCACATCTTTCAGCCTGCCAGATGCTTCTTCTCCACTTCTATCCCTGGGGAGTAACTGATCTTTTCTCTCCTACTCTGTGCTTTATGTTATTCTTACATTGGGGACAATGTAAGGTTTTTGTTTGGGGGTGGGTTATAAAATATCATGTTACTTAAGAACTTTCGATTTGCTTATCATTCTGGTCTGTATAACTGAAATAGTTTTAAAACAAAAAAAAAAAATATAATTTGTCTGGTTGCTGTTGAATATCCTACCGCCAATGATGATATCTGTTCAAATTGAGCACATTTTTAGTCGACTATTAGACAACACTTGAACTCATTCTTTTATCTGATTACTTATCTATGTTAGACCTGATTAAGAAAGCACATGGCCACTTTGACTTATCGTTTATTGGAGACATGACTTGCGTGTTTGTGTTGATATTATTGACTGAGTATCATGATGAAACATTCCGTTCCTACATTCTTAGAGCTAGTGACTAAACTGTTTTGAGAACAGTTTGGGGGTGTTAAAGTTACTACTTTTGTTCTAAGACTTTTGATGGTTTGGGTTTTCTAGGTCTCATCTTTGGTTGAATGAGTTATAGTCAAGGAATCTGAACTGAGCACTATTTGCAGCTGATAAAAATTAAATGAAATATCTGACTCGAGCAATTAAGCCTGTAAGGGTATCTTAAAACCTGGTGCCCTATGGTCATCTGACTTGGGAGTCATCGGCCCAAAGCTCGCTACATGAGTCCTGTATCAAAAAAAAAAAAAAAAAAAAAAAACAAGAAAAAGAAAAGAGAGCGACATTTATAAATTTACATCTTCACTCCTCTATTAGCCTGTGGGACTCGAGCAATTAAGTCTGCTAGGGTTTTTTCAAACCTGGTGCCCTATGGTCATCTGACTTGGGAGTCATCAACCCAAAGCTCGCTACAAGGGTCACACAGAAAGCTAGTGAAAGAGAAGTATTGTACAGGATGTAAGACTGTTAACAGGAGTTAAATAAAAAAAAAAAGTAGAAGTGCTCAGGAAGGATTGCTAGATTAGAACCTTAGAGACTGAAGATGAGAATTTAGAAACCTCTCACCATCCTAATTCTCAGAATACAAGTGCTAAGTTTTACCACTTTCGTTGAAAAGAAAGAGCATTGTGATGATCCATAGAAACCAACTTCGCTAGAACACCTCGGGATTTGAGAGAAAAGCTTTAGAAGTGTGATAACTTACGAGAGGTGTAAGGAATAAATGACTACAAAGGGTTCGGGATTGCTAAAATGTCAACAACACAATATTGGTCATGGTCTAATACATGCATAAGTTCAATGTTTGGCTATTCACACACTCACACAAGGTCGAGCATCAGATAAGTCAAAATTTTTGTGTTGTTGTTTGATATCCTTCTAAAAGTGTTGCTTTATTTTCGAACTTGAGGCATATGGTAAGGAATTTAACATTGACAGATTTTCGTGGAATCAATTAGCTTAGTTGAAATCTATTTTAGTTTTGTTTTTGTTCGAGGACGAACAAAGGTTTAGTTTGGGGGTGTTTGATAAGTGCGTTTTATACACTTATTTTGGCATTTGAATTAATCTTTTATGTCGTCATATAGTTGATTTTCTACTTATCTAGTATATTATTGTTCTATTTCAGTTTTGGACGCGTTTGTGAACAATTGGAGAAGAATGGACGAAAAGAGCAATAATTTGGCGAAATCGACGAGTTAGTTGAGTTTTTGAAGTGAATTTCAAGAGCCAAACATTTGAGGATGAGGAATAAGGGAAAATCAATAAGTTTAAGGTGTTTTGGAGTGACAACGAAGAGTTTAATCAATGGACCAAACACCGGAAAGCCAAAGAACCAAATTGAGAAACTACCTACCGAAGTATGTGGAGAATTTAGAGTACAACTTTTGATATTAAAATCTCCACAAGTCAAATGATATACCATTGGAAAGATAATTGAATTATGAGTCCAACACTTTTTAC
Organism: Forsythia viridissima; assembly: GCA_030279155.1. Taxonomy (NCBI): domain Eukaryota; kingdom Viridiplantae; phylum Streptophyta; class Magnoliopsida; order Lamiales; family Oleaceae; genus Forsythia; species Forsythia viridissima. Next base: position 33,290,059 of record CM059045.1, read on the forward strand.
GGATCTCAATTTGGAGTTTTCTACAAGAAGTTATGGCCATTTGAAAAACAGCCGCCGCAGAGGAAACAGCGTAAGCTGGGCGATCGCCCAGGATTAAATTTGGGCGATCGCCCAACCCTATTTTTCAACAGCAGAAAGCTTTTTCTTGGCCTGGGCGATCGCCCGGGTTTGCACTGGGCGATCTCCCAGTGTATTTTCGGCAGAATCATAATTTTATTTCCTTTTTTGAGTCCCAATTCAACTAGGAAACGTTTTGAACGAATTTTTAGGTTTTCTTGGGATATTTTGTGGCACATTGGAGGCAATATAAATATGAGATACATTCTCATAACGAGGGTTGGATTTTTGGAGAGCAAATCAAGAAAAGACGGAAGAGAAGAAGGAAGAGATCAAGAGAACAAGACTCCTCGACTATCAAGACTTCTTCGAAGATTTCTTCTCCTTGAATCCATGCCGGGTTTTATCATTTATTATTTTTCTAGTTTAATCATGTTCTTCTAGTTTTCTTTAGCCAAGGTAGATGATGAAACCTTGTCTTGATTTAGTGACTATTTAATTATTCGGTTAATTCCTTCTTAAGAGCTTTAACGTTTATGGCTTGTTCTTGACTAAATTAATTAAATATGATTTCTTTCATCTTAAATATCATGTATTTTTGATAGTTAGATGTTGATTTAATTAATCCATGCTTGGTGATATAAACATGTCTATCAACTGCTTTTGATTTTTCGTCATCTTCTATTCGAATTGGGATACATAGAATGCTTAGAACTTCTTTGATTCTTTGTTTTCTTTCAATTGAGCTTGATACGAGAAACGCTTAAGTGGTTTATGTTTGAAGCATAAGGGGAGCCTATATTTGATATTCTTCTTCTGGACTTGATTGATAAATCTTTAGGGACGACAATAGATTGATTTCGGGTTGTCGTATGTGTTTTTCTTGGGAATTAATGAATGATTGGATAATTGCTAAATTAGACAATGGTGGATTCTGAAACCTTGGTGTTTTTACACAACTTGAATTCTCAATTCATTTATTAGCTTATTTCTTAAGTCTTTTAGTTAAACAATTTCAACAACAAATCTTCTCAACTCAACTAGCCTAGAATAACATTTAATTCGGATTAAATTACACCTTCCTCATAGCAGTCTCTGTGGGATCGACCTCGTTTTTACCTATCTATATTCCACTAGATTCGTACACTTGCGAGTTAATTAAAATTTGACATCACTAGGTCAATTACATTGGTCCAAAAGCCGTCTTCTTAGTGCACTTGCTACTGGCCAAGTATGCAGTAAACTTCTTAGAAAAATCATCAAACATGTGGATGGATTTTGGAGAAGGGTTGCCACCCAGTCCCTTACCTCCTACCTAAGTGTTGGCAAGAAGGCCCTGCACATAATAGCATCTGGGATGACATGTAATCTCATAAAATCAACAAAGGCCCTGAGATGATCAACAAGGTCAGAGGACCTGCCATACTTCTCCATCTTTGGCTGTTCGAAATCTCGTGGTAAAAGAACAACCATCACATCTGGGGAAAAAAATATATTCTTCCAATACCATAGATTGTTGCTTACTTTTTTTTCTTAGACATATCATCTGCTATTTTTTAATCCATCATGTCTTCTAACTATTGCTCGAGGCCTAACACTGATGTCTCACCTAGTGTAGGTGGAGCCACCCATGATGATTGCCCCAAAGTGGATTTGAGCCAGAGTCAATGAATGAATGTGGGGTACAAATGATGAAGGCAAAGAACCTGGGCTAGTGCGGAGCCACTATTGACAGTGTTTTCATCGTTAGAAAGTTAGGAGCCTGGAGCAGAGCACCTATCAGTGACGGTTCCACCGGTGGAAGACTACGAGCCTGGGTAGAGCCCTTGGCGATGATGGTCCTACAGGTGGAAGACTAAGAACCTGGGATAATTGAGACGCCACAGTGTTTCGATTCTAGAGTTGAGCTGTCAAAGTCGCCATCTGCGCTTGCAGTGCCGCTAGTTGAGCGGTAGGGGTAAACTCTTGTTGTGGGTGGTTAGTGGTGGCGTTGGACTCTGTATCAACATCCTCAATGAGGGGTGAGGGCGGTTACATTCCTAGCTCTTCTAGTTCGAGCCATGACTTTTGTGCGATTTTCTACAGACGGCGCCAAATGATGATAAATATTTTTCTCCTCCTCCGAGTACGGCGGAGACAATGGTGGAGACCTGCAAAAGGTGGTGGGGCTTCTTTTTTCTGTGTCCACTCCGGTGTGATAATCAATATATGATTAAAACCAGATATACAAAATAATAATACATAGTATATGAGAGTTGGTTTTTACCTAGAGGGTTAGCCTCTATTTATAGAGGTGGCCTGCAGTTATGACATTTAATGGTATTTAATGATAGGTGTCTCTTTATCTCCCTCATTACTAAGAGTTAATGAGGGACGTTACATCTTTTCAATCACTCGTGGTAACTGTCATTATGTGGGCTGCCTGGCTAACCCAAAGGCAGTTGGTTTATTGCTATCCACCTATCAGAGGTGAGCTATGAGATCATCGAGGTGGGCAAGCCAGTGAGGCAGGCGTGCTTGGACGTGCCACTATTGGCAGACAACATATAGCAGATGTCATCGTAACATATAGCAGTTGTCATTGTTTCTATCATCATAACAGCTGTCATCGTAACATATAGCAGCTATCATTGTTTCTATCATCAGAGTTCATTAAAGTAAAGAGTAATTATTGCCAGTATAGATGTATGTTTTATGCTTTAAGAAAAAGAATCACTTTACCTACAAAGATAAAGTTGAATTGTACCTTTTTTCACCCTTTCAAGAATTGATATCCTTTACTTGTCTCTCCTACCCTCTTGTATCAAATTTAAATTTAAAAAAATGATGTCCAAATAATTTTTTCTTTCTCTTACTTTCTCATTAGGAAACAAAGTTTACCGAAAATTCTTGAAAAGATCAATTTCAATAACACTTTTACTATATAAATAGTTTTCAATATCACAATTTTCAATAGGTACATTTAATTGAAAATCAACTTATAAAATTTCATCAAATTTCTTCTTTTGTTTAGGACTCAAATTTTGTTCAAAATAGGGGATAAATATTATAAGGAGTTATAAATCAAACTCTAACCAAAACTTTTATCGATTTATTTATTTTCATAATAAATAAATAAATTTTGAAGGGGCATTTGTATACATTAAAAAATAAAAAATAAAGCATGTTTTGAGTTATAAAAATACATATAGTCCAACTAAATCTAACAAAACCCAATTAATTGTAGGAGCATTATCCTACCTTAAAAAACTCACCCAACTTTCAAAACCCATCTATTGTATTTAAAATTCATTTAAAGACTAGTGATATAGCACCCACAGTGGACACTAATTATGGTGCCCACTGTCCACGTGGCATTACCACATTGGGTGCTATATAAAAAGTTGTTGACATCTTTTTGAACTTTTTAAAAAGTACTCAATTTGATAATACCACGTGGACAGTAGGCACCATAATTGGTGCCCACTGTAGGTGCTATATCACTACTCTTCATTTAATTATAGTAAATTGGGTGGTTAAAAGAATTTTATATAAATATGGAAACAAATAACAATGTGTTTTAAATCCAACAAACCGATGATGTAGCCCTATGAATCGAAGGTCTTAAAGGCTTGCTAACATCAACCATAGTGGGCTTCTTTTGAGAAACTTTCCAATAAGAGTTCTTTGAAGAGGTAAGCAAAGCTTTTTAGTATCTTCTTTTACAAACTTGATGAAAATTTCTCATTTGAAAGAGGCATGAGTACATTGGAGTGTTGTTTAGGGAAAGAGGGGGTGACAAAATGGAGACAAGAGACTGGTTCCAAGCATTGGCGGTAGGGGCAGTGGTTGATAAACTCCGACGGTGGTCCGGAAGAGAGTGGTGGCTGTTAGTAATTTATTTTGTACCGCAAGTGTATGGATCGCACAAGTAACATAATAGAATTAGAGTCTAAGTATTGTACCCACAAGAATTTAGATAGCTCTACACAATTAAATTAACCTTAACCGAATTGATTTAACTTTTGAAGTTTAGTTTCTTAAACTAATTAAAATATTATATAAAAATAATTAAATATTTATAACTCAAACAAATAAAAGATTAAGCTTATGAAGAATTACTTTAAATTTGAGAAAGAAATGTACTAGAATCCTGAATTCACTTGTAGTTGTTAATTCATTTATCTGGATTCTTGAATTTGACAAAATACATTAGTTATGACGATCAAAATCCCTAAATTATTCAATAGTTTCTCTAGAATAAAATCAAACATATTCATTTGCATAACCAAACTATATCTCTTTGACGAATACTAATACACAAGAATGCATTAAGTTGCAATGGATAATTAAATATCATATAAAACATAGCAGTATATCTCTATCCCATATCAGACTTTACGATAATTAAAATTATGTCTAGCATGTTTTTAATCTCTCGATAGTAAAACAAACCACAAGAATTATACAATCACTACGTATATAATTATAGATAAAAAGAAATCCAAATTAATTATTCAAAATTATATTAATGCAAATAATCAAAAATCAAGTTTCTAAATAGAATAATTAAACTACAAGTTTCATCGTAATACTAGCACAAAAAGAATTTAGCCTAACATACTAAATAGAAGAAAACAAAAAGAAAAAGAAAAGATATAATTCATCACCCGAAAAAGAAAGAAAACTCAAAAGACTTGATCTTGATTTTCGTTGAATCCTCGAAAGAATAAATATTGATCTTCGTTTCTTGTTTCTTCTGTTGTTTTTCTCTCAAAATTCGGCTCCCAATTATGAGTTTAGAACTCATATATATAGTCTCATCATTGTGTCCCAAAAAATTTCAAAAAAAAGTCGAACTCAGGCGATCACCCAGGCATGTTGTTTACGTTCTATTGTTGGGCTTTGGTGCTAACCAGTCGCCTAGCTTTAGCTTTTTCAATTCTGCACTTTTAATCATCCAACTTTGGATTTTATCTTATTTAGTCCTCAAAATTTCCATAACATTCAATTTGGCCCTTCAAGCTTCAATTGAGTGCAATTTGATCCTCGTACTTCCAAAACATCTTCTAATTTATTGTTCGTTTCATCCATTCTTCTCCACTTGCTTGTAAACAGATCCAAAACTGAAATAAAAATGAAAATACACTAAATTAAGTAGAAAATCTATAAAATAACGGGACACAAGCTTAATATTAAAGTCCTAATACGTACACAAATGCACTTAAAAAACACATTCAAACTAAACATTTGTTCGTCATCGAACATAAACAAAACCAAATACAAATTTACTAAGCTAAGAGAATCACGAAAAATGGAGGCAATGTTAAATTTCTTACCAAATGCCTCATGTTCGAATATAAAGCAGCTTTTTTAGAAAAATATTAATCAACACCATAAATAAATTTTTACTTATTCAATGCCCAACCTTTTCTGAGTGTGTGAATAGCCAAATATTGAACTTATAGCCAAATATTGAACTTACACCTATATTAGACCACGACCAATATTGTGTTGTTGATATTTGTATAATCTCGAACCCTTTGTAGTCATTCTTTCCTTACACCTCTCGTAAAATATCACACTTCTAATGATTTTCTCTCCAATCCCGAGTGTTCTATCGAATTTAGTTTCTATTGATCAATACAATACTTTTTTCAATTAAAGTGGTAAAAATTAGAAGCTTGTATTCTTAGAACTAGGATGGTGAGCGATTTCTAAATTCTCATCTTTAGTCTCTGCAGTCCTAACCTAATCCTTACTTAGCACCTTTAACTCTTCTTCTTTATTTAACTAATATAAATGGTCTTACATCTTGAATGCAATACTTCTCTCCTGTAAGCTTTCTATGTTACCCATGTAGTGAGCTTTGGGCCCATGACTCCCAAGTCAGAAGACTATAGGGCACCAGATTTAAAATACCCTAACATGCTTAATTGCTCGAGTCACACAGACTATAAGATAAGTAAAGATGCCTTTTTTTTCTCTTTTTTTTCATGGTATTCGATTCTCAGCACTGATTAGTGCCGAGTTTAGATTCCTTGATTAGAACCTATTTAACCAAAGATGAGACCCAGAAAATCCAAACTATCAAAATTCTACAAACACACATACTAACTTTAACTCTCCCAAACTGTTCTCAAACAGTTTGGTTACTAGTTTAAGGATTTGGGAACAAGATTTTTCACAACAATCCTAATTCAACACTATCAACCCATACACTCAAGTCATGTTCCCATATAAATGATAAGTCAATAGTGGCTACGTGTTCCATTAATCTAGTCTAACATGGATAAATATTCAGGTAAAAGTACAAGTTAAAGTGTCGTCCAATATTCTAGCTAAAATCGTACTCAACTTCAAAAAAATATTATCATCATTGGCGGTAAGACGTTCAACAATAACTAGACAATTTTTTTTATTCTCTTTTTTTTTAAACAAATATGTCAATTATACATACCTGGATAGTAAGCAAATAAAAAAATAATTAAATAAGTATCCTGATACTTATCCCACCCCAAACTAAATATTACATTATCCCCAATGTAATAGCAAAATAGAGCAAAATTAAAAGAGAAAAAGATCAGGTACTTCCCATAGGTATTTGTGGAGAAGATGGTCTTTGCTTATCGAATGGTGTAGCCGAAGTAGAAGGTCGTAAGGAATCGATGGCCTCAGATATCTGGGAGACTGTCCCATCAATCATCTAGAGTCAGCTTCCAAAGTGTAGCATCCTTCTGTTTACTTCGTCATAAGCATATGTGATAGTGCGCTGGTCCGACCTAATGCCGACATCATCGTGTTGCAGTCCACGTATGTGAATACTTATGCGTTTCACCCCTTACTGCATGTTATTTTATGTGTGCTGCACCTCTATCAATGTATCCTACATATTTTTTACTAATCTACTAATCTCCGTCAGGGCTATTTGGATCTAATTGAACTGTATGCTGAGGTTGGTCCCAGCGGCTAGAGCTGGCGGTGGTGCTGGGTGTGCATGATCATGATGTCGCTCATCTGACTATACTGCTGGAGCGGGTTGTGCTCTGTTCTCTCTTGCACGCATCCTGGCCGTTGAATTGTCAATCGTCTTAGAGTTTAGCAGGGCAACAGGATAGTCAGCTTCTTCAAATGGCAATAAGGGCACTCTGGCCTCTAGATAGATTCCACTGATCAGGCATGGAAACATAATAAGTACACTAGAAATCTACCAAAGTTGCCAACTCCCTAATAAACTCGAAGATATGTGTCTCCAAGTCCATTTTCCGACCTCGTGCCAAAACGTATAGAAGGCAAGCCCTTTCTCTGGTAAATCTCGTCCACTGAATGGTATGATTAATATTTGTACAAACGAAAATGTGTAAACTTGCAACTCACTAGCCACCTTATCATGTTTAAAGTAAGTATTTGCCAACGGCCATGCATTCTCTCCACCATACAAGAACCGTACCACTGAATGCATGTCATGTTCATTAGGTAGAGGATCTATACCCGTATGGGTCAACTCATAGTATTGATCAATAATAGCGAGGCTGAATCGGATCCACCTATCTCTCACCCACGTCTTGTACCTATGAGGTGATTCCAAAGTATCAATTTCCTAGTTGAAGTTGGCAAAGAATTTCCCAACCAAAGTCATGTATATCGGATGTGGAGCTCCAGCCACCTTATTCCATCCACACTGTTGTATCACGTGCTCCATCAAATGCTCCTGAAATTCTGCCCATTGTACTCTTCTCTCTTGGTGCTAGTTCTTGCATTTCCACTTTTCATCATACCTCTCTTGTGCTTCCGTAGTTTGGAACCGTGGTATACTTCCATAACTTGTTGGTTCTTCGGCCCATCTATGACGAGTAAAACCTTCACCTACCTTTTTCTTTCCTTTTCCTTAAGCTTTGGTCTTTCATTTTCGTGCCTTTGGTTCCATTGGTACCTGTAAATATATGAAACATAAAAACTATTACAATAATAGGTAATAAAAATCAAAGTAGAATATAATTGGGGATATCCCCAAATTACTCTTTTATGTATCAGATATAAGAGAAACCCAAGTCGTTTACTCAATGTACGAATTAGACCATGTTTGGAAATAGGAGGCTTAGGGCGCCGATTGTAACTCAATATAGTAAGAAAATGTCCTTCATTCTCTCAAACTAGCACAAAAGGGATGGATTCTAGACTTGCCACAACTTTTGCCACCGAAAAATTTGTTGAAACAGTGAATTTTTGCTGAGCCATAATTCGACACATGTATCATCATAGGTTGGTCTTTATCATGTTCAAATCTTAGGTCGGACAGAGGTCATTTGAGTCGGATGAGAAGGGGACAAAGTTGGTGACGTGAAGTGGTTGGTGCCTAGTCATGGCATGCCATGGCCTCCTAATATGGGGCTAAGTGTCTTAGACAAATTTTTAATGCAACTCCATTGAATGTATGCGCAATCTAAGGCAAGTCCTAATTGCATGAGAATCTTCACTTAGTCATTTCATCGAACGGATTGAATGCACCCTTTTTTTAATTGATTTTGAATGAATTTGGACCATGAATCTAGCCAAAAATCTATAGTTCAATACACAACTTCAATAAGTCAATATCTACCTAATCCCACACTCCTCAATCAATCATAGCAATTCAAAAAAATTTCCAAACCCTATAGCATAAATAGGATGGAGGGGAAAAGATCATACATTGGAAACTTTGCCAATTTGAAGAGATGAATGCAAATGGAATGACAAATAACTATATGAATATTGATATATGAAGATTTCTTTAGAAAGTAAAAAAAATAAGGTGTGCATTTAAGAGATAATTGAGAGAAGACCGTTTGGTGTGTTTAAAAAAAAATATTGTTCTTATGTAGAGTGGCGCATGGCTAGGGTTTATTTAACCCCAGTGCGCGCCTGGGCAATCGCCCAGTTATACTCTGGGTGTTCTGCCCGGGCTGTGTTCGTCTAGTTTACCAGAACAATTTATATATATATATATAGAAGATTAATTGTAGTTAGGCCTAACTTAACATGTGAAAGCTTAAATTTGTGCCAAAGAGTACAATGAACTAGAATAACTAAAAATTTGCTAAAAATCACCTAAGTGCAAAGATTATAAAAGTGGTGCTCCTAAATTTAATGCAATCCCTAACTACATGCATATTGTAAATAAATAGGATTAAAAAAAATAGAAATTGATAGAAAAATGGGTTGCCTCCCATTAAGCGCTCGATTTATAGTCTAGAGCTCGATTTTTTGTGATGATCATTCCGGTGTTGCAAGATGAATGGTGTACTTTTCTTTCGAGAATGCACCGCTCCAATATGACTTCAACCGCTGCCCATTGACTTTAAATGTTTCCTTTCTTTTTTCGGGCAAGTCGAGGTCACGATGGTCGGTTCTTTACACAATCACAAGGACTATCCATATAACAACACTTACTGTCCAACTTCAAAATTTCTTCTTTGAATATGCATATCATGCCACTTTTTGGTCCGCTCCTTATACAATTTTGCATTCTCATAGGCCTCTAACTGAAATTCATCCATCTCGTTTAGTTGAAGTAGTTTCTTTTCATCGGCTGCCTTCAAATCAAAGTTCAATTTCTTGACTGCCCAATATGCCTGGTGCTCCAACTCAACTGGTAAGTTGCACGTTTTTCTAAAAACTAACCGATGTGGAGATATGCTTATATGGGTCGTGAAAACTGTTCGATAGGCCTATAAAACATTATCTAGTTTCTTTGACCAATCTTTTTTTGATGAACTAACCGTCATCTCAAGAATCCACTTCAACTTCTGGTTGGAGATTGCAACTTGCACACTGGTTTGAGGATGATAGAGAGTAGTAATACAATGTCGAATGCCATATTTAGCCAATAATGACTCAAATAGATGATTACAAAAGTGTTTACACCCATCACTAATAATGGCTCGAAGTGTGCCATAACGAGTGAAAATGTATTTTTTTTCAAGAAATCCATCACAACCCATACATCATTGGTAGGTAATGCTACTGCTTCAACCCATTTTGAGACGTAGTCAACCGCAACCAAAATGTATTGATTGGAAAATGATGAGGAAAATGGCCCCATGAAATCAATACCACACACATCAAAAAGCTCTACCTTGAGTATACTGTTTAGAAGCATCTCATTCCTTCTCGGGATATTTACTGTATGCTGGCATCGTTAACATTCCTTCAAAAAAATATACACATCTTTGAATAGTGAAGGCCAATAGAACCCAGATTGTAGAATCTTAGCAGATGTTTTAGATGTACCAAAATGTCCAGCGTAGGCTGAGGTATGACATTGCTCAAGTATTTGAGGATTTTCTTCTTCAGGAACACTACCTAATTATTTGATCTGAACTTGTCTATAGAGAATGGGATCTTCCCAAAAATAGTATTTCAAGTCAGAGAAGAATTTCTTCTTTTGGCAACTTGAATAAATTGGCGGGATGATGGATTTGGCTAAGAAATTCAATATATTTGCATACCATGGTGCTTTCTCCAAGTTAAAAATCTGCTCATCTAGAAAATTTTCATTAATGTCCATGGTCTTGGTCTGCTCTCCCTACTCAAGTCTAGATAGATGATCGGCTACTACATTCTCGCTTCTCTTATTTTCTCTTATCTCCAAATCAATTCTTGTAGAAGTAAAACCCATCTGATTAGCATCGATTTTGCATCTTTCTTTGCCAACAAATATTTCAAGGCAGCATGGTCAGTGTAGACTATTACCTTTGATATAACAAGATATGATCGAAATTTATCAAAGGCACAGACTACAGCTAGCTAGGAGTTCTTTCTTAGTAGTGGCATAGTTGAGTTGTGCATCGGTCAAAGTCTTGATAGCATAGTGTATCACATGAAATTTTTTATCTTTTTGCTGTCCCAACACTACTCCCACTACATAGTTACTTGCATTACACATCAATTCAAACAGTAGACTCCAATCTGGTGAAATTATTACAGGTGCTAAAATTAGCTTTTCTTTTAGAGTGTTGAATGTCAATAAACACTCTTCAAAGAAGACATAGGGTACATCTTTGACTAGCAAAGTGCACAATAGTTTTGTGATTTTAGAGAAGTTTTTGATGAAGCAGCGATAGAATCCAACATGCCCAAGAAAACTGTGAATACCCTTGACAGAGATTGGTAGTGGTAATACTCAATAACCTAAATCTTTCCCTTATCTACTTCAATGCCCTTTGCCAAAATTTGATGTCCCAATACGATGCCCTCTTAAACCATAAAGTGACACTTTTCCCAGTTAAGTGCTACATTTGTGTCCTCACACCACTACAAAACCAAGTGCAAGTGCTCCAAGCACTCATCAAAAGATGAGCCAAACACTGAAAAGTCATCCATGAATTTTTCAATAAATCTCTCCACCATATCAGAGAAGATGGCCATCATGCAATGTTGAAAAGTGACAGGAGCATTGCATAGACCAAAAGGCATTATACAGTATGCAAAGGTACCATATGGACACATGAATGTGGCCTTCTCTTGATCCTCAAGTGCTATCAAGATCAGATTATATCTGGAGTATCCATCTAGAAAGCAATAATGTAAGTGTCCAGCTAATCTTTTCAACATCTGATCAATAAATAGAAGGATAAAGTGATCATTCCTAGTAGTTTGTGTTAAGTTTGCGATAGTCAATGCAAACTCTCCATCATGTGATTGTTTTGGTTGGAATTAATTCATTCTTTTCATTCTGAACCACTGTGATACCACTTTTCTTTGACACTACCTGAACTGGGCTCACCCATGCACTATCTAAGATTGGATAGATAATCATTGCATCCATTAGTTTCAATACCTTTGATATGACTGTGAACACTTGGTTTAAAATTTTCCTCCATGAGGATTTTATGCATGCAAAGTAAAGGGTTGATGCCATTGATGTCAGCAATAGACCACCCAATAACTGTCTGGTGTTCTCGAATCACTCGGAGCAATTTTTCTTCTTCAAGCTCACTAATAGATTTAGCAATTATCACAGGTAGTGTAGATGATTCTCCCAAGTAAGCATAACGAAGATGAGATGGCAACTGCTTAAGCTCTATTTTTGGAGGCTGCTGAAGAAGGCAAAGGCTTTGTAGAACCCGTGCCCAACTCTTCAAAGTGTGGTCTACGTCTATACGGAGGATTAGCTTCAAGATATCTTTCACACATCTCAATATCACCAGAATCAGTGTGAGTAGATTAAGAATGCACAATACAGGCCTCCAATGGATCTGATAGATTGTTCAGTTGAAAAGTGTCATGCATTGCAGTGTCAATCACATCAATTTTAAAGCAGCTATCTGACTCGGTTGGATATTTTATTGCCTTGAATACATCAAAAGTAACATGCTCTTCACTAAGCCTCAGAATCGGTTAGCCTTTTTGTACATCAATAAGAGCTCTACAAGTAGCTAAGAATGGTCGACCCAAAAGAAGTGGCACATCTGTATCTTCTTCCATGTCAAGAATAATAAAATCAGCTGGAAAGATGAATTTGTCCACTTTTACTATGATATCTTCAACAATTCCTCTTAGATGTTTGATAGAACGATTAGCTAGCTATAGAGTCACCCGTAGTTGCTTTAGCCTCTCTCAAATCTAATTTCGTGAAAATAGAAAGTGGCATCGAGTTAATACTGGCACCTAAATTTCACAAAGCTTTTTCAAAACAAAAATCTCAAATGGTGCAAGGTATTGTAAAACTTCCTGGTTCTTTTAGTTTAGGAAGTAGCTTATTTTATAAAATAGCACTATAATTTTTGTCAACATCACCATCTCATGTTTCTCCATCTTACGATTATTTGAAAGAATGTCTTTCAGAAACTTTGCATAACTGGGCATTTGAGCAAGTGTGTCGGCAAAAAAGATGTGATATGTAGCTTCTTGAAGATCTCAAGAAATTTTGTGAAGTACTTTTCTAACTCGTGCTTTTATAGTCTTTGAGAAAATGGGATCGGGAGCTCATATGATTTGATTGGAACGGTTGCCTGAACTCTCTTTAATATCTACTGTCTGTTCAGTCTGTTCTACGTGCTCTTCATTAGTGGACGATACCTTTTCTTTATTTGCAACTGGTCTCTTAACACGAATATCTGGTAGTTGAACCCCACTTCTGGTAGTAATAGCTTTAACATGTTCCTTGGGATTTACCTCTGTATTGCTTCGCAAAGTACCTGGTGCTCTGCCTGATATAGCGACTGCCATCTGACCCATTTGTGTTTCCAAATTTTTTTATTGATTTGCTTTGATTTCGAAGAGTGGTTTCCATCTTTCACATGTACTGTTCAGTTTTCTCCATCCCTTCAAGAGAAATTTGGATGATTTCACCAACCTGGATTAAATATGTTGGAAAACGGGTTATTTTGTTGGCGCTGACCACCTTGAATATGCTCGACTGGGTCAAGCAGCTATGATAGAATATGACATTCTGATGTATTATGACTAGCCTTGCATTCTTCACAAATTGGTTTCTTTACTTGCACTGCATTGACAGAATACGACATACCTTCTACTTTGTGCACCAAAGAATCTATTTTTGTAGATAACACCGTGAAAGTGTCTACTTTATGTACTCCTGCAGTTCTCTTGTGTAGAACTCTGCATGATGCCCACATGGCGGTGGTAGTAGATACTTTTTTAAACAGCTCTAAAGCTTCAGCAATAGTTTTGGTAGATAACGAGTTGTTGGATGAAGAGTCTATCATGCTTTTAAAAGAAGAAAATAGTCCAGCATAAAAATACTAAACTTGTAGGCCCTTACTAATGCCATAATGAGGGCACTTCCTTAGCATATTTTTGAATGTGTTCCACGCCTCATTTTTTAATGAGTTCTACGCCTCGTCAAAAGATTCGGTTTCTGACTGTTGAAATATTGATATGTCAGGCGTCAACTTTGAAATCTTAACCGGTGGAAAGAATTTTGTGCAAAACGTTTGGTCTAAATCATTCCAAGTGGTTATGCTGTTAATTGGCTGTGAGTCCAACCACTCAAGAGCTCTGTCACGAAGAATATGTGGGAATAAACGTAGACAGATGGCGTCGTCTAAGATTCTTTGATATTTGAAATGTTGGCACATTTCTAAGAATCACAAGACATGTGTATGTGGATTCTCGACGGCACTGCCATAGAACTAATGTCTATTCTAAAATAGATTAATTACATTGGTCTTCAACTGGTAGTTTAGCTACCCAAAAGGTGGGTAGACAATGCTAAATTGGCTCTGGATGATCTACAGAGTTATAAAATTTCCATCTAGCATATTTTCTTTATTATTCTCCCATCCCACCGGAGCAATCTCATTGTTATTCATTGTGTCGTACTATTTTTGGTCTTTTTGGTTTGTCTTTCTTGATTCTATTTGCCTACGATGGAAAGTGCGTTCGATCTCTAGATCAGCTGGTATTAGAGACTCGTGTCTCACGCTTCGCATGTAAAGGCATGAAAAGAAACAACTTAAACACTGAATTAAATTAAAAAAATAATAAAACAATAAAGTTTGAATTAGTGCTAAATTAATTGAAAAAAAAACTAGAACAAAATCTCCGACAATGGCGTCAAAAACTTATTAGCAATTTATTTTGTACCACAAGTGTATGGATCGCACAAGTAATATAATAGATTTAAAGTCCAAGTATCGTATCAACAGAGATTTAGATAGCTCTACACAATTAAATTAACCTTAACCGAATTGATTTAACTTTTGAAGTTTGGTTTCTTAAACTAATGAAAATATTAACATAAAATAATTAAATAATTATAAATCAAACAAATAAAAGAGCTTATGACAAAATACTTTAAATTTGAGAAAGAAAAGTACTAGGATCCCGAATTCACTTGTAGTTGTTAATTCCTTTATCTGGATTCTTGAATTCGACAAAATATATCAGTTATGACGATCAAAATCTCTAAATTATTCAATATTTTCTCTCGAATAAAATCAAATCTATCTATACATATGACCCGACTATATCTCCATGACGAATGCAAATACACAAGAATGCATTAAATTGCAATTGATAATTAAAGATCACATAAAGCATTGCGGTATATCTCTATCCCCTATTGGACTTTATGATGATTAAAATTATATTTAGCCTGTTTTCAATTTCTCGATAGTAAAACAAACCACAAAAATCATACAATCACTACATATATAATTGTAGATGAAAAGAAATCCAAAATAATTATTCAAAACTATATTAATGTAAATCGTCAAAAATCAAGTTTCTAAATAGAAGAATTAAACTACAAGTTTCATTGTAATCCTAGTAAAAAAAAGAATTTAGCCTAACATACTAAAAATAAGAAAAAAGAAAGATATAATTCATCACCCGGAGAAGGATAAAACTTAAAAGACTTGATCTTGATCTTCGTTGAATACTCGAAAGAATAAATCTTGATCTTTGTTTCTTGTTTCTTCACTTGTTTCTCGTTTCTTCACTTGTTTCTCTCTCAAAATTCGGCTCCTAATTATGAGTTAAAACACATATATTTAGTCTCCTTATTGTGTCCCAAAAGATTTCAAAAACTCATTAAAATCGTGTCCCAAAAAATTTCCTAATTAGAGTCGAATTCTAAAAGGGAACAAAATTCGCTGGGTGAAATTTTACACTGAACGATCGCACAGGCATGTTGTTTACGTTCTGCTGTTAGACTTTAGTGCTGGGCAGTCGCCCAACTTTAAGCTTGGGCTATCGCCCAGCTTTAGCTTTTTCAATTCTGCACTTTTAGTCCTCCAACTTTGAATTTTGTCTTCTTTAGTCCTCAAAATTTTTCATAACCTCTAATTTGGTCCTTCAAGCTTTAATTGAGTGCAATTTGATCTTCGTATTTCTCAAACATCTTCTAATTTATTTTATTGCTCTTTTCATCCATTCTTCTCTACTTGCTTGTAAACGGGTCCAAAAATAAAATAGAAATGAAAATACAGTAAATTAAGTAGAAAATCTATAAAATAACGTGACACAAGCTTAGCATTAAAGTCCTAATAAGTGCACAAAATGTACTTATCAGTGGCAGATTCAATGGTTTAAGGAGAGTGAAGGCTCAGTTGGTTTAGTAGGTATTATTTGTGAATCAATATATGCTTGATGTCCAAATTCTAAGTATTCAATCGAATCAACTGATACTTGATGTCCATCTGAATTCTGAAGATAAAGGAATGTGTTAGGATTGATGGAAGGTTTGGGGGTGGTGGTTGGAGATGGGTCTATGGTTACAAAATCCATGAAGTAATTCATTGACTGGATTCCAAAGTTGTCATTCACAAAGAATTTCTTAAGATAATTTATTTCATCCGTGTTGACGATAGAATTTATCTAAATTATTTGACCATCTTTCTCAACTAAATCAGACTTACCCAAATAAGTAAATCTACTATATCTCTATGTGAATTTTAACATACTCGAGTTCATTCAACCGCTAGAAATTTAATCAAAGATCACAAATTATAGAAGTATATTTCTATCTTCTATGTAAATTCATTATTTTTTGCCGTTAGTGCTAAATTGATGTTTAACCTCTCGATTTCAACAAAAAATTAAAAATAATTCATAAACTGGCCTGATTCAAGAAAATCAATTAAATTCACAATAAAAATTTAACACGAAATCATAATTGGAGTCATAACTCAAAATTGAATTTAAATAATTAAACTAAGTTACATAGTTCGTCCCAACTAAAAAATTTAACTACTCACCATCCGATTACATGAACTCATTGAATTATATAAGATGAAGTACGTAGTTGAGAATTATTGATGAGAAGATAAAATTGATGAGATCTAGTGTTGAAGCTTGAAGCACGAACCGGATCTTCACTTTGCAATCTCATTCCTTAATCTCAAATCTCTAATTCTGCTTTTGGAACCTTGAATGTATGTAATTTTGATGTTTTTTCCTTTAAGATTCCATTCCTCTCGATGACATCTTCTCCATATATATAGCCTCCCTCAGAGTCCTCAATCTTGCACCTCCAATTGTCCGTAAAAGACTTTTTGCCAACAGTTGACTCAAACTGACACCAAAACATTGTCGCATATTGGCATGAGCACGTAGCTAATTTTCGGGGTCCTGCGCGTGCGTTGGGCGAATGTTTTCGAGCAAAGAGTTTGTGTGCTCTCATTTGGGTGTACTCCAACGCGTGTGTATTGGCCTATGTCATCCTGTCTACCCAACTTCAAACGGGCATATTGTAGGTTCTTTAAATGAAAACTAGATAAATATACAATATACACTTATCACCCATTTTATAGGTTCTTTAAAAAAGTACTTAAAAATCTTTTAGAAAATTCTAGTTAGTCAGGAGTTTTTCTGTGAATTTTATTGACACTAAGAACAATAGCGTGACATATTAAAGCTATGGATGTTAAAACTAAGTATCACGGATGAATCTATGCACAATTGTTAGAGGACTATGCATCAGCAACAACTAGTCAGTATGAGATGACTTATCAGCTATAACTAGCTAGTATGAGATGACTTTGTTCTAAGTTGATTCAACGTTGTTGATTCAAATGGCAATTAACTTGAGAGCCTAGTAGAACGAGACTGTGCAGGATGCACAAGAGTTGAGGTAGAGATCGCGTACACTAAATTATTAGTGTACTCCATGTCAACGAGGATGTTGATAGAATTGAGTGGATGAAGATGTCATGGATCGTATTTTAGCTTAAACGCTAATGTCTATGATCATCGGGATGATGTGAGAAGTTGGATTGACATAATATTATGGCTGGCCATAATGAAAGCAACTTCGTGCGATGAACGAGAACCTTAACAATGGGTTTTGAAAAAGCTGCTTTACGAAGAGCTTGCCTAAGGAATTAGGAAGCCTCCTACCAAAACAATCAAAAATCAGAGTCCGTTTGGTTATGAAACGTAGGGGCTGAAGGAGACAGTGTCAAATTGTGACATTGTCATAATTTAAGAATATTGCGAGGGCAATAAGTTAACGGCCGAGTATCCATTGGGACTGAAATGTTGTGGACTTAATATTGAAGACGTTAGTTTCGCTAGGAATCAAACGGAGCGTCATTTGAAAGTAGAGAGAATCACTTACGAAAATTATGATTCATCAGCTAAAAGATATTTATTGGTGTCACTTAGGTTATTTCTCCACATATATTATAATGGGAGCATGCTTGGTGAGCAATTAGTCATCCTCTCCTGTGCTTTCATTCCCACAAAAGGGCAGTTTAGGGCTAACCTTATGCACTATATAATGTATGGATAAAAAGTATGTTTTACCAATTTCATCAGCTATTAATTAAGCACTATATGGGATTAATCTTACTTAGAAACGAAGGCAGAAATCTAGAGTATGCTTGGTAAAATTGTGATGAGTAGAATCCATAGTAATGAAATCCAAGGACCAATCAACCACTATATCTTGGAAAATACAAGAAGGCACATTGCACGAGCAATGGGATAGCCCCAGCCATAGAGGAGCAACCTCAAGAAGAACATCCAGCCTTACCTCAGCATGTCGCACATTGCTAAATAGCATCCTTACTAAGACAACTACTAAAAGGTTAGGCTGAGCAGACACAGCTCATTGTCGCTACACGAACTGAATTGTGCACGGTGCAACAGGAGCTGACGATGTTGCGATCTCAGATAGATGCAGTTCGACACATTCAGATGAATATAAAAAACAGTCAGCGACAAGCTGGCCTGGAGCAAAGTCGGATTTGATCCGACGACCAAGTCAAGAAGCAGTTAACCACTGCTAAATTGTGGATTTTAGAGTACCAATTCCGCACCCGAAATCTGAAAGAATGCTTCTATTATATTAGATCGACTTCCAAGTTTTGACGCTATTTTTCTTGCAGATTTGCTAAATTGGTATATAAACACTGCCCAAGAAATGTTTGATAAATTGCTCATGTGAGTATTTTTTGCTGTGATTTTCTTCAACTATTGATTGACGCGGGTAAAGATGGAAGTCTTGGAAAGTGTGACCAGTAGAATCCACAGTTCCTTCAGTGGCGGCGGCATACATTTTGCAACTCCAGTTTCCTCTTTAAGGACAAGTGAAATTGACCTGGTACATAATTTTTTGTTATTTTTAGATTATTGTGTTTTTTGCAGCGTAATTTATTTTTTCTAATTGGTGGGATTTACGTTATTTACTTCTTTTTTGTTGTTTAAGGTGCGAGGAGTCTTACATAATTTTTTTCTTAATTTTAGATTATTGTATTTTTTGCAGAGTAATTTTTTCTTTTTCTAATTGGTGGGATTTACGTTATTTATTTCTTTTTTGTTGTTTAAGGTGCGAGGAGTGTTGCAAATGATGCAAGGTCTGTCGAGTTCCCTGTTTTATTGGGACGATAATGGTCATAGTTTTCGTGTTAAAAGTGGAATATATGTGACTCATCTTTCCCAGACAAGTTTGTATGGCGTTCTTGATCAGTTTATGTATGCTGCAACCAGTTTACAATTGGTAGAGATTGTTATTAACAAAATCGAGAAATCCAAGAGCTTGCCTCTGCCTACTTTGAGAGCATTTGCTTGTTCTGTTTCTACTTGGCTTAAAGTAGGTGTCTTTTACCATGTAATTTCTGTCTGATCAACCCTTTCCTTCTTTTCGGATTCTTACTTTATTTTTCTTAATCTTATTTTGGAGCAGAGGATTCGAGATATTTCTTCGAAAGAAGACGTGAAGATAAATAGCTATGATGGTAAAACTACTCCGACCCTATTGGGGTTGTCAAGTTCTTTGTCAAGGTTGTATGTTTATTTGGAGCAATTTTATTGGGTGTTTGGTGCTTGAATAATTGCATATACATTATGAAGTTGTGAGAAAAAAACTTTGATGTTAAGAGTGTGAAGTGATTATGATGCTAATTTTATCACTTTCTAAAAATGTCTAATTATGGTTTTGACATGGGGATTTTAGGTATGATCTGATGGGCAATTCTGGATTACTCCTTTTCTTTTACTCATCATTCTCTTAAATTATACTGAAGCATAGATAGGATTCAGGTCGACAGTGTTTTGAATCCTTCAGCTCCCCGGTCAACAAAAGAAGGCCAGGTTTGTAGTTAATCTGTCGACTGAAGCAATAAATCTGTTGTGTTCTCATTGCCCACTTTTCATACTTCATTTTGTACCTGTTTGAATATTCTGCATTTGGTAGGATTGGCCCAACAATTTGTTTAAGAAATTTGTGATTCCTAAACTGATGCTCTCTCTTCCAGTCTTTGCTCAGGAGCTGAATATTTGTTTCAAATAGTGCATGGAGCCATTCCACAATTCTATTTTGAACTTGAGCACTGTATCTCGGCTGCGGAAATTGCTGTTCACATTATTAACCATCTCTATGCGAAGCTCAATGAAGTTTGTCTTGTGCAAGGGGGTGAGGTTGAAATCTATGAGTTGCTTGAGATGTTGTACTCATTTTGTTTATTTGATCAAAATGTTTAAATCAGAACTATATGTTGTTTTCAGGAGGATGAATATAGGATGCTACTTTACATACTTATGGGGAGTCTTTTGCCATACATTGAGGGTCTTGATTCATGGCTTTTTGAAGGAATTCTTGATGATCCTTTTGAGGAGGTATTTCTTCTTTCTTGAGTTATGTGCAATCTCTTATGCATAGCATTGGTAATGGACAAATGGGATTTTACACGAAGTCCTAATTTAGAAAATGTAATTTTAGGTTCAATTTGTTACTTATTAATGCCCAATCTTCAGTACGTGGCCCTGGTTTTTCTAATGATGCATACATATAGGTCAGGATGCAAGAATTTAGTGAACTATATTTTGTATAGAAATTCTATGTTTCTGTCTTATAAATTTTAGAAAATTATAACTTGAATACATATATTTATTTGATGGGATGGAATTATAAAAATGTGATACATATTTCTCTTACTGTGTTGTATTTATGTGAGCGTAAATCGTGGTTCCCTTTTCTACTTGGTAGTTTTATTCTTGAAGTTAAGTCTTTTGTGTTGCATTTTGCAACATTACTATCAATAGTTCTTAATAAGCAACCCTTCAACACTAGAAAAATTTGAAAATTAAAAATCCCATTGTGTATAGCTGTAGGCAGCTGCACACTGAGTGTCCCAGAGTTGTGATAATTCAGATTGCAACACAACATCTGTCCCTTACCTTGTAATTTGTATTTTCTCTTGATGGTCCTTCTGCTTTGGTGGAACACAATCTGGAGTTGGGATAATTTTTTGTCTTTGAGAACTGCAAAGTCTATGATGTGCTTCAAATTTGAAGATGGTTCTGTTTCAATTAATTTATCTTTACGTGCCTTTTTGAATCAACAAGTGATGTTAAAATGGTTATATTATTATTATCGTTTGTCCCTGTCATAATGTACTTCCCAAAGCATTTCTATTTCTATTCTTATGGGTTCTTATAGTAGAAACTATGGCAGCAGGGTTCTGGATATGATGATACATTATCATGCTTGAAGAAACCCCAGCTGATTGTTGGAATTTTACACGAAAAGTAATTTTGGATTACTCTTATAGGTTCTTGGATTAAATTAATCACTGGTTATTTAAGCTTGCCATAATGAACTTTTTTATGTGCATAAATTGTTGTGAACTACTACATTTCATGGTTCACAGTGATAAGCTATTATGCATATGACATAATTGACAATTTTGCCTAGAATGAATTTTAGTTGTTTAAATTCCAAAACAACTTTAGTTCTTTAAACTCTAGACCGATGTTTCCATTTTCAAGTCAAGTTTTTATGCAGATTAAGGAAATGGGGAAGTTTATAGAATTCCTAATTGTCTGTTGTTTGATGTCTCCTTCCCTCCCTTGCTGTCTATATTTTTACTCAAAGGAGTGAAATTATGAGACTTCCACATTCATAGGATTTTGTCTTACCCTTGTTAGGCAAAATAGAATCTCTTCCTAATTTTTTGCACTTATCATTTGTTACACTTGCTACAGTATCTGATTTTATATATTTGCTTCCTTCATGTTTCACAAGTAGCATTGTAGGCACATTCACTAAACATACCTACAATTGGCATTGCTCTATTAACAATTAATTTTTATGGACGAAATATCCTATGTTTACCCAATATTTTGGAGATTTCTCGTTGCTATTAAGGGAGCGATTTTTTGCAACTGTTTATTTTTATATATTTTGTAAGACAGCAATTGTCTTTAGTAATTCATTGCGACTTTCTGCAGATGTTCTTTTATGCTAACAAAGAAATTGCTATAGACAAGGCTGAATTTTGGGAGAAGAGCTATCTGCCAAGATCAGCAATGTCTCAAAAATTACACGTTCTAGATTTTGCTTCTGATCTTCTACCTTCAACAAAAGAGAAAAGGAATGTGAGTGGTAGAGAATCCGTTTCTCTCTCTGGTATTGCCAAAGAAAAAGAATCAAATAAAAATAGTTTTCAACTTTGTCCATTCTTCATGAAGGATACAGCAAAGGCAATTATTTCTGCTGGAAAATCACTGCAGCTCCGACACACTCCTATGACATCTCTTTTAACAGCTCCTGCCACCAACCTTGAGAATGAAACTAGTATAGCTGGTTTAACTTTGTCGGAGGTCTTTTATGTGTCATTAGCAGCTCTTATTGGCCATGGCGATCACATCTCTGAGTACCTATGGCAAGATAACAAACATGTTTCTTCATTTGGATCTGTTGAGGAAATACAAAGGCTAGAAGAGAGTGATGGGACTTTGCCTGCTAAAACAAGCTCAAATAAAGCTTGGCATAAGTTATTGACTGATATATTGGCCCAGAAAAGAGATATGAGTTCAAAATATGCAAAAAGAGGTCCATTAAATTCCTTAATTGTGAAGGCAAAGAAACTAACTTCAGATGAAATAGATGAACTGCCTCAGTTTCACACATTTTGTCCCGAAAATCCAGCTATTACTGTCTGTCTAAAGTTTCTTCATGAGAATAGGGATGCTTGGAGTGCATTGAACATTTCTCAAAACTTTCATCTTCCTCCTTTAAACGATGAGGGTCTTAGGCAGGCTATTTTTGGTGAAAATTGCGGACCTGGTTTGGCACATGAGAATACAGATTACACTTCTGGTTTTCAGTTTGGTGAATTTGAACATCTTCAATTCGTGGAAGATAGAGAAATGCTCAAAGTGTTGCTTCCCTTTCCAACTCTTCTTCCATTGTTCCGGGTACTGCATTTGGGAGTTCACTTAATTGATGTGATTGTAGCTTGTATAGCATTTTTCTTAGAGCTCAAAACCTCCTTTCGATTATGTAACAGGAGGAAATGCACGTGTCAGAGGTTTTACCCTTCCAGAATAATAGCACCCTTCCATCGAGAATCCTCAGCATGATCCACAGCACTGAACCAAAATGCACTCCACTTCCTGCTGTAATTCTTCAGGAATGCCTAATCAGTTATATCAAAAAGCAGGTAGGTGATGAATAATAACTCAGAGTGCTTTAGTTATACATGCCTTTGATGTAATAATATGCTAAAAGATTCTTTCATTTTACATGTGCAGACTGATCATATTGGCAAGAATATGTTGTCAAAATTACTGCATGACTGGAGATTGTTAGATGAGCTGGGCATGTTGCGTGCCATATATTTATTAGGATCAGGTATCATCTGATCCAAGCAGTCCAGACTTCATAAACGAGATATTGATTTTACATATCTAGCTTGTCTGACAGGACAGCAACCTTGTTATGAACAGGTGATCTGCTGCAGCATTTCTTGACAGTGATTTTCACCAAGTTGGACAAAGGAGAATCCTTGGATGATGATTTTGAGTTGAACACAATATTACAGGTGCAAATCAGCAATTAAACCCTGAATTACTAGGTCTTGTAGCTTTGCAGTTCTTATCATGTCAAAACTTTTGTAAGTGTAAAATAGTCCATTGTCGTAACTAGAGGTGTCAAATGGACTAAACCCACTTTTGGGGTTGCCTATGGGCCTGGCTGGCTAGACCTAGTTTTAGTTTTTCATTTTTTCGTTATCTTTCTAATAAAAATCTAAGAAAAGTTGAAAGCGGCATACTCGCGTCTCGGGCCTGGATACCCAGGCCCAACATGACCCACCTTTTGAGGGCCCGGCCTGGGTTTTAACCTTTAGTCATAAATAGTACTAGCACTATCCTCCCATGCTATTCCCAGGGGTCTTGGAATGGGAAAAAAATTAAAAATTATAAAAGAATCGAAATATTAGAAAGAAAAGAAAGGCTCAACATAGTTCAAATCTTGGCCAGTATCTTGGTGTAGTTCTTCTACACTTCGGAAACATGAAAACAATCTCGATCTGAGAAGCTTATTTTTGTGAATCATGAATTTTTAGTGTCAAGGGTATGATATACCTATTAAGAATGGAATTTAGTAGGATCATCAATTTTGGCAAAGATATTTTCCATTTGCATCTTTAACTTTTTGTAACACAGTAGAAAATTGATTCAGTTTGTTAATATATGTAGCATTTAGTAGCATAAGTGGATAATCTGGATAAACCAATGAGATCAATTTCATAATCATCTTGGGAACCATATCTTCGCTCAGATTTTATGGTTTACTTTTGTGAAATCACGGAATGTCTTGTGTCCTTTCAATAACTTGCTGGATCAATGAATTATTTAATTTTTCTTAAGAAACTTACTGGATCAATGTGTATCAGACCCTGCATCACACCATTTTGTCAATCATTTAAACTAGAGAAATTTGCGCAAATGGTCCCTAACGTATTTCCATCGTGCACAAATGGTCCATAACCTTTTATTTTTGACAGAAGGTCCCAAACCTATCTTTAGGTACGCAAATGGTCATTGTGGACGGAATGTGTCAAATGTCCGTTTGTTTTGCGCGTGAACTCCACTTTCTTTTTAAATCAAGGACAAATTTGTCATATCCAAAATAAAATATAAAAACAAATTAAAAAAAAAGCAAAAAAAATAAAATGCATCATCTTCTTTAACCACCACACTACACATTGCCACCACCGCTACCATCGCCAACGCCACCCCTTCCCCGCGCGGTCAATGTTTCTGCCAGAAAACGTGGGGGACTTCTCACTCATCCACCCTCTCCAACCACCCTTACCTAAACCACATGGCCACAATCCCACCATATCACTTTACCACCGCACCACCTCCAACCCAACCTTTCTTGAAAATTATGGGCAATCAAAAATCGACCCAGCTACCAACCACTCCATGAATCTAGAATCGAAAATTGAAAATCAAGCCAGAAACCATTTATATTGAAACTGCAATTATTTTTGAAACTTTTGGCACAGGATGAACAAGCAACCATTGGCAATCAACAAAAATAAGCAATGGCAATGGGCAACAAATAGAAATAATCAAAAAAAATTACAGTTTTGGCACAATGAGAATGCAATATATGTATATATTTACATATACGATATGTGTATGTATATATAAACAAGCAAAAAGCATAAAATTCTCCACCCTTTATTTATCCGTGGCAACAAATGTAGCTACAAAATGAGCAATGACTTTTCCTACCATTACAAATCGTGCAATGTTGCTCTGGATTTGAAGATTATGCATATAAATTAATACACAAAGAGGGAGGAGGCGTGCGGGGCTACAGACGAAGCTTCGGCTCTGGTGATGATGGATGGCTACGATGGTGGTAGACTGTTGGATCCATCACGAATCCCAGAAATTTCTGGTGGTGGCCGAGGGTGGTGGGGGTGGGTTGAAGAAGATGATTTTTTTTTTTTAAGTTTTTTAATTATTTATTTTAGAAATGACAAAATTTCCCATGGTATTTAAAGGAGAGTGTAAACCACGCGCAAAACTAACAAACATTTTGGACAAATTTTGTCCAAAATGACCATTTGCGCATCTAAAGGCATATCTTCAGGACCTCTCCACCAAAAATGAAAGGTTAGGGACCAATTGCGCGGAATGGACATACGTTAGGAACATTTGCGCCAATTATCCTTTAAATTAAGCATGGATAAACATTTAAATGAATTTTATGTTGTATAACTTTTTCTTGACATTCTGTTCTGGATATCCCCAACATTGAGCTGCCAGCACATTAACACTGTTTAGTTTAATTCAGGACTCAATAAGGAACTCTGCTGATAATGTACTACTAAGTACACCAGATTCGTTGGTTGTGTCTATAACAAAAAATCCTGGTTCCAGTGAAGATGATCAGCATAATATGTCCGTGTCAGTCTCAAATCCCCGTAAAGGTCGTAGTCAGAGCTTTGAAATAGATGTACTTGATTCTCTTAAGTTCTCATACAAGGTATGGGGACTAGGATTATTCACTCTTAGTTCTCTCATTTGTTAGTGAAGTTAAAGTTTGAACTTGTCAAGCATCTTGGTAGATTTTCTTACTCAAATTTTAATGCAATACTATAGATCGCTTGGCCACTTGAACTTATTGCTAACCTGGAAGCAATGAAGAAATACAATCAGGTAGCTCTTTGACGTCTTTGCATTCAAGTTGCTATTAGTTAATTAATCTTGGTAATTCTATCTGTATATTATGCAGGTTATGATCTTCTTGTTGAAGGTCAAACGAGCTAAATTTGTGCTCGATAAGGCTCGGAGATGGATGTGGAAGGTAATTCCAATTTTAGTGCCAATTGCGGGTTTTATCCAAAATCAAACAATATTGCTGAGATCTTTGATATGCCCCTTTGACCCTTTCAGGATAGAAGCACTGCAACAACTAACAGCAAGCGCCACTGGTTGCTAGAGCAAAAACTCCTCCATTTTGTGGATGCTTTTCATCATTATGTTATGGACAGAGTAATGAATATTCTGACATTTTAGATGTGTGATTATCAAGTATGAGTTGCTTGTTATGCTTTATTGTACCTGGACTATGAAATGTTGTTTAACCAACATGGTTGGGTATCATCCTTTCATTTAGAGCTGAATTGGAGATTTAGTCAGTGGTTAATGATATTGTTGTTCTTCTCCAGTGTTTGTTCTGATTTAAATGTCATAGTTTGGCTTGCCACACTTTATTGAAGTGAGAGACAGAGTTTTAACGTGTATTTTTAATCCAACCTGAATAATGGTGGTGTAAGTGCCACCTGATATTATCATGAGAACAAAGCAACCTGGAAAGCACTAAATTTAGACTGAGTAATATTGGTGTATGCTTTTTTGTGGTCTTTCTTTAATACTTTTGTTTCCTTAAATTTCTTTAAAGTCTTTTAGAATGACTGGGTGGTCTGAATTAAAAACTGAAATTCTTGCATAAAGTATGTAGATCTCTAACCGAAGTCCTCAAAAATTCATGATGGTCGAGGGAGAAATCAATTTTGAATTTTTTCACCTTTGTTTTCGATTTATTTTTCATCTTGATTTGAGCAACTGGAGCTGCTTCTGGTACATTTTAAAGAATGTTTGGAGCAACTTTTAAGATTGTGAAGAAGTTCCAACCACAGATGTTCATGTAGAGATTTCCATACTAATTTGAAACTTTTAAGTATTCTTCTAAGGTCATTTGGTTAGGATTACTAAGAGCTGGTATTTGAAGGCATGCAGACAGGTATTGCCGGGGGCAGGCATGCAATTCTTTCCTGCATACACAAATGATTGAACTTGCACTTTTTTAGTTAATGATTTATATTATTAAACTAAAAAACTAATAAACAATTTTCTGTTGATAAATACTTCTTCTGGTCACAGTCAGTCTATAACCAGGATATTATGAACAGGTATATCATAATGCATGGCGTGAACTCTGTGAACATATGGCTGTGGCTGGAACTTTGGATGAAGCCATTGAAGTACACGAGTCCTATTTGTTGTCAATTCAGCAGCAGTGTTTTGTGGTTCCAGATAAGCTGGTCTCCTCCACATCCTTCACTTTTATAATTTTTCTTATTGCTAATCCCTACTTTCAATGAATTTACCTTGTGAAAATAGTGAGCATCAACTGACTGACTTGTGCATGCAGGGGGGCTTGATTGCCAGCCGCATAAACAATATCGTTGGACTAGCTCTGGACTTCTATTCCGTACAACAGTATATAAGCAGTGGCGGAGCAATTTCTGCCATCAAAGCAAAATGTGAAAAGGAAATGGACCGGATAGAAAAACAGTTTGACGACTGCATGGCATTCCTTCTCAGGGTATTCTTTTGTCAACTTCTGATAACTCGTGTAAAGTTTGCTTGTACTTGCATAAGCAGATTTTGTGTTAAACAGTGAAGGGGGGAAAACACCCACCACGCCCCCCGTGTCCCCTGTCATGTTAAGTTCTAAAGAAAAGTGTCACCCACACTCTGCAAACGAGATTAGGCAAGTGTTTAGTGCCTGATAGTCTATTTATAAAAATAAAATTTCCGTCATCCAATTTCGACCTATTTTTTGACAAGTTCTTCAACTCATCAATTTCATTATCTCATCTTTGTCATCCATCTCTCAACAACATTCTTTACTTACTTCCCTCAGTTTAGTTTCTACCTCCTCCAACTCCCCAACAACCCTAGTTTCGGAGATGAAACCATGTACATTCTTCTATCTATTTCCTGGGACTATTATGTCTTCATTCATCATTGTATTCTCCAACCATATATATACTCCCTTCACCCTCTTACGTGTGCTTGTGTGTTATGGAAAGATTATGCATGTATATACCCACAAAACCTAGTCTCATTCTATTTCTTGCATGTACACACAAACCAAGTGGCGGCCTACTTGAACCTCCAAGCATATCTCTATCTCTTCTATTTTATCTATTTTAAATCAAGGCACAAAAACCTTATCACCTACAGTTCATTATCTGAGATGAAGGATTTAGAACAGAGTGTAAATGAATCCTTTGAATTTTCTGGCTTGTTATATTTCGTGGATGGTTGGATAATTGATAGTGGCGTTGATGGAGATTCTAGTTTTGTGCGTGGCATTGTGGTTATGTACAGAGTGTTTAGTAAATTATGGTATGGGGGTTTAGTTAACATATTTTAGTGTAAAACTGTGATATTTCAACATTTAAGGTGTTGATATTTTTGTTCGTGTGATACGAGTTTGGACTTTTGCGCATAGTGAATGAGAATGATTTTGATAATCTTATATTTGGTTTCGCAGATTCTATCTGTCAAACTCAACGTGGGGCAATTTCCTCATTTAGCAGCTCTATTAACTCGTATTAACTACAACTACTTCTATATGTCTGATAGTGGGAGCTTGACCGCCTCTGGTTCTAGAACCTTGCGTTCGACTTGATTAATGCCATTTCAAGTTAGAGTTGATTGAACGAAGAATGCTGCGTTCAACAATTTCCTTTATGCTGGGTTCGGATTAACATCTAGATTTGATGCAATTTATTTGTAATATGTAAATTCCTTTTGTTGA
Organism: Forsythia viridissima; assembly: GCA_030279155.1. Classification (NCBI taxonomy): domain Eukaryota; kingdom Viridiplantae; phylum Streptophyta; class Magnoliopsida; order Lamiales; family Oleaceae; genus Forsythia; species Forsythia viridissima. The sequence continues at coordinate 33,319,403 of CM059045.1, forward strand.
TTGTACCAAATTATCTATAAATTAATATATGTTCTTGTATTTTGCTTGGAAGTCTTGAATCTGATTATTGCACTTGCTGCTAGATAAGATAGCAGTAAAAATAGTTTAGAAAGTGAACTATAGTCTATATGTATTGAATGAAAATAAAATAACTAACACTAGAAACCTACGGATCAAGACGTGGAGAACCAATTTCCTTTTTCTATTTTATATTTGTTATAAAACTAGAGAAAGAAGATGTAAAAGTAAAAGACATGCGAAATGAATTGTATATTTTATTATAACTATGGATCTATATGACTAACACTAGAAACATACTGATCAAGACGTGGAGGACCAATTTTCTTTTTCTATTTTCTATTTGTTATAAAACTAGAGAAAGAAGATAAGAGAATAAAAGAGATGCGAAATGAATTGTATATTTTATTATAACTATGGACTTATATTTATAGGATTTCAAAGTAAGTTACAAAGTTATTTGGATACAATTAAACAAGGCTTATTTAAATATACTGATAAGACTAAGTATCCTAATAAATTTAAATAGTCATCAATAATTATCTCATAATTTTACAACACCCCTTTCCCCTTTGATGATTATTTCTACAATAATTGCTTCATTAAAAAATTTGTTTGACAAAAGTTCAGTGGTACAAGATATCAAACAAAAGAAAAAAGAGCATAATTAATTGTTAAAGTGTTGGAGTATTAAGAAAATGCTGCCTCATTAAAATATTACAAAGAAAATCCAGTGGGACAAAACCTAGAGTAAGGAAAAAGAGTACAACTACTCTCCTAATATTAATCACTGAAGATCTTTGAGTCGACACATCACAATCTTATGCACCAATTTCTTGAATGTGGATATCGGCAATGCTTTTGTGAATAAGTCAGTCAAATTGTCACTTGAGCGAAATTTTTGAATATTGATGTCACCATTCTTCTAAAGCTCGTGTGTATAGAAGAATTTTGGAGAAATATGCTTTGTCATGTCCTCTTTGATGTAGCCTTCTTTGAATTGTGCTATGCAAGCTGCATTGTCTTCATACAACTATCATTTGTTGAAACTAATCCGCAAAATGCTTGGATATGATGTGTCATGTTCTTCAATCACGCGCATTATCGACTTGCTTCGTGGATTGCAATAATTTCAAAATGATTTGAAGACATTTCTGTCAATATTTGCTTCACAAATTTTCATGATATAGCTGTTCATCCACGTGTAAACACATCCTGTTTGTGATTTAGCATTATGTGGATCGGAGAGATAACCTGCATATTCATATCTCACTACAGACAATATTAATTTTCGTGAATAAAATAATCTCATGTCAACAGTACCTTTTTAGGTAACGAAGAATATGTTTAACATCATTCCAATGTCTTTGAATGGGTGCAGAGTTATATCTTGCTAGGAGATTTACAAGATATGTTAATGCACTAATTGCACTTAAGTATAGTAATTCAGGTCTAAGAGTTATTTTCCCATCTTCAAGTGGGTGAAATTGATCTTTTTTCACGTCAAATTATCGAACGACCATAGGTAATGTCAATGGATGTGTTTTATCTATATAAAAATGCTTTCAAAATTTTTTTTCTGTATGAGAAGATTGATGAACAAATAATCGTTTTGGAAAATGTTCAATTTTCAATTCAAGACAAAATTTGGTTTTTCTCAAATCTTTTATCTCAAATTCATTTTTCAAATAATCTGCAGTTTTGTTTAGCTTTTCAGGAGTTCCTATAAGATTTAAATCATCAACATAAACTGCCATAATTGCAAATCCAATATATGTTTTCTTTATGAAATCACAAGGGCATACATCGTCGTTTTTAGAACATTCTTTCAACACATATTCGCTAAGGCGATTATATCACATTCTTCCAGATTGTTTTAATCTATATAATAATCTTTGTAATTTAATTGAGAGCATAGTTCTGAGGAATGAATCATTTGCTTTTGGCACTTTAAATCCTTCAGGTATTTTCATGTATATGTCACTATCAAGTGAATCATACAGATATGCGGTTACTACATCCATAAGGCACATATCAAACCTTTGTGATACATTCAAACTTATTAAAAATATAAATGTGATAGTGTCCATTATGGAAGAATATATTTCCTCATAATCAATTCCAGATCTTTGTGAGAAGCCTTGGGCTACGAGTCAAGTTTTGTATCTTGTAATTTCATTGTTGTCATTCATCTTTCTTACACAGACCCATTTGTATCCTACAGTGATTATATTTTCAGGGGTTCGAATTACAGGTCCAAACACTTTATGTTTTTCTAAGGAATTCAACTCCGCCTGTATGGCTTCTTTCTATTTTGGCCAATCATTTCTATTTTGACAATCTTTAATATATTGTAGTTCAGGATCATCATTTTGCATGATATCAATTGCCACATTAAATGTGAAGATATTGACCATAACAATATTATTTTGTTCCCATAATTTATGAGATAATAAATAATTTGTTGAAATCTCATTATTTTCGGACACTTGTAGTTTTTCAGAAATCACATTAACAGTATTTGATTGATCAATCGTGTATACCATTGTTTCATTAAAAGTTTTTAGTTGAGTTTTCTCTTGTACCTTTTTCTTTCGAGGTACGGAGTCTTTGGCACTAACTGGTCGACCACACTTCTAGCATATTTGAGATTCATTTGGTATAGCAGATTGTCCTACAGAGACATCAATTTTTGCAGGAGTATTTTATGCTGGAACAAATGACTTTTTCACTTTCCTTGTATCAACGAATACATCAGGTAATTGGTTTGCAACTATTTGCAAATGAATGATTTTATCAACTTCTTGTTCACATTGATTACTGTGGTGATCAAAATGAGATAGAGTTGTTTTATTCCAAGAAATTTTACCCTGTTTTTCAAAATGTAGTTTTTCTCCTCTCTAAGTTGGAAAAGTCATTTCACCAAAATGACAATCTGCAAAACGTGCCGTAAATAAATCACTCGTTAAAGGTTCAAGGTACCTAATAATAGATAGTGAGTCAAACTCAACATAAATTTCAAGTCTTTGTTGGAAACCCATTTTTATACGTTGTGGGGGGTGAAATTGGGATTTGGACATCACAATAAAAAACTCGTAGATGAGAAATATTAGGTTCGTAGCCAAATGTAATTTGTAAAGGTGAGTATTCATGATAAGCGGTTGGTCATATTCGAACTAATAATGCAGCATGTAATATAGCATGATCCCAAATAGAAGTTGGTAGTTTTGTTTTCATAAGTAAAGGCCTAGCAATCAATTGAAGATTTTTGATAAATGACTCTGCTAAATCATTTTGTGTATGGATATATGTAACTGAATGTTCAATGACAATTCCGATTGAAATACAATAATCATTGAATGCTTGTGATCTAAATTCACCAGTATTATCAATACGGATTGTCTTGATTGAGTAATCGGAGAATTGAACTCGTAGTTTTATGATTTGAGCAAGTAGTATAGCCAAAGCTGCATTTCTAGTTGAAAATAAACAGATATGTGACTATCTAATAGAAGAATCAACTAATACCATAAAATAATGAAATGGTCCACATGGTAGGTATATCGGCTCACATATATCTCCATGAATTTTTTCCAAAAAAGTTAGAGATTCAACACGAACCTTCGTAGTAGAAGGTCTAATGACTAACTTATCTTGTAAATAAGTAGCACATGGATAATCATTAAGTAAAAGAATCTTCTAAGGTCTAATGACTAACTTATCTTGTAAATAAGTAGTACATGGATAATCATTAAGTAAAAGAATCTTCTAGTTCTTTAGAAGATGTCCATATGAGTTATTAATTATTCAGAGCATCATTATTACTCTTGTGTGTCCAAGTCGATCATGCCAAAGCATAAAGCTTTTTGGTTCAACGAACTTTAGGTTTATGAAATTGTTTGATTCAATTGTTTTTATGAATATGTAATACATGCCAGATGGGAGTGCCGTGAGTTTTTCTTTTATCTTCTTCTAGCCAGATACAAAAGAAGTTATACAAATATATTCATTATTATTTTCTTGCTTCGTCTTAATGTAGTATCTATTATAGCATATATCTTTAAAACTAAGGAAATTTATTGTAGATTTGTAAGAATAAAGTGCATCATTTATATGCAATTTTGTATTATTTGGTAAGATAATACTAGTTCTTCCGGAGCCTTCAACGATATTCGATATACCAGATATCGTATAAAAATTATTTTCTGCTACTGTTAAGTCCAAAATTACTTTTTTATCTTAAAGAATAATATGCGTAGTTGCACTATCAGCTAAACTAATATGATGGCAATTCATCATGAATCTATAATCATGACCAAATAGATATTTTTAAAAAATGAGTTTATAATCAAAATGGAGTTAAAATTAGAGTAATACTTCAATCAATCATGAAAAAGTTTGACAATGCAAAATAAAGTCTCAAACTTGATGCATTTTCTTAATATCATAATTTGTGATTTTAAGACAACATGATTAATTATGCTAGCCCATATATAATTACTCGTTAGACAATATATTCAAGTCAATATTACTTGTAACAACAAATATTTAATTTAACACAATCACTTGTTATTAGGTCATCCTGAAAATACACATAGATGATCATTACCGTCATCTAATTTTTTTATTTAAAAAAACATGAAATTGTACCAGTAGAAAGCCGATAAAGATGTATTGATCAGTTTCATCGATAATTAGAATGATAAATCTCTAAAATCATACAAAAATCTATAAAATAGAATTACATATAAGATGGATACATACGATACAAGTTCCAAAGTTCGTTTAAAATATGCATGAACTTAAGTCATGTATTTTCAAAAATATCAACACAATATTCTTCTGAAATATTGATATTCATAAAGTTGTGATTATTTAAAAAAAATAATAAAACCAATAATTTTTTAGAATATTATTATGTAGAAATTATACTTCTTCAAGAAGCAGTAACTCAAATTTCTTCTTCAAAACACGTGCTTGTTCAAAAACACAACAAATTACTATTTGGACTACTGCTTTTCAGGAGCAATAGCTCAATATTCTTTTGGAATATTGTGCAGGTAATATTCTGTCATAATATTATAACGTTGTACTTCTTCGGGAGTTAAAACAAATTATTTTATAATATTAAATTTTATAAAAATTTGCTCTTCAGAACAATAGTTTATGAGAATATTAATATAATATAAATTTGTGCTTCTTCAAAAACAATATCAAAATATTAATATATGTAATATTGTGCTTCTTTAGGAGTAAAAATGCAATATTCTCCTAGAATATTGATTGAATATAGGTCGTTGTTCTTTAATAGCAATGACACAAAACAACAGTTTAACGATTAAGTAAAAAAAATCACTAAAAAAAATGATCAGTTATTATATAATTTGCATATTAATCAATGTAAACACGACATGATTTGTATACTTTCCTTCAGGAATAAGCATTAGTTCATTAATTGCTCATTTATATCACAATTTAATTATGTGATATGATATTCTTCTAGACATGTACTACTTCAAGAGCACAATAAGATTTTTTTTTTAAAAAAAAATTGATATATGTAGACTACTACTTCAGGAGCAATAACTCATATTTTTTTAGAATATTTAAATTCTAATGTCAAGCTCTTTAGAAGCAACTAATATCCTGTTAGAATATTATAACATTGTGCTTCTTCAAGGGTAACAACAAATTATTATTCTGAAATAAAGATTTGCTCTTCATGATCAATATTATAATATTCTTATAGAATATTATGTCTTACAAACTTAGGCTTTTCGGAAGCAATTAATATTCTACTAGAATATTAATATGATGTAAAGTTGTGTCTCTTTCAGAGCAACAAAAAAATATATATCAATTTTAAAACATAAAGAATCTAGAATAAAATAATAATAAGTCACTCCAATTAATATGTTCTTCTATTGTAAAATAAGATAAAAATTTAGATTAATCATATAAATCTAATATATTTAATAATTACGCAGATTCAATACATTAATGCTTAATGATAATGAAGTCTTTTCATGTTGCATATGTGTTGACGTTCCCATTCAAACAACTACTAGCTATGACAATAATAAACTATATATAAATTAAAAAAAAAATGAATACTGTAAAAATAGGTTTTTTTTTTTTCATTCTAAAATCTTTGTTTGAAATTTGCAAGGCATGTGTATAATGGCAGTTTCTTGATAAACAAGAAATTATCATGCAATAAAAAAGACTTCAGCATATAAATAAAAATTATCTTAATAAAGTTGAAATCTTTTTCTTTGGGATATAGAAAAACAACCACTATTTCGTTAAGAAAGAATAAGCTACACTAGATAATAATTTATTTGATTTGTACTAAGATCTAGAAAAGAAAGTTAGAGAATCCTGATGATAATGTGTTATAAAACTAGAGAAAGAAGACAGAAGAATAAAATAGATGAGAAATAAATTGTATATTTAATTATAACAATGAACCTATATTTGTAAGATTCCAAAGTTAGTTACAAAGTGATTTTGATATAATCAAACAAGGTTTATCTAAATATACTGATAAGACTAAGTATCATGATAAGTCTAAATAGTCATCAATAATTATTCCATAATTTTACAACAATATTGTTAATATTTTTGAATGGGATTTAATAGGCCAAAAGACTTATTTTCGTAAGTGCAAATGATGAGTACTGTTTAAGGAAAATTTGCAGTTTTTGTCACCAACTTTTACAGTTTCTTACTAATTTACTCTCTAACTTTTTTTAAGACATTCTCAATATTTTATTTAATTGCAAATCATATCTCTATTAACAGATTTTGACAGATTTGACCTCCTTTTTGAATAAGCAAAAATAAAAGAAAACAATAAGTCAACAAAAAATAAGAGAAAATTATAAAAAAAAAATTTTAACTTTTAAAAAAATACAAAAGTCCCTGGCGTGCATAAGAAATGAGAGTTGAGGCTTATCGCCGAAGCAATACTACCCATCAATGCCCAAGTATCCCAAGGGCATAAATGTGTCTTTTGATCAAGAGAAAAGCATGCAATAATCGGAGACGAAGGCTTTATTCTTAGTCATTAGCATGTCATGTTCTACGTGCACTTGATCAATCAAAAAGGTAGTCAAGAGGCTTCCCGGAATCAAAGAGGCGGTGGTTGATATGTTGAATAATAGAGCCTTACTCATGTTTTATCCTGCTTTCGTTAATGTAAGTTGACGCTCAATTTTATTTTCTCGACCTACATGGTGATTTTGTTTGATTTTGAAATTGATTTATGGGAAGATTTTATTGCGCGTAGTGTGTTTTTGAATTTAATTTTAAGTGTTTTTGGGTTAATTATCTTACAGATGATTTAAGAAAAATTACTAGATCAGAGAGATTGTCATTTTCCATGGTAATATTTTTATGTGGCTGCTTGCAATCCTGGGATATTTCCTCCTCCTCTTTTTTATTTTATAATTTGGTTTTTGCTAGAATCAATGGTTTGGTCTTTCGATATAAACCTACCAATTTCTGCAAATTCAGTTTTCATGGCAATTATTAAGTTTGAAGATTCGATCTTCTTCAATCCTAGAATTTTTCAAAAATTTGAATTTTATTCTATTACTTAATTTTCTTAATTTATCTTTAGATACAATTTGACTTTACTCCAAAATAATAGGAAACTTTAGTGTTTTCATTTAATGGTGGTGTGGAGGAGGTAGTGGTGTGAATGTGATGGCTGTGGTGGGATGAGGTGATGTAGGTGGGAGGGTGTATGTGAGGAAGAAGATACTTTGTATTTTTTTAAAAGTCAAGGTACTTTTTTTTTTGCAATTTTCTCTTATTTTTTGTCGATCCATTATTTCTTTTATTTTTGTTTATTCAAAGATGAGGGCAAGTCTGTCAAAATTTGTCAATATGGACGTGATTTATAATTAAATGAAAGGTAGGAGATGTTTGATGCTAAATTTTTTTAAGAGTATATTAGTAACAAATTGTTAAGGTTTGGGACGAAAACTACAAATTTGCCACTGTTAAATGTTTAAACAATTAAAAAATATGGTAAATTCAAGTTCTATTAGAAAATTTTCTTTTTGGAAGTTTTTACTACATATTTAATAATCAGCTTATTTGCACAAATTGTTCCTAATGTATGACGTTTGTGTGGAATTAGGACTTTATCAGGGCTTTATCATTTTAATCTTGACTGCGACATCTCCATACAAACGATTGAGTGCAAAATTGATCATTTCTGTCATTTGCCATCCATTTTATTGTTGACTTATAAGTCATTTTTATGTTGAAAAGACGAATGTATTGTTAGTTTTAGTTAAAATAAAAAGAAAAAGAAAAAGAAAGAATGAAAAGTAAATTTAAAAGGAAAACATAAGGATAAAATAAGAAAAAAATCCTTCGTCTTCTTCATCCACCTACTTCTCATTTACTGCCTTTCCTCTTGCAATATCTCCACCACCTCCGCTCCATTCACCACCACCACCACCACCACCACCACCACCACCCTCTTTTCCACCATCCTCACGACCATCACCATTAATATTACCACCATCAACAGCAGTGGCGTGTCATGAAGAAGCACTACATAGCAAAACTTGGAGAAGGAAGAAGAAGAGAGGCAACCATTATTAGTGAAATTTGAATTCTAGTTGAGCGGATAAAACGGTAGCGCATGGGCATAAGTGGCTGCGACATCATTTGTATCCACAATTTACATTTTAATTGTTTTGGTTTTATGTTTTTTGGACACCATTTGTAAAACACGTTTTTTTCTTGTAACGCACTATAAATAGGAGATTAGAGGAGAGAGAGAGACTGTCTGATAATTTTTTGTTTGGCTGCAATTTTAATTCTCTTTCTTTCTAATTCTACTTTTACACTTCTTATTCTTGATATAATTCTTCTCAGTTTTCTATAAATTTAGTTAAATTGTTAAATTGAGTTATAATTTGAGCTGGGTAACCTAAATTGATGCGAACCCATGAAGATTGAATCTCGGATATCCACTGTTACGCCACAATCCCACATGACGTTCCACGTGGGCAGGGTAATTCCACTTGGGCTCCACGTAGGTACAGTCAAAGTCAACATGCTTTGACTCCGAGGCTATTTGTGCCAAGGAGGTTAAACAACTGAGGCTATTTGTGCCGAGGAGCTAAGACCCGAAAAGACTGATGAGACAGCCTACAAAAGGCAGCTTGTCACGATCATAGCCTCTAAGGTTGTGGCTGAAAGAGACTTTCTCATTAATGCTAATGATGTGACACCCAAGACGTGACTCTAGAACTCTCTGGAACGAGCCACGTGTCGCGAATCGAAGGGAGAAAAATCTAATAGAATTTGTCTATAAATACCAAACTCGTTTCCACAAGAAAATAATGTTTTAATGTTGTTATTCTCACAAAGAAAGAAGAAGCCATCTGTGTTAAATATCTTCTAAGTGTTTATTATCTTAGATTGAATTAGTTAGAGGCCCTCAAGCTATCATTTTCTACCTTAGTGTATTCCCTCCTATCATTTGAATCGCGTTTGTCTATCTATAAATACATCTACGTGGTTGAATAAATTACGTGTCGGTCCAAGTGTGCGAAGGAATACACGAGGAAAGAAGAGGCATGGGGTCCCTGTTGGCTGCCATTTTTCGGGGTCAACACCCACAACAAAGATTGATAATAAACTCCAAGAAAGCTAAAATCAATCTGCAAGACATTGACTCGATGATTTCTTGAATCAAAAGAACCAAGTTAGAATGAACGCCACAAAGATTTACAAATTCTTTGATAAGTTCAGTTAGTTCATTTAAGAACAGGAAAAAAAAGTGAATCTCACTTTAATGTATTCTATCAATAATCAATGTTGTTTTGTTTACAATGAAAAGTATTTTATATAGGTAAAACCAATGAAACCCTAGGCTTATTCGAAAAATAACTAGAAACTTAACAAAATAGAGTTATAAATAAAAAAAAAAGAAACAAAACCTCGAAAATTTGCTAGAATTGGCCTGGGCGATCGTCCAGTACAAATCCAGGCGATAGCCCAGGCATATAATTTTTCCTTGGGTTGGGAAAGATGGGGTGGGGCGATCGCCCAGGGTTAATTTGCACCTTACACCTATTGATCTCCAAATTTTGAATTATGCTCACTTTGGCACTCCAATCTCCAACTAGCTTCCAATATACCTTTAATATGTTCCTTAGCTTGAATCAAATGTAATAAAGTAGGCTCTTCCTCTATCATACTCATTTTGAAGGTTGGTGTCTTGCTTGTTGCACTTTGGGTGTTGGTTTCGACCCACATAGCTTGGACAATATCTTGTATGGCGTCCTTGATCTTCTTAGCTCTTGATCTCGTTATTAGCCTCATTTGGTTGCATATTGTTTATTCTTCTTTACAATTTGTTGCCGTATACTCTCGTAGAGTTTTTCACCATCTCAACTTTCCTTTGTCCATCCAAGCTAGCCCTTTCATCAACAACTAAATGAATCAAATCTAAAAGAGTTAATGGATTAAACACATACAAAATTTCAAATGGTGAAAGATTAGTAGTAGAATGAACTCTTCTATTATATGCAAACTTAATAAACAACAAAAATTCTCTCAAATCTTCATATTCTTTTGAGTTGCAGTATATAATAAAGTAGATAAAGTTCTATTTACTATCTCGATTTGTCTATCTGTTTGAGGATGACAAGTAGTTGAAAACAACAACTTAGTCCCCAACTTACCCCACAAGACTTTCCAAAAGTAGCCTAAAAATTTAACATCATGATCAAACACAATACTCCTTGGAACACCATGGAGCCGTATTATTTTCTAAATAATAATTCAGCAATGTTAGTTGCATCATTAGTTTTATTACAAGATATAAAATGAGTCATTTTTGAAAATCTATCAACAACCACAAAGATTGAATCTTTAACTTTCTTTGACCTAGGCAAGTCTAAAACAATGTCCATGGAAATATCTACCCAAGGCTCACTAGGTATGGGTAAAGGAGTATACAAACCATGAGGTAAGATTCTAGATTTGACCTGCTTACATGTGACACATCTCGCACACAATCTCTCCACACCAAGTTCATGCAACATATCTAAGGTCTTTCTCACACCAACATGTCCCATCAAGCCATCTCCATGTACCTCACACACAAGTAACTTACGCATAGAACTATTAGGCACACAAAGTATATTTTCTCTAAACAAATACCCATCTAGTCTATAAAAGTTTCCAAAAGTTGTCTTTTCACACGCCCCATACATACTAGCAAAGTTATTTTCATTAGAATACAAGTCCTTAATGTATTCCAATCCCAATGACCTAGCATTTAAAGTAACAAGGGCGTACATTTTAGACAACGCATCAGCACAACATTTTCCTTACCTTGTTTGTAGTGAATTACATATAGAAAAGTTTTGATAAATTCCACCCACTTGGCATGCCTCCTATTCGACTTACCTTACCCATTCAAGTGCTTTAGGGACTCATGGTCGGTTCGGATGACGAACTCTTTTAGCCATAGTTAAAGTTGCCAAGTCTCCAATGCTTTCACTAATGCGTATAGTTCTTTGTCATATATTGGGTAATTCAAAGTTGCCCCATTTAGTTTTCCACTAAAATAGGCTATTAGACTTTTCTCTTGCATTAACAAAGCTCCAATACATATTCCTGATGCATCATATTCAATCTCAAAAGTTTTGTTAAAGTTCGGTAGTGCTAAAACAGGTACAGAATGCAACCTCTCCTTAATAACATTAAAAGCTTTTTCTTGTTCAATGTCCCAATTAAATTCAACACTTTTCTTTGTAATTTCTATAAGTGGTGTAGCAAGCGTGCTAAAATATTTAACAAAATGCCTATAAAGCTAGCTAAATTATGAAAGCTTCTCACATTAGTGACACTTTTAGGCGTTGGCCACTCCTTAATGGCTTTAAGCGCATGTTTGGTAGTGCTGAAATTATTTTTTAAGTACTTATATTATAAGTTGTTGGTGAATTGTGGATAAAAATGAGTTGTAAGTTGTGGATCTTATGAAATGTGTAGATAAAAAATATATTTGACCAGCTGAAATTTTAATTTAAGCACTCTCAAACATGTGCCGTTTGCACTAACAACATAACCAAGAAAAACAACTTTTTTAATGCAAACAATACACTTTTTAAAATTAGCATATAGTTTTGCATGCCTTAAAACTTCAAGAACATAACGCAATTGATCAATATACTCATCTAAGTTCTTACTCTATACCAAGATATCATCGAAGTAGACTACTACAAATTTTCCTATGAATACACATAAAACATAGTTCATTAATCTCATAAATGTGTTCAGGAGCATTAGTTAGACCAGAAGGCATTACCAACAACTTATACAATCCATACTTAGTCTTAAATACAATTTTCCATTCATCTTATTCTTTCATTCTTATTTGGTGATATCCACTTTTAAGATCTATTTTACTAAAGATACATGATCCATGCAACTCATCAATTATATAATCTAATCTACATATGGGATGGCGATACTTTACTGTTTTATTGTTGACTGCCCTGTAATCAATGCACATTCTCCATATCCCATCCTTCTTAGGTACAAGTATCATTGGCACTGCACATGGACTTATAATTTTCCTTAGGTACTATTTGCCCAACAACTCATCAACTTACCTTTAAAGCTTTTTTGTCTCATCTGGATTACTTCAATAGGCTTGTTGATTTAGAATAATAGCTCCAGGTACAAAGTCAATTTGAAGTTTAATGCCTCTAATATGTGGTAACCCACTATGCATCTCTTTAAGAAACACATCCTCAAATTCATGCAATAAAAAAATAACCAAACTGGGGAGAGATTGGTTAGTTTCGCCGAGTACAAGGTAGGATTCCTTGTATACAAGCAAAATCATTTGTTGATTTTCCATGATAGCCCTTTTAATCTCACTTTCTTTTGCAAAGATACTCATTTTTGTCTTTCTTTTTTCTTTTTTTCTTCTATCTTTTCTTTCTCGTGATTCTACTTTATTTTCAGCTTCACTCTCATTTTTTTCCTCCCTCATTTTCTTTTCTTTTACTTCTACCTCACTTTTTCTTTTTCTTTTTCTTTTCTGCTATGCCTCACTTTTTAATTTTATCTAATCTTCAAAGACTTGCTTCAATGTTAGAGAAACAATAATAATCGAATTTCAATCTTTGACAAAGCTGTACATGTTCTTAAAACCATCATGCATCACCTTTCTATCATATTGACATGGCCTCTCCAACAAAACATGGCAAACATGAACTACATCACACATTACCTCATCACTATACCTCCCAAGTAAAGCTCAATAGGACTTGCTTGTTAATCCCGACCTCCCCATATTCATTCAACCACTGCAACTTATAAGGAGGGTGCTTTAGTAAAGACAAGCCCAATTTCTCAACAAGGGTAGTACTAGCCACATTGATACAACCTCTCCCCCTCATCTATGATCATCTGCACACTTTGTTATCAACATAGCATCTAGTATAGAAGATATTTTCTCTGTGCTTCTCCATATCATCTACCTTAATTTGTACATTAAGAGCACACCTCGCAACTAGAGCTTCACTTTCTATAGGGTACTCTACACTATCATCCTTTATCAAGCATCTTATCACTATCACACTCATTATTAGTCACCACATCTCCATTATCATGCAAAATCATTTTCCATTGTGATGCAATGTACCCAAAATCCAAACATTTAAAACATTTGATATTCCTATTCCTAGAAAGTTGGAAATCTAACTTGGGTTAATTTTTGCTAGCTAATTCTCCTTTTTCCTTCGATGGTTCGGTCTTCCCATTCAAAACAACCCTATCACTCCTAACATTACTATCCCATTTTAGTTTCCAATGAGTGTTAGATCCCCAAGAATACCTTGTTGTCCCTTTTCTGTTCAATTGCCTCTCAACTTTCATAGTCATGTGCACCATGTCCTACAACTCTACATAGTGCTTAATTCAACTAAATTGGCTATATCTGTATTTAATCTATTAAAAAACTGGCCAATGTTGCCTTTATATCATCCTCAACATTAGCTCTAATCATAATCACCTCTATTTCTTCATGGTAATCATCCATACTCTTTGAACATTGAGTAAAGCTCTGCCATGTTTGATAGAGGTCCTTATAGTAATAACTAGGTACAAACATACTCCTCATGAGAGCTTTCAAATCACCCTAGGTTTCTACAGGTCTCTCATGATTTCTCCTACTATTTTTCACCAATTGATCCCACCACATTATAGCATAGTCAGTAAACTCAATTACTGCTAATTTTACTTTCTTCTCTTCCGAATAGCTAAGGTAATAGCTTTGGTAATCAAATATTATTTCCAACCTCTTTTCCTACTCTAAATAGTCTTCAGGGTTATTCCTACCTTGAAAGGAAGGTATTTTCATTTTTATATTTTCAATGTTTCTATCTACCTCATCTTGGCTTCTATAGTCTCCTCGTGTGGGTGTTTTTTATCGCCTATCTCCTCTAAACCTCATCTTACCCAACTCAGTCACATAATTATAGTCATCTTCATCCTCACTACCCACTATATTATCATTCTCAAATTCAGTCATAGGATTATGATTACGCCTATCATGTCTCCTATTATTAGAGATCTCATGTTGTTGCTTTATTGGTAAGGTTGTAATCATCGTATCATGCTTATCCATCCTATCCCTCATCGCATTACTATTTTATCCTCATCTCTTTATTAATATCTCTCATCTCATCAAACACCATATTCATCCGCTCAAATTGTTGTTGCATGACTTTTAACAAAAAGAATTGGTTGTTCTCTTTCCTAGGTATTGTTTATTCGTGATTATACATTTTAGGATGAAAAATAGAGATTTTAGTATTGGAAGAAAAAATAACCTCACGTCTTTACACTTGTGTTTCACTCTATTTGGTTTTTTCTCAATAATAATATCACCACTGTTACCTTTTACCTCTCTTTATTTTTCTAGCCAAGTTCTTGAAAGAACTAACTAAACTCAATCAAGAATTTGGTCAAGAAACAAAAAGGACAAAAAAGATAATGAGAAAAGACTCAAGAAGAAAATCACAAGAAGAATAAGATTTGAGGATTTAAGTACCGAATGACGATATGGAGTGAGTGTTTCTTGTCAAATATAACACAAGAATATCGAAGGAATGTGTTTCTTGACTTTCTTGAATTTTTTTTTTTGTTTTTAAATTTTTGACCTTTTGATGCAACGCAAGAAGCTAAAAAAAAGAAATATTACAAGACAAGAACTAGAAAAGAATTAGTTTTAGTACCTTAATGAATCATACGCAAACAATTCTTGAATGCTCTTCGTGCAAGAAAAGATTTTTTTTTTATAATGACTTTAAGATGTGATGAATCCAAACAAGAAAATAAAAAGACTATGAAATATGATGAATAACAAAACAAATATTTTTTTTTATTTTGGATTGACACAAGATGAAAGACCAACAAAGAAAGAATCAAAATAGAATTTGATGGAAAAAGAAAAAGATAGTACCTGATTTTAGAGTTAAAGCTCTGATACCAACTGATGCGAACCCACAACAAAGATTGATAATAAATCACAAGAAAACTAAAATCAAGCCGCAAGACTTTGGCTCGATGATTTCTTGCATTAAAGAACCAAGTTAGAATGAATACCACAAAGATTTGCGAAGTTTTGATAAGTTTGGTTAGTTCAATTAAGAAAAAGGAAGAAAAGTAAATCTCAATTTAATATATTCTCTCAATAATCAATATTGTTTTGTTTACAATAAAAAGTGTTTTATATAGGAAAAACCAATGAAACCCTAGTCTATTTCTATTTTAGAAAATAACTGGAAACTTAACAAAATAGAGTTCTAAATGAAAGGAAACAAATGCCAGATTTGCTCGGGACAATCACCCAATACAAATTCAGACGATAGCCCAGGCATATAATTTTGCCTCGGGTTGGGAAAGATTGCGTAGGGCGATCGTCCTACATTTTACCCTAGGCGATAGCCCAAGGTTAATTTGTCCCCTACGCCCGTTGATCTCCAAACTTTGAATTATGCTCACTTTGGTACTCCAATCTCCCACTGGCCTCTAATATACCTTTAATATGGTCATTAGCTTGAATTTTGAAGTTGGTTCTTTCTTTGTCATACTAATTTTGAAGGTTGGTGTCTTTCTTGTTGCACTTTTGGTGTCGATTTTGCCCCACGTAGTTTGAACAATACCTTGTATGCATCCTTGATCTTCTTAGCTCTTGATCTCGTTATTGGCCCCACAAAAATATTTAACAGGTCCTTGCTAGCCGGTCCATAGTTCTTATCATGAATTCTTCAGTTTGAAGCTGGTTTTGGGTGAGTTCAACATCTAATTGAACTCTACCCATTACATTGGTATCAAAGCATAAATTTCTAGGCAAAAAATGAAAACCATAGAGAAAACTCATGATGAAAATCTAAAATGATTTGATAAAAATGTGGGAGAGTTGAGTACTGATGTTGCTTCTTTCACTGGTAAGGTTGACTATAATGATATAACAATTAAGGCATTATGTGGTAAATTTGACAAGGTTGATCATTAAATGGATGAATTGAGTGGAAATACGAAGTTATTGTCTCGTTGTTGGCTAAAATGAGTGGGTTTCTGGAGAAGACGATGGAAGGATCCCACGGTAGATCCAATTTTGATGGAGGGGTGTTAGGAACAAGAGCTGGAAGTGAAGACAGATCAGGGATGGAAAGTTATGCATGCCAAAATCCCTAAAATCGATTTTCCTCAATTTGAGGGTAACAAACTTAGAGAGTGGGTGAGGAAAGACAACAAATATTTTCAAATACATCAGGTTTCATAGAAATTGAAGGTTGGAATTGTAAAGATGTATCTAAAGGGTAGAGCTGACATCTGGTTCCCTAGGTTCTTAGCTAGTCATCCAAACACCAACTGGAACTTACTGGCCACTAAGATTTGTAAAAGGTTTGTTGAAACTACTGGTGAAGAAGTGGTGGAGACATTCAACAAGATTAGACAATATGGTGGTGTAGCATAATACATGAAGAAGTTTGAGAATTCAAAAGCTCAGGCCATGCAAGCCTTGTCCAAATTGCCTGAAAATTGCCTGAGTCATACAATATCAGTATTTCCACCAGTGGACTGAATGGAGAAATTAAGTCCTTGGTCAAAATGATTAAACCCACAACATAGTCCCAAGCTTTTGAAATTGCTCTCCTCTAAGAGACTACTATCTCTACTATAAACAAGGCACCCAAAAACCATCAAACCATTCCCTATTTCTAAGAGACACTGATGGACTGGAAATTGAGAGAAAAGAAGTGGAAGAGATCATGCAAATCTCTATCAGTACATTGGTGGGGCACATCAGACATAAAACTATAAAGATCCCAGGAAAGATAAAGGGCAAAATAGTGTTAAGCACTAACAGTTTTGTTGATGAGAGATTGATAGATTCCTTGGGGTACTTGACTGAAAAGACCAAACCAATGATGGTGACTGTGGCAAATGAAGAGAAGCTAGAAAGCCGAGCAGTGTGCCAACCAATGATATGGCAGATGCAAGGAATGGAATTCCAATATAGATTAAGGTATTTGGGGTGAATCAGATTAGTCAATATGGGCCAATAACTTTTTATTTTACTAAATGATATGTCAAATTCATGCATAATAGGGAGGGGGTACAATTGAGTAGTGAAATGGCTTACAGCAAAATTGAAGTGATTAGTTGAGAACAATTAGAGACATGGGTTGACAAGCAGGAGTATAGATTCATGGGGTAGTTGTGCTATCACAGATGTGGAATCAGTAGAAACACCAGTAGAGCTTAAGCCAATCCTAAATAACTTTCAGGATGTATTTGTAGAGCCTCAAGGTTTGCCTCCAATCAGAAGCCATAATCATCACATAAACATTAAAGAGGGGCTCAGTCCTTCAAACTTAGGCCACACAGATGCCCTTTTATCTAAAAAACTGAGGTGGAAAGACTTGTTACCTAAATCTTGGACTCATAGATTATACAACCTTGCAATAGCCCTTTTGCCTCACCTGTGTTCTTAGTCAACAAAAAGGATGGGACATGGAGGTTCTGTGTGGACTACAAACAACTTAATACCCTCAATGTGAAGGACAAATACCCAATACTCCTTAGAGATAAACTGATTGATGAACTTTTTGGAGCTAAATACTTCTCTAAGATTGATTTTAGAACTGGGTACCAATAGATAAGGGTCAGGCCAGATGATGTCTACAAGATAGCTTTCAAGACACAACATGGCCTATATAAATTTATGGTCACGCCTGTTGGGATGACCAATGCCCCTGCCACCTTTCAATGTTTGATGAATGATGTGTTCAAGTAGCAGTTGAGAATGTATGTACTAGTTTTTTTTATGATATACTAGTTTATAGTAATATGACCAGCCAATGTGAACACTTGGGAACTCTACTACAATTATTTAGAAACATTAGTTATATGCTAAACTCAGTAAATGTACCTTTGGACAAAATAAGGTTGAGTACCTAGGCCATGTAATTAATCAACAAGAAGTGTTAGCATATCCTAAGAAGATAGATGCAATGCTGACATGGCCTTTGCTAACTACCCTCAAGCAGCTAAGGAGATTTCTTAGTTCAATAGGATATTATAGAAAATTTGTTAAAGGTTATGGAACATTAGCTAAGCCAGCTAAAAAAGGATAAATTCCTATGGTCAGAAATGGCAGAGACAACTTTCAATAACCTTAAAGTGGCTATGAGTTCCACCCCAGTGTTAGCCCTACCCGATTTTAAGCAATCTTTTATAGTGGAAACGTATGTTTGCTATGGGGGCATTGGGGTAGTATTAATGCAGAATAAGAAGCCCTTGGCTTATATCAATAAGGCTATTAGACCAAAGAGCTTGGGCTTGTAAATTTATAAGAAATAGCTCTTAGCTTTAGTCACTGCAGTAGTGAAATAGAGGCATTTCTTGGAAGGCCATCATTTCACACCTTACTTGCCAGCATTCGCTTGGCCAAAGAAATAAAAGTGCAGAGGATCTCAGTGGCAAGCAATTTGTAACTGGTTGTAAGCCAAGTCAACGGGAGCTTCACCACCAGAGAAAGAGAAATGGCTTCCTATCTCAAATTAGTAAGGGGTCTTATTCCCTGCTTCACGAAGTTTGAACTGATCCAAATACCCAGGGTCAATAACGCCAACGCTGATACGTTATCTAAACTGGCAAGCAGCAAAGATTCAGAACTCGTCAAGATGGTTCCCATCAAACAACTCGTCAAGCCGCCCATAGAGGCTGTCATGGAGGTAATGTGGGTTGAGGAGACTTGTACTTGGATGGACCCCATCTTGGCATTCTTGAAAGACCAAATCCTTCCTACTGATAGAGATGAAGCTAGAAAGCTGAGAAGGAGAGCCACGCACTTTGTCCTGTCTGACGAAGTCCTCTACAAACGAGGCTGCTCCATGCCTCTCCTCAGGTGTGTTGGAGCCAATGAGGCTGACTACATCCTTAGAGAAGTCCAAGAAGGAATATGCGGCAACCACATAGAAGGATTGGCTCTAGCCCAGAAGATCCTCAAACAAGGCTACTTCTGGCCCACTCTGAAGAGGGATTTCCTGCTTCATGCTAGAAAATGTGACAAATGCCAGCGCTTTGCCACAATCCCGCGGCAGCCCCACCAAGAACTCACTACAGTATGTAGCCCATGGCCCTTCGCCAAATGGAGAATATATTTCATAGGTCCTATGCCTAGGAGAAGAGGCAACGCATGCCATGCCATAGTTGCCATTGACTATTTCACAAAGTGGGTTGAGGCAAAACCAATGATGAAGATTACCGAGGCTAATACCTCTAAGTTCATATGGAAAAACATCATCTACACGTTCAGGATTTTCCAATCTCTGGTTTCTGACAATGGGAAACAATTCAACAACAGAAGGATCAGAAACCTATGCGAGGAGCTTGGGATCGTCAAGCACTTCTCAAGCCCCCATCACCCTCAGGCTAACGGTCAGGTAGAAGCTGTTAACAAAACTATCAAGTATACTTTCAAACGAAAACTCGATGCATCCAAATGAGCATGGGTTGATGAGCTCCCACATGCCCTTGGGGTAATCAGAACCACCGCTAGAACGCCAAACGGAGAAACCCCATTCTCTATGGCATATAGATCTGAAGCTATGAGTCCAGCGGAAATCGGTATCCTTTCGCCTCGTCGACTGCCATTTAGCGAAAACAGGAACGACGACCTCATGAGAGCCAACCTCGACCTAGTGGGAGAACAAATGGACAACTCCCAAGCTACATTAGCCACTTACCAAAGAAAGATGGCTAGGTATTTCAATAAGAAAGTGAAGAAGAGGTCCTTCCGCCTTGGTGACTTGGTCCTAAGGAGGGTGTTCCTATCTTTTAAAGAACCAATGGTTAGAACCCTTGGCCCAAATTAGGAAGGACCTTATCAAATCAACAAAGAAGTACGCCCCGGCACATATAATATCGAGGACATGAACGCCAAAGTATAGCCTCACCCTTAGAATATTGAACACCTGTGCCAATACAATCAGTAATTAGGTAAAAGGCCCGTTATGTATTATTCTAGGGGCTTCTCTATAGTATTGTATTAGGCTACAAGTATACGCCATCTTACTTTGTTGTATGCAAGAGGCCTATCTTCTATGTCAAAGTGTTAAAACTTGCTGTATTCCACATACAAAGTACGCGTCAAAAAATAAATTTCAATATATGAAACGAAAGGATTACAGAGGGCCTCTGCCGAGGAAACAATACATTTTCAAAAATACTAACTACCCTCATTGCCCTATGCATCAGGCGGAGGAAACCTAGCCTCTATGGAGCCTATATCGAGGTCTGGATGGTTAGATCTGAGCACCGCCAACACCTTCTGGTGCCCGACCTTAGCAAAGTAGTCCGAGAAACTGGTGTAAGCCTCGGTATTATGGAAGTTTGCCACAAATTCTGTCCCGACCTTCTCCAGCTTCCCTTCCATTTCTTTCTTCTCGTCGAGAAGCTTAGCAATCTCAGCCTCAGCCTCCTTCCGTCCTTGCTCGAAAGCCTCCAAACTTCCCCTCAAACCCCTCAAACTCCTCCATTAGCCATTTTTTCTCTTCATTTTCCATCTTGAGAGCTTCAGCAACGATCTTCTGAGCAGCATTAGCATCGTCCACCTTTCTAGTCAGTTGCAGGACGTTGGAATCAGACTCTTTCAGATTCATATAAAACTGCTCATATGCCGTACGCATACTTTCCATGGCAGCCTGTAAACCTTCCATAGCCTGCTTATGCTCCTCCGACATTGAGGCTTCGACCGCAAGCTTCTTATGCCGTTGCATTTGCTGTCTGAACTCCCACAGGACCTTCAGCTGCATCCAAGCCATTCTTACCGCCACCACCAAGCTCGTCTCCAACGCATCCTCCAAGTCTCTGTGGGAAGCAAATTCTTCCCACTTGGGACTGAAGTACTTCTTGAAAGCTTGCGACTCCATAGCTGGATAAAAAAGAAAGTTACGGATGGCATCATCAGGAATCCTAACTCTTGGAGGTCTGATAAGCTCTCTCAACTTCCTATTTGAGTCCAAGACTCTCCTGTAAGGGCCCCCCAATGGTTGAGGCGACTTCTGAAGAACCTCTAACACAGCCTTACCGGCAGCTGTGACTGATAGCGTCCGTTGTAGAGGCGGTGGGTTGCAAACAGTTTAGTGGTCAACGACTTCGACCGTTTTCTTTTTCATCTTAGAAGAGGCCCCGACTTTTCTCTTCCTCGACAAGGGTACCTTTCCCTCAGAGGCCCCTGCATCATCCTCGATCTCAACGACATCGACCTTATCAGTGTGCCAACCAATGATATGGTGACTTTGGCAAATGAAGAGAAGCTCGAAAGCATAGCAGTGTGCCAACCAATGATATGGCAGATGCAATGGATGTAATTCCAATATAGATTAAGGTATTAGGGGTGAATCAGATTAGTCAATATGGGCCAATAAATTTTGATTTTACTAAATGATATGTCAAATTCATGCATAATAGGGGGTGGTGCGATTGAGTAGTGAAATGGCTAACATTAGAATTGAAGTGATTAGTAGAGAACAATTAGAGAAATGGGTTGACAAGTAAGAGTATAGAATCACGGGGTAGTTGTGCTATCACATAGGTAGAATAAGTAGAAACACCAGTAGAGCTTAAACCAATCCTAAATGACTTTCAGGATGTATTTGTAGAGTCTCAAGGTTTGCCTCCAATTAGAAGCCATAATCATCACATAAACCTTAAAGAGGGGCTCATTCCTTCCAACTTAGGCCATACAAATGCCCTTTTATCGAAAAAACTGAGGTGGAAAGACTTGTTACATAAATCTTGGACTCATAGATTATACAACCTAGCAATAGCCCTTTTGCCTCACCTGTGTTCTTAGTCAACAAAAAGGAAGGGACATAGAGGTTCTGTGTGGACTACAAACAACTTAATACCCTCAATGTGAAGGACAAATACCCAATACTCCTTATAGATAAACTGATTGATGAACTTTTTGGAGCTAAATACTTCTCTAAGATTGATTTTAGATCTGGGTACCAATAGATAAAGGTCAGGCCAGAGGATGTCTACAAGATAGTTTTCAAGACACAACATGGCCTATATAAATTTATGGTCACACCTTTTGGAATGACCAATGAGCCTGCCACCTTTCAATGTTTAATGAATGACGTGTTCAAGTAGAAGTTGAGAATGTATGTACTAGTTTTTTTATGATATACTAGTTTATAATAATGATATGACCAGCCATTGTGAACACTTGGGAACTCTACTACAATTATTTAGAAACATCAGTTATATGCTAAACTCAGTAAATGTACCTTTGGACAAAATAAGGTTGAGTACCTAGGCCATGTAATTAATCAGCAAGGAGTGTTAGCAGATCCTAACAAGATAGATGCAATGCTGACATGGCCTTTGCTAACGACCCTCAAGCAGCTAAGGAGATTTCTTAGTTCGACAGGATATTATAGAAAATTTGTTAAAGGTTATGAACATTAGCTAAGCCAGCTGAAAAATCATAAATTCCTATGGTCAGAAATGGCAGAGACAACTTTCAATAACCTTAAAGTGGCTATGAGTTCCACCACAGTGTTAGCCCTTCCCAATTTTGAGCAATCTTTTATAGTGGAAACATATGTGTGCTATGGGGGTATTAGGGCAATTAATGCAGAATAAGAAGCCCTTGGCTTATATCAGTAAGGCTATTGGACCAAAGAGCTTGGGCATGTAAATTTATAAGAAAGAGCTCTTAGCTTTAGTCACTGCAGTAGTGAAATGGAGGCATTACTTGAAGGGCCATCATTTCATTATTAAAACAGATCATCAATCCTTGAAATTTTTGCTTGAACAAAGGATAACTACCCATTTACAGCAAAAATGGCTTACCAAATTAATGGGCTTAGATTATGAGATCCAATACAAAAGAGGGGTCGAGAATGTGGTGGCAGATGCACTCTCTAGGAGAATAGAGAATGAGGTAGAATGTACTGCCATTACTCAATTCATACCAGCCTGGGTACGAGAAGTAATATCCAGTTATGAATGAGATGTTATTACTGAGGAAACAATTCGAGTTCGACTACTTGATACAATGACACAGCCTGACTATCAGTACAAAAAATGGGTTACTTAAGTACAAAGTTAAATTATATATAGGCAAGAGAAGGAATATCAGACATAAATTGATCCAAGTTATACATGCCTCACAATAAGGGGGCATTATAGGATACATGTTAGTATCTTTAGGGCCTAAGAGCACTTTTACTGGCCATTGATGACTCAATAGATTAAAATGGAGGTGCTGCAATGTGACATATGTCAGAAATGTAAAGATGAACATGTGCTATACCCAAGTTTACTACAACCCCTTCCTGAGCCACAATATTCATGGAGCCATATTTCTATGGACTTTATTGAAGACCTACCAAAATCTAAAAGGAAGTATGTCATTTTGGTGGTTGTGTACAAATCCACCAAGTATGGTATTTCCTCACACACTCTCATCCATTTACAGGTAAGAAGGTGGCCCAGGTATTCTTGGATCATATTTATAAATTACATGGCATGCCTCAGAATATTTATCTTTGATAGAGAAAAAAAATTTACAAGCAGCTTTTGACAGAAAATTATTCTAACTTATGGGGACTAATCCTCCAACTCAGGTCAGCTTATCACCATCAAATAGATAGGCAATTTGAGAGGTTAAATCAATGCCTTGAGCTGTATCTTAGATGCATGGCACACCATAAGCCCAAGGTAGGGGCTAAATGGATATTATTAATTGAGTGGTGGTATAAGACCAACTATAACTCAGCAATTAAGAGAACACTATTTGAAGCTTTATATGGGAATCTACCACCACAGTTTTCCATGGGACCTTATCTACAAACAAGCAATGCCACAGTAGAACAGATTTTATAAGAAAGTTACAAGATGAATCAGTAATTAAAAGAGAACTTAGCTCAAGCTAGAGTTAGGATGAAGATGTATGCAGATAAACACGAAACTGAAAGGCAATTTCAAGAGGAAGATGGGTGTATTTACACCCCTATGAGCAACACTTCTTAACAAAGATGATAAATCAAAAGCTAAGCCCAAAGTATTAGCCCTTGTAAGATTGAAAAAAGATTTGAAAATGTGACATATAGACTAATACTCCCCAGTTAATAAAAAATACACCTTATATTCTACGTGCCACTACTAAAACTGGAAATAGGAAGCAAGGCAATAGTGGGGGAACAACCATCTTTAAGTGTGTCAAGGAAAGTAGAGGACAAGCAGTCAAAGAGGGTACTTTATACAAGAAACTTTGTAAAATGGAACCTTGCAGAGATCAATGGTTGATAAAGTAGGTGGGACAAACTACAGATGATGCTACTTGGAAGATTCAGTGGAAATATAGAAGGAATACCCATATTTTAAACCTTGGAGACCAGATTTAGATAAGCAGGGGGTTTGTCATGAAGAAGCACTGCAGAACAAAACTCGGGGAAGGAAGAAGAAGAGAGACAACCGTTATAACTGAAATTAAATTCCAGTTGAATGGGATAAATTGTTCGCATCCACAATTTATATTTTAATTGTTTTGGTTTTACGTTTTATGGACACCATTTGTGAAACGCATTTGTTGTTTGGCTGCAATCTTAATTCTCTTTCTTTCTTTCTTTCTTTCTTTCTAATTCTACTTCTAAACTTCTTATTCTTGATATCATTCTTCCCTCATTTCTATAAATTTAGTTGAATTGTCAAATTAAGATATAATTTGAGCTGGGCAACCTGAACTCTTCAGTTTGAAGCTAGTTTTGGGTGAGTCCAACATCTAATTAAACTCCACCCATTACAGACAACCCAGTCTTTTCGTGGTTATGTTACCTTTCAATGAAATCTCTGACTCTCGAGATCTTCAATATTTCAATCCTCACCCGTCCCCTCAATAAAGAGATTAAGCACTATTGATGTTACACAGATGAATAAGCAAGCAATAAATATTGAAAATTCACATAGATCTAGTTAAAGTCAAATCAAACCAACAAAAACTAGTAAAATAAAAATTGAAGAACTCACAATTAAAACAATGAAAAAGCGTGAAGGGATACACACTAAATCCATTTTCAGCAAGGTAAGAGAGAGAATGAGATTTGGGTGTTTGGAGAGAGAGAGAGAGAGAGAGAGAGAGAGAGAGAGAGAGTAT
Organism: Forsythia viridissima; assembly: GCA_030279155.1. Classification (NCBI taxonomy): domain Eukaryota; kingdom Viridiplantae; phylum Streptophyta; class Magnoliopsida; order Lamiales; family Oleaceae; genus Forsythia; species Forsythia viridissima. Next base: position 33,345,156 of record CM059045.1, read on the forward strand.
ATACCAAGTTTGCAAATTGTTGTGGGGTTCAGTGGGTGATCTTCTACATTTGTATTTCGTGCAATCGGAGAAAGGACAGTGGTAATGAATAGATGACGACGATGGTGGCGGCGGAGGAAGGGGGTTTGGGGTGGTTGGAGGAGATGAATAATTTAATTTTTTTAATTTAATTTTCTATTTATTTTAATTAAAAATAAAAGAATTTAGCATATTTCATCTCAACCTTTCAAGAAAGTAGTAGAAATGCGCTAACCTTTTGAAAATAGTGCAATTCATCTCCAAATAGTGCAGTTCGTCGATTTTAGGCGTCATAAAAATTTGCTATCTTTTTTAATAAACAAAAAATTAAACATTAAAAATAAAAAGAAAGAAAGAAAGCAACAATTAAAGAAAAAATTACAGCAAGAGTACTAAAACTTTTCAAAAATTGTAAATGGGTCTAAAAAGAAAAAAAATTAGAAAAAAATTAACAAAAAGCATATTTAAAAAGAAAAAAAATAAAAGAATTTATGAATAAATTTTTTATTATGACTAGATTAAAATATGCTAAAAATTATTGTTAAACGTCAACAATTAATTTTAACTATATATTTTGTGGGATTCACAATTTTTATTAATTTTTCATCCACACATTTATCATTTTAGGGTCTGTTTGATTGCACAATTTTCAATGAAAATGTCACATCCGAGGAAAATAATGTCACTTAAGAAGAAAATATTTTCCTACTTTGACTGTTTGATACAAGGTGGAAAAGAAAAATAAATTCTAGGGTATAATTAATTGAAGCATGAATTTGACTATTTTGGTGAAAAATATTTTCTCACTATTTTGGTGATTTTTATTTTTCTTTTTACATGATTTTTTTTTCTTTTCCACCATTTCCAAACAAACACACCCTCATTATCAAATTTGCTAAAAGCTCTATCAAACTAACTCTTAATTTCTTGTTTAGATACACGGGTTTGACTTGTCACCTTATCTTGCGACAATGGCAACAATCTGCAGACAACCCACCACCGCACTTAGCATTTGCATCATGCATTGAACTACACTTCTTCTTAAAGGACGATGTCAATAGCAGCGGCCGGCGGGCAGAAGACAATTGAGAGATTGATTTGGAACCATGACGAGATAGAAAGCTATAGGCTTTCAGTGTCACTACTCACTCGCCAGTGATGCAAAATTTATTGAGGCTGACGATTCTTTTCTATCGATTGACCTGTTTTTCTCCGGCCGATGGTTGTGCGGCAGCGGAGGCAGCCTCTAAATTGGCGCTGGGAAATAAAAATTTCCGCAAGAATTTTCCCTTCGCTTTTCCTCTGAGATATTCAGATGCACCATGGATTTTTGGGTTTGATTAGGGACGAGTTGTTCAAGAATAAATGCATGTTTTTAGACAAAAAAAAAATGCTATCCAATGTAAATAATTAGATTGGACAAGGTTAATGCTAGTGAATTGCTAGGTTTTTGTAGGAGGTGCCTGACCTTTCTCAAAATAACTTTAGTAGCCAAGTTCTAGATTCTTACGCAAAGCACCCATTGAAGGTTTAAAATGTTTCCAAGAATTCCTCATCAGAATCCTCTATTAGGAATCTACTGGGAGTGGGGTTGAGGGAGATGCTGGGTATTGAGGGTTTAGAGTGGGGTCTACATGAGTTTATTTATTTATTTTTTTAATCAGATTTTTTTCCTTTTACTTATTTTCTTTTTGGATCCATTTGCACTTTTTAAAAGCTTTGGGACCCTTGCCGCAATTTTTCCTTCAATGTTGCTTTCATTTTTTTTTCTTGTTTATTTAAATAGTAGGGAAAATTTGTCATATAACCGAAAAGGATGAACTGTGCCCTTTTTTTTAAAGGTTAGGGATGATTTGCATTATTTCAAAAGGTAAGGGCATTGTTGGAGTATTACAGCTCATATTGAACAGATGGAATTGAAACAGAAGGAGGAAAATCTTAAACAAGAATTAGTTAGATATAACAGTTAGAAGAGTTAGTTAAAGTTAGTTCTTTTTCTGTTGATTCAGTTGATCATTTCTGATATTTTCTGTTCCTTTAGTTAGCACATTGTATTATATATATACAGCTACAATCCAATGTAAATTGATCAATATAATTCTTCAATTAATTCATCCTTGCTGTGCATACATTGCTGTGTCTATTTTCTTTGCTCTTTGTCATTTTACATGGTATCAGAGCGTTAAGAAAGCTTCCGCAATCTATTTTCCTGCCTTGCAAAATTCTGCTCCAGAATTCTGCATCGAATCCTTCCTACCTTGCAAGATTCTGCATTCTTCAGTTTTCTGCATTTTTTCTTAAACAAAAATCAGCAATAATTGGCTTCTGATAGATGTATATGAATCATTTAGCCCAACCAAGAATTTGAGAACATAATCAGACTGCTGTCTAGCTTGCAGAAAATTAAAAAGCTCACAAATACATGTCACCATTTTACCACAAGTGCATGTTGGGAACGGTCTATAGCTGACATATTCATCCCAAAGAGTCTTGAAAGTACTGAAATATTCAGTTACAGATAGGGATCCCTGACTGATGCAGCTTAAAGATTTCTCAAGATGAAAGACTCTTGGTCCATCACTTCTCAAGTATCTAGCCTTGATCTCATTCCAAAACTCCATTGAAGATATTACAAATAACAAGCTGTTTCGTATTTCTTTAGAAATAGAATTCATCAACCAAGAGAGAACTAGATTATTAGCTCTTAACCATGCTGTGTAATTAATGGTTTGATAAGTTGGAGGAGCAGTAATAGTACCATCTATGAATTTCACCTTGTTTTTGACTGTCAGTGCGATAACTATCGAGCGGCTCCATGCAACATAATTTTCTCCGTTAAATATCTCTTTAACAAGCCACCAAATATTTCTCACCTAAAGGTCTTTGGTTGCCTCTGTTTTGCATCTATTTTATCCAACCACAGACAAAAGTTCAACCCAAGAGCCACAAAGTGCATATTTCTGGGATACCCCTATGATGTTAAAGGATATAAACTCATGGATCTAAACACCAACAAAATCATTGTCTCTAGAAATGTCATATTTCATGAAACAATTTTTCCTTTTCACATATTACCACAAAATACTAAAGCTCATTCTTTTATGTTTCCTACCTCTCAAGATTTTTTAGATTCAAGTCATATCAAAACATTTTCCAATCACAATGAGGATTCTGAGTCATCTCCCTTTAATCTTGCTCCCTCCTTTGAAATGCATACACATAATGAATCAGATTTACCAATACCATCTCCCTCAACCAATATTAATCCAATTTCTGATCCAGCATATGATCAAATTGATCCAACTTCTGATCCCACTTCTGATTCAACTTCTGATCCAGCATCTGTTTCCTTTAACTCAGAAAATCTGCAGCTTAGAAAATCGACTAGGCTCAAACAACCACCTTCATATTTGAAGAATTTCTATTGTGGTAATGTTTCTTCATCTCAAGATGCAGCTCAAACATCTACTTCAGCTGACTGCTCTCCTACTAAAGGTAATTTCTATCCTATTCATCATTTTCTTTCTACAAATAGGTTGTCCACACCACATAAAGCTTTTCTATCCTCCATCACACACTCAGTTTAGCCTAAAACATACACACAAGCCTCTCAATTCCCTGAATGGCAGGCTGCCATGAAAAGTGAAATTCTTGCTCTGGAGAAAAATAAAACTTGGGAGCTTGTTCGTCTTCCTGAAAATAAGAAGACCATTGGTTGTAAATGGGTATTCAAAGTGAAATATAGAGCTGATGGGACTGTTGAAAGACATAAAGCTCGGCTGGTGGCGAAAGGGTATACTCAACAAGAATGACTTGATTTTTTTGACACTTCTCCCCTGTGGCCAAGATTACATCTATTAGATTGCTGATTGCAGTGGCAGCAATCAAGCAATGGCATTTTCATCAACTAGATGTGAATAACGCATTTTTACATGGTGATTTACATGAGGAGGTGTACATGGATTTACCACCTGGATTGGCTGTCCCAGGAAAACAGAAAGTGTGTAAGCTGTTGAAGAGCTTTTATGGCCTAAAACAAGCTTCTAGGCAATGGTTTGCCAAGCTATCTCATGCCCTTCTTTCTTATGGTTTTGCACAAGGTACCTCTGACTGTTCCTTATTTGTTAGGAAGACTGATAGTTCCTTTATGGCTTTACTGGTCTATGTGGATGACGTGATACTAGCAAGTGACAACATTCTGGAAATTGATAGTTTAAAGTCCTTTTTACATGAAAAGTTCCCTATTAAAGATCCTGGGTAGCTGAAATTCTTTCTTGGTTTGGAAGTTGCAAGATCAGATAAGGGCATCACCTTATGCCAAAGAAAGTATGTACTTGACATACTTAAAGACATAGGCTTAACTGGAGCCAAACCTGCTGGTTTTCCTATGGAATCTACTCTCAAATTATCTGCAAATGACACAAATTTATACCACGATCCTTCTGGCTATAGAAGACTCATTGGCAGACTCCTCTACTTAACCCTTACTAGGCCTGACTTAGCATACTCTGTACAAGTGCTAAGCCAATTTTTAGCTCAACCTGCTGTTAGTCATCACCAAGCAGCCATTCTAGTTTTGCGGTATCTAAAAGCCACACCAGGTCAAGGCCTCTTCTTTCCATCATCCTCAGACTTACATTTAAAAGGTTTTTCAGATAGTGATTGGGCAGGCTGTATGGATACCCGAAGAAGTGTCACTGGTTTTGCAATTTTTCTTAGCGATTCTCTGATTTCTTGGAAATCAAAGAAACAGGTTACAATCAGTCGTTCATCGGCAGAGGCTGAATATCATGCCCTTGCAACTACTACTTGTGAAATTCAATGGCTTTTGTATGCATTACAGGATCTACATATCAGTCATCATTCTCCTGCTTTGTTGTATACTGATAGCAAATCAGCTATGGCTATTGCCACAAACCCGGTTCAGCATGAAAGAACAAAGCATATCCATATTGATTATCATCTTATCAGGGAGAAATTGCAGGAAAATGTCATTAAACTTTTCTACATTCCATCACGACTACAGCTAGCTGATATCCTTACAAAACCACTTGGTTCTCTACCTTTTCATCACAATCTTCGCAAGATGAACATCATTAATATCCATGCTCATCTTGATGGGAGTGTTGGAGTATTACAGCTCATATTGAACAGATGGAATTGAAACAGAAGGAGGAAAAGCTTAAACAAGAATTAGTTAGAAATAACAGTTAGAAGAGTTAGTTAAAGTTAGTTCTTTTTCTGTTGATTCAGTTGATCATTTCTGATATTTTCTGTTCCTTTAGTTAGCACATTGTATTATATATATACAGCTACAATCCAATGTAAATTGATCAATATAATTCTTCAATTAATTCGTCCTTGCTGTGCATACATTGTTGTGTCTATTTTCTTTGCTCATTGTCATTTTACAGGCATGTCATCTATTTTCTTAAAAAGTTAGAGACGAAATGCCCCAATTTCTCTAAAAATAATGATAGAATATTAGAATGAAGATTTCCATAAAAAAAATAAAAATAAATAAAAAAATTGAGTTATTAATAGTCAAATGGATGACAATTGACTGAAAGTACCAATTCCGTACTCAAATGTTCAAGTGGGATCGTCACTACCAAGATTGAAACAATATATCCTGATTCATACAAGGGTAATATGTTAGGACCATTTTTCAAATAAGCCTTTTATAAGACGAACACATATTTTCCTTAAATAACCCCTCAAACCCCGTATCAACGCAAACCCTGTAAACGTAACCAAAACCTTATTTCTCTTCTTAGAACCCTCAAATCAGCTCCACGTCTCTACAATCTACGGCCAAAAATCACACAAAACCCTGAATCTTTATGTGACTTAAATGTAAAGTTTGAGAACCTGATGATCAAATTGAGAATCTTTTAAATTTTGAGAGACCAAAGTGAAAATTTTGAAAAATAAGATTTAGTCAAAGGAATAATGAACTTACCAAAGTGAAAACTTGAAAAATAAGATTTAGTCAAAGGAATGATGAACTTAGGAGTTATTCTGTTCATGACAATATAAATCATTGGAGGATCGAAAAGCATTTTGGGACTTAATTGGAATATTCTAAAGGATTAGTGACCAAACTGCAATTTTATAAAAGTTGCATATTTGTAATTTTCAAACTTGAGGTATCATTTTAAAGATGATCATAAAATAATATTTGAGGTTTAGAGTCATTGATGCTAGTTTAGTAAACTAAGGGATCAATTTGCAATTTTGTTAACTTGAGGGACTAAAGTGAAATTTTGAGGATATAATGCAATTTGGTGATTTTCAAGACAAAAAAAATGTTTCTGAGGTCGAAATTATGTGTTTCGTTGATTTTGTGAATTTTCAGAGACTAAGGCTCCGTTTGAGATTGATTTTGGAGTCCAACTTCTGATTCTCAAACCATCAGAAGTTGATTTAGGCGTTTGGCAAAATTTTTAAAAGTGATTATAAAATAATCTGACTCACCTGGCAGCAGATTTTGAGAAGCAGCAAAAGGGTAGCTTTTCAGATTCTGCTTTTAGCTTTTTCATTTATGTTTTATTAAAATACCCATTTTACCCCAAATTAATTAAACTAATTCCTTTAATACCCACTTAAGAAACCGAATTGATGCAAGTTGGATCATAAAAAATAATATAAATTTAATTAATTTTTACACAATACTTTTATTTTGTAATTTTTATAAAATTCAAAATTTATTAGGTTTTTATTATTTTTATTATTTTTATTTTAAAATAATAATAATAAATGCATTGTCTTGTTAAAAAATATTTTGACTGAAATTTTTTTTTTTACCACTCGTAATAATAATAATAATACAAAATAATATTATTATAATCAATGTCCTTTTTAGTAATTTAATACCGTTACAGCAATAAATCACTTTTATTTACTAAACGTTCAAATGCTGCTTTTGAAACAAACAGCAATTTTGAAACAAGAGTTTACCAAACACTTATCTGATTCTTCCCACAGCTGATTCTTTCTGCAGCACAACAGAAGCTGATTCTCTTAAAAGTACAGCAATACCAAACCAAGCCTAAGATTTTTCAAGATGTTACACCCTATTCAGGACAATCCAAGTTAATTTAAGTTTTTCAGAAATTAAGAAATGATGGAGAAAAATATAAGGATTTCCAATATGGCAGTTTCTTGATTTTTTGATCACGAGAAGATGGTCAAATGATTATTTTTCAATTTCACGGAACTTTGAGACATATTCGGATTATAGTATTATACGATTTTTTAGTCGAAGTTAGGGGCAGTTTGGCGGTGTATATTCAGTTATTTTTTACTAAAAATGAAAATTCATTATAAGAAGAATTTAAAATTCATTATGTTTTATTTTAATTCCCTAATTATGTATTTACATCACATTTAATTTCTACATTATGAAAATGGAGTTACAAAATTTTTTATTCACCACCCATTATGACAACTATTAAACTTATTTTTATCTCTTTAAAATGCTTTACATGGCCGGCCATCCCATTCTCAATTGGCCTTTTATTTTGTCATTTTGTTTGCTTTTACATATTAGTAACAAACTTCTCTCTCCAAATTACATGTTCAAGAAATTTTAGAAAAAAACAGAAGAAACATAATTTTGCATTAAGAAATTCATATTTTTCACGTTCACGCATTTGTTTTCAAGATGGAAGTTGACTCTTCATATTTTCACATTCATGCAAATCAAGTATTCAACAAAAAGTTAAGGCAAATACACTTTTATAAGGTCAAGTTTTAGATTTCGTGTTTTAATGTCATATTATTGAGTAATATGAATTAATAACCTTAAGTTTTGAAATTGAAATAAACCCAAAATTTTTTGTACGTAGCACTACAATTATGAATATTGACTGTGATACTATTTCTCATATTTATCGCGAGGGCAACCAGGTGACTGATTTACTTGCTTCAGAGGGTTGGGATCGTCGTTGTTATTTCGAGTACAGCGCTCAGAACTTATACCACAGCTTAGTTCAGATTGATAGACATGGGCTTCCTATAGTTAGGGGTCTATAGAATTTTTTTTAGGACTGTTTGTTTAGGAAATAGTACCACATTATTTATTGCTTTATTATTTATTCATTTATTTGTTTGTTTAAGCTTTTATGATTGGAGGTCATGTTTTATGTCTCACTTCCATGTATTTTTTATGAGTTATTTATATATGGTTGAGGTATCCGAACCCCAATCCTTTCCTGGTGGAAGTCTAAAAACCCGATTGAGAATGTGATGGTGTGTTGAAAAAAAAATTATGAACATTGACCTAAGTTTTGATATTGAAATGATCGTGTTCTTATGATGGATTCTTGCGATGGTCTAAATTTTGAAATTGAAATGACCATTACTTGCTCCCAACAAACTCTACAAGAAAAACGAAAATTCAAGACCAATTTTTTTATGACCAATTAATTGGTTGTTGAGTACGAATCTTTAATGTCAAATTGAAAAAATTGGTTGTCAAAAGTTTATTGTAAAAAGTAAAATATCGAGTTAATTCCAAAATGTTTTAACAACAAAACATGGTTGTTAAATATAAGTATTCAACGACGAAAGATATTGTTGTGAGGGAAGGCGTTTATGAAATTGGCATCGTTCTGCCTAAAAGATTTTCCGACACAATATGTAGTTATTATGACCACATTGTTTGTTGTAGAAAAAAATATATTCAATGACTGCAGATAGTCGTTGTTGAATGTTTATTAAAATGGCACTGCAAATTTGGATTCCTGATAAAATGATTTAGCAACAAATATGTACATTATTCAACGACAAATTCTGGTTGCTGTAAAACGTAATCAACGGCAACGCAATTCTTGTCGTTATAGCTATAAAAATAATCTTTCGAACACAATATGACGTTTTTACGATCACATTGTTCATTGTGGAAAAGATATATGCAACGACAGAACAATAGTTATTGTTGAATGTTTTTAAAACATGTCACGTCAATTTGGGTTCCCGCTAAAACAATTAGCAGCAAATATGTACCTTCATCAACGACAATATTTGGTTGTTCCAAAAATTATCTTGTTAAAGAAACCTTTCAACAACGAAACTCTTTTTGTTACGGAAATTATAGAAAATATGGTGTCAAAATTTCCGTTCCAGCAAAATGCTTTGCCAACAAAATGTGTACCTTCTACAACTACATAATACTTGTTGGAAAAAAGAAACCACGACGATACATGATGCGTTGTTAAAAGACTTAAAAATTGACTTGCTAAGTAAACTTATCAAAAATAACATATATGTTTGTTGTTCAAAGTGAAAAACATATGCAACAATGACACATACCTCGTTGTTGAAGGAATTATGATAATTGAATTGTTAAAATATTTTTCAACAACAAAATATTTTAGTCGTTGAAGATTTTAAAATTTTGGCTCCCAATTTGGATTTCTGCTGAAAGTTTTACAACTAAAATATTTGTTCTTGAAAATCATATTCAATGATGACAAGTGCCGCGTCGTTAAAATCATTAAATAAATTGTTTGGTAAGAAAATTGTCATTAAGTAATTTTACAAATAATGTATGATGATAAAATGTTTTATCTTCCTCTGAGCGCGGTGGCAGCAGTGGTTGAGACCTACAAAATAGTAGCGGGGCTTCTATCTATTTGGGATAATATTGAGGGATGTTTAAACCAATATGTGATATGTGGGATAATATTGAGAGATGTCCACTCTGGTGCGATAATCAATATGTGATTAAACCCAGAAATGCATAATAACAATATTGAATATGTGTGTTGTATTTTTACCTGGGGGTTGGCCTCTATTTATATGGTTGTCCTGTAGTTATGGCCTTTAATGACCCTTAATGATATGTGGACTTTCATCTCCCTCATTATTAGGAGTTAATAAGAGATGTTTCATATGTCCAATTGTCCGAATGACTGTGAGTCTGTGGGTCGTCTGTCTGGCTAACCTAACAACAGTTGGATTATTGCTATCTATCTGTAAGGTGCGAGCTTGTGAGACCAACGAGGCGGGCGGGCGAGCAGATGAGGCGAGCGAACTATTGAGGAATGCGTCCCAATGAGTACAACTATCATCCACCAAGTATGATCATATCTATTATCATAAGTCTCTCTACTTTTTATAGACTGCCATTAATGAGAAGTAGAAATATTATCTTTCAAGTAACTATTCCTGGCCAAAAAAGTTAAAGAACAACATATGTAATAATTATTTATTTTTTATTTATAACGAAAATCTCGTGAAAGCGTGTCACTTGGCGATGCGTGGTCAAGTGATGATTTACCATGTGGCTGGTCAATTATAGACTACTATTTTGGGCTTAAATCCAAACCCCATTTAAGAGGGATTTTTTTTTCCTATATAAGATAGGGAAAGGGGGATACTTTTTGTAGTATTTCCATATCTGCTCACTTGGTTGGAATTCTTTTCAGACTGATCTCCTTTTTCCTGCTTGAGTCATAGAGCTTTTTTCTCTTTTCATCGTCTAAGGTAATCCTTTCACCTTTGTTCTTCTTTAAACTTTTCGGTCTTTTTTTTTTTTCTTTTTTAAATGTATAAGACGGTGATCACTTCTAGTAGTAGTTCTTCAACCAATAAATCTGATAGCCGTCTTAGAGATCCGTCTTATCTTACTTTATCTATAGGAAGATATGATAATCTTCTGTCGGTTGAAGAATAGACATTTGTTAGTTCTTTAGGACATGGTGGACCTCGATACTTGAATGAACATATTGATGAGATTGAGGTAAGAGATTGAGGTAGGATTGGATGAGTGTGAGTTATCCATAGCCCAACACCATTGGAACTGAGACGAAACCAAGGCGACCGCCGCGGAAGGGGGCAGGCCGCCCCGTGGCGTGCGAGGCCACCCGCTCTCCCACTTCTTACCTTGGGCGGGCGGCCTCGCCTGCCATGCGTAGAGGGCGGGTAGGTACTTCTGTCGCGTGTTAGCCCATCTTTGGTTGACGTAGACCCGTTACCTGAACTTTCTGCCTCTATCGAGTTTGTAGATTATGACGCCAATTCTTCTACGGTATCCTGTCCGCTTAATATGCAAACAAGATGCTCTCCAAGTGGTAATTTAATAGAGTTAGACCTATCAAAGGATGGCTATGTTTATAATCCTAAGAGCCTTGTGAGAATGTTGAAAAAATATGAATTACCCCTGGTCACTTATACCGTGTCCCCAATCCTAGTGAGCGGATTCCAAGTGGTAGTTTATCGTGATAGCTTGACAGCTGGTTTAAGTTTCCTCTTCATCCCTTATTTGTTTCTTTCTTCAACAAATTTCATGTTACTCCTGTTCAATTGACTCTTAACTCTGGGCGTATATCAACTTATTTTTTGTACTCATGTCTTACAAATGATATCGAGCCGTGTCTGAGACTTTTTAAAAGTGTGTTTGATATGTTTCTTGTGATCGGGAATAATTTTTATGCATATATTCAACTTAAAGTAGGATTGTTATTACCCCCACTTTTCCAATTCAAATAACAGTTGGAGAAATCGTTTGTTTTTTGTTCGACCTAAGGTAGGACAGTTCTCTTTTAAAACTTGTTGGAGAACTCCTTTTCGCAAGCATTTTAATGAGCCCCTAGATCTTGATCATGAGTTGAAGGCAAGTCTAGATAAGCTTTTACACTTGACGCCTCCGGGGTTGCATATAAGCGAGGTTCTATCTAATGAGAACTTGTGGCTGGTTCACATTGGATCACCTGAGGGTTAGCTACTTTTATGTCTTTATTCCTCTTTTTGACTTTTTATTTTGCATGTACTTGCATTATCGACCTCTATTTTTCTTTTTTAGATATGGATAATTTTGATCTTGGAGGTGTGATGGATGTGGCTAGATTCGCCATTGATGCTGAAGACCCGTCTCTATCGCCTTTAAACAAAAAGAAAAGACGAGCATGTAAAGGAAAAACCACTGCTGAGACAACAGTTGTCCCTCATTCTGTGCCGCGTACTACTAGAGGTAGTGATGCCCATGCTTTTAGGGAATTTAGATTTCCTCTTGTTGACTCGTCGGTTGAGGCAGAAGTCGTATTAGGCTGCGTGAATGAAAAACTTATTGACAGTTTGAAAGTAAGGAAGCAGTTGCTATGCGACGTATCATGTATACCAACCACCGTAGGGTAAGCTGTTTGTATTTTAATGGCACCCTGTTGCTTTCTTGTTTAATATTCATCCTTTAGTTAATTTCAACTTCTTCTTCTCTTTTTGTACAGTTGGTTTCTATGGAGGAGAAAGTACTACGTGATTTAGAGAAATTCGAGAAGCGGGTAGCTGAGAAAGACCATGACAAGAAGAAAGTTGTAGCGGCAATACAATCTATTTTAGACAAGGCAACAGTGGTGTAATCTCTTTTAGACAAGGTAACGGCTGCATCCAAGAAAAAATATGGTGAGATCAATCAACTTCATAAAGAGGTTGATCAGCTTCGCAAAAAGTTGGAGATTGCATGTGATGAAGCCGTAGCGGAATACAATATGTTTGTTGAATATCATAGCAGTTTGCACATGCATGCATGGTGCAAATTCTTTGAAGGCTGCTATCAACATGACAAAGGAGTGACTGGTTGACAATCATTCAGAGATAAACCCAGATGAATTTGATAGATACTTGGGAAAACACCGGACTGCAGAAATAATTGCTCAAAAAACCAAGGTGACTAACCATGGAGGGGTTGGATCTCAACCCGATGGTTCTCTTGATAGTAAAACATTTGTTATTTTTGTTGCCTTTTCTTTTTTCTTTTTACGTTAGTTTTATGACGGTTGTCCCGTTTAATCATGAAAACTATTAGTTCCTGTCTATTTTATTTCAAATATCATTGAATAATGCGAACTTCAGTTTTGTATGTTTAGCGTAAAACATACATCTTTATTTTAATTAAAAAAAATTATTCTTCACATTTTTACTTTGTAATCGTTAGTTGTATTTCACTTTTTTGCACTTGTTGGTTAAAATGTATGATGGTATATCCCCTGAATATAGCAAAATGAAAAAACTGTGTAAAAAATTAGGGCGAGAGGAGGGACGGCATGGGAATTCCCACGCCCAAAAATGGGGCGGGCTCACCTACCCCTTAGGCAGAGAGGGCCCGCCCTGGTTGTGGGATTTTCCACACCCAAAGATGGGGCTGGCGCACCCGTCCCAAGGCTCATCGCCTTCTATTTTTTTTTTTTAAATTAAGACTTACTACCCTTCGATATTTTGAACTAACGCTAATCGTCCTTTATTTTTGCACCAGGGCTCATCATCCTTGCTTTTTAGATAGAAGCTCATTGCTTTGATTTTTAGTTATAGGTTCATCGCTTTGATTTTTTAGACTGAGACTCATCACCTCGATTTTCAAAAGAAGGCTCATCGCCTTGATGTTTTTAGACCGAGGCTAATCGCCTCGATTTTCAAATGAAGGCTCATCGCCTTGATGTTTTTAGACTGAGGCTAATTGCCTTGATTTTCAAATGAAGGCTCATCGTCTTGATGTTTTTAGACCGAGGCTCATCGTGTCGATTTTCAAATGAAGGCTCATCGCCTTGATGTTTTAGTTATAGGCTCATTGCCTCGATTTGATTGTGGTATTAGTTGATGATGATATTTTTATTGCTCGACGTACCCTTAAAAGAGATTATAGCAAATAACAAATAGTTGCCGTAGGTCGAGTTCAGTAGGTGCACCAGGACTTTCCAGCTAGGCTGATCCTTCCGTAGCACCTTCATCATTCATCCGCCTTAGCATTTTATTAAATTAAAAATCAAATGTAGGAGTGCTATTTAAAACAACTACAGATACTTGCTTTTACTCGAAAAAAGAAATATTGATAATTTACTGATAATATTTTTTCAAGTGCTCTGCATTACATAGTCTTCCCAATGGTTTGCCATTCATATTTTGGAGACTATATGCTCATTTCCTATCTTATTGATGACCTTGAAAGGACCATGCCAATTAGGTTCCAGCTTAGATGGCAAGTGCCCAATAGTTGCACTGCTCCTCAACATTAGATATGGGATTGGAAACTCCTGGGCTTAACTTGGCGATCGAAATATTTGACGGCCTTGCGTTTGTAAGCCATTGGCTTGATTGCAGCCCTTTCCCTGACCTCTTCAAGTAGGTCAATTTCTACCCTTATGGTATTGTCATCTGTCTATTCGACTTGCATTCTCAAAGTCGGATTTACAATTTCGGCAGGTATCACTGCTTCTATTCCAAAAGATAACTTGAATGGTGTCTCACCTGATGGCCCTCTAGGGATTGTATGATATGCCCACAATACATTAGGTAGTTCATCTACCCAAGATCATTTTTCTATTCCCAACCTCATTTTTAAATCCCAAAGTATGGTACAATTAGTGACTTCAGTTTGGCCATTGCTCTGAGGGTGTGCCACCGAAGTGAGTCGGTGTGAAATTTTATAACTGTCGCAAAAATTCTTGAAGTTGTGGTTATCAAATTGTCTTTCGTTATCCGTGACTATCACCCGTGGTATCCTGAAACGGCAGATTATATATTTCCATACGAAACTCTGTATCTTGGCTGTGGTTATGATAGCTAATGGACATACTGCGTAAATCGCCGACTGTGACTTAGCTGGCTGATGAATTATGTTGTCAAACCTTTGACAGGCGTCATATTTTCTTACTAGCTGCTTAGCATCTTGCTTCATTAACGATCAATAGTTCCCTTACCTTAAAGCTCTAAAGGCAAGGGAATTCTCACCCAAGTGATTTCTACATAGACCATTGTGTATTTCATATAGGACCTCAGCTACTTCTTTCGGTCGAAGGCACTTCTGATAAGGCACGTAGAGTCCTCTTCAGTATAATTGTCCATCAATAAAAGAATACATAGCAACTGAGGTCCTATATGAAATACGATAATGATGAACAATAAAAGAATAATGGGGACTGAAATAAACTTCGAATATAAAATTCTCTCTCCAATATGTAAACCCTACATTGGTGATTGGAAAATTTATTGGTTTCTGCAATTAAGCACACCTCTTCCTTGTATATGGAGACAAGAACCCGAACCCATACCTGGAAACTCCATTGATCATTCAGGGTCTCTATCACTAGGTGAATTATTGCCCTCATTCTTTAATAAATCATTTTTTTCTACTTTCGGTGATCTCCATTTTTTATTTTTCTGGGAATTTGCGTTGGAGAAATATACAATTAAAAACACTAGAATACAACACAGAATTCCGGGGAGATCCCACCTTTACGTAACCCAATACTGCCAGATTACCATCCAAACCACCCGACTCGGTCATCATGAGTGGCGGCCATCAACCGCCGTCCATTCACCATACTCTCGCCGGCCTCTCACCTCCAAAGTGGGACCCAATTGATCCCCAAAACTCTTCAAATATGGCTACCCTAATTGAGACATTAGCGCCCACGCCAAATCCAACCACCAACACGCCAGCGAACCACTACCAATGTGTTCACCAGACGAAGGTTACGGATGGCTCAAATTAGCTTCAGGACCCGTGCACAACTGACACATATTTGGCCTCAATTGGTGGGTCCCACACTGGTAAAACCTCAATTTTGGCTCCTAGCATTGCCGGCGACTCCATTTTGACCTTAGGTGGTCAGCTAATTGCTTCAAATCTAGCCGGCAGCAAGCCTCATGGATCCATTTCTTTAGCCAACTTGACTCACCAGATGGTTGGGCATACTAACTCGACCAACCACGCGTACACACCTCAGTCTGTGCATGTGTAGGCTACGCACCTGCTCTCGACCCGCCACGTATCACTCATGTTGTTCTCGGTTACCTCTAACCACTCAGTCTACATTGAATTCTAGAAAATTGACTTATGCCGCAGTTGACACTGATTGACATAATATTGCTTCAGCTGAGCGTAGTATGAAGAAGTCATTTGCTTCTGTCCTTCAATCTTCTCCTGATTCTACTTGTCACCAGTTTGTGGCTAATGAGCCTTACTTACATCGTAGTGAGCTTGCCTTGGTAATTTCTTCTGATTAGGAGGTTTCTCTTGCCGAGCCATTCAAGTTTACACTTGTTGGCAAGTTTTTTCATCGTAAGCCCAAAATGGTAGAGGTACACTCTAGTTTTCAGAATTTTGGATTTTGCAATGATTTTAAACTTGGACTTATAGATTACAAGCACATACTTATTCACTTGACACATGAGGATGATTATAGTCGTTTGTTTTTAAAACCACTATGGTTTATTGATGGTTTTCCTATGCGTGTACTTAAGTGGACATGTGATTTTCATCTCGATGTTGAGACCTCCATTGTCCCTGTCTGGATATATTTTTCTTTATTGCTTGTTTATTTACGTACAAATAAATTTTTATTTACTTTATCTAAAATTATTGGAGTGCCATTGAGGATTGATGAGGTGACTCGTGATTTTTTTAGGCCTAGTGAAGCCAGGGTAAGTGTAAAGGTGAATTTGGAGCATAAGCTCCCACATAGGATTCAGATTGATAGGGGTGCATCCCGTAGTTTTTGACAGCCTATTGTTTATAAGAGGTTGCCATATTTTTGTGCCAAGTGCCGTCATATGGGTCATATTATTGATCATTGTATGGTGGGGACTCCACCAGTGGATACTGTTGTTACCCAGACTTCTAAGCATTTTGTTACTCCGACTCTTAAACCTGTTGTTGCTCCAGCTTCTAAGCCTATTGTTGTTCCTTTCTAATAAGTCTGTTGATGCTCCGGTGCCTATTTTTGATAGGGCTGGGAAGGGTAAGGAGAAGGAGGTTGTTGTTGAGACTCTTAGACGGTGGGACCCACCCGTCAGCTTACTCCTACTATTCCCACTATTGTGGTTTCAAAGCCCTTTCATGATGCTATTTTTTCTGATCCACTATTAGATCACATGATGTCTATCCCTCGTGAATTTCCTCTTTTGTCAGAGCTAGTGTAGCCAGTTTTTTATATTGATTCACATGTCAGTCCATGCCTCAGTAATAATGAGAATGTATAGGCTTCGATTCCCTCCAATACTGCTAGTTCTATTCAACTAGAGGTTCATCAGCAACGATATTTTTATAGGAATTCTTCTGATAACTTGGTTGGTTTAGATGAGCGGTAGGAGGCCGATAGTTTTACTGCAGTTCGAAAGAAAAAAAAAATTGAAAGTTACTTATATCTCGCGCCCTATCAAATGGGTGGCTCGTAGTCAAACAAGTGCTTCATCACGTAGCTAGTCCTTTTGATGAGTGTTATCATCTAGAATGTAAGAGGTGTGCGCAGTATTGCCACTCGTAGACAGCTTAAGAAATTGGTTCAGCTTCATCAAGTGTACTTTTTGGTGGTGTTGGAGCTGTTTGTTTTGAGGAAGAACTTTGACTTTATCTGACGATTTTTCTTTGAATGTTACTTCGATTGTTGATCATCCCCAATTCCTTCACATTAAAGTTGAGGATCCTAGATTAGCTAGACCGTTGTTTATTACTCTGGTCTATGCTTTTTGCTCACCGGTTGTATGTAGGAATTTATGGGTAGGTATTCACCAGATATCTCTTTATGTGGATAGGCCGTAGCTAGTTATGGGAGACTTTAATGTGATTGCTCACAATGGTGAGCGTACTGGTAGGAATACTCGTGATAGGGGTACTTCAGACTTTGCAGATATGATGATGGATTGTGGTTTGACAAATGTAGGGTATTCTAGAAGTTAGTACACGTAGATAGATGGAGGGGTTTGGATGCGTCTGGATAGAGTTTTGATTAACTCATTGGTTGCCTTATTTTGTTCTCAATTTTCGATTCATTGTCTGAACCAAAGCACTTCTGATCACTCACCTCTTCTGATTTAGTAGTCTTCTGATGATGATTTAGGGCCTCATTCTTTTCAATTCTTCAATGTTTGGTCTATGCATCATGATTTTCTAGGCTTTGTATCTCAGAAGTGGTCATTTCTTACTCATCTTACGGGAATGGCTACTCTCTGGAAGAAGATTTTTAGGCTCAAATAGGGCCTTCGTTGGTGGAATCGACATGTATTTGGTGATATTTTTTAAAGGGTTAGGGATGCAGAGTGTAAGGTGGACGAGACAGAGTTAGACCATGACAGAGACCCTTCTCCTTCTCATCGTGATACTTTGCATCAGGCTCATGCAGTTCTGAACCGTACTTTATCTGTTGAGGAGGCCTTTTGGAAACAAAAAGTAGGAGAACGTTGGACTTGTGAAGGTGATCATAACAGTCGATACTTCCATTCTATCGTTCATGGACTACGTATTCGAGCCATAATTTGGTCTATTACTTCAGCTTCAGGTGAGGTGTTTGAGTCTCCTGAGACTATTCAGCCTTTAACATTATCTTTTTTCTAAGAGCTTCTGTCGGCTCCTCCTTAGTCTGTCAACCCTATTCAACCTGGTATTATACCTACATTGGTATTCGATAAGGACAATTTGTAGCTTAAATCAGACTCCTACTTTGACTAAGGTGCGAAAGGCTATTTTCAGTATTGATCCAGACAGTATTGTCGGGCCAGATGGGTTTTCATCTCACTTTTTTCAGGTATGTTGGGACATAGTATTAGAGGATGTGTTTCAAGCAGTCTTGAACTTCTTTGTTGAAGGACACCTACTAAGGGTTTTGCAGCTACTTCTATTGTCTTGCTTCCAAAGCAGGACAATGCCTGTAGGTGGTCAAAGTTTCGTCCTATTAGCTTATGTACAGTGTTTAATAAGTTGATTACGAAGATGATGAATTCGCGACTGAGTACTTTACTACCTCAGATCATCTCAACTCCTCAGAGTGGATTCATATTGGAAAGGCTCATTGAGGATAATGTCCTCCTTGCACGGGAGTTACTACATACACTTGATACGAAAGTACGATGGGGTAATGTTATCCTCAAATGTGATATGGCTAAGGTCTATGACCGCTTGGATTGGGGCTTCTTGATATCTATTTTGGAAGGTTTTAGGTTCGATGCTCTTTAGATTGATTGGATACGGAGGTGTATTTCAGAGTGTCGATTCTCGGTCCTACTTAATGGCAGGCCATGTGGTTTTTTCTCATCATCTTGGAAGCTCAGACAGTGTGATCCCATATCTCCATCGCTGTTTATTATTTTTTTCTCGACTACTCACTCATCAGTATCAGCATATTCTTTCGATGGCATACAGACATGGGGGTGACACTCTCATCTCTCATTTGTCATTTGCAGATGATATGATTATTTTTGTCAATGGCCAGAACAGTCTATCGGATAAGTTTTACATTGTATTAAGCACTATGAGGGGGCTTCTGAGCGGTTGGTGAACAGAGATAAGAGCGAGATTATTTTACCTAGGAGATTTTTTACTAGTCAGATACACAGGCTGGAGCATCTGACAGGGTTTTGTCATCAGCAGCAGCCCCTCACTTATCTTGATGTTCTTTTATTTAAAGGAGCCATGAAGTCTTCTTATATGATGACTTAGTCCAGAAAGTCCGAAGTATGATTTCTTGCTGGGCCTCAAGACTTCTATCATTTGGAAAACAGATGACTTTGATACAATCAGTGCTATCCTCTATTTCTCTCTATCTCATTCAGATTATAAAGCATCCCAAGGCTATGTTGAAGAAGTTAGATGACATATTTGCTAAGTTCCTTTGGGACTCCAGAGACCATGTACACATATTTCATTGGAGGAGATGGAAGGACCTTTGTATTCCTACTGAAGAGGGTGGACTTAGCTTTAGGAGACTACAGGATCTTGTTGATACATTCTCCATAAAAGCTCTGGTTGTTATTTAGATCTCAGTGGTCATTATGTACTCAGTTTTTACTGAGTAAGTATTGTCAGGGTACCAATCCGTTACTAGCTACTATTCCTTACTATGTTTCAGTTGTATAGAAGAGGCTGAAGTATATAGGCCTACATGCAAAGACACACATTGTTTGGCAGTTAGGGCGTGGGCAAATATTCTCTTGGCATGACTGCTGGATGGACGAGTCTACATTAGCTGATCAGCACCCACACTTGCCACATTCTTCTATCCATGTTAGAGACTAATTTGATGATACTGGATAGAACATAGACTGACTTCTTCAGCTAGTATCATATATTATTGCTAAGCAGATAGAGAGCATCCATATCACTGTTGAGGTGCATGATCAGATTATGTGGAAGGATACTTCGGATGGTAGATTTGCTACCAAGTCTGCATGGCAGTTAATTCACACGGGGCAAACTATTCAGGCTGTATACAGCATGATTTGGAGTTATATTATCCCGGTGACTGCCTCTTTCTTCTACTGAAGACTATGACAGGGTCTTATTCCAGTTGATGTTGTAATTTAGAGGCAGATTGGGAGTCATATGACTTCTCATTGTTAGTGTTGCTCTGCTATTGAGACTATTCAGCATTTATTTATTGACAATTGTATTGCCAACCAGGTTTGGCACCATTTTTCTGATATTTTTCATATAACCCTTCGGCCGATGAAGAGTTTTTAGTATCGCTTTCAGTCTTGGCGTTTCTCGGGTCAGTTTGTCAAGTAGGGTCATATTCGCATGATCATTGCTCTTTTGATTCTCTGGTTTATTTGAACTGCGAGGAATGATGCAAAGTACTAGAATATCTCCATGGGGCCAAGACGGATCATCTGGAGAGTATACCGTACTATCTCTCTACTACATACAGGTCGTTTATTTCGAGTTATTCATTGACGATAGGATATGGATATTGCTCCTCTTTTTGGTATCTCTCTTACTACTACATTCATTCTCCCTCGTGTTTTAGTTTATTAGCATACTCCACTAGTGGAATATTACAAGGTCAACACTGATGGATGCGTCAAAGATGGATTTGCGAATAGAGGGGAGATTATTGGAGATTTATCAGGTCAGTGTGTTTGCGCCTTCTTCTCTTCATGTGGCCCTATTATGGAGGTCAAACTCAGGGCTATTCTTCACGGTATCATTCTTGCTCAGATGATTGTTCTCTCATATTTATGGATTGAGTCCGACTCTACTTTGGCCATTCACTGCATCACCAAAGGTGGAGGACCTTGGTCTATTCAGGCACTCTTCCTCACATCATACATCTCATTGTCTTCGACTGTGATACTGTTTCTCATATTTATCGCGAGGGCAACCATGTGGTCGACTTATTTGCTTCAGAGGGTTGGGATCGTCGTTGCTACTTCGAGTACAGCGCTCAGGACTTACCGTGACATTACCACAACTTAGTTCAGATTGATAGACATTGGCTTCCTATAGTTAGGGGTCCATTATTTTTTAGGACTATTTGTTTAAGAAGTAGTACCTTATTATTTATTCATTCATTTGTTTGCTTTAACTTTTATGATTAGAGGTCAAGTTTCATGCCCTTCTTCCATGTATTTTTATGAGTTATTTATTTATGGTTGGGGTATCCGAACTCTCCATCCTTTCCTGGTGGAGGCCTGACAACTACACTAAGATGTGATGGTGTGTTGAATAAAAAAAAAAGAATAATAGAAACCTACTAAGGGTGAATATGTAATTTTAAAAAAATTGTAAAGATAGAATAGTTAAAAAAAACTCACCATTTTAGGACCTTTTAGATGTAGTATATATAATAGATATAGATATAAATATAGATTACTGATATTTACTTTTCATTGTAATTCAGAATTTGTCTTAATTTTTATTTTAAGACATGGGTTAGTTTTTTCCCCAAAACTATAAGGGCTTTATTGTTTAAAATTTACTTGATTTGTTATTTATTTTAATAATATAAATATTTTTATTGTTAAATTAAATTATTTCTTTACTTCTATATGAAATCCTTTTATTTATTTTTTTATCAAATATGTAAAAAGTTCACTTGTAAGTAAATTTGACTAATCTATAAATTTGCAAAAAAATAAATAAATATCTTTCCAAAAAAATAGTATGATATAAGTTTCTATTTAATGCAACTATAAAGGTTTTTTTAAGAATGACAGAAGTCACAGTATAATCGATGTAACAATGTAGATTGTTGTACATGTGAGTAGTAAAATGGAAACAGAAAAAATAGTATCTCGAATGGGGTTGTGGAATGGAAAAATGTAGCTTACATGTACAAGAAATTAGAGAATGTAGATAAATTATAAATAAATAAATAAATAAATAATTCCCATAGATTCTGGTAGAAAAAAATTTAAAAATTAAATAAATGAGGCTTAGTACAGATTTCGATAGAGATAAATTAAAAAAAATAGATGATACGCACACCACCCACAGATTTCAATAGAGATAAATTATAAAAAAATAAATAGATGATGTCTTTAGCACACCATCCAATTATTAATGGTGTGCTAAACATAATCCTGATCTACTTCCCACCATGGGAGAGTTCTTATACCCCCCACCCCCCCCCCCCCCCCCCAATTGGATAAGTGTCTAGTGTGGATTGGACAAGCAAAAGTAGTTTACATTAAAAGTCAATTGTTTGTCCTATCCCCCACTGGACAGGGGTTATAAGAACTTTCCATTGTGGGGAGTAGATCAGGACTGGTACTAAACATCCTCTACATTTTTTCTTGTCATGTAAGTATTTTAGAGTGATGTGACACGTTTTTTAATACAATCCACGATTGCATTGAAGATGCTCTAAGGGTGATAACTTTTTGAAATATAAATTATTTTCTTTCTATTTTTTATTCAAAGCTCAAAGCACCAATACTTTATAATTATGTGGATAAAAAAAAAAATTTTACTTGTTTTTCTTTTTCAGTTTTTTTTTCTAGGGAAGTTCCAAAATACAAAAGAGTTTGTCTATAAAAAATATCGTAAATAAATATTTTAAAGTGATCATCTTAAATTTATTAACACTTGAAGTTTTATCTTAAAAGACCAACTTGAAGAGTATGTCGAACATATGTTAGATTGCAAATTAAACATTTTTCTTAAAAGGAATATTTGTCCATCAGTCTTCATAGTGAAAAAAACTTTGAGAGAAAACTATGGTCTTTAGGTACCATTTATAAGTTCAATTAGTATATTGCAAATTGCACCCGACTCATTTAATTTGTATTAAAATTTTGTGCATGCAGAGATAGTCCGACAATCTTATAAAAAAATATGATGTTGCTTGGAGACTATGCCAAAGAAGACAGTACATATGAGCTTCACAAAAATAGTGGTATTAATGTTCCACAATTTTGCTCAAATAACAATGTAGTTGACTTATTTGCAAAAGTATTGTCAACATCTATATTCATGATATTAGTGCACAAGATATGTATGTGTCGATTCAAAAAAATTTATTAGCTGTACTCTTTTTCTTTTACTCAAATTATTGTTCTATTGAATTTTCCTAGCTTTAACTAAGCATCATTTTGATACTCCAAAAATTTTCAATTAATTATATCTTAGAGCCTTGGAAATATGGGGCTGACCATCCTCCGTACTATACATGAGAATCTTCAAAATGATTTTTCCCAAGTTGGACAATATAAGAACAACGTAATCTATTAGATTAGAAATTCAAATTTGGATTCGGTATGAATAAAAGAACTTGCTATATTATACTATTCAAGTCTCGACGACTTATTGTCAACTATACTCTTTTATCATTCGTTTGATAATTTTTTTTGTTTTAAGTAATTTCTAAGCAACGTTTAACAAGACATTGTTTGTATAAATAGCCATCCAAACAAGAGTGGTGTAAATTAAGTATTATTTGTGTATGACTATTTTACCTTTGTAACTCTAATTCTACCCTATAAATATAGAGTATTTGTTCTTAATAATATACACTCAAAGTTTTGACTTTTTCAATTCTCTTCTACCATCAAGTTATTCTCTTCAGTTTATTACATTATTTATTTATTTTCAAGAAAATCATTTGATCTCTATTAATTACATTGAGACGATGATGAATGTTAGGTAGAGCGAAACGAAATTGTTTTTATCGATTGAGCGATTTTCTTTTCTTCTCCTTCATAACATAGGAGGGCAGATAAAAAGTTAGCTAAGGAAAACAATTTGGAGCATCTTCAATGCAAATGTAGATTGCGAAAAAAATAAGTTTGCGACATAAGCAAAAATGAATAATGTTAGAAAATAAATTTCTCCAATGCAATCTGTAGAGAATTTGTCAAGTTGACGTTGTAAAGGAAAAACATACATTATCTAGAATTTCGTTTAGATTCAAAAACTCTGTTAGACATGTTAATTCAACAAAGTTTATATTTCTTATGCCGATTTATATATTATTGTATTTTAGATAGAATATATTAGAAACTAATTTAAACTTTAATATCTCTTAATTAGACATTAATATTATTTAAATAAGGAATTTATAACTTGAATGTGACCCAAACAGCAATAAACAATCTATATAATGATTTTGAGATGATCTTATAATATATCAAACTCATACGAAGTCCATAGTATGGAAGATGTGTCATGGCAAAATATGATGAATTGCAAAGAAGTTTGAGAATGAAAGCATTAATCAATCAAAAGAAAATCAGACAACGTATCTTATGAAGATGACTTATAATGGTCAAAATCTAAGTCGACCAGACCATTACCACCGACTCCCACAAAAATCGTGCCTAGTGGTCCATAATTTATTGTTCTAATAGCAACCTTTTAAAATCGTTGGAGATATGCTCCTAACCTAAAAAAATAGAACCAAACATTCTCAACGTTTGAAAAACTTGACATGGTAGGTCATTTATAACGAAATTGCCATTTTCTTTCAATAAACAAAAAAAAACAAGAAAACAAGAAAAAAATGATTATAAACTAACCAAATGTACCACAAAAAATAAAAAGTAAGAAATGTACCCTCCAAAAATAAAAAGTAACAAAGAGGTCATATTCTTTATGAAACTCCAAAATTTCAAAATCTACCACCATTCCCAAAAATTCAAAATCCACCACCACCAATCAACCGAAAGAAGGTTTTGTCTGTGTTTATACGGAATTTCATACAATTTTTATCATGCAATCTTTCTTCGGACACCCTTTCAAACCTGTTTCTAGATTTCATCGAAAGCGCGTGAACATTTATACTATTGAACAAAACCGTAACCGTAACAGGAAGAAAACAACAAAAGTACCGCCACCTGTTTATTACTACAAGACAACGAAGATTGTTTTGCCCTTTTCCCTTCTTTCACATTCTTGGCAGTAGGGTATTAGTTTAAAGAAGTTTGCTTTGCTTTGGGAGATTTCTCTGTGTGCTGCACTGGGATGTTCCATGAATCTTCTTTCTTCGAGACGGTAATACAATCTGAAATGAATGTGAAAGAAATTCATGTGTGAATTATATTTTATTGGGTTTTTTGGATATTACGAGGTCAATAGGGTGCTGAAATTTTCTGATTGCAGCTTGCATTTTTTGTGTTTTGAGTGTTCAACTTGTTGACTTCTGCTTTATTGTATAAAGTACATAGTGCAAAACCTTTGTGAGAAATACAAGTAAATTCAGCATTTTGGAGTTTTATAAAGAAGGTGGCATTTTTCTTATTTTTTTTATTTTTTGGGAGTACATTTCTTATTTTTATTTTTTTATGGTACATTTGGTTAGTTTTTAATCATTTTTTTTCTTGTTTTTTGTTTATTTAAATAGATGGCAATTTCGTCATAAAGAACCCATCATGCCAAGTTTTTCAAACGTTTGGGATGTTTGATGCTATTTTTTTAAGTTATGGGCATATCCCTAACGATTTTGAAAGGTTGGAGACCTTTCATGCAATTATCTCAATAATATATAATTACTTGTTCAAATCTTAGGATATGTTTGATTTTGATTAAAATTAGATTTTTTTTTTTTTTAAAAGTTGATAAAAGTTGATGAAATATGTGGTTAAAAAGTTGTAAAAATTTGTGGATCCATGAAATGAGTGGTTAAAATTAATTGTTAGTTTTTTAGCAAAATTTTAAGTGAATACAAACAAGTTCTTGAGTAGTTCTCATAAAAACATGACTTAGCATTTATTTGATTTCAATTTAAATTTTTTTAAAAAGGTGAGTCAAATTTAATAATTATTTTGAACTACACGTTTTATGAGTTACAAATTTTTATAACTTTTCAACCACAAATTTCATTAATTTTTACAAAAAATAAAAAACTAATTACAAATATTATACTTCAGCCGAAGTTAGAAAGTAAACTCTTAACATTAGAAAGCTAGATATATAAAGATCAAACCACAACTTAACATCTAATTAAATATTTCTTGATATTGAGGACTGATTTTATAATTACAAAGAAAAATTAATGATCAATTTTCTATTGGGGCAATAGATTGAGGACTAATTGCAAAACTTTTCCATATTATATACAAATATGACTTTAGGTTGAGAAGTTTGCAACAAAAAAATGAAACACGTGACACGTATGGGTAAATGCCACCGCCCTATTCCATATTATAAGGAAAACCTCTTATCTTCTTCCGGTTTGAAAGAAACACAGAGTATCTTTTTGACATTTTCCAAGAAACTTGAATTTTGGGTCTGAGGGAACAAAATGGCTTCAGAAGAGGAACAAGTTGTTGGTTGCCACTCCGTTGAGCAATGGAAGGAGCTGTTCCAGAAGGGCGTTGAGCTCAATAAAATGGTATAGAATATTTGTTTAAGCATACTTTTTTTATCATTTTTTAGAGTCTATATTTATTTATTATGGATAGATAGAATATGGGATTGTTATTTTTTGACCTTGTGTATGAATATTATGATATTTTATCATGTGGGTTGGTTTTAATTTGATTTTAGAAATTTTGTATTTTGTGGGTTTTAGTTAGTATTTGTTGTATGAGTGTTTCATTTTATTTTATTTTTCTTTTCACTTTTAAATTTTAATAGTTTGTGTGCTTCTGTAAATAAAGCATTTCTTTTGAATTATTGGTAACTATGTAGTTGTTTTGGATGTGGTAGTACATCTAACAAAGTGGAGTAGTGAAAAAATTAATGTAGATGACTTTATATTTATTGGGAACGAGGTTTAGTTTTCATTTTCTTTTGGGATAGCATAATGGAGAAATTGACTTTTGGATGTTACATTTTTTTGGTCGATCTTGTCATGAGTTTACTTGCACGGCCTTCTCTGGTTATCTGTCGACCAACGCGAGTATTTGTTGGGTTGGCCCTTTTAGTTTGAGGCTAATATTGGACTTAATTGTTAGAATATAGAATATACATTAGAATATATTAGCACATATTATGATTGTTTACCTAATATAGATTAGGGTTTTCATTACTATATAAGTTTTCTTGTAACTGCATTTTTATTATGCCGTCTGTCTAATAAAGTTGGTTGTTCTATCTTTCTTCTCTGTTCTTTCTTCTTCGCGTGATATCAAAGCATTGGTTGTGTATTGATTATTAAGTTCTTTATTTTCTCTTTCCTACTCAAAGTTACGCACATTGAAAAATCTTATTTTTCCTTTAACTCGAATATGAAAATCCACTATTTTCATTCAACGCGACCTCAGATGGGAAAGTGGTGACCACATCTGGTCTCAGGACGACGAGATGACCACCCACAGCAGGTGCGTGCAGCGTGTGGAGGAAAGACACAACCGGATGCTGCGGCGCATGAGGCTCACGCGCAAGGACGTTGGAGGTGCGTGCGGGTGCGTGTGATCTCCGATCAATTTGCTCCTTTTATACAGATTGTTCCTTAGTAAATTTCTGATCTTCTGGTGGTGTTTGTTTGGCCGTTGGTTGAGGTTCGTCTTTCAAAGCAGATTGTTTGGTCGTTTGTGTTACTGATTTATTTTGAATTGCGTAATCTTGATTCCCTCTTATTTGTAATCATGGCAACTGAAAGGGATGATTCCCTTCAATCTTTTAGTGTAAGATTAATTGGCCAGAATTATTCATATTGGAGTACCGTGATGAAAATTTTTCTCAAAGGTAAAAAATTGTGGAGTTATGTTATTGGAACTATTGTGATACGTAAGACTACCAGTAATAATTATACTACTGATGTTGATACTTGGGAATTAAACAATGCAAAAATTCTTACTTGGATTCACAATTCTGTTGACCATTCTATTGGTGCACAGTTAGCAAAGTATGAAACTGCAAAGGAAGTCTGGGATCATTTGCAGAAGTTATACACTAAGTCTAACTTTGCAAAACGATAGAGTTGGAGATTGATATAGGAGCCTTACAACAAAAAATATGGGTATTTTGGAATTTTACACTGCTTTGACATCGATTTGGGATGAGTTGGCTCTTATAGAATCGGCAGAACTGAAAGCATGTGAGGATTATATTATTTATAGAGAGGAGCAACAATTGGTTCGGTTCTTGATGGCACTTCGTAGTTCCTTTGAGGGCCTTAGAGGCTCTATTTTGTATCGTACTCATCTTCCTTTTGTTGATTCAGTAGTTAGTGAACTTGTGGCTGAGGAAACATGTTTGAAATCTCTAACCGGTAAGGCATCACTTCCTACTTCTAGCACTTCAGTCTTGGCTATCCCTTTTCGACCATCTACGCAAAATCAGAAGAGTGGTTATGTGCGAGTTGCTAGTGATGAGTGTAGCTTTTGCAAAAAGAAAGGATATTGGAAGGCTCAATGTCCTGAGAAGCTGCAATCTCCACAGAGTCAATAGTAGTCACAACAACGATTCTATCGTCCCAATTCTAACACAATAGCAGCCATGTCACCTTGTGACTTATCTATTCTTGGAGCATCTCTCTCTGATCCCCATCTAACTACTCTAGCTGAGTAGTTTCAGAACTTCCTTGCCACTTAGCTACATGCCATGTCAGCCTCTACTCATGTAGGTTTGTCCTCCCAGAGCCCATCAAGTATTTCTTCCTTATGGATCTTTGACTCAAGTCCCTCTAAACACATGTCATCTGACTCTACATTGTTTGATTTCTTATGCCTTTCTAATTCGTCTGTGTCTATTATGACTGCTGATGGCACTCCATTGCCTTTAGCAGGGGTTGGTTCTGTTAACACACATAATTTATCACTTTCAAATGTCTATTGTGTTCTATCTTTTTTTTTTGAATCTTATATCTATTGGTCAGCTGTGTGACTCTGGATACTTAGTTCAGTTTTCTTTTACTAATTGTCATGTGCATGATCTTCAATCTTAGAAGCTTATTGGGATAGGCCATAGAAAAGTAGGTTTATATGTTTTTGACAATCTGAGACCACCGCATGCTACAGCTTCTAGTGTTGATTTGTCGTCATTTTCTTTGAATTCTTCTTCTTCTAGTTTGTATTTGTGGCACTCTCGCTTTGGACATGTTTCTGCTAGTCGTTTAAAATTTTTAGTTTCTAAAGGACAATTGGGAGATTTGTGAACTCATGATATTTCTGATTATAGTGGTTGCAAATTAGCTAAATTTTTTGTTTTACCTTTTTCTCGAAGTGTTTCTTATTTTGTTGCACTATTTGACCTTGTTCACTCTGATATGTAGGGCCTGCTCCTATTACTACAAATGAAGGGTCTAGATATTATGTATCGTTTATCGATGATTTTAGTCGTTATTGTTAGGTTTATCTTATGAAACGACGTTTTGATTTTCTTTTTATTTATCTTTTTTAGAGCACTTTTTAAAACTCAACATTATACTGTTATTAGGTGCCTTAGATGTGACTTGGGTGAGGAGTATATCTCTACTGACTTTTCTACATTGTTTACTTCTGATGGCTCAATTCATCAATCCTTATGTACTGACACTGCACA